>AP028443.1:225265-910265 GCA_036509395.1 Antheraea yamamai
CTTTCAGATATGAAGAGAACCACTCAATAGCTAATTGTGACATATTGAGAGATGGAAGAAGAGATAATAAATTATCATGATCTACACCGTTAAAAGCATTGCTAAAATCGATTAAAGAGAGAAGAGTAAGCTTACTATTATCCATAGCACGGCGTATGTCATCAGTTATTTTAATTAATGTGGAGCAAGTACTATGGACCCGGGCGAAAACAGATTGAAATGGATTAAGAATCCGGTTAAAGTTTAAAAAGGCAACAAATTGCCGATGTACTACTCGTTCGAGAACCATAAAAATGGTAAGATAGAGATGGGGCGAAAATGTTTAATCTCGGTAGGTTAGCTTTGTTTTTGTAGAGGGATTATGTGTGCGTTTTTCCATAATGAAGGAAATATACCAGAACAAAGAGAAAAATTGACAATATGTGAAAAAAAATTAAGCCGTCACTGGACGCCTGGCAGATGTGAAACATCGAAATTGTTTTGTATAAGTTATATGTCTAAAAGAACAGATTACGACAGGAATCAGCTATGGCATAATGAAAAGATAAAGCATTACAAATTTATTCTATAAAATAATAAATGTTTATTTATTTTATTGCATAAATATTCATTTTTATTAAATACAAAAATTTTGGCGGCATTTATCAAAGGGCGCTAAGTCGTCGCCGTGTACCACGTAACACTAGTGGAACGAGTGGCCGACGAAACAATTTGAATCTTATATTTATACAGATAGGGTTGCAAATGTTTTTGAGTATCTCGTTAATAGTGCAAAGTTTGTGCTTTATGGCGCCACGATGCCAAGCCAAAATCAGATTTACCTGCGCCTATAGATGTTTCACATCAAAACGTATTTTTGAATTTTTTAGCCTACTTATAAAGAACGTAATAGGTTGTTTATCATTTAGCAACATCATATAAACTACGTACTTTTAGGAGTGAAGCAATTTCCATACAAACTGTAGACCAGAAGATACGCTAAGCGAGAATTAAGTAATAGAGAAAATACGCTAGCCTAGATTTGAGTTATAATATGGACGGACCGTGTGATGCGTCCCTTGGTATCGGAGATAGCGAGCGCGTTGAGCCGAGCAGTATCAAGAAGAGCGTTTCGTACAATTTTCCTAAGAGAGAATAGCATTAAATAACGATCATTCAAAGAGTCGCACTGTGAATGCCTATATTAAAGAAGTACCGTGTTGAATGGCTCAGTCGCTCGGTGGGATCCAATCACAAGAGGTGTACTTCATACAGAATTCATTTAAACTTAATTATATTGACAAATATTCAAAGTTTAGCTAAAGGCAGCGAAATCGCAATTCTAAATAAAAATACAACGAAGATAGGTAATACAACTATAAGAGAGAGATAAGTGAGCAAAGTAAAATAAACCATAACGTCATACAATCTATAGCTGAGTCGAAAAAGACGATCCTTATTTCAAGTCCGTTTTTGAGCCAATAATTTATTAAGAGTCAGATTATCGATTTGTGGGATTAACTTCGTATCCCTCGTATTTTACTGAGCTTTAAAGGGTTATTTGGGATTTGTGGATTATTATTAAGTGGATTATTTGAACGATACCAATTTTAAGAATATATTTGCATTGCATCTTACAATCTAGTAGTAGAATATGACGACTGTGGCCAACCGGGTCGCTAAACGCACACGTGATACGCACGCAAGTAATACCCACTATAGTAGCATGTTTACTCATGTCATGTTAGCGTAGGGTTAGCGTGTATATACCGAGGTTGCACATGGTGTTAAAATGGTTTTAGCAACACCACCTCTTGCCTCATGTCTATCGTGCACATGACAGTTAATTAAACACTAAGCAAGACACGTCTGAGTTAATTTCAGTAGCATTAACCACATCTAGAAACCAGGATTTACATTTTACAATTTCTACAAGATCTTTATAGTGACTCTTTCGATTTGCTGCTTTTCGGGATCAAACAGTATATATGTTGCTACATCGTGGCAACGACCTGGATGATGGTTTTCTTACTGGTCGCCGTATCTGCTGACTCACTGTGTGCTGTGTATGATTCCATCACTTCATCGTGTTATAAAAAAAAACTTCTGTTTTATTTACATATTTAAACCATAATGTCGTTTGTTTTGAAACGAAATGAACGATCATTATTTTTGAAAATTAATCAGATTTCTACAACTATAATAATAATATAGCTGTGGCATAAAACAGTGTAACCTCGAAATACTGTCATATTTGTATTTTATATATAACTTAAGTGATGGTCTCTTGTATACAATAACTTTTTGGTTTAAGTTTTATATATTTGTTTTTATAAAAACGTTTATGACAGATAATTGACTAATAATCGTAACATCTTCCAAAGGAAAATTTGTATGCTTAAACCTTTTATACAATAATTATTCATAATCAAAAATAAAGTAACTAACTGTGTTAATATCCAGTAGCTTCACAGTATTTCTGTAGAATTATAAAGCAACTGCCACTCACATTTTAAATACTTATCTCTATACATATAATAAAAATGAAGTATCTGTATGTAACATCAAAATCATTTTTTTTACTGATCGCGTACGAAAGTATACACAATACTGATAACAAAAATGCAATTTTTAAAATTGATGTCGGTGTGTCTGTCTGTTTGTTCCGGGTAATCTCCGAAACGGCTGGACCGATTTTGACGGGAATTTCATTGGCAGATAGCTGAAATTATAGCGGGTTACATAGGCTACTCTAAATTGGACCAGCTATTCACCGCAGCTTTGTCTGTAATGCTATCTCCAAAACGGTTAGATCGATTTTCACGGAACATTCACCAGCAGATAGCGAACAACATAGCAAGTAATTAAGTCTATTTTAATTTAGACTAGCTGTTAACCGTGGCTTCGCCCGCAATACTATTTTCAAAACCGTTAGACCGATCTTCACGAAACTTTCATTAACAGATATCTGACCTTATAAAAGGTAATTCAAATAATTTTAATTTATACTAGCTGTTAACCGTGGCTTCGCCTGCTGTGCTATCTCCAAAACGGTTAGACCGGTTTTCAAGAGACTTTTACTGGCAGATAGCCGACTTTACAAAAAGTAATTTAGGCAATTTTAGTTTATACTAGCTGTCACCCGTGGCTTCGCTCACAGTGCTTTCTCCAAAACGGTTTGACTGATTTTCACGGAACTTTCACTGGCAGATAGGAGACCTTATAAAAAGTAATTTAATTTATTTTAATTTAGACTAGCTATTAATCGTAGTTTCGCCTGCTGTGCTATCACCAAAACGATTACACCGATTTTCACGGGACTTTCACTGGTAAATAGCGAACCTTATAAAAATAATTGAGGTTATTCTATTTTAAACTAGCTGTTACCAGCGACTTTGTATGCATGAAATTTAGCAAGATTTCAACTCATTTTTAATTTTTAATAAGAGTAATAATTATCAACTTATTGTTTATAATCCGGCATTATAATTATTAACAACTTTAATGATGTAGAGGTCTTCTAATAAGATCTTAGATTATAAATGTATTACGTAAAGAGTTTCATAATACAATTTTTTGCGGAACAGACAAGTCGCTGCTTTAAAACTAAAGGGCCACAAATAAAAATTTTATTTTTTTCAGGAGACCAGATTGAAAATTTTCGTTTCGTTTTTTTGCTTTTTTGGCATTCCTACTTACAATAATTTTGTGGTATTTTAAATCATTCGATGCGTATTTCAATTCTCTATCACTTTTTAACTTCAATTTTGTGGTAAGTATATCCCAAAAAAGAATAGAAGCACATACGTTCCTTTAGTTTTTAATTTTTTCAAACAAGTAAATTATTTTTTTGAATAAAAGGGCATAAGTCCAAAAAACTTTAATATTTTACTGGAACAATTGATCACAATCTTGTTGGATTGAGACAAACTTATATCTAAGAGAAAAGAAAATAAAAATTCGCATATCGACATTGAAAAACAACCATATACTTAGTTTTATAATACAAAAATAGTATTTTGTCACCATACCAAATAGTAAAGAAACAAAAATAAATACTTCTAAAACCTCATCAGGCGAAATTATCACTAATTATTAGTAGCATAGCTATTTTAATACTACCTGTATCTAATATGGAAATGCTTTGTACTGGTATAAACAAGACATCAACATTTTAATACTACCTATAACTAATATGGATAAATGCTTGGTACTAGTATATACAAGAGATCAACATTTTAATACTACCTGTACCTAATATGGAAATGCTTTGTACTAGTATAAACAAGAAATCAACATTTTAATACTACCTATAACTAATATGGATAAATGCTTGGTACTAGTATAAACAAGAGATCAACATTTTAATACTACCTGTACCTAATATGGAAATGCTTTGTACTAGTATAAACAAGAGATCGACATTTTAATACTACCTATAATTAATATGGATAAATGCTTTGTACTAGTATAAACAAGAGATCAACATTTTAATACTACCTATAACTAATATGGATAAACGCTTTGTACTAGTATAAACAAGAGATTAACATCTTCACTTAAGATAATAATATTTTTATATACGGTTTCTAAATAATTACTAAGTAATGGTTTCAAATATACAATATTAATTATATAAAACCTTTCTATATCAATTGCTACTATTACATTTAAAGACTGGTATAAAAAGCTTCGTAATACTTTGGCATCACATTTTTTTCAATCAGGTTCAGAATGCCCTGTTTTTTTGTCTCAGACACTTTGAGTTTTTGAGCATATACCTTTTTGAGTGTCGTGGTTATCACGGTATTAGTCCTCGCTTGTTTTTTGGTCAAAGTAGACACACACTTAAACTCTGCGTCTTCGTAAGAAGTCTTAAACAAAAAACTTATTTGGGTTTTCTTGATTAACTTTTATGACTTTTATGTCAGTCCATCTCAGCTTTCCTCCATCTTCTGTAAAAGTGTAATTACCAGCAGCCAGAGATTTTATGTCGTCGAAGCTGTTGTGTGCCAGTTCGTTGACGGTGTAAGGTGTGCCTTTTCTTTGACGGTTTATAACTCCTAGACTTATAACAAAAATAACATAATTATGTATTTTTTATTTGATAAAGGGACACTTTTCAAAACATGGCACTTTTTATTTAAGAATGATTGTGTACTTACTTGTATTTTATATGCGAAAGAGACGCATTCCGAAATGTGTCCCTGTTGCTTATAAAATTCACACTCAATACAGGTAGCCTTTCGCGATGTGGCCCTTTCGCAAAGACAAACGTGCGCTCGCGCCGATTGTCGAGTCGCAACTAAAATTATGGCTGCTTTGCTCTGAACTTAGCCACCAACCCTCGAAAATGCCAAAAAGACGTATCCGCAAATTTGTAATTTAAAGGCCGATTTCGACTAGTGTCTTTGTGGTATATAAAAATAAGGGCGATATTGGCCCCATTTTTAAAATAGAAGTAATTATGGTTAATTTTGTTTTGTGTCTCTTTCGTTTTTAAGCAGCGAAGTGTTTATTTTTTGTATAATCACAAAATCTTAATTATAATGGCAATGTTTATTAAATGTAACGTAAATATAAATCTTTATAATAATATTTTAAATTATTGTTTCATTAGTTCCGTATACAGTGTAAGTGAGCACTGAGGTAGTTATATGGTGGGTTAAGGTTCTAAATACTAGTATATTGGTGATGACAAACCTCATTTGGCTCGCTATTAGTATTTATATATCTAATGTACACGTTACATGTTACTTTTAGTGGCGTGCGCGTCATACTTACAATTGTTTTTAAAGAGCATTTCTATAATTGTACATAATCTCACAATTTTATAATTCTTTAATACGATTAAAAAAAAAACGCGTGCGGAGCTGTGGGTACAGATAGTTCATAATAAGTGAGTAGGTAGTAGGAGTTTTGTAGGTGGTAGAATCACGCTGAAGTTATTATTGGTTTCAGCATGAATGGATTAGCTCGCTCGGGGTAGTACCACCCTCTCATAGAAAACCGAAGTGAAGTAACAGTGCTTGTATTGTTGCATTTCGTTCGGTCAGTGACAGCGCCGAAGGCCCACCTCAGCCCTCACCCCTCCCCATCTCCCTTCCCTTCCCTTCTCCCCCATACTCGGGCTGGCAACGCACTTGCGACTCCCCTGGTGTTGCTAGAGTCTATGGGCGGTGATCACTTAACATCAGGTGACCCGCCTATTCGTTTGCCTCCTTTGATGTAAAAAAAAAATAATAATAAATTTCAAATGTCTCGCCTATCCGCGTTCATCTCAAAAACTCTGCTCTAATTTACTGGAAGATTTAGAATGTTTTAGACTATTGTACACATACAGTATAGTTATACTTTGCCATAATGACTGACAACGGTAACAAAAAACGAATAAGGAATAATAATAAAAGAGTCATCATAATATAAAAATAAGAGATAGCCCCGAATTAACCCAAATACGTGGTTCCGATGAGAAAATGAAACCATTTTCACGGTAATAGAGTTATACTATAAATAAATGTATTTCAACACTATATTTTCTAGGTAATAGGGTATAACTGTGGAAGAAGACTAGCCATTAACGTAATAGAATGATCCGACAGACGTAACTTTATATATATGACGATGTAGGTGTGCAGTGGAATCAGCGTGGGAAGTTAATGCGATTAGCCTCCCATAGCGAGCAACACCGACGGTAGAGGGCGCGCTCATCGCGTCGGTATCGCCTCAGACAATTACCCATAATTGATTGACAGTATACAATCATATATATATATATATATATATATAGATTAAACACAGACAGTGTTTTATAAAGTTATGTACTTAATAGTGCTTACAAATAGTTTAAATGTTATTATTAGCCCTAGGTCTTAGGCTCTGGTCATTGTATCCAACTGTGGATCGTTAGCACCACATACATATGTAGATCTATATGTGGTTACCAATAGATACAGTTATATTACGTCTTTCTCGTGATATAATTTAAAAATAATATTAAAACATAGCAACCATTCTTATAATAATAACAATTTAGGTTTGCACTTTGTACATTGCGTCGCCATAAAACTGTCCAATCTAACACACAATATATCTCGGTAAATGGAAAGTTTATTTTCGAAGTCTATTGATAAATTCTCTTATTGCAGCCGCTACATCGGCCCCCAACCCCGCCGCGCCTCACCGCTCCGCACCGCACCGCACCGCGTGTGCTCTAATAGTGTCACTACATGTCGATATCATGGTTTATTGGTTTCGAATCTATTTTATCACACCTAATACGAGTATACGCACGCACTGCTAGGAACAGTTTTATCCGTAACTAGCTGTGCCCACGACTCCGTCCGCGTGGAAACTAATATAAAAAACTGACTAATAAAATCATCTGAATGTATTATTAAGCTCATTTATTTATGTACTTTTTTCTCGTACTTAAGTCACGGCATCTTTCAAATTATAATAACTTTTGATAGAGTTGACCGATTTAAATGAAATAAACAATAAATGTTACTCGAGGATATGCTTTACGATTTCCTCGGTGAAGCTTTATTGTGAACGCAGTACTTTACCAGTCATGCGCGTTCATACAGACAGACAGGCAGACATTTCTAAAAATGAGAGAAATGTGTTTTATTACTTATTCGTAGACACCTACAATAATTTTTTTCTCGAATAACGAAAAAGTACAGAAACTTTCGATTTATATTCTTATTGTATGTATGTATACATATGGATTTACACCTCAATTATATTGCATATCGATTGTCTATACCGTATTGTTTTAAAAAAAACTACACTCGATTTTAATTTTTTACCCTTTTGACAAAAGATACACAACGCCGCGACACGTACTATATCGCCTTCTAGCGATTTTACTTCCTTCTCGCTTAGCGTTTTGTATGACTTATACTTTTCAAAATTTAATATATCATTTTATAATCTAATCAAATAATTTAATAATAATATGAAGCATTTAATGTATGTCCAGTTTGTTTGTTACGTCCTTAACTGATCAACCAAGCTGCGAAAACAAGCTAATAATATTATAAACGAAAATGTTTATGATGATAGATGAATATCTGTTACATTATCACTCAAAAACTACTTAACGGATTTTGATGAAACCATGCGGCAATATAGACTACATATGAAAATAAAATATAGGCTATATTTTATTTGGGACATTGTTTTAATTATAAGTATCTTGTAAAAAGATGATCCTGCTGCTTAAATAACACAGTCAACAAAATTTTTTTTTTTTTGTTTCTGTTCTCTGTTTGTCCTGGTATTAGCTCGTTCAACCATACAAAAAAACAAACAAACAAACTCTTAAGCTTTATATATTAGTATAGATTAGTTCACATAATGAAAAAATAGGAGGACGTGTTGTATGCCCTTTTGCTTCTTAGACACATTAGGCGTAAATCATACTAACACTATATATTATTATTATTATTATATAAAAAGCAACATGCAGAACATTTAAAAAAAATAATTCGATTATCGACATTGCACAATTGAAGCACTATATCGCTGTGAAACTGTTATACTGCAGCTATCTCCCTCGCACATTGACACCGGACTTTTCTCTCTCTCTCTCTCTGGATATCTCGAGCAACATGTTTGTTGTTGCGGAGAGTGTGTATTTAGATGTATTGAGTGTTAAAATAGATTTCGTGTAATTGAGATTCCGGCGTGGTTCATTTGTTTTTAGTGTTTGTTTTATTTGATCGAATAGCCCGTACACTAGATACTTGTACGTCGTGGTTTGCTCCACGATAAATGTATTAAAGGGAACTTCGTGTGTCGAGCTTCGACGATAATCTAATAACAACGCCAGTATCTATAGAGCGAACAACGATACTTGAGCATTAGATTGAGCTTTCACAGTTACTGCTATTTACATTTCAAAATCAAAAATACTTTAATCAATATAGGTCTTAAGAAGGTGCTTATGAACGTCAAAATTACCACCGATTCTGAAAACAACACAGTTATCGAGAAGAACCGGAAAGAAACTCGATCTGGATTATCTTTGCATCATATCTCCTAACTAATATTATAAATGAGAATGTGAGAGCTAGCTTAATTTAGCTTAGACAGATTTGTGGTGTTGCATCCAAGACAACAGCTCAAGCCGAGGTTCGGCCACTTTTGCACCCTTGAACTTGTTTCCAGGCGGCGAAGTGTCTTAAGCGCTCACCTTAGTGCGGTGAAGTTGTGAAGGCACGTCAGGCCAATAGCGTAAACAGTTTAAAAAAAAAGAAAAAAAATGTTAGTTTGTTTGTTACGCATGTACGCCTTAACTACTCAATCGATCATCGGAAACGTTTTGCATAAACGTTGTAGGGGTACAAGAAAGGACATAGTGTACTTTTGAGCCAGAAAAAAAGTCATATTCCCGAGTGATAGATTAATGTAACGAGAGCGAATTCGAAACCAAAAGCAAGTGTTTAAAAAAAAATTACATTCATTTTTGACGGATGCACAGAGAGGGTTTTTATTTCCAGACTTCACCATCGTTCACATATTGATCCACTTTATAATAATATCCTTTAGATTCGCTTGACATGGAGCTTGGACTTACTATCCGGCACATCGTTAATGTTCTTTAGGACTTTGTTGTTAAAGTTAATTCTATTATCTAAAAGACTGTTACTAGTCTTGACTGAGCCTGAAACATGAGATGACTAATTTATCACTGCCTCTAATATTTAAATTATGTCAATCGAGCTTTTCAAAATTTTTGCAATCATTAATTAAATTATAAAGAATGTATTAGGAGGACAGAGTTAAGGTACCGAATTCCTAAACCTTAGCTTTTAATTATTCGCGAGACTCGATATTTTTTTTTTCTCGAACTGACTACGCTACTGACCTAGCAAGGTCTTAATAGCTTCACCGGACTACTAAGGCGAGCGCTTAAGGCACTCAGCCGATTTTTGTTTGGGCAACTAGCTCAAGGGTGCACGGCACACCTCGGCTTGGCTGTTGCCTGTATCATGCAATTCGCGACCTATCTTAGCTAACCTAAGTTAAGCTACACTATTCATACATATATGAGTTGTTGAAACATATATGTGTACCAAGCATACATATCTCAACAACTCTTATGTGTATTTTGTATCGGAAAATTTCTAACTATTTAAGTTCGAAAAGGGAAAAAAAGTAAACCCTTCCACTTTTTTGTGTAAGCATGTATGCGTGCACGTGTGTGGAGGTGATATGTGTAGTGTTGTTGCAGTGATGTAAATTTGTGTCACTGTATCGCGCGAGCAGCGCACGCAAGGGCTCCACGCCGAGGGAACGGACCTAGGCTTGAGCCGCTGCCGAGGGGGGCCTACTATGGTGTGCGGGAGCGAAATTTACCCCCAGACCACGGCGGCGTGATCTGTGGTTACGCGGGCGTGGGCGTGAACACGCTCTGTTTTGAGAGACAGGCTGGTACTGATCGTTTGCTGACGTTATATCATCGGGAGGATCGGTAAAAATGTGACGCGGTCGTCTTTTATAACGTGGTACGTCCGGTATGGTTTCGTAGTTCGTGGCGGATACCACTAACGGGCTAGGATGATTCGCGGCTTTTTCAAAGTAACTGGTGGTGAGTGACTTTACATACGCCTAGATAGAAGGCATCTCCAGGTCTCTGTGGAGATCATTATTCCGGACGTAACGCGGAGCCCCGGTGGCTTTTCATAAGAATCGGTTCTGAATACGCTGTAGTGATAGGAAGTTAGCCTTGGACATATGCGCAAAAACGGGTGAGCTATATGTCAAAATCGGACGAATACAAGTTTTGAATAATGTGAGCTTATGTCTTAGGGACATTTTGCTCTTGCGACAAACTAGCGGGTGTAACCGACCCATGACCATAGCGGCCCTGTTTCTAACTCTTTTCGTGTGTTGATTAAACGTGAGGCATTTATCCAACGTGACTCCTAGGTATTTAACCTGATCGGCCCAGGGAATCACCGACCCGTAAAGTTTAATAGGCTCGGGCCTGCGTTCGTGTTAATTAGAAAAATAACGCGGCGCTTTTATCCGGATTTACTTCTATACGCCATCGAATAAACCAGGCACCAAGTGTGCCGACAGCTTTTTCGACGCGTAACCTGAGATCTACCAGATGCTATCTAGAGGCGTAGAGAACTGTATCGTCAGCATAGCAACCCACCTCTACCCCCGGGAGCCGAGGTAGGTCACTGACGAACAGATTGAAGAGTGTGGGTGCCAGAATGGACCCTTGGGGCACACCTGAGCGTATCGGGTGGGACGAGGACATTTCACCTTCCACTCTATAGCAGAAGGACCTATCGGTGAGATAGTCGCGTATTATGCGGAAACATGAAATTGAATTAACTTGTGAACGAGCCCTGCATGCCAGACCTTGTCGAAGGCTTTCGCGACATCGAAGAAGACTGCTATTGTGCGTTTCGGGTTAGGATTGATCGGATACGCGTTGGGATCCGGATCCGCATTAAATTTAGAAAAAACGTACTCCGTGAGGCGGTGCACTTGATTTGTACAAGAGTGTTCTGCTCGAAATCCGAACTGCTCAGGTGGCAACAGATCTAATTCTGATATGCAAGTCTGTAGGCGATTCAGAAGGAGCCGCTCGTACAGTTTATCTAGCGTATCTAACAAACTGATAGGGCGATAGCTAACGGGAAGCGTTGCTTTTTTGCCAGGCTTGTGAATACCTATCACTACGGCCTTCTTCCAGACGGCTGGAAAATGACCCTGGGACATGGCCGCATTGAAGATGCAGACCAATAGAGCTATGATACGATCAGGAAGGAGCTTGAGTACCTCGTTCCTGATCCCATCGGGACCTGGGGACTTCCTAAGCTTTAACCGCTTGATGGCATCCGAGACTTCATTGAATGTGACGGGGGTTAGGGTATCCGCCGGTGGGGACGCGAGTGCTTGCTCTACCGAGGACTCGATCGATCCAATATGTGTAGGGTCAGTATTAGCTGTGTTCGTCGAACACTGTTTTTCGAGGCTCGCGGCGAGAGACTCCGCCTTGTCTGAACTCTCGAACGCGGGAGGCATACCAGCGCCTCTATCGAGAGGGGGCATCGGAATAGTCACGTCTGACTTCATTGAACGAGCTAGCTTCCAGTACGCCAGGTGGGACGGCCGGATACTCTCCAGAAACCTGTCCCATCTGTCGTTCCGGATTTCAGAAATACGGGCCTTAACTTGTTTACGTAAAAGACGTAGACGCGCGTGGTTCTCTGCGGACGGGTAAGTGTCGTGAGCACGAGTCGCGGCGTTCTTTTCCGTGACCAACGCCTTCACGTCGTCTGGGAGTATAAAACGGCGATCGTTACGCGGATACTATTACTACGGGTGGATGACCGGTCATCCCTAACCTGCATACTGACACTTCCATATTGGATAGAACGGGCGGGTCCATCGGGATACAGTAAAGCGATCGTCTATAATAAATTAATGTGCCACCCCCGCGGGTGACACGGTCGTTCCGAACTATATTATAATTTGCGATTGTAGGATTTCTCATTTTTGGTTTTAATAACGTTTCCTGGATGAGGAGAACGTCTATCTGATTGTCGCGTAAGAAGTCAGCTACTAGATCGCGCTGTGTCCTAAGATTCCTCGCGTTAAAAAACGAAAGTGATAGACCGCACGGTTTTATCCTACTTAACGACGCGATTTTTATTTAAAAGCTAAATCCTGCGTGGATCGGGAGAGGCGCTGCAACGATGCAGCGATGCCTTTGTATTGAGCGAGCACGTCGAGTCGGCCCAAACTTGTCTCGGCCTTGATGGCCACGCGGAATGCTAGAACCTCCTCGAGGTCGTGCTCTCGGAGCAACTGGTAAACCCAGTCGACCGCGGAAAGCTCTGCAGAGTGGGCGGGAGCGGCGCGCGCCGGCGGCGCCTTTGGTGGGCGAGCCTGAGGCTTGGGAGCCTCAGGCTGGGGTCGGGGGGCCCAGGGAGCCAGAGGGGCCCACCCGGGTTGTTGTGTGCGCGGCACAGAAGGTGGCGCGCGCGTAGTGAGCGCGGGTGCGAGAGGCGCCCGGCAGGCCGGGGAAGGCATCCACGGACATGAGAGGTGGAGGCGGAAGGCGGGCGGCGGCCGCAGGTGCCCTGGACACCTGCCGCGCCTGGCGAGGGCGTTGTGTGCGCGGTGCGCGGGGACAGTCGCGATAATTCGCAGGATGACCCGCGTTACCGCACAAAACGCAGCTTGGGGGTTCCGGAGTACCGGCCGTGCGCCCGCACTCCTTTGTGGAGTGATCACCCAGGCACTTGACGCACCTGGGGCGGATGTGACAGTTACGGGCAGAGTGTCCGTAACTCTGGCAGTTGTGACACCGCGACGGGGTGTTTGTCTTTCGCGGGGGCTCAACGGTGATACCGCTGTTGGAGATTTATATATATATATATATATAATGTAACAGTTTGCTACTTAAATAGTCTATGATAAGCTACATAAGTATGATTTACTCTGTGGTAATTCTCTTTGTGTCTGCGTCTACACCAGTGAACATCTCTGTACCCTTTCCTAGTTTTGTCTCATTATAAGATTAAAAAACCAGCTAAAAGCCTTTTATTACAAGAAAATACAGTCCACTGGGAATAATCCAACATAAAATTGGTCCTTCGATCGAAAATTCAAAAATTTTGAGAAAAAAAAAAAGGGAAGCAAAAATAAAATCTTCGCCATTTCATCGGAAGTGCTATAACGTTGGTGAAAAAGAGAAAGAAGATTTTCAAGGCTACAGAGCGAGGTGCAAAATATTATAGGCGCCACCGATACAAAGGTGCGAGTGAAGCGGAGCAAAAATAAGTTTGCGAGTGAGCGAGAAAAATAGTGACGCGCAACGACCGGAAGACACTGGCGCAAGCGGCGCGACGCGTAATAAGAAACGACAACTTCTCGGCTCGTGATTTTGGTTCATTGCGGCCATTTTGGGTGCGGCTATTCAGTGAAGCAAACAATTTATAGTTTAATTTGTAATAGTGCGCTTAATTAAGAAAAATATAGTAGTAATTTGTGTGAGTTTAAAATGTGGAAGTGGAGAAGTTGGTGAAGGAGTTAGTCAGTAAAAGGGGCACCATAAAAGCCACAATAACTCGCTTGCAGACATTTGTGCAATCCGAGGCAATAATAAATTCTACAAAATCGCAATTAGAGGCACGTCTTAACCATTTAGCTAAAACATTTACGGATTATGAAACCATTAATCAGGAATTAAGTGTGCTGATAAGTGGTGATAAAGAGGACATAGCAGCTATTGAGGAAAAATATTACTCTATAAGAGCTGCCTTGCAGGATAAGATCGACGCCATCACATCTTCCCCACCTCAGACAACTCATTCGAGAGATGTAATATTACCTACCATTAAGATAGAGGCGTACAACGGTAAGTGTTGCTCGGAATATGTGACATTTATTGCTTTATTTGATAGTCTAATCCATAAGGATGTCAAATTAGACAATATTCAAAAATTGCATTATCTGCGTACCTTTTTAAAAGAAGAAGCGCTTGACTTAGTTAAAGAACTACCACATACCAATAGCAGTTACTTGACGGCACGAAAGCTACTTAACGAAGATATTTTAATAGACCGCAAATTATCAAAGAATATGTTTCTATTTTGTTAGACTTGCCACCGCTAGTAAGAGGTGGTAGCATTAGGCATTTTATATCACAAATTAAAAAGAACTTGGCTGCTCTCAAAAATCTCGACATAAATATTGATAGTTGGGATCCTATTTTAATTGTTATTTTTGCTCGTAAACTAGACTCGTATACGGCTAGGGCATTTCAATTAGAAAGAGATGCAAAGGAGGAGCCAACAATCTCCGAGTTTCTGGGATTCCTGGAAAAAAGGGCTCTCGCAGTAGAGAACTCTGAGACTATTCCACCGATCAACCGGAAGCCGACTCCTACAAAGCAGGCAATAGCATTGCGGTTTCTGGGCCCACCTGTTTATACTGTAAGTCTAGTTCGCATAAAATATATAATTGTAAGCAATTTCAATTACTTCCATCAACGGAAAGAATTGCAGTTATTAGAGAAAAAAGCTTGTGTAATGTCTGTCTTAACATGCACAAGGGTAAATGTAAATTTATTTAGATGCATTCATTGCAAAAAGAATCATAACTCATTGGTGCATCCAGAAGAGCCTGTGCAAACAACCCTATTGTCTAACATTAATAACAATGTCTTGCTCCCTACAGCTTGCATAAAATTATATTCTCGGGACGGTAGGGAGATAAAGGTAAAAGCAATTCTAGACTCTGGTTCACAGGCCTCGCTGATAACAAAAAAGGTGATAGACATTCTTGGCTTGACACCTATGCAATCCAATATTAATATCATAGGGGTCACAAATACAGTCAGGAATATTGGTTACTCTATACCATTAGAAGTTCATTCAATGACCTCAGACTACAAAATATTAGTAAATTTCCATATGGTTGATAGGATTACATGTAAATTACCTCAAAATTTGATAAAAAAGTCAGAGTTAAATATCCCTAGGGATGTTTTGTTAGCTGACAGCACATTCAATGTTCCCTCAGAAATAAACATGTTAATGGGAGCTGGTGTCTTCTTTCAGGTGTTAGATCTTTCAAACAAAGTATGTGTAATAAAAAAGAAGAATGTGTTGCATTCGTGCGTACACAAGGTTGAGCAGCAGAAAGAAGGAGCTCCTGCAATTTATAATACCAGGTTTGGTCATATCATAGGAGGTAACTTACCCACGTTTATAAATAATAAATTAAGAAAAGTATCATTGTTTTGTCAAACATGTGAGTCTGACATTGAGAGGTCAATGCAATATTAAGCAGTTTTGGAAATGTGAAATGTTCCAGAATTTTAAAGATAATAAGTCAGCGAATGGAAAAGCTGAGATAATTTTCAAAATTTGTAAATTTGAGAACAATAGGTAGGTAGATTTACCATTAAAACTTGATTTAAATAAATAAAAATACTTAGGTAATTATTTATCTGCCTATTTAATTTCTCTCTTTAGAAAAAAGATTACATAAAAATAAAATCTGTTAAAACAATATAAAAATTTATAGATGAATATATTGACTAGGGATGGTCACTATGTTGAGATTAATTCATATGATTTTTCTAAAGATCCTATATATTTCTTGCCTCACCATCCTGTGATTAAGAAGCAAGCAAAACACCCCTTAAGGTTTTTTAATGGGTATGAACACAATAAAAATGTATCTTTAAATGACTTATTACTAATGGCCTAAGGTTAGAATGATTTAATTGACATACTGTTGTTGTTTAATTTGGTGAACATTTTTCACCACGGATATAAAAAGATGTTTAGGAATATTAATTTATAGCACATAAACCTCTTAAATATATTATGGGTAGTAGCACAAGTAATGCTATAAAATGTATATGCTTAGATACTATTACTTATGGGTTGAAAAGCTAAATATTTGAATCGCTGCTTAGTTGAATTAGCAAATCGTTATCAATCAGAATATCCACTTGCTTCCATTATTTTAAAACAATGTACATATGTTGATGACATAATTTACAGTAATGCTGATTTAGATGTCTTAATTGAAGCAAAGCGACAGTTATGTGCTTTATTAGAACTTGGGAGTTTCAAATTACATAAATGGTCATCAAACAATAAAAAGATATTAGCAGGGGTTCCTATTGAGGAACAACAATTAGGCCATTTAGATTTTCAGCAAGACTGTAGCTGTAATATTAAAACTTTAGGTATTACCTTCGATTTAAAAAGAGATTCTTTCTTAATTTCTAGTCCTAATGACCTAGGTTCTAAGAGTATCATAAAAAGGGATATTTTAAGTTGTATTTCTCGGTTTTATGATCCACTAGGGCTAGCAAGTCCTATTATAGTAAAGGAAAAGGCTATCATGCAACGTTTATGGGAAGAAAAGGTAGATTGGAATGCTTCCCCATCTAATGAAATAATTCATGACTGGCTACATTTTTCTAAGAGCTTGATTTGCATGAAACCTATTTATTTAAGTAGAATGGTTCCAATCTCAGTGACAACAACTGCACTACAACTTGTTGGCTTTGCAGATGCTTCATCATCCACAGGATATGGTTGTTGTATATATATACGTGTGGTCGACAAAACAGGTAATGCAAAGTTACTCTTACTCTGTTCGAAGTCGCGAATAAACCCACGGGCAAAGCCTTTAACCGTTCCTAGATTAGAACTTAATGCAACTTTGTTATTGGCTAAACTAATATTCAGAGTGTACAATACTCTTAGCTTAAAATTAAAAATAAATGATGTATATCTATACAGTGATTCGACAATTGTGCTGGCATGGATAAATACTGATATAAATAAACTTCAAGCATATGTGTCAAACAGAGTAAGGGTAATAAAAGAGCTAACGGATAAGTGGGCATGGTTGCATGTTCAATCACATGACAATCCAGCTGATTTCATAAGTAGGGGTGTAGAGCCACAAGAACTACACAGCTGCACCCTATGGTGGAATGGTCCGCTTTTCCTACAAAACAGGGAGTATCGTTTTAATAATTATAGCACTTACCTATCAGAAGAAAATTTACCTGAGATGAAAACATCTGCTAAATCTTCAAAGCATATAATACTCTCCGTAGTGGTGAAAAATGATTTTCTACATGAATATATACACAGGTATTCAGATTTAAATAAAACTATACGTATATTAGCTTATATTTTAAGATATAAAAATAACTTAAAGTTAGCGGCAAAAAAGATAAACATTGAATATACGTCAATTTCCTCCAAGGAAACAGAGATGGCGTTGTTTTTAATTATTAAATATGATCAAAGCATACATTTTGCAAAAGAGATTCATGCATTAAAATTAAATAAGATAATCACTGGTGCATTGAAATCATTACATCCTTTTTTAGATAAAGAGAATATGTTGAGAGTAGGAGGGAGACTTCAAAATTCTGATATTGGTTATTCACAAAAACATCCAATAATTTTGGTTAAAGGTTCAAACATTACAGAATTAATTATTCGCAGTGAACACGTTCGATTGTTACATGCGGGTCCGAAATTATTATTGGCAAGCCTTAATCAAAAATATTGGATTATGAATGGTATTCGAGAGGTAAAAAAGGTAACTCACAGATGCCTCATTTGCTTTCGACTAAAAGCAAAAGCAGCAAAACAATTAATGGGATCCTTACCTAGCGATAGAGTTGTAAAAACTTTGCGAGCCTTTCAGAAGGTAGGTATTGATTTTGCTGGACCCGTAAATATAAAGTTGTCACGCATTAGACGATCAGTTGTGGGCAAAGGTTACGTGTGTGTTTTCGTATGTTTTAGCACGAAGGCTGTCCACCTCGAGCTAGCGTCAGATCTAACCACAGCCAACTTTCTTAACTGTTTAAAAAGATTCATATCTCGTAGAGGCCTACCAAGTGACTGCTATTGTGATAATGCTAGTACTTTTCGTTGTGCAAGTTCTCAGCTAACTGAATTATTTGAGCTTTTTAGTTCTAAGGAGCATCAAGCTCAGTTGAACAATTATGTAACACAAAATAGGATAGGTTTTCATTTTATACCATCTTATTCGCCTGTTTTTGGTGGTCTATGGGAGGCTGCGGTAAAAAGTACCAAATTTCACTTAAAACGAACTATTCAAAAATGTTTACTAACATATGAGGAATTGAATACTGTATTAGTACAAATAGAAGCCGTATTAAATTCAAGGCCACTCTTACCTATGAGTGCAAACAATGATGATTTTACTTATCTAACACCAGGACATTTCTTGATAGGTACGTCTCTGACTGCTTATCCAGAACATGACTTGAGTGATATTCCATTATCCAAGTTAAAAATGTGGAACATCTGCACTCAGATGGTGCAAGCCTTTTGGAAGCTTTGGTATAGGCAATATCTAAATGTACTGCAAGGCCGACCAAAATGGAAGACAAATGAAATTAATATAAAAGTAGGATCCCTTGTCTTGTTAGTTGACAATAATGCTCCTCCACTAACTTGGCCAGTGGCTAGAGTAACAAAAGTTTATCCCGGAAAGGATAACAGAATTAGAGCGTTTGAAGTCATGACACCAAACCGCAAAACACATATAAGATCTATAACAAAGGTCTGTGTCTTACCTTTAGATTAAAGTAAAAATTGTTGTATGATAAGTTAATATACATAAAACTTTATATGTTAATAATAAACTATATTAAGTTTGTTTGTATTTAATGCTGAAGATGTTTGATATTGTAAACTCTCTAAAATATTATTACTACTTTATATATGAATATTATGCTATATTAAGTTTGTTTGTATTTAATGCTGAAGATGTTTGATATTGTAAACTCTCTAAAATATTATTACTACTTTATATATGAATATTATGCTATATTAAGTTTGTTTGTATTTAATGCTGAAGATGTTTGATATTGTAAACTCTCTAAAATATTATTACTACTTTATATATGAATATTATGCTATATTAAGTTTGTTTGTATTTAATGCTGAAGAGATTTGATGTTGTAAACGTTTAAAAGGTTTGTTACTACCTTATGTTCTAATAATAAACTATATTACACTTGTTAGTGCTTGGTACTGAAGATGTATTGATATTGCAAGCTTTGTAAAGTGTTATTACCTATCTTTCGAAATTAATATATAAAAATTAGATGTTTTTGTAATGTCAATGAAAGGACTCTAATATGCTGTTGGTCTATTTGATTAATTATAAAAATATGTTTACATAAGTGGATGGTGGTTCTGAAGTTTGTCAATTTGATTTAATTTCTTATTACTATTATATTATACTTATTACATTACTCATCTTGAGGCCCCCAGCATGTTGGAGATTTATATATATATATATATATAATGTAACAGTTTGCTACTTAAATAGTCTATGATAAGCTACATAAGTATGATTTACTCTGTGGTAATTCTCTTTGTGTCTGCGTCTACACCAGTGAACATCTCTGTACCCTTTCCTAGTTTTGTCTCATTATAAGATTAAAAAACCAGCTAAAAGCCTTTTATTACAAGAAAATACAGTCCACTGGGAATAATCCAACAACCGCTGAGGCCGCAGACTGAGGTGAGGCTAAAGATAGCCTTCCCCTCTACTGTACGGTCGAGGAGGACCAAGACCATATTATAGGGGGCGCGGGTGCGTGGGTGGTACATCCGGTGTACCTCCCGGACTGGGAAATCACCCTCCTTAAGGGAGGCGGTGACGTCATCAACCGAGATCTCGGCTGGGACGCGGCGGAGTACTACTCGGAGGAGGCGTTCCTCCTCGAGAGCATACGTGAAGTACGCAAACTTAGATTCCCGAGGGAATCTAGTTAGATCGCGAAAGTTTTGAACAGAGGGGACTTTTACTTGGATGCCCGCCGGAGTATTAAGGGCGGACGTGTATGAGATTTTGAGACTATCAAGTCTCGTGGAGATTGACGTCCACTGAGACTTGTCCTGTATAGTAACAGGAGGCGGTGGGCGTGGCTTCTTCGCTTGGGGCTCTACGGAACCCGTAGCGTCGCTCTGAGGGAGCGAGACGGAGACAGTATTGGCTCTGCTCGCACGCGGTCTTGCGACCGCCGGTATAGCCGTGTTTTTAGGCGCCCGAGCGCCCTCTATCTGTTTCTCGGTGCGAATTATTTTATCTTTATGACGTCCGGAACCGGAGTCAGGAGAGCGCGTACCGCGAGTGCGTTTGACGTGCGTGACGGTCTTAAAACCGTCATTGTCGTGCGCAGAAGGCGCAGAGGTCGCGGATGACGCGGGGATCGCGATCGACGCGGTTATCTCGGTCGGCACGGCGGGCGCCGCCTCATCCAGCTCCATCTCGGAGCCGGCCTCCGAGCTGGAGCTCGACGCGGGAGCAGGTGCTCGATCCACTGGATTCAGCGAGTTGGACTCGAGAGCCTCGAATGAATTTGACGTCGCGATTGCCGCGCGGGGCACATGTCTCGACCTAGTGAATGTCGCGATCGACTCGGAAATATCAACATTCGGGCCTTGCGCTAGCAAGTACTCGTTGTACCTAATCAACAGATCTAAATCGGCCATCGCGGGGCCTGAGGGGGGCAGGGGGGGACGCGAAACAACCTCCATGCCTGTGGGGCAGGGGGGCACGCCTTAACGGAAACTACGGGACTATCCCGAGTCCGGACCAAGAGAGCTGTGGGCGAAGTGCAATGCCTCACAGTAAGAACCTAACTTGCCTAAGGGGAAGCCCTAACAAGCCCGAGGCCGAGAACGCAGACCGGTAAACCGGGCTACGCCCAAACAGACACTCGGGGATGGAATGAGGGGATCAGGAGGGTGGGAGGGCGACACCTGGACTTGACTAGGCGTCCTCGCCAAGGCCAAGCTACCCAGGCCCGTCTACCTTTGCCGTAGACCTCGGGGCCTCCGGCGAGCGGGCAGGGCGCTCCACACGCTTCGTTGAGCACCGTCAGGTATCCACGTGTGGCCAGACGACTGGACTTGGTATGAAGCCCGGGTTCGCACCGAAAGGTGCGGTTTGCTGCGCCCTGAATGGGGCGCCTACGATTGAATTCTGCCACGTAATATGAAGCGGACTGAAATCGCACGGCGCTCTCGACATAACGTAAACAACGTAAACAATACCACGAACGCGAAGCGAAGCGCGGCACTAATCACGGAGCACATATAATCGTACACAGAACACAGCCTCACAACACACGATAACTCGCGAAAGAGACGAATCGATGCGAATGAAAGAGAGAAAAAATATCACGAGAGCGATCACGAAACGCGTGCACTTCAGACGACTGCCCGATCGGAAATCAGCCGCGCCTTTTTCATACTCGATATTATATATTGCATTATATATATACTAGCGGGCACGACGGACGTTGTCTTGCCTGGATAATAAAAAATAAAATCCTAAAAGTCAACCGCAGCGCCACCTCCTGGTTCCAATTGTGAATCTAAACCATTCTTGGATCCACTGGAACACACACACAAAATTTCATCAAAATTGGTCCAGCCATTTAGGAGGAGTTCAGTGATATACACACGTACAGAGGAAATTTATATATAAAGATTATATATTGCCCGTTTTTGTGGAAAAAATACGGTGTCTACCTCAGCTGCCGTCCCTTACAGCAAAATATCATAACATATTAAGCTATGAAACTGGTTTCAGTTTGGTGCCAAAACCACATCAAATAAAACTCATATTATTGAACACTAGCGGTTTTGTATACAAAGCATTAGAACCTTCCACCTTCTTTAATCCTATGGAACTATAAATACCTATTCAACCAACAGCAGTTAGTCAGTACGTAACAAAGTGAAAGAAATTTTAAGTTACCTCTATTAAGTGTTAATATTACTAGTCCTTTTTTTTTTTTTTTTTAACGTGGGGAAATCCCTTATGGATACACCACCCTCTCGGGGGAGAGGGTGTGTTATGTCCGACTCGCACGGACTAAAACCCCACGGTGTACGTCTGCCGCTATAGTTGGGGCGACACGAGATCTCTATAGACTTCATCGTGCCGCCCCAGCGGTTGGCCCAGCAGCGAAAGTCCTAGTCTAACTAACCTAGTCCCCGTTGAAAAGCGTAATTATGTGTGGTGTAGATTAGCGGCTCTCAACCTTTTTTACCCAACGACGCACTAACATATTCTTTTCAAATTCGCGATTCCCTTACATACTTACATGTAAAATTGTTGATAGTACAAAGTGAACTAAAGTGGCAGTTTGTAAATCTTGCGAGAAAATTAACAGATGTTTGTGACAGAGTGACAGACCAATGTCTCGTGACACTGTGGTTAGGAACCACTGGTCTAGATAACCTAGAGCCGTCCAAAAAGTTCTTGTTTGAGTTTGTGGTGGGATCTTAGTTTGTCACGCAGTGGATTTTATGTTTTACTCATAATCATTTGTTATTTGACTCCATATTTTGTAATTTTGCTGAAGTTTAACATAATAATATGTCGTTCAGTTATTGTGCACAAGTGAACTGGATAGGAAATAATACCACGGAACATTAATTCAGAGATGCCACAAAAATTCCATAGAAATTCTTAACAAGGGGGCCTCCATCTTGTTAGGACATTGTAATTATTGCAATATACTTGTAATATTTATTATCTACTCGATAATGACAGTAATAATCTAGGAGATAGATTGCAAAATGTAAACTTAAAAAAGAATCTTGTTATAGTCGTCACATCAATTTCGGAATTAATGTCCGGTAGTTCTACTTTAATTTTATTTATACAAATATATTTTATAACATTATGCGATCCGATGGTGAATATTGAATTGATTATAATAAAAACTTTAGATAGTTTTTCAAATTTTTTTGACATGAAGGATTAATTGCTGAAAGTTGAAATCTCTTACTTGAAAGGTGCCTTTCCACAGAACTCAAGGCAATATTCTGATAACTTATCACTCAAAAATGCACTTTTCTCTATAAACTTATCCGTAAGAAAACCACCGGCGATATAAAAATTAATTTCTATTTCACTTCAGAAATATAGACATAACAAAAATTCTTTATTTGTATAGAAAGGAAAGTTGTTAGATCCAGAACAGAGCGGCGAAAACGACCAGAAGTGTAACCCTAATCAAAACTGACACATATGAGGAAAATTCAGTCCCTAAGTAATTGCAGCCGGAAAATTTATACTTTCCCTTTTCACCAACTACCGTTCGAGATGGCAACTAAGAGTGATGTCTTCAGGATACTAGATTCGATTTCAAACAACATTTTTCATGTGAAAATACAGGTTAAGGTGACGACAGAGTTATGCGCCTTTGGAGCTATCTAGAGTGTCTTTATCGTTAACAAAGCATATTATTAGCTGTTATTCCACTCGAAATATATTAACAATTGTCCCGACTTTATCCACGTTAAATATCAAACTTCATAAAAATAAAATAGAACCTAACAGCATCTTATTGTAAGTTGAATAGCCTAATCAACACATAAGTAAGCTAACATTCATACTGGTTGATCAAACGGTGAGATGAACCAATATTCATTTTCTGTATAATATACATTAGGTCATAGTAATTGAAATGTTAAATAATATTCAGGAAATATTCTTGAAAATTTCCCAGTACAATACACTACTATACAAAGCTCTTGGACCGGCTAGCGGGATAAAAATAAAATAATCTCTCACTGAATCTAAATTGCGAGCGATGCGACGCGACGTGAAGCTTTAAGCTGATGCGGGCGCTCGGTAAAAGCGACCTTCTATTTCACTGTTTCCTACATTACAAACATGAAATTTAGATTTCTTAGTTTTAAAAGCCTGTAAGTAAAATTGACTATTATTTCATTATATATTTTGAAAAATAATCTTTGCAAAATGTAATTTTCTAATATTATACCGGAAATATTAAACTGCTAAATGGCACAAGGAGAAACATAGAACCAGCCACGAGCGTGTTCTACTACCTACAGACTATTCAAGATAACTAATACAAATCGTGTTAAGATAAATATAGAGTATATACAATAACAAAAATACAGTGTAAAGTAAAGATGCTGCCCACATCTGTCTGTGTGTGCGTTTAATTCTTCTTAAGTAACGAATTTCCAGATTTTTTTTTTAAAAGTTTATATGTATATTATATCGCTAACTACACTTTATGAATTAAATCAAAATACTGTGTTACGGAACTGTCTAAAAAAGTTTATAATGTCTACACAAAGTCTGCGATGGTATATACTTAAAAAAATTGTAGGGTATTTGCGAAATTATTTTAAGAAAGATATTATTAACTCTTATTCAATTACATTTAGTAAATACGTCGGGGATTTAATGTAGAGTGTCCTTAAAATATATTATTTTTAATATAATCATATTATTTATAAGGAATATCTTAAAATATGTCACAGGTTTAAAATTACGCATAACGAAAAAAAGGGCTTACTTTACCAGATTTACGAAGCTTCTTTGACTGTGATAAACTGTAAATGTCAAAGTGCCAAATGATGGATCGAATATTACTTATCTAAGCCGCTAAGGTATTGATACCCCGGCACTGCACCCGATCAGGAGTCATGAATAAAATATAGTGACGTATAAAAATCAGTGTTATCTCTTCCTATAACAACATCGTAATTTGACAATGCGAAGTGTAACTACAGAAATTAAATGGAGTAAAGTGGGAATTCTATTCAAGACAGTAACGGAGGTTACTGTTTGCATTTATACTGCTTTTAAGGTCAACAGTATCGCTCCTCCGACATATCCGAGTCGCATAGTGCTTGTTATACACAGGCATCCAATTTACTCTCGCGACCTCTCTCTGGAATATAATGCAAGGTTACACAGACCCGAAGGACCTTCACCTATGTACAGCGACGATTGATTTGGTTCTAGCTGGCACTCGAAATAGTTTAGTTTAGACAGCGGTTCAGTTAACTATTAACTGTGACAATAAGCATATTTGAAATTGTTGTAAAGTACAGTATTTTTGTCAACCAGCCTTCTAGTAGATTATTAAGTACTGCTATTTTCGAGTAGGTAACGATATTACAAGTTTCTTGCGCTAATTCCAATGAACTAACAAAATGGTGTCCGTCTTGTTAGAACTTTCCAGGGAGTATTTGTCTCAAGTCAAAATTCATGCTCCATCACGCATCTATCCAAGACCGATGATTGTTGTTTTAATATCGATAAATAACCAGTGTTTAATTGTTTTTATAAATCAGAAGAAAAAATTAGATTTAAATTAATACTTTTTTTAAATAAATTTTTGATATTGTTTTTCATTTTTGACTTATTTTGAAAAAAGCTACATGATAACTCAAAAATGGTTCACTTTTGTGTATTCTCGATTTGCGAGGTTTTTCTAAGTATTTGGCTAACTCGGCCTCCTCGGTGTCCCTAAAAATTTTAGAATGCCGGTGTTTGGGCTCGTACGCTATGGCATTAACTTGAATACCTTTTCAAAGTCATTATAAGCATACTGAAGGCTATGGTTGTGCCTTTTATGCTATTTCCTTCTAGGACAGCTATTAGTTATTGCCGTTTTTAGCTTTATACTGTCTAGTTCTGACTAGTTGGCGTTTTTTAATCCTTCCTTTCTTTTGTATGTTAAGTGTATGTATTATAAGCATGTTGGGGGCATTTGATCCCATAATCAAGTCTACCCGTGTTCGCCATGATCAAGTGTACGCTGAACCGTGATTTTACAAAAAAATATTTTTGAAATCAAAGCAAAATATTAATTAAAGAAAACGCATAACTACACACTTTAATAAATCAGATTTCAACAGTTTTAAAAATGTAATTCGCGATTTATTTATACGCATATCTTAAAAAGACTATTAAAGTACTTACAAAAACAGATATCGACATGTTGCAAACAAACATCACTGCTCTGAACGTGTCGATACTAAACTTATAAACTAAAAATATATCGAATTGAAAAATAAGTTGTAGTTTTATAGTTATTATCCAGAGTTCAAGTGTCCCAGTCTTCCCTATATGGGGGTTAAAATTATCACAAATAGTCACCCAGGCTTCACCTCCTAACGGGAATACGTCGAATCACCAATAAACTTGTATATCTGCTCAGTAGTTATTTTACACAAATAGTTACAGTAGGTAAGTTGTTTTCGAGTTGTAAATAGACTTAACTTGTTCGTATTTTACATAATATGTAGACAAATATTCCCGAGGCGTTTACTGCTTCGGTTACGCAAAACGCGTCTGGTTACAAAGTTTGCATCACACAACGAGCTATTGTGGTATATTTTAATAAGAAGATAGGTGTATGGTTTTTTTGTAGCTTGCTAAGATGTCAGCCCTGCATCTTATAGCCCGCGTAGATATCTATGGTGTGTAAAAGATCCGAATTGTTATGGCAGTCGTATTCTTATAAGTATTGAAATGCTTAAAGTATTACAATATTACTTAGAAAAAATTATCTGCTCCTTTTCTAATTTTTTTCCTTGTTAACTAATATTATAAAGAGGTAAAGTTTGCGAGTTTGTGACGTTATGACGTTGTGGCGTTGTAAGCGGTAATCTCTGGAACTACTGGTCCGATTTGAATAATTCTTTCAGTGTTATATAGCTCATTCATCGAGAATGGTTATAGGCTATATATCATCACGCTAAGGCCAATAGGAGCGGAGCACAGACGAAAAATGTTTCAAAATCAAGATGTTTTTTTCTTTTTGAGAGCTTCTGCTGTGTGTCAGCGTTAGCCCAGAGTAGTAACTATTACTACGCGGACGAAATCGCGGGCAGGGGCTATAATCTATATACTAATATATTACTAATATAATATTATACATTATAAAGAGGTAAAGTTTGTGAGCTTGTGACGTTGTGGCGTTGTAAGGGGTAATCTCAAGAACTACTGATCCGATTTGAATAATTCTTTCAGTGTTATATAGCTCATTCATCGAGAATAGTTATAGGCTACATATCACCACGCTAAGGGCAATAGGAGCGGAGCACAGATGAAAAATGTTTCAAAATCGAGATGTTTTTTTCTTTTTGAGAGCTTCTGCTGTGTGTCAGCGTTAGCCCAGAGTAGTAACTATTACTAAGCGGACGAAGTCGCGGGAAGGGGCTATAATCTATATACTAATATTATAAAGAAGTAAAGTTTGTGAGTTTGTGACGTTGTAGGGGGTAATCTCAGGAAATACTAAACCGATTTTGAAAATTATTTTACCAATAGAAAGCCACGTTATTTATGAGTGTCATAGGCTACGTATCATCACGCTAAGACCAATAGGAGCGGAGCAACAATGGAAAATGTTTTAAAATCGGGGTATTTTTTCCTTTTGAGAGCTTCTGCTGCGTCTTAGCCCAAAATAACTATTCCACGCGTGCGGGGCAGAAGCTATTAACTAATTATATTATCTATACTAATATTATAAAGAGGTAAAGTTTGTGAGGTTGTAGGGGGTAATACCTGGGGAGTCGGAGAAAAATGGTCGAACAAAAACGTTTCTTACGAACGCTGCCTTAATTATGAGATATATATGATTGATTTCTAGAGAAAAGTTGTAGCTTGATAATGCCTATTACCGCCCAACGAAGTGGGCACGGGTCGGCTAGAGGTAAATATAGAGGTTCAAATCTCTATAATACAATTGAAATTTAATTTATGATACTAATATTACGTTTAAACAAAGTAGAATCTTTTGAGGCAAATTATTTTTAGAACTTGGCTTGTTTGTGTACAATAATTCTGTGCGATAAGCTTTCAATGCTTGCGTATTCCGTACGCACCGATGGATATATATATGTCTTATTTGTTACTACAAGTTTACTCATTATATTTGTAGTGAATCCTAAATTGGGCGAGATATTTTTCCTGTGATCGAAATAGTACATTTTTGTACTACTTATTTACTATTTACAAGTTGTAAAAATTTAAATAATTAATGCTAGCTCGATCATTCTCTAAAAAAATTCATAGAAAATTTGTGGACAATAATTTAAGAGTGACCCCAGTAACATTTAATACACATTTCTCCTACTTCATTTAGCGTGTATATATTTTTGTATACATTATTATTTTAATCATTCACGCTTATGGGAGAATGGAATAATGATCTATTGTTGATGAAATGTATTAACGTCCATGGAATAAGTCAGCTACCAAATTACATTCGACTTTGTCCGATCTTCAAATGTAATTAAAGTATTAAGAAAAGGTTTTACTAACAATTCCGTTTCGAATAGCTGTTGTTAGAACAGTAGTACGAAATTACATTATTATCGGCTCAGTAAGCCAATCAACTTTAAACGGAATCCATTATTCGTTCGTTCCAGTTTCAATTGTCCAATGATTGAACGGTGCGCAAAATGGCGGACGCGGCCGGCTCGATGACAATGGACTGTGGCTTCTGACAGTACCTCAACTATATACAAAAAACCGTTGTAGAACTTTGTAGAAATGTGAAGTACTATTACCGTTGAAATCACTTTTATTAATTAACTAGCGGGCCCGGCAGACGTTGTACCGCCCTGATTATAAAAAAAATCCTTGACAAATTATATACTAAAATGTTCCTCATCAATCACTCTATCCACCGGTGAAAACCGCATGAAAATCCGATCGGTAGTTTTTGAGTTTATCGCGAACAGGCAGACAGACAGACGCGGCAAGGGACTTTGTTTTACACTATGTAATGATAATCTCATTACATACTATATGGTGGCGCCGTTGCGTTGTCGACGCCACCGAAGGGGCGTGGGTTTCTTTGCTAATTTAAGTGGACTGTATATGCGGGGGGTGCTATATTTGATATTCAACTATTGCGATCAGCTACGAAGAGGGAGACAAGGGCAGGAAGGAAACTTGGCACATACCTCGCGCGCTGCAGTTTCCACGTGGCTAGCCGGCTAGGTGATTCTCGTTGCTCTCCACTGGGTTTTCTCCCACACAACACTTATTGTTTATAATGTATGTCGGCACGCAATATGCGGAGCGATGCGTTTATTTCTCACTCGACCAGGCGAAAATTCAAACTGTTTGCATGCGACGCGGAAACAACAATAATAGTAGTAGTGGTGTTGCGTTGTCGACGCCACCGAAGGGGCGTGGGTTTCTTTGCTAATTTAAGTGGACTGTATATGCGGGGGGTGCTATATTTGATATTCAACTATTGCGATCAGCTACGAAGAGGGAGACAAGGGTAGGAAGGAAACTTGGCACATACCTCGCGCGCTGCAGTTTCCACGTGGCTAGCCGGCTAGGTGATTCTCGTTGCTCTCCACTGGGTTTTCTCCCACACAACACTTATTGTTTATAATGTATCTCGGCACGCAATATGCGGAGCGATGCGTTTATTTCTCACTCGACCAGGCGAAAATTCAAACTGTTTGCATGCGACGCGGAAACAACAATAATAGTAGTAGTGGTGGCGCGTCCGACGCGCTACCGAATAAGCATGTGCCATAGGAAGGGGTAATTGAGCAGGGCTGGAAAAGTGGCGCGATCTGATCACAATAATGCGGGAATTTCAAATATATAAAAAGCGGCGCAACCACTATATTTTTGCTTAAATTCAAGTCACGTTAACTAAATAACTTTAGAACTTTATGATAACATAAAATTCGTATATGATAAAACCCTTCTAACAATTACGAAATATTTTAAAGATTGGAAGGATGGTAATGGTAGTCGCATTAAAATAAACTTATTGACAATTAGCTGTGCCCGCGTGTTCTTCCGCGTGGAGCCTTATGTACAAAACAGTGATTAATAAAGTCATCTGAATGTGTAAAATACATTTTCTCACGTACTTAAGTCATTAAAATTACAATAACTTGATAGAACAAACCGATTTTAATGAAACAAAGACTAAATGTTACTCGAAGATATACTTTATGATTTCCTCGAAGTTTCCAATTTTTTTTATTAGTAACACTAAAAGTCGTCAATCGCTACTAGAGCAAAAAAGAATAAAGAAAATCGGCTGAGACACAGAGAAGGGAAATGTTCTTAACTGAATTCCACTCCCGATTTATATATAAATGTAATAATAATGTTACCCCCCTTTTGATTATACAAGCCAAGAAATGGATTTAATTAACACAAATTTTAATAAACGTTATTATACTTAAACTCTTAACACAGAATTACATTTTCTTTATGATACGGGACTAGTCTTTTTAGTTTCAATGTTTTTTTTAAGTCGCAGTAAGTTGTTTTATATTTTCTATTCTTTTTTGTTTTAGTAAAGTATTTCAGAATGTACATCTGAGACACAGATTTTTTTAAATTATATAAAGATTATATGAATATCGGTATAATGTAATAATTACGTCAAAAGTTTTACAGGAAGATTTCTCATCATCGATTAAATAACTTTAAATAATAATGCTGAAATTAATAATAGACTTTAGAATTCTTAGAAACGATTTTTTTTTGTAATGTTTTAAATCCATAGTTAATATACTGGCACTAGTTTGAACTGTGTCCAACCCGTCTATCAAGTTAAAGTGAGCAATTAATTGTTCGGATTTCTCCCCTCGCGGTATATATATAAGGCGCTGCACTTTACCTATATCGCTCTTTTTATTTTTCCTCTCTGAATTTATATCTGCATACCTATATATTTAATGTTGTCTAGATATTGTTTCAGAATACTGTTGATTTTAGAACACTTTCGAATATAATTATAATCAGTGTGCCCACAACGTCGTTCTCGTAAAATAGTTTTGTCATTTTATGGGAACTATGTTATCTATCTGGTTAAGTTGTTTGTTATATATATGTGTATTAAAAAGATAAACCCGATCGAATTTCTTGCCGGCTCTTGTCGATGACTGGCTTGTTATCCGAACAGGTGGTAGTTTTGACGTTTATAAGTTTAGTCTTTAGGGCCTAAGCTTAATAAAGTATCTTTGATTTTTTTTTCTGGACTTGTTATTAGTACTAAACTCCTATAATATTTTAATATTTTAGTGGACGTTAAATTGCACTTCCGCCTGGAATTGATTGGCCGCTATAATATCTCACTGCAATAAAAAACGTTAAGTTTTATATAATTTATTAAAAACTCAAACGTTTTTTGTTGCGGCGAAACGTGGCAACTGCCAACTAATTCCAGGCGGAAGTGCAAAGTAACGATTTCGATAACATTTCATAATGGATGTCCGCAAAGTAACGCATACATCAATCAATCTATATATATAAAAGGAGAAGCTGATTGACTTAATGACTGACATGACACCACAGGGCCTAAACTATAAGGGTTATAAACTTGAAATTTTGCACAAGGGTTCCTTTTATAACGTAGGAGAGTTATAAGGGGGTAAAAAGGGGGTGCAAAATTAGTATGAAACTTTGCCGTTTTTGAAGTTATTGGAATGAAATTCAGTATGAAGGTTCTTCATTGAAAGTCATGAAGCAAGTGTAAAATACTTTGTCCAAAATCATCCCTTAAGGGGGTAAAAAGGGGCTGCAAAGTTAGTATGAAAGTTCTCTGATTTTCAAGGTTATTTCAATAAAATGTTGTATTTGGGTTATAAGTTCCTAATAATGATTATTGCCGATATCCCTTTTTGTGAATTCAATCCCTAAGGGGGTAAAAGAGGGGTGCAAATTTAGTAGGTATAAAAGTTTTTCGTATTTACCTATATTATTTCAATGAAGTTTTGTATTTAGGTTATTAGTTTCTAATAATTATTATTGGCGATATTCTACTCAGAGTTTAAAGTATCGCATTCGAAACTGTCGAAACTCTTCTATGTAGCGGGCTGCACGCGTACGGATGTGCCGCGGTGATGCTTGAGATAGGGCGGCGAGACGTACGTAGTCGACACGTGGGTAACCCGAACGCGGGCAAATGTCGGTAATATTTTTTTTAATACACAAAATGTACCTATATTTATTTATATCTCTTACTTTCATAAATAATATAATAAAGTATGTACATAATGATTCTAATTTAATTATAAAAGAACGATTTTGAAATAAATAAAACACTTTTATAAATATTATAAAGTACCTACCTACCCTAAATGACTACCTCATAAAATTATTAAATATGTCTACAGACGATCTACTGTAGGCTAATATAACTACTGCAACATCGCAAACGAAGTTGCGGGTAAAAGCTAGTGATTCTATAATAATTTTATGGATTTTAAGTTGCCTGTGTTAAATTTTACCACTACTGTTTAACTCCGATGGAATTGCGTAATAATATGTACATAATATTCATTAATGAGTATATATGTGAAGTATACTCAATATATACTATCATACTATATATGGTATGCACCGCGAAAGATACGTGAACGCTCTGCGTCACGAACAAGTACGCAAACCACGCCGCGAGTGATAATACATTTTTTGTGACTCGCCTACTCACTTGATACGGACGCAATACCTGCTGAAACCAGCGATCAGCCTCTGTCAAGTAAGCGTGTATGTTTCTATTACCTAGCTCAATCGATTATATACCCTTGGATTCTACGATTAATCGTGTTTCCCGTAATACCCTCGCCCTCGCAAACCGCAGAAATACAGTCCACATCTCTCCTTATAAGAAACACCGCAATCAATGGAGGTGAAAGGAATCAAGTGACTGGACCACATTCAAGCCCGCTCCCTCGCATTTCATGGTCCCTCTCGCCGGATTTTCCCCCCATTTTATAGATAATACTCTGAAAAATCTTCTATATAAATCAGTAAAAATTTTATTGAAATTAGTTCATCATCTGTAGAGATTAGCCTGAACAAACATTAGATACTTTTATTTTATTTATATTTATTATACACGCGACTTCGCTCGCGTTATGGCGATAAAAATATTTGTGTATTTATAGGGACAGTACTTTTTTCTTGATGAAAAGTTGAATAGTTATGGCGAGAAAATTTAACAAATAAACAAACTTCCATTCGCATTTATAATATAATTTATTTCCTAATTAGTTAAAAGTCAGTTTTCAATCAAAAAATATTTTTCTTCGCTGAAAGTTTATTTTAAGATTCAAACTTGCACAAACCAGTGTGTTTCCTTTCCTATGTACAGTGTATATTAAATATAACATTATACGTGTTTTTTACATCTAAGTTGATAAAATCTCCTCATGCGATGTGAAAATGTGAAAATTGAAACTTGCCTTATCATTTTCTAAATTCCATAGGACAAGTTCTATTCCCGAGTACAACCTGTGTTGTAAACGATCTTTAATTTTTAGAATTACTATAAACATTTTTTCCCGTCAAAGTCCGAAGTTTACAGTCGGATCGCTGTCTATTTTTTTCCTAGTGAGAAAAGAAGTCTAAAAAAGAAACAAAAATCTTATTCAAATGAGAAACATTGTGTCTTATGTTAAAAGAGTTAAATCGAGCAACACAAACTTGTAAAGTCATTCTTGACATTTAAGTTATAAGCGAGGCTTGTGAGAAAAAGCCAATTAGAGCGGCAACCGACACGATATTCCCGCGGCGCGAGCTTCTACAGGACGGGGCGGGAGTGGCACGAACACACGACCTTACAAATTTTCTCACATTACAGAAATAATATCCCTTGATGTATTTATGCCATAGAGATAAAGTAGACGACAAATATTTTTTATTTTAATACGATCATGTATTTATTGTAACTGCAGTTTTTTTGGTAAGCTTTGCGTTATCAAGTGATATTGTATTGTAACTCTTTTCAATTTTGTCATCAATCTGCCTTTGTAGTATTTTTGTTTTTATTTGTGGCTCACCTGTATTATATTATTGTATTGTTGTATATTTAATGTGTTCTATAATATTTTTACCAAGCCACCGGCTACAGGTCTGCACATTGCTATGACCCCCCATTGAAAAGCGCTGTAGTACCATTCAGTTGCATGTAGCTAAACGGAAGTGTTATTGTTGGACGTATATAATTAACTATATTTATGTTTGCTTTATTTGTTTTGTGGGCGTGATGTGTCCCTACAATAAATTTTTTTTTCTTTCTTTCTACATTCGCCGTTGTTTGCAGCTTTGTAGCTGAGCATACAAAGACCAAAAGAGTGCTCCTGTGACAAACTTACTATCACATGCTTGGTTATAGTGGTCCTGTCAATTAGAAATATCACTCAGTTTCAATACAGCATACACTAGCTGATGCCGTGAGTTTTTTCTGTACTCTATAGGTATTTACGTTTGCCCACAATCTCAGCTGATGTTAAATGATGATGTAGTCGAGATGGTAAATACGATAAACGTAGAGGTGAACTGGATTTCAAATACAGCTGCCGGAACACATTATAGGTGCTTGGAAACAAATTTTCAATTTCAGCGTGGTTGTTAGCCGGACAAACTTCACACCATGACACTATGATAAAGTCCAACCACCATGTTTTACACCTGGTATGTGATATTTTCAATACCTTTAGTTACGATTATCCGGTTCTACCAATCCGCATATTGTAAAATGTAACAGATGTTTGTAATTAACATTTTAACTAAGAATTTTTTTGTCTAAATAGAACACAGACAGACTATAGGATAATAGAAAATTTAAGATAATCTGAAATTAATTTACATAAAGAGAGCAGAAACTCTCTAGAGCTTTGTCTTTCTCCGGATTCATTAGAGAACTGCGCGCTCTGGCTCGGGCTGCGACGAAAGATGTCCAATTGTGAAAAAGTAATTCGCAGCTTTAATACAGCCTTAGGGCAAATGAGATGTCTCTGAGACAGGCCCTGGGACATGATCATAAAGTCAAAAATGAATTAAATAAATCTTTTATTTCTGTTACTGTTGTATCCCACTGTTTTGTTTGCCCATTGTTTTTTCACGCTGAGAAGTAATAATGGGTGCAAAGCCTGAGAATTTTGTTAGTTTGAAATATTTTATTATGCTATAAAATAATAAGAGGCTTACTAGAAACCAATTGATATGAGAGAAGTAAATAATTTCTTTATTTTTTATATTTAATTGCTGTTTTGTTTTGGGATCGTAGCTGTAAATACATGTTCCTTCACCTGTCTCTAATACCTCCCACCAAATTTGAAGTGTCTACTTTGAATCTGGTAAACATGTCATTGCACCAATCGTTGCTGTCTACTTTTTAACCTTCTGTTAAATTATGAGGGATCCACTGGAAATACAATTTTTTCAGACCCAAATATCATTTTAGGACTGTTTGCATCTCACTCATGTCACTCATGCCTAAGAAGGGTCCAATGTCATGGTAGGTCTCATGCATGTTTTGATAATACAGCGTACAGTATCGATGTTTCGCTATTCAGAGTGTGAGACAGAGGATCATCATGCAATCCGTCACTAGGATAGGACACACGACTGCGTTGGAACTCTGCAAGCTAGCTATAAATAGTTAGCTTGTATGGTGTTTAATTACCAAAGGCAGTGTGAAGGCGAGCGACACTCTGCTAAATCGCCAAACTACACTTAAAATCGTAGTAAATCGTACTACAAAAAAATTCACTAGTTGAATTCATGGTAACATAAACACGCAGTATTTAAAAAGGCGCCAGGATATAGAATCAAGAGGGAAATAGATGAAAGAAACTGCATTTTAGAGCCAAATAGTTATATTTTCAAACGTCTTAATTAGCTTTTAAATATTCTTAGTGTAAGTGACTAGTTCCGGATATGTTTTCTCAGATTTTCAAAAGAGAAGTATCAAGTACAGATTACAAATTTAAATACAGTGTTATGCTTACCTAATTTTGAAAAAAGTAATGCCGTGATGTAAATTTACATGAGACAGGAAAACGTCTTGTTATGGTTGACATCCAATTAGAGTAATCCGGATTAATCAGAAGTTCACGTGAAAATAAAGGTCCGGGTAGAAATGACGATTTCTTAATTTGACTGAGTTATATTCTAAATATTGCAACAGGGTATATACAGAATAGTGCTTTGATCTTTGATATTAAGAAAAATGGTTGTATACGACATTCATCATTACTTTTTTATATGTATATTATTTTAGAATGTATATGTGGGTATATCTGAAACCGATAAACTAAAACTAGATTTACGCCGACCACCATGAAAGTTGCTACACCTAAGTGTTTTTTTTTATGGAGCAGGTTTTTATGTTATTCATTTTACTGTAACTCACGACGAGGTGGCGCTAGACTATATTTTATTGTTATTACGTTATATAATATAAAGCTTAAGAAGTCTTAAGAAGCCTATATTTGAATTCTGAGTATGTCTCTAAATGTAATAATAACTTTAGGGGTAAAAACTTTAATGCATAATTTGTTTAGCCTTCTCTCGGCATCCATCCATCTGCGCAACTTTACCTTAAGTTTATCTCGATTCGACTTGGATAACTTAGTATACATATTTCTAAAGTACATAGTAGAGGAAGGGGAAGTGAGCTCGCGGTTAAACGGATATACTATACGTGCAGACGGATGCGCTGAATGCTCTCTTTGTTTGTCTAGGTACTGTTTACATAATACTACTTTCTTCTCGCGACTTCGTTTACGTAGAAGATGAAAATATTTTCAAATAGTACGTACGTTAACCCAGATTTTAAAACATTCTTCATTGATGCCCCACTCCTATTGTTGGTCTTAGCGTGATATATAGCCAATAACCTTTCTCGATAAATGAGCTAACACTAAATTTTTTAAATCAGGCCAGAAGTTCCTTGAGTTTGGCGCGTTCAAGCAAACTCTTCAGCTTTATAATATTAGTATAGATACTAATGCTATGCCCGCGTCTTCGTCCGCGTGGAACTTAAGGCAAAAAACAATCTTTCGTTTACTGTATCCTAGAAATTATGTAATATACATATAAATATCCTTCTTTTTGTAGGAGATTGAATTGCATTTACTTACCTACTTTTCTCTCCTAATTAACTCGAACTGTCATTAAAATTAAAATAACTTTGGATAGAGTGGACCGATTTTAATGAAACAAAGACTAAATGTTACTCGAGAATTGAAATGTATTTTATTACCTATTCCAAGACATCTGCAACATTTTTTTGTCACAGAAATCGAAAAAGTACAGACACGTTATATTTACATTCTTATTATATGTATAGATTAACCGTTGCCCGTGACTTTACTCTTGCAAGATAATTTTATAATTTCATGAGAACTACGCGTTTTAATTGATTTCTTTTATTAATCGTCAACTGTCTTTGTATTGTTATTTTGATATAACTACTAAACGCTTATGATGCTTTAATGGATTAAAATAAGCCTTGTTAAATTATATAGTTACTACTTAGTTCCTATAGTAAAGCGTAATGAAATGTAACAAAGAAAAATACTGTATTTGCCTTTAAAAGTCTCTGGAATTTTTGGTTCAAAAATTTTTATATAGGTTTTTTCCATTTCAGTACAATCTGATTTGATATTAAATGACGACGTAGTCTAAGAAGATATACACGCCAAACTTAGAGGAGAGTGGCTCTCAAATGCAGCTGCTGGAACACACCAAAAAGTGCTGGTCAACACATTTTCACCTTGAGGGGGTAGCTAACGGGTGGTGGACTTGGAAAAACCCTACCACCATGCTATTCAGCACGATGTTTCCATTCACCGCGCGCTCCGACTCAGTTACAAGGATTTGAACCTACGTCCATCGACGCTGTGTCCGACACGCTATCGATTAAGCCATCATCGCTTTTAGTTTAATGAATATCTAGTGCCAATAGTTAAAACTAAATGTATCTTTCGTCATAATCGTTCAACTAAAGCTCAGGCAAATAACAGATACTTTAATTTTTTTATGTGTTATATATGTATATCAAGGAATATATAAGCTACAAATCGAGAGTTTTGTTTTGATGAGTTTTTATATCATATTTGTTCGTAGAATTAAAAAAGATCGCTAATCCTTTTTTATTTAGAACAAAAGATGCAGTATTCATTGATTTAATGTTTTATAAATCGATTAATCGAAACTATTCGAATAATCCAAACTAAACGAATAATTCTAATTAATCTTCATGAGACATTAGATCTTCTTTAATTACTGGAAGTAGTTGGATCTTTTCTTCAATAAATTATTCACACATATTTAAATTTTATACAAACTACTTCGTACCACGTGAATTAAACTCCGGAGAAGGTTGTGAACAAGAACTTGGTCGGTTGCGTGCTGTTTATATTTTTCATTAAAAAACTTCGTTTACTTATGTACTGTAAAAGTAAACCATGTTGATGGTACTTCACAAGTTGTCTAGACGGAGACTGCAAAATGCTTTTTCTTTACTTACTTTCAATAGATCACTCCTTTATTATAATGTAACTCAACTAAATTGACTACTCATATTATCGTAAATTATATATTAAAAATCATATAACAAGAATGATGTGATATTGAACTTTAATAAGTACTGCTCTTGTAATTATAAAACACTGACACTGGCGAATGTTACGAGGTTCCTTTAAGAAAAAAATAGCCCTCATAAATTTGATAACAATACACGCAAGAACAAAGATGTCATCGACTAGATATAGTACTGAAAGTGTCCACGGATAAATAGCTATATTAGATGGAAGATAATTAACTAAACCTAAACAGATAAAGCTTTTGGTATAATAATAAATTCTGTTTCCGCAGGTAAGTGTCCCCGTTGGCCGCGGCCGCGAGACTATTTGGTAAGAGTTATTGTATTGCTTCACTTGGAATTTAAATGTCATTCTTGTAATTTAAGTCTATTTTTAAATGATATCGTTTTACCAGCGTACTTATGACTAGACAGGAAGTGTCAAACATCAAGTAGATATAAAGTACTAGCTGACCCGTGCAACTTCGTTTGCAGCAAATCGGTTGTTACCGGTTTCAATTGTATTTTAAACGCATTAAAAAAAAAACATAATCCCCAATTGCAGCTATACCTTTTTTTTTTTTTTTTTTAACGTGGGGAAATCCCTTATGGATACCCACCCTCCCGGGGGAGAGAGTGGGTTATGTCCGACTCGCACGGATTAAAACCCCACGGTGTACCGACAGACCGTTGTGTGGGGGCGGCAAGGGATCGTACATGCTACTCAACCTTGTAGAGCGGAAGGTGACCGCCGGGCTCCTACCTATAGAGGGACAGACCGGGTACACACCGGCTGCCCCCCCTCGTCCGCCGGCCCTGTGCAATGAGGAGATGGGCCCCCCGGCCCACCCCCTCAGGTCCGGCTACGGTGGCGGGAGGAGTTGGGCAAAGCGCCGCCTCCTCCCGCCTGTCCTCCTTTGGCGGAGAGGGCCACTTTGAGGATCTGCCTCGCGGGCCCTCTCCGCCTCCTCCTTCTGCGAGATGACGTCCACGCTCGGCAGCGATAAGTCCGTTCCCACCGCCGCCGCCAGAATGCGGCGCTGCTCCCCCCACGCAGCACACTCAGACAGAGTGTGCTGCGCGGTATCTTCGACAGCGCCGCACTCGTGACAGGCGGCGGTCGGCTCCCTGCGTGCGATCCGGTGCAGGTACCACCCGAAACAACCGTGTCCGGTGAGTACCTGCACCATTCGGAACGTCAGGGAGCCGGACTCCCTTTCAGTCCACTCCCGCAGGACCGGGCGGACGGCGTCTACGGTAAACCGCCCGAACCGCTGGTCCGCCAGGTCCTGCTTCCATCTTTCGACGGCGTCTCCCCTGAGACGCCGTCTCTCCGCCTCTACCTCCCTGGGAGCCGGAGGCTCCCCCCTTCGTCTCCTCGAGAGCGGAGGCGAGAACTCCTGCCTCCAGCTCCCAGGGCAGGGAGCCGGCGAGCGCAAAGGCCGTCGCTGAGGACACCGTCCGGTACGCCCGGATCGCCCTCAGTGCCACCGTGCGCTGCGCATTGCGAAGCGCACGCACGTTGGCGGCACCGAGGGCGTCGGCCCAGACCGGTGCCCCGTAGGCGGCCATCGCCCGCACGACTCCCATGTAGAGTCGGCGGCACCCGGCGCCAGGCCCCCCTATGTTAGGGAGCAATCGGCCGAGTGCCGCCGCCGCCCCAGCAATTCGCGGTCCGAGCCCCGCAAAATGGGGCTCGAACCGCCAGCGCCCGTCCAGGGTGAGGCCCAGATACTTCATCTGGGTCCCCACCCTGATCCGGGCGCCCTCCACCACTATATGGGCCCCAGGTGGTGGCCCCCGCCGAGGCCCATGAAAGAGTAGGGCCTCGGTCTTCTCGAGGGCCACCCTGAGGCCCAACCTCCTGATGCGCCTGACCACGAGGGTTGTGTCCATCGTGGCCAGGCGCTCCACCTCCCTCCACTCCCCCCCCCGGGCTACGACTAGGGTGTCATCCGCGTAACATATGAGGCGTGCCCCATATGGGAGCACGCCGCGGAGCACCCAGTCGTAGCCCATGTTCCACAGGAGCGGCCCTAAGGCCGACCCCTGTGGAACCCCCCGCCTTGTGGCCCGCCGGACCATACGCCCATCGCCGTCTACGTAGGCGACCTCCCTCCCCTCGAGGTACGCCTCCAACACCCGCCGCAGGTATGGGGGCACTCCGAAATATCGGAACGCCTCCCTTATGACACCATGCGGCAGGGTGTTGAAGGCGTTGGCGATGTCAAGGGACACCGCCAACACCCTTTCCCCCTGGGAGGTCGCCTCCGCAGACAGCGACTTAAGGAGGGACAGGGCGTCCAACGTGGAACGCCCTGTCCGGAAGCCATACTGCGCGTCCGCCAGATTCGGCCCCACGCCCTCTAGGTGCTGGACGACCCGGGAGGAGATAATCCTCTCCAGCGCCTTCCCGGCGTCGTCCAGCAGGACGAGGGGCCGGTACGTGGACGCGCAGTCCGGAGGGCGACCTGCCTTCTCCATAAGGCAGAGCCGCCCAAGCTTCCAAGGCTTTGGGAACTGCCCGACCGCGAGACACCGGTCGAACAGCTCCCGAAGCCACCCCCCTAGTTGGCAGAAGGCGAGCCCGAGCACCCGACCCAGGACCCCATCAGGGCCGGGCGCTCTACGCCGGCTGAGGAGGCGCTCGACTGCCCTCCCCATCTCCTCCTCCGTTATCGGAGGGGGAGAACCGTCGAGCATCTCCTCGACTACCTCCCGAGGTGGAGGCATGGGAGGAGCCGGTAGCATCGGAGGGTCGGGGAATAGCTCTCCCACGACCCTCGCTACTACCTCCGGCCGGAGGGTCTCCGTCGCCGGGGGCGCCCAGGATCGCAACTTCTTGCGCACGATCCGGTACGGGCGCCCCCAAGGATCCCCCTCCAGCGTCTGGAGCAGCTCCTCCCACGCCGCTTCTTTCGCCCGGCTGATGGCAGCCTGCAGGGTCTTCCTACACTCCCTGTAGCTGCCATACAGCCGGGCCTCCGCCTCCGGGTCCCGGTGCCGGCGTCGGCGGCTGCGCCCGAACAGCCGCCGGGCCGCGGAGCAGGCCGCTCGGAGACCTGCGATCTCCGGCGACCACCAGTACACCGCCCGTTTGTCTGGGCGGTGTACGCTCCGCGGCATCGACGCGTCGCAAACCTCCGTGAGGGCTGTACGAAGGCGGGCTGCGGACGCGTCGACATCAGCCCCTGTGGGGGGGGGCATGGCCCAGGCCTGGACGATGGCCGCCTCTTCCGCTAATTCACGGTCGAGGCGGCTCATCGCCCAACAGGGGAACTTCGCGCCCCTCCGGGGGCGGGTGCCAATTCCGGCTTGGGAGGTGGAGACCTCGAACTTGATATATCGGATTTAGTTGTTTGATCCATAAGAAATTGTAAAGTATACATAAAATCTGCATCCACACGTAATCTCTTCAAATTTATTTTGCTTTTGACATATAAACCATCTTTTTACCTGCGATATTAAACATAGATATATGGTGTCGTAGATTTTTTCGTAAAAGTAATGAATATTTTTGCTATAGATTTTATTTTTTTAATCCAAACTCTTCAAGCAGCGCTCGCTATATTATAGATTTTTTTTGCCGAGATCAGTTACATTTCCTGTAATTAATTATTGAAAATATATATATTTGCAATATTAAAAAAAATATATTGCTATAGCACAAAGAAAACTTTACCAAAATCCGTCAAGAATTTCATTGACTACAAATTTTTGACTTTTATCGGTTATCTTTGAGAACCCCTTGTGTTTTATGGGACAAAAAGTATCCTAGATGTTACATTATAACATAAGTTATCACTGTGTCAAGATTGGTTCAGTATTTCTGAGTAATACGTGTATACAGAAACAGACAGATCGACAAAACTTCTAAATTAATTATTTTTGGCTTCTATAACGTAAACAAAGTCTACCCCGATTATAATTTTCAAAAAATATTTAATTTACAGATTTGGTCTTGTTACAGTAAGCTGAAGAGTTTGTTTGCTTGAGCGCTCTTATCTCAGAAATTACTGCTCCGATTTGAAGAGTGTTAGATAGCTCATTTATTGAGGTAGGCTATATACTATGTAGCATCAAGCTAAGACCAATGGGGGTGGAGCATCAATGAAGAATGTTCCAAAATAGAGATTTTTGCTCGGGTTCGGGGGCCAAATGTAACTATTACACGCGGACGAAGTCGAGGGCAGAAGCTAGTATGTTATATCGATGTATAAATTACTACCTTACAAAGTTTCGTGAAAATCTGTCTAGTAGTTTTTGTGTAAATTTCTACTCTTTTATGTTTTCTTAAAAGTAAAATAAACAGACATACAAATGTGATATATATGTAAAACATGGCCTAAATGTTATACTGGCGTATAAACCACTACCATACCAAATTTCGTCAAAATCCGTCCAGTAGTTTTTGCGTGAATCCTGTACAAACGACAGACAGACAGACAGACAGACCGACAGACAGACAAAAATTTTAAAAACTATAGAAATGTGTTCTGTCTTTGATTGTAAACCCTCCCAGAGTATTTTTTCTTTAAAATATTTAATGTACAGATTTCGTCCCGTTAGCCTTTTATTATATGTATAGATATGCGCAAATATGTTCACACAAATTTGCAAGCTATAATCAAGCTTCGACAAACAGCAATGGAATTACATACTTGGTAACATGTCTGGAGAAGGATTTAGGTTAATTTTCATATTTGAATTTACTGAACAACAGACGAAGTAGAGAGAAGAAGCTAGTTGATCATATAAATGTAATGAAATAAATATAATTAATAAATAAATTGATAGTTTCGTCTTAATTAATTAGACTTCGAATTTTAATTCCAATTTATACGTTTGCGCGTGATGAAGATTGGTATTGTAGATATTTCAATACAAAGAATTACTGTGGGTTATAATATAACAAGGAATTATACATATACCATTAGGGATTTTTATGTGCCTTTTTGTATCTAATAAGACTTAGCGAGCATTTCGAATGAAAGCGTCGGAGAACAATGTTAAAAATAACATTGGAATACATCAAGTTTTACCTTCATTGTATAAAAAAAATTATATACATATTTTATATATTTAAATCTTCCTGAAGAAATTCTTTAAAAGAAGATGAAAACCATATCAAAATCTATAACGTACTTTAAAAGAATGAAGGGAACATACAAACAGATACTAAACGCGACTAATTTGTTCAAGAATATTTATACAGAAGATATATTACACTTGTGGATCGATAGTCTCTGGAGAGTGGCTGCTGGAACACTCCGCTAGCTGCTTGACGATAGACTAATTACTATCAAATACTATCAACTACTAGAATTTAGTGTTACAGTTCTAAAAATGATTTCTCGAGCTCCATACCGTTTATTTATTTATCAGAAAAGAATCGACTACAGGAACATAACAGATTAGCTATAACATACAAACAGATTGTTAAAATTAATTATGCCACTAATTACAGTCGATCACAGCATTTATCTTATCATACAATACAATACAGATTCATCATACAATACAGAAGATAATAATAATATAGAAGATACAAATTAAGAAGGACAAAAAAAACGGGAGAATAAAATGGAACTAATATAATATTATTTAATGAATCTACATCTTCTATACATATAATAAGAATGTAAATTTAACGTGTCTGTACTTATTAGATTTTTCTAAAAAGATTGTTGCAGGTGGCTTGAAATAAGTAATAAATTACATTTCAATCATTTTTAGAAATGTCTGTCTGTTTGTATGAACACGCATCACTTGTAAAATACTGATTCATGATTAGAAGAAAATCATAATGCATATTCGCTAGTAATATTTAGTCTTTGTTTCATTAAAATCGGTTCAATCTATCAAAAGTTATTGTAATTTTAATGTCGAGGTAACTTAAGTACGAGAGAAAAGTAGATGTTATTAGACTTAATACATTCAGATGACTTTATTAATCACTGTTTTGTACATCAGGTTCGACGCGGAGGAAGTCGCGGGCGCAGCTAGTGACTTAAGAAATTATGAAAAAAAAGTTACGGTTGCAAATAACAATATAATTCTTTTTGAAACATTTAAGATTTATAAAAGAAAAGGCGCGAACAAAGCTATTTAACGTTGAATAAGTATAGATAAGGTATTGTAAAACCTGAAGCCGAGTGTTACAAAGCGGTAACGCTAAGATAAGGGAAGAGGGTCGTACGTGAGGGAGTGGACCCATTCGTTTACTTACTACTAGAACAGACACTCTATTCTTATTATCTGTCAAACCTCTGTATGTTCTGTAGATCGTTATTTAAAATCAAGAAAAATAACATATATTTTATGGTTATACTTTACTGTTAACTTATTTTTTATATAATATTTTTTTTCAAAATATCTTGCAAATTCAAAAACTCGTCAGTGCACAAACTAAAAATGTCATCTCCATTCTCCCCCAGTGCGGCGCCGCGCAGCTTTTTTTTCTGCAGACTCTTGGTCCGCATCTTTTTTCTGCTTTTGTTTATTTTATTAATCTTGTTAAAAATCGTTAAATATGTGCCATTATTGTTATTATTTTATTTAACTATTTATTATACATCGCATTTTTAATTGAGATCCTTGCCTTTATCGCGGCTTCATTCTTATCCTTTATGATTGTTTGGGATGACAGTTCTAGTTCACTACTACGCTGTAGTTCTATAGTAGACCAGTGGCTTCCCCTAAGAGTGAGGGGTACCACTGGGGGAGTCGGAGAACTCACTAACCCCTAACTTTGGTAAAACGTTTTACGTTGAATCATTCGAGTATATTTTTTACGAGTTGCAACAGTAAAGAACAATGAATTTAGGTTACGTTATTAAATCTAATAATGTCTATTCTACAATTAATATCAAAAGTATTAAATTACTTTTGAACCACAGCAATTCCAATCTCTCGCACTAACAACACCATTACTAATTCGTTCTGGGCTGCGTTAAAATTTTGATGAGAGCGAAAAAGACAATTAACGACAATTCCTTAAACCTGAAGTCTCTGTATATATTTTTTTATTCTGGCACACTTTAGAAATAACTATCTGAGTCGCAGAAATTATTTCGAAAAACTCATTAAATTTACTTTTTGATTTTAGAGTGTCTAGATCGGAGGCTACAAATCCCACTACTCCGATTAGAACTAACTGAAACTTCGTCACTCATGTTAAATTGTAAACTTATTAATCTGAGAACAATTATAATTTTTCTGAACTCAAAGCGAAGTATGGATATAAATTAAATCTATATCTATGTATACATCTAATAAGAATGTTCATCTAATGTTTCTGTACTTTTTAAATTTTTGTGAAAAAAATTGTTGCTGGTGTCTTGAAATAAGTAATTAAATAAATTTCAATCATTTTTACAAATGTTTGTCTATCTGTCTGTTTATTTGAATACGCATCATTGCTAAAATACTGCGTTCACGATAAAATCTCACTAAGGAATTCATAAAGCATAGCCTGGAGTAACATTTAAGCTTGGTTTCCTTAAAATCGGGTCACTCCATCAAAAGTTATTGTAATTGTAATGACGACACGACTTAAGTACGAGAGAAAATTAGATAAATAAATAGACTTAATGTATTCAGACGATCTTATTAGTCACTGTTTTTTTTTTTACATAAGGTTCCATGCGGACGGAGTCGCGGACATTGCTAGTTAAAATATAAAACTCCTAGTTATGTGTACACGCCGAAAGTTGAGTAAACAAAAGGTGATGACTTCGGAAGATTAAAAAAAAGAAACGTCACCAGCTATACTGTACCTTCTTACCTAAAAATAAAATGTATCTACGCGTTTTCATTACGTTCCTCTTTTGATGAAGTTAATCTATATTAATTATTGAATTAAACTGATCTATGCTGCTGCTGTATTCATGTATCTACTAGCTACATAGTGTATTTACAATAGCAGTCGATACATAGTAAATGTTTGTATAGTTTAATATAAAGGTAATGTAATAATGTGTATTATTACTAGCTTTTGCTCGCGGCTTCGCTCGCATGAATTTAGGGAGGTAATTAGGTAATCCCTCAATAATACTATTTTTCCTTGATGCAAGGTATGCTGTGTCCTTTTCCGTACTCAGTACAACGTGTAGGCAAAATTTTATTATGATCGATTAAGTAGTTACGGTGTGAAAGCGTAACAAACAAATAAAGTCGTAATCACATTTATAATTTTAGTTCGGGTTTTCACAATAAATTATTATATTATCTACCTATTCTTACGATTACAATATTCCTTGTGAAGAAAACATAATATTTATTTGTATCGGTCATGAGTATCTAGAAATTTATTCTTTGGGACATCCGCTAACTTTCAGCGGCAACGATCAAAAAGTATAGGGAATGCTGTGATACACTTCTCGCACAGTCTATCAGTAAAGCGGCGCGGCGTCTTTGTTAGTCGATTATGAAATAAACAATAATAATAGCCAGCCGACCCATTTGTTACACCATCATGCCACACGGTAACAGCCAAGTTGCGACATAATATTCACCGGTTACTTGTAACCATTGCGACACATCGGCCACCTGCACATCACGCGACATGAGGCGACCACTACGGGGAATTAGACCCTCGTCACCACCCTGGGACCGTGAGGCTCACCTCATACATTGTATCGGAGTCGAAGACACTCTCGGTTCAGACTTCGAACAGTAGTGACTTCTCTTAGGTTTAGTTTAGTATAAGTAAAGTGTATTCTTTTAATATTAAAACATTTCTTATTAAAAGTGCCTTTTTTTGAATCTCGCGGACGCGCCCCACATAATTGGCGCAGTCGGTAGGATCTCGTACAAATAGAACGCGGGATTACGAATCTACGCGGGAGCGTCGTCCGTGAGCGATCTGAAAATCGATCCGGCAGATACCAGAATGTACATGTAAGTACTTAGTTTCTATCTGGATTTGCAATTTTTCCTTTTCCTATAAGTGTTATTTTATTCACCAAGATTTTCCATCCAAGGCAATCTCGGTCCCCTAGGTTAGATACAAGTAGGGTTAATCGTATAAATTTTCTAGACTCATTCAGAGAGTTAGAAAATAATTGTAGTGTTTTAATTAATAGTGAAATAAAAATGGAAATTATGATAGATCAAATATATAAAGCCCTTCGATTATTACCCGAATTTGACGGGAACTCGAATGTGCTTACTAGATTTATTAAGTTATGTGACCAATTAGTTTCACAATATATGAAGGATGATGATGGTTATGAACTAAGTAATTTATCGTTATTGAACGGCATTTTAAATAAGATTGTAGGGCCCGCCACTCGCTTAATAAATGCTAACGGAATACCAGAGACATGGCAAGGCATCCGATCTGCCTTGGTCAATAATTTTGCCGATCAGCGCGATGAAACTTCGCTATTGTAAACCGTGGTAGTTTATCGACCAGTAGCCGAGACTTTTAAATGCAGATACACTTTATGTAGTACTAAGTATTAGATTTATTACAGTACTGTTTAAATTAAATAGCCTAAACATGGTATAACACATGTGTTTGTACTCAATCCTAAATAATGAATAACCCGATATACCCCTGAATGCGCGTTCTTATAGTTTCATCCCCACCGATTCACTTGCTTATGATTGGTCGTCGTAGATTCCACAGAATGACAGTATCTTGACCAATCATAAGAAGTACTTTAAATATAAAACTTCATAATCACGATTAGTAATGATTATACAATATGATAAATAATAATTGATATATTTAGATATTTATAACACTTGCTTATGACTGATCGTTGGAGATTCATCAATCATAAGAAGTACTTTATATACAAAGCTTTATAAAAATGAATCAATATACATTTTTATAACAGCTCGGCCATCCGTTTTTCAACGAGTCCCTCGTTGTTAATAATCTTTAGGTATTTAATTTCAGAAGGAAATTAAACTAACCACGCATTATTATAACTTATCGGCTTAGTGTTACATTATTTAAAGTGTTACATTATTTAAAGCTCAAAGACAATTGCTTTATATTACATAATGATCCATAGTTTTAAATCAATAAATTTTTATAACTTTTAAGGGTGTCTGTTACCTACACATCCCTAGCCTAGTCTTAATGGCACATTACAATTAGTCCTTTACATTACATAATGATCCATGATGTTAAATCAGTAAATCTTTATAAGTTAAGGGCGTCGGTTACCTGACATCGCTAGCCTAGTCTTAGTGGCACATTACAATTAGTCTACTTAATACTCACAATTAGTCTACTTAATACTCAAGACAATTGCTTTACATGACATAATGATTCATGGTCTTAAATCAGCAAATCTTTATAACTTTTAAGGGTGTCGATTACCTTTATATAGAATGTATATTTGTTTTACCAGTGGATAAACTGTTGCACCAATTGCTAATATGATGCTATAATGCGAGGTACCAGTTACTTGGCATCTCACAACGACTCATCAATACACCTTAACCAATGAATCAGTATTTACAGCTCGAACCAGCAAATATTTCAACCCCATAAACACTCTTACACTAATTGAGAGGTAGACGTTACCTGGCACCTCACACCGATTCATCAGTACATGACCCTAACCGATGAATCTGTATTTAATTCATCAGTACATGACCCTAACCGATGAATCTGTATTTACCGGTCCATGACGTTGACCACCAATTGTTAAAATGCAAGGCACCCGTTACCTGGTACCTCACATTGATTCGCCAGCACATGACTCTAACCAACGAATCGGTATTTGCCGGTTCATGACTTTGACCAGCAGATATTTCAGTCATCAACTTGTTACATGATATCACAATGATACATGATACTAATCATCGGTACCTATAATCACGTTAACATTTCTGTTATATCATTTTAGTCTACAGTAACCTCTACAAACAGTTTGTGATCAACGATACTTTGTGATCAACGATACTTAACTACAGTAACCTCTAATAAACCTGCGTATTTCCAGCAGTGTACAATATCCATATTCAGTTGTGTTAATAGATTCAGTTATACGTCAATTTATAAATCACCATAATCAAATTCGCTATCGTTACGCTCGGATTCACAATCGATTGATACGGGTTCGTTAAACACATAACAGAACTAAACAGAATGGCTGCTATAGCCAACAGACCACGACACTATCGTTTGGGAGTGCCTTAATTCTCTAATGACCTAAGAACATGGATAGAGTTCTTTTTTGACTGACCTGTCGTAGCTCTTACAACCCTAACCAAATCGCCTATCGCCTTTCTTGTAGCTCATTCCCATTTTTACCTATCATACAGTTTTGCTCTTCTCTAATAAGGCCCCCATCGCTAGCTCCAACATTGCCTGGACTCTCCCCGACTTCGGGCGTAACTTTGTTTATTACGTGATTTAGCAAACCTTGAGATGGGTTGGTTAAGTTGCGACCAAAAGAAGCTCCGCAGTGGTACTGTGGAATTCATACCCAACTGCGTCATTACCCCAAAGACCGCCAAAATGGTCCGGTTGTATAGTTCCCCTGGGCTATTCGCTTGGGCTGTGGCAACAGCATTAAGCTCGTGCTTAACACCACATGATTGAGTAAACGTTTTACATGTTTAACTAAGCAGGTGCGTCAAAGTAACTAAAATTTAGTAAACCGTATGCTATAACATGGCACGATGGTATTGATAATGGAGTGCAAGTTCACCGGACTTGACACCATTCGGTAGTTTGTGATGCGCGCACCTAAGGAAAGCTGAAACATTTCTTTACGAACCGTCTCATCTTTGAGAACCACACGTAGCAGGTAAGCATACTAAAATTTTGTCAAACCCCAAGGGTCCCACGTCGTCATGGCTGACGTTCAATACTTGCCATCTCGTGCCAATGGTTGCAAGCCAATCGCCAGTACAGACTGAAAGAACATCTGAAACGTGACCGATGTCTGGCTCACCAACCACTATAGCACCTCTACTCAAAGCGTCAACGTGCACCATTTTGCCGTCAGAGCGATATTCTATTGAACGGTCCTAGACTAAGAACTGCCACCACCAGCGAGCAATTCGTCTATTGAACGGTCCTAGACTAAGAACTGCAACCACCAGCGAGCAATTCGCGGGACTAAGTCGCGATTACTCAGAGTGGTACACAAGGCATTACAGTACTTCACTGTAACGAATCCAATGTAGTAAATAGTGCTTGAACTATAATATTCGATAAGTTTTGGCACCCCAGACGTGTCCTGTTGCCTAAGATACCAGCTGGCGCCCCAGACGTTCTGTTACCCAAGATGCCAGCTACCCCATACTAGCTCGCGTCGGTGTAGAATTGAGTTTGTGGACTAGGGTCATAAAAGTCCTAGGAATTTCCTCACTACCACACCTCCAAGACTTGCCAAAGGACGCGCTATTAAAGCGAATCCCGCAACAGATCTCCTGAAGAAGCTCAAGGCCAATAATCAATCTCCTAACTTCATGAACGTTTGTTGGGGCAGGAAACATTTGCCCGTGTCGAGCGTTAGACCACTTTGTGCCAGCAACCGCATCACCTCCTCGAGGCGGGCCATCCCCTCATCGAATGAATGGACTCCTGACTTAAAATATCGTCCATGTATATGTCGGCACACGTGCGTGCGCCAGAGTACTCTCTCCCCATGATCCATTACAAAAATGATACTAATGAGCGACTTAAAATATCGTCCATGTATATGTCGGCACACGTGCGTGCGCCAGAGTACTCTCTCCCCATGATCCATTACAAAAATGATACTAATGAGAACTAAAATATTATTTCCTTCTCCACAACATCACCCTACAATGTGCCCCAACTTGTTTGTAACTCACTAAACCACCCATAATAATAATATCGTCATATCTCAACATAAAATGATAATTAACTCACTAAACCACCCATCATAATAATATCGCTAGAATGAACTCACTAACCCACCAATGATAAAAACCCCCCATAGTAATAATTTCATCACATCTCAATACAAAATAATAATTAATTACTATTAATTCAGACTATCACCCCATTATAGTAGTAACCAATGAATTTGTTACAAATCATAACTAATTCGTTTGCATAAATTAATCATTCAGAGTCTCAGATAAGCGACTCGCACAGTACGAGTGTACCGCGCGCCGCCAGAGCCAAGACTGACTCTTGCTGACTATGCTATTGACCTGGCAAGGTCTTTACAGCTTCACCGGACTACACTGACTCAACAACGGTCGATCCGCTCCTTTTATACCGAAACAAGTCGAGTAAAAGACGCAATAATGTGGGTAGGCGCCGATATATACCAATGCGTAAGGCGAAGCACAAAAATTGTGAAGGATTTATCCATTGTACGCTGGAATACTGATGATACGTTAACTAGACCGAACGGCATCCTATTATAATCAAGTTGACCCTAGGGAGGTAACAAAAGTAGTCTTCTCGAGAGTCTTCCACTATGGGATCGGATAGTTCCCAGACGCCAAGTCAAGAATAACGAAAAGAGAAGTCTCTGATAATAAGTCTAGCTGGTTGGTGCTTTTTTTTTCTTTTTTTTTTATAGTTTGTTATATAGGGCTCGCGTAAGGACCATTAGCTTCCTTATGATGCCGCTGTCCGACATGTGATAGGACCAGGGTCATTTCGTTGAATCAACATCTGTTTCCGGTGTACCTAGATTCTTTAACCCACTCGAAAACAAGATTAATTATTTAACCTTCATTAAATCTTCATCATCATAAATTATTAACCTTCATCAATAAAAACATTATTAACCTTCATCAATAAAAAAAATTATTAACCTTCAATAAAAAATTATTAACCTTCAATAAAAAATTATTAACCTTCAATAAAAAATTATTAACCTTCAATAAAAAATTATTAACCTTCAATAAAAATTATTAATCTTCAATAAAAATTATTAATCTTCAATAAAAATTATTAATCTTCAATAAAAATTATTAATCTTCAATAAAAATTATCAATCCTCAATAAAAATTATCAATCCTCAATAAAAATTATCAATCCTCAATAAAAATTATCAATCCTCAATAAAAATTATCAATCCTCAATAAAAATTATCAATCTTCATTAATATAAATATATCAATGTTCATTAATATAAATATATCAAATATCACTTTTTAAAATATTTTTTTTTTTTTCAATTCTCACCACAACCGATTGATGATTCATCTTTGGACGACTGATAACTAATATTTGATTTTTTGAACTTGTAAGCCCAGTATGGCTCCGAGTTATATATAAGGCTACCCTTCTCTATAACCAGATGCCAATATTCCGAAAAAGGATTACGCTAGCTAACCGGATCGCCATCACTCCCAATTGACTGTGTCTAATGCTCGTTCCCACGCATAAGACTCCTCACTTAACCCGTTGAATAACATCCGATTGCGTCCGACTATTTTGACTAAATACCTTTCTGTGAAAGTGGCCTAGTAGTACCGGATAATGGATTAAATAGTATTAAATAGTTATCTACTACTTTACTACCAATATCTCCACGTGATCTACTACACTCTGCACATCAATTGTGGCGTTAGCGTTACCAAGCGGGCTATATGGTACGTTACCTATTCCTCTTAATAAAGGCACCTCTCTTACCTTCCAGTCCAATACTAAATGTCGAGCTTCACGGAGTTGGACCAAAGTGCCCTAGTTTCCCAAATCAACCAGACACTTGTTACTAGTGTACGTGTTATTTTGTAAGCGCCTATCTCTGTTCTTAACCTTCAGCTGCTCGTTCGATCTTCTATACGAAGACTTCTATACGATCTTCTATACCTTTTTATTGAGCATTTCCGGTGAGAGTAAAACCTGATACAAAGTTTTAGCTACCCACCCCTGTTGATTTTGATAAGGCGTAATGAACTATCAGTTTATCGCTCCATCATAGATCTGTGCAGATTCAACTTTGTGAAGCCACGTATCAACTGTTTGATCTTTACATAAACCGGAAACCTACCAGAATCGCTTGTATTATGCATACCCTTAAAAGCGTCAATAGATTTCTCAATTAGCAAATTGTCATTTGATTCACGACCACGATTAAGTGTTGCTTCATGGAACGGTATGCGAAGGCGCAGCCTATGCCTAGGCGAGTGCCTCGATTCCGCGCGGCACGTCTCGTGCCACCCTGAAGTACGCAATCGTGTCCTTCTCGAATAGCGTGACCGGGAACGGGACCGACTAATCACCTTACCCTCGACAGCCTGCGGCCGCTGTCATGACTTTCTTCAGGGGAGCGCATACGCCCACGATCACGGCTACGGTTTCGTGATGCATCACGAAATCTTAGTGAAGGCGTCAGTGTTCCATGAGGAGGGATCTTTCGTTCATCTACTTACTCACGGCATCAACGTATATTAACAGAAAAACACTTTAATTAATAAACTGTTCCACTTATTATTATTGCTTTAAATACACAGCTCACTATGTTAGAAACTAAAGTTTCAACAAGCTGTATCAAATACACCTATTTATTAGCATGATACAGTTTAATTGGCCTAATTGGCACTCTTAAGTCTTTACAAAAAAAAAATGTATGCTTGTAGTTACTACTTAAATGTTAAAATCGTAGGTCTATACGTAACAAAATGACGTCTAACTTTTACTTCACTAATCGCAAACTCTCTAATTGAAGTTCAAATAAACACATTCTTTACACGGATCAGGGCAGATAAACGCAATGAAATAAAATTATAAACAACACTTACGTTTTCTACGTATGTTCACTAAATACTTATGCGTATCTCCGATCTTGTTGTGGGCACTAAGTTGCTAATCCCACTTCTGAGATGTAAACCGTGGTAGTTTATCGACCAGTAGCCGAGACTTTTAAATGCAGATACACTTTATGTAGTACTAAGTATTAGATTTATTACAGTACTGTTTAAATTAAATAGCCTAAACATGGTATAACACATGTGTTTGTACTCAATCCTAAATAATGAATAACCCGATATACCCCTGAATGCGCGTTCTTATAGTTTCATCCCCACCGATTCACTTGCTTATGATTGGTCGTCGTAGATTCCACAGAATGACAGTATCTTGACCAATCATAAGAAGTACTTTAAATATAAAACTTCATAATCACGATTAGTAATGATTATACAATATGATAAATAATAATTGATATATTTAGATATTTATAACACTTGCTTATGACTGATCGTTGGAGATTCATCAATCATAAGAAGTACTTTATATACAAAGCTTTATAAAAATGAATCAATATACATTTTTATAACACTATATAACGATCTCGCGCTACTGAACCAAGGGTCATTAAGCCCTCAAGAATTTTACGAAATTTGCCAAAATCTTTTTAGTACAATTATGACGTACGTTAGTTTGCATGAAACGGTCCCGAGTACCATCGAGTCTAAACGCCTTTTATATAAAAAATTAACACTGCAATCCTATTTACGTGGACTGCGTGACCCCTTGGGATCTCGTATCCGTTGCATGCGACCTGATACTATTGAAAAGGCATTAGAATTTGTCCACGAGGAGATGAATACCTTATACCTGCAGCAGCGTAATGAGCAGCTTCCTGAAAGGAAGGTGCCGAGTCAGACCCAGGTCAGTCCCTATAATAGTAACAGTCAATATTTAGCACCACGAAATTTTATACCACCACCACGTCAAATGACGGAGCAGTCACCATACATAGCTAATATGGCCCCACAGTCGTATAAACCTGTGCCGATTTGGACACCACAGGTCCCTCAGTTTAGAGGACCGTCACGTACTCAACAAATGTTCAGGGCACCACCACCAAACTATAATCCGCGAAGTAATATGTTCCGATTAAAGCCTCGTCAGCCCTCTCAAAATAATGGCCCTCAGCCTATGAGTGGGATACAACATTTTACCCCTAAGTCTCTACCACTTAGAGGACATGATTATATGAAACATGGTAATCCACCACCCACAAATTATTTGAAAAGCCGAGAAATGAACTTTAACGAGTGTTCGGGTGATGACTATACTGACTACTATACAGACTACAATTACGAACCGGACTATTTTAACTCGGACTATGACTATGTACCTACTTATGAGTGTATAGATTATTATAGTCCTCAGCATGCTCAGTCATACGAACATTCTAATAATAACGATGTGATTGAGGACCCGCGCCCATCCACTAGTAATGAAAATTTTCAGAAGAGCCCCATATTAGACAAACCAAAATAGAGATTAACCTTCAAACCCAAAGACAATTGCCATATATACAAATTCTTAACCCTCCGCTCAAACTTCTCATCGATACGGGAGCAAACCAGTCCTTTATAAGTCCGGAAGCAGTCGAAAAATTTTACTCAAATATTCATTTAAACTATGATCCTTTTGAAGTTACAAATGTACACGCCGTTACAAGAAATAAATATTCTATAACAATTCCGTGTTTCTTAGAATTTGGCGGAAAAACCCCGATAAAATTTTTTGTTTATCGTTTCCATGATCATTTTGACGGGTTAATTGGTTTAGATTTATTAACAGAATGGGAGTCAAAAATAGATTTAAAAAAATTAATTTTAATTACAAAGTCAGCAGTTAATTCAATTAAATTATATAACTAGCGAAATGTTAATTTTTATGAGGATATAATTCCGGCACACAGTTCAAAAATTGTTCGAGTGCCAATCAATGCTCCTGAAGGTAACGTTTACATTCCTGAACAAGTAACATGTAATTGTATACTTCATGAGTGCATAACGACAGTGGTTCAAAGTAGAGGTATATTGGAAATTGAAAACCCCACCGATAATGATGTAGTATTCTCTTTAGACTACCCGGTGCGCGCAGATTTATTTAACGTGGATTGCGTAGATAGTAATGATTCTCGTGCTAAAGAAGTTATTGCACAGCTAAGAATGGATCATTTGAACATCGAGGAAAAAAGTAACTTAATAACTCTTTGTTCAAAATATTCAGATGTATTTTATATCGAAGGAGAACCATTAACATTCACTAATAAAATAAAACACCGTATTAGAACTGTAGACGAAATCCCAGTACACACAAAAAGCTACCGCTATCCTTTTATACACAGGGAAGAGGTTAGGAGTCAAATTGAAAAAATGTTGACTCAAGGAATTATTAGACCTTCAGAGTCAGCCTGGAGCTCACCTATTTGGGTGGTACCGAAAAAGGCCGATGCTTCAGGAAAGCAAAAATGGCGTATAGTGGTTGATTTTCGAAAAGTAAATGAAAAAACCATAGACGACAAATACCCCATACCTAATATTACGGATGTACTAGATAAATTAGGTAAATGTCAGTATTTTACAACCCTTGATCTGGCATCTGGATTTTATCAGGTTGAAATGCACCCTGATGACATCCCTAAAACTGCATTTAATGTAGAAAATGGGCATTTCGAATTTCTAAGAATGCCTATGGGACTCAAAAATTCTCCGTCCACTTTTCAGAGAGTTATGGATAACGTTTTAAGAGGTCTCCAAAACGTTATATGCCTTGTGTATCTTGATGACATAATAGTCTTTAGCACATCACTACAGGAACACATGGTGAACCTTGAGAAGGTATTTAACAGATTACGCGAATCCAACTTCAAAATTCAGTTGGATAAATCAGAGTTCCTAAAATTGGAAACATCATATTTAGGTCATATCATAAGTAGTGAAGGTATAAAACCCAACCCTGATAAAATTTTAGCAATTCAAAATTATCCCCTACCCAAAACAAATAAAGAAATAAAACAATTTTTAGGACTTGTAGGCTATTACAGGAAATTCATACAAGATTTTGCACAAATTACTAAGCCCCTGACAACGTGTTTAAAAAAAGGAAGAAAGATTACACTAGACTCGGACTACATAGACAGTTTTCAAAAATGCAAAACACTCTTGACAAATGACCCTATTCTTAAATATCCAGACTTTGACAAGGACTTCATTCTCACTACAGACGCATCCAACTTTGCAATCGGTGCAGTTCTTTCGCAAGGTACCATAGGTTCCGATAAACCTATAGCGTTCGCTTCACGAACATTAAATAATAGTGAAATTAATTACAGCACCATAGAAAAGGAACTATTAGCTATAGTATGGGCAACAAAGTACTTTCGACCTTACCTTTTCGGAAGAAAGTTTAAGATAATAACGGATCATAAACCACTGCAGTGGGTTATGAACCTAAAAGAGCCCAACTCCAGGTTAACGAGATGGAGACTCAAATTAAGCGAATATAACTTTTGTGTAGTTTATAAAAAGGGTAAAAATAATACTAATGCTGATGCACTTTCTCGCATTGAAATTTGTAATGAGGAGTGTAGTTCTATTATAGTTAATACATCTGAAGCAGTACCTTCAGACTCTAGTTCTAGAACAAAAAGCTTCGATTCTAGAACTGATACTGTACATACTGATGCAGAGAACCCAATTTTAGAAGTACCTATTACTGAAGATCCTCTGAATAAATTCAGTAGACAGATTTATTTTAATGTTGTAGGCGATATAAAAAGTAAACCCAAAATCACTAAACCCTTCGAAAACCACACCAGAGTTTGCGTACAAGTATCCAAATCAAATTTAGAACAGGATATAGTAGATGCAGTTAAGGAATTTGTAAACCCAAAGATAAAAACAGGTATTTTTATTAATCCAATGTTAGAATTTTATTCCATAATACCTATAATACAAAAATATTTTAAAAATTCTTCAATGAATTTAGTTTTGAGTAAGACTGAAATTGAAAACGTTAGTGACTATTTAAAACAACAGGAAATTATAAAAAAATATCACCAAGGTAAAACGAATCATAGAGGAATTAATGAATGTTATTTGGCTTTGTCACGGAGATATTACTGGCCTAAAATGAAAGAGCATGTAACCAACTATATTAATGAGTGTACCATTTGCGGCCAGGCTAAATACGACCGAAATCCCATAAAGCAGCGGTTTCAAATTGTTCCTCCACCTACTAAGCCATTTGAAATTGTACATTTAGATTTATTTAACGTAGAGTCACATAAGTATTTGACTATAATTGATGCATTCTCAAAATATGCACAGGCGTATTTTTTAAAAGACGGTACAGCCGTTAGTGTAGTTCAGGCTTTGTTAAAGTTCTTCACTCATCATGGTGTTTGTTTCACTATAATAACGGATAATGGTCCTGAATTCACTAACCAAATTTTTTTGGAGTTCACCAGGATACATAAAATTAACCACCATAGAACCTGTCCTAACACACCAAACGAAAACGGTATGGTGGAACGACTACATTCTACCCTACTTGAACATGTACGTATCCTAAAGTTGGAACATAAAAATGACTCAGTTTTAGATCTTATGACATATGCTGTGTTAGGATATAATAGTTCTACTTTAATATATAATAGTTTACCCACTCTCTCCCCCGGGAGGGTGGGTATCCATAATGGATTTCCCCTCGTTAATAAAAAAAAAAAAAAAAAAAAAGGATATAATAGTTCAATACATAGTTTCACGAAATGTAGGCCAATAGATATAATAACTGGACATTTTGATCCTCGTGACCTCTTGGACATAAGTGTAACAGAACACCTAATACAGCAATATATTCAGAACCACCGTAATCGTATGTTAAAAGTATATGAAACTATTAACGAAACCGCACTTCATCGTAGGACCGAAATAACTGAAAACATTAATAAAGATCGCGAATTCGAGCAAGAATATACCCCAAATCAACAGATCTTTATTAAAAATCCTGCAGCGAGTAGACAAAAGATAGCACCACGCTATTACCACGATGCCGTCCTATCGGATTTACCTATCCACATATATACCAAAAAGAAAAAAGGTCCTACACCTAAGTCAAGGCTTAAACGTATTCCTAAATCTGCAAAATTGTTACAGGAAACTACTGACCCTACTGATACAACTGACTCAAGGACAAGACGTAACAATTGACTCGCTACAAGATGGCCCTGGCCTACTCCCGTTCAAATTGGGACGTACTAAGATAATTACTCACTATCATTCTTTTTTAAGCTATTTTAATATCAGTGACATTCACTTGCAAATTAAATTAGTTAATAATCAACTACTCGAAATTAGACTTCAACTAAGTAATCAGACGTCATCTCTCTATGAGCCCCATTTACAATTTCTTGGTGCTAAAATAGGAAGAATCTCCGAACAGCTACAAACATTTGAGCCAAACCGTAAAAAACGAGCGCTCTTCGATGGTCTTGGTTCAGTAATTAAAAGTATTTCTGGAAATTTAGATTATACTGACGCGATGAAGTATAACAATGCCATCAAAATTCTTCAAGGTAATGAAAACAGATTAGAAACTGAAATTAATAATCATATTAGCCTAAATAAAGAATGGTCGGCACAAAATTCTAAAATATTAGAAAATATAACTTCGAATCAAAATAAAATAGAGAAGATATTGGACCTAATAATGAGTAATGATAGTATTAGAGATAATGAATTAGTTAAATATGCAAATTTAGCTCAACATTTATTGATTTTGGCCGACAATATCGACAGGTTGTCGGAAGAACTTTATAAGTTAGAAAATGCTATCGCTTTCATAAGGATTTCAGGAGCTCCTCATTCAATATTGAATATAGCAGAGCTAAAAATAATTATAAGTAGGTTAAGAGATCTATATCATAAAGATGAGATCCTTGCTGTAGAACTCAGGTATTTTTATGATATTATTAAACTAGGCTATTTCTATATAGACAGTCGCATAGTTTTAGTTTATAAGGTGCCGATTGCCTCATCCTTAATTTACGACCTATATAGGTTGTCCATAGTTCCTAACAAAAGACACCAAATCCTTATACCTACCTCTCCTTACATTGCAATTTCTGGAAAAGATTCTATGTACATGGAGACAGAATGTCCGAAGATAAAAACATGGTATCTCTGCGAACGGGAACCCAACTACAATATCCAAAGTAATTCTAACTGCGTATATCAATTAATTACCAAGCTAGAAATTAATCCGTTCTGCAAGTTGAGCTCAATTACTCTTACAAACTACGCTATGGAGCAGCTTGATGGAAAACATTATACCTTAAGTTTTCCATACCAAACAAAAGTCAAGATATTTTGCGGACTGGAACAGTACAGGATCCTCCAAGGCAGTTACTTGGTCACCATCCCAACCAAGTGTTATTTGAAGACCGACAACTTTACCATTGCCAACACAGATGGCCGTATTAAAGGTCACCCTTTGAAAATTATGGAAATTCCTATGAACAATGAACCGACACGCAATGAAGACTCACCAATAATCCTTAACACAGTTGACCTCGGAAACCTATATTCGATTAATAAAAAGATATCTATACAAACTCCAGTAAAGCTAGACGATATCTCAGAACAAAGCTTGTATCATACTACAATTCCAGTCTACATAATTATATTATGTGCGGCTATACTCGCTATTGCCCTTGGATACCGACAACTCCGAAAAAGAATCATAAAACGAAGTAATATTCAAGAAATGGAAACCGCAACATCTACCAGAACATATGCTGTACCAGGGACAAGATGTAATCCAAGCAACATAAAGGTTGACCACAGCATTATTTCAGCGACTCTATCAAAACCAGTTTCGAAATAGTCGCTGAAGTACGGGGGGAGGTGTTACACCATCATGCCACACGGTAACAGCCAAGTTGCGACATAATATTCACCGGTTACTTGTAACCATTGCGACACATCGGCCACCTGCACATCACGCGACATGAGGCGACCACTACGGGGAATTAGACCCTCGTCACCACCCTGGGACCGTGAGGCTCACCTCATACATTGTATCGGAGTCGAAGACACTCTCGGTTCAGACTTCGAACAGTAGTGACTTCTCTTAGGTTTAGTTTAGTATAAGTAAAGTGTATTCTTTTAATATTAAAACATTTCTTATTAAAAGTGCCTTTTTTTGAATCTCGCGGACGCGCCCCACATAATTCATTGGTAATCAAAATATCACGTAACATAAATAGTTCCCATACTGGATCTATTGTGTGTTTATAAGCTTTGTGAAATAAACTATACTCTCTGAGATATAAATACATTTAATTGTTTAAAATTGTTTGTGTGTTAGAAAGAATCGTGATCTTGAAACCAATACTAGAGAACGTGCATCAATATTGTCAATAAGGTTCAAATTCGATTTAATTGCAAGACCGCAAGAGTCTTGCAGACCCAGTCTCGTCTTGCGCTATTCTTGTAGGGGTTGGTCTTGGTATTGGTCTTGCTAAAAATCGAAGGTCTTGATCTTGGTATTGGTCTTGCAAAAACGAAAGAACAAGACCAAGACTGCAAGACTGCAAGAGATTTTGGGCAACATTAGTCTTTTGATGACCATTTTTGCCAATTAGCCTCTAAGGTCATGCGGTTTGCGTCAGCTCTAGCAGGCCATTTGCCCAATGTTGGTGATGCGGGCACAGGTTGACGTTCTATGTACCTTGGCGTGATTAGGTCCATGGTCATGTATGGGGCCCTGGTATGGCACGAGGCCCTGACGGCCACTAGTTCTGTGGTACTGCGGAAGTTATACAGATTGATGGCCGCCAGGGTCATCCCCGGATATCGTACCGTGTCATATGAAGCGGCGTGCCTACTGGCGGGATTCCCACCATGGGACCTATTCATGACCACCAGACCATCGCGCCTCAAGTAGAGGAGGCTAAGAGGTCCTTCCTACCTGCGGACAGCGATGCTGGAGCTGTGGGAAGAAAGGCTTTCTGCTCCTTGTGCGGGGATCACGACAATAGAGGCAATTCGTCCTGTCGTAGCTGACTGGGTGAATCGAAGGCACGGAGTGCTAACATTCAGGTTGGTGCAGGTGCTTACTGGAAACGGCTGTTTTGGTAAGTACCTGCACCAAACAGCCAGGAAGGAAGCGACTCCAAAATGTCACCACTGTGACGGGTGTGACATGGACACTGTCCAGCACACGGTCGAGGAATGTTCGGCTTGGGTGGTAGAGCGCAGCAAGCTCATTGCTGTACTGGGCAATGACCTGCTCTGATCTTCTCCATGGTCGGTAGTGAGAGGTCATGGAATGCTATCGTAAGTTTCTCCGAAAGTATCCTCTGCCAGAAAAAGGAAGTGGAGAGGATGAGAGAGAGGGAACCAGGCGGCCCAGAAATTATATTTAATAAATTATAACTTCCTTTTGATTTGTGACGTTTAGGGATCAGTCAGTTTATATTCAACGGCCCAGAAGCCAGGGATGATTATCGATGGACTGTTAATCTCTTCGTCGTAGCTGCTATTTTAGAATTACAATCTTACAGTTAAGAAAAATAACATAATGAAGACACGTGGTAAGGGTCCTTGCATCATATACATATAACATGTACAAATCCTTTTACACTCATCGAAGGGTGCGTGCGACGCCCTTCCTTGCGATATTTCTGTATGTAAGTCTGTATTATTTGTGGCTGTATCCTCTGATTCTAGATGATAATAAATTGACAGTAAGACATTATCAAAATCAAAATGATCACATCAAAATTAAGACATTACCAGATATGTGACATATGTGATATGTCTAATAATAATAATAGATTTTATTCACAATAGACTTCGACATTAGGGTTGAATCCTTTCGTATATAACAAAATATGTGACTCAGATTTCAGTGCTCTCTTATTTGTCAAATATTGATAAACAATTTGGAAACGTGCTTGTGCGCTGAAAATATGTCAAAACTAGTTGCTGATGATATAGAAAGTATTATAAAAAATACAATCAATCTATCTCTTTAAACGTTGCCTATTTGTTTGCCTGTGTAAACGCGGTAATTTCCAAAACTACTAGATAATTTTTCATGGAGTTTTCAGAGTTTACCTGAGGATATTTTGCAGCAAAATAGTGGTTTTGTTTAATTTGAAATCGGGCTACCAAAAACATATACTTTGATTTAGAAATCTGCACAGCTTACTACGGTTTGTAGAAAAGTTAAAAAACGCCAAACTTTTTAATTGACTTCCAGATGCTGCGCGTGTGAGCGTTGATTGTTTTTCATATGATCAAGCATTACGTGGCTCTCCTTCGTGTTAGTGAAGTAAAAGACTCTATATCCACTTATCATAATACAAACATTTTGTACTAATAGGGATACGTAGTTGCGAACACAACTGCTATATAACAAGTGTTGGTGTGTGCAATTATACCTACTATAATATCTTTATACTCGTATACTAAGAGTCATAATATACCCTGAGTTTATTAGAATGAATAAGCATGTGATCGTGTTTGTATGGGTGTAGTATGTTTGTTACAAAATGTTTAAAAAACAAGTGAATAACATAATAAGCCTCTACCAATTTCTTTATTATAACAACAAATCAAATGTTGCTCACAGATAAAGAGACAATATTTAATGTTGTCTACACAGCGTCGCTGTTTATAGCCGATTCGTCGGTCATTGCGAAGTTAATTTGCGTCGTACCGCGCCATTGTCACTGGAGAGCTGAGATCCGAGGCCGGGATATAAACTAAACTGTATATATAATGTCAAAAAGATTAGCTAATCACCTCCTGATATCACACATATTGGCAAATTTCAATTCAAAATATATTTCAGAGATAGTATATTTATTCTCTGTCTTCGTAATCCGAATGTAATGCGAGAACAATAAAGTATTCACTATTCTTTGTAGTTTAATCGTGGTTTCCATAATATCAAAATAACTAAACGGATAATTTACAACTCTATTTACATGTTGACACATTAATAAGACGATAATATTCGAGCAGCGGGTTCGCGAAACTGATATGACTTCACCGCCAACAATAACAACACCCATGGTCCACCTCGATCAGCCAACTCTTGAATGAATAACCACCAACTCATATATATCGCTACTTTTTATTATAACATATTCTATAACTAAATTACACGTGACGAACGTATAGATTGCGTCTCGACCCTGCTCGAGGCTTAAGATTCGTATACTCCAATTGTTTGTCTCATAAAACACGTGATATTTGTCACATCGAACAAGAGTCTTAAATACAATTTCTAAAAAAAACGAACGCTTAAGATCGTGAAACACGTTATTATAAGTAATAAAAATAAATTTTGGCGTTAATATCGCAGTTAAAATAGATACAAACCATCGGAGAAGTGTAAGATAGCAATCACATACGTAACGTTGAAATCTATATGACATAATTTTTTCTGGGATCGTAATGACCATCACTTTAAAAATTATCCTGTGTTGTGTATTATTACCAGTGTGTATGAGTCGTTACATTTCAGAACAAGCTAAATCCAATTTTAAGCGTTTCTAATATTCTACATTATTTTTCTAGATTTTAAATTTTTGTACACGTAAAATATGAAGGTCATTAAAAAAACTAAGAACCTTATGAACGCCAAAATTTGAACTTCATTCTCGGAGTATAAAAACTGGAAATCTTAGAAAAACAAACGCTTTATAGGAACGATTAAAATTGGATTTAGCTCATTTTTAAATTGTATTAAAATATACAAATTAACACCGAAAACTAATTTTAAAATCTTCATAATATATTCATCTCATTCTCTTAAGAATCTCTTTTCTCTGTAAGACAAGTGTATACTATTTAGTTAAAACATCTAAATAATACGAACCTATATGCCTATATTCGGTTAGAGCTTAAAACCTTTATGGCTATTTCACCGCCATTCCGTCATTACAGGGCCGTATGAAGTTATTTTCAACACTCGCCTTACTGTAGAGCCATGAAACGAGCGTTTACATTAACATTGTTATAATTATTTAACAAATAGTAATTTTGAATTTTCGTTACTTAGCAATTAAAAACAGCACAGCTAAATTCCCAGTTTTTTATATGAGCACAGCAAATTAACTGTACTGTAACGTAGCTCAGAGCAATTCAAACAAAACGGTAACCATTAATATCAATTTTTTTATTTATTAAATTGTTTACACAATTTAACAGGTACACCTATATCTATGTAAATCAATTAAATGTACAAAAAAAAGAGAAAAAAACAATTAACCTAATATTAGCACTAAACATTCAAACTACAGTCATTCCAATTTCTCATAAAAAATGTTGAAAGTGACACACAATTCTTTCCACACATCAGCGTTCTTGTTGTTTTTACAGAAGCGATTAACAAACGATAGACTCGAGTCAGTAATTACTTACCATCAAATCAAGTACAAGTTGCATGAACTAGAGCTTATTTAACTGTACCAGAAAATAAATTACTTCTATAGAACAAGCTTTTACTCGTGGCTTCGCTCATTTTAATGATTATTTGACTTATCTTTCGAGAATAGTATATTTTTCGGGATGATTGCTGTAGCTATTACTAGTTTCAGCATGAATGGGCCGGCTCGTCCGGGGTAGTACCACCCTCTGACAGAAAACCGACGTGAAGTAACAGTGATTACATTGTTGCGTTTCGTTCGGTCAGTGAGAGCGCCGGAGGCCCACCTCCCTTCCCCCCTCCCCCTCCCCCATACACAGGCTGGCAACGCACTTGCGACTCCCCTGGTGTTGCTAGTGTCTATGGACGGTGGTGATCACTTAACATCGGGTGACCAACTGTTCGTTTGCCTCCTCTTGTTTAAAAAAAAATATCAAGAGAATTGAATATTAATAATATTATAATCTACTAAACTTATTACGATATTTTCAACTACTATAAAAAAAAAACAAAAATACTTTATTCAATTTAGGCCCTAATAAAGCGATTATGAACGCCAAAACTACCACCGGTTCGGAAAACAATCTAGTCATTGATAAGAAACGAAAAAAAAATTCCATTTGGTTCATCTTTTTAACATAAATATATTTGCAATACATTTTATGTTAAAATCGTTTTTATGGATGCACAGAGAGTCAAATTCCAGGCCGTCGCTCACATATTGATCCACTCTATAATAGCCTTTTGACACCAAAACCCGCTTGACATGGCGATTAAACTCACTATTCGGCAAATTGGTAATATGCTTTGGAACTAACACTAACTAAAGCCTAACACTATTACAAAAAAGTCTATCGGTTGTTTATTTTACTAAAAACATTCATATTTAAATCCATAACCAAACATATATTGGATCGAAATTCATTTAATTTGACTGTTCGTTCAATACGATTTATTTTCATTTTAAAAGCTATTTACATTTGCATATTTGTATATAAAAATGTGATCACATAAATTAGGTAATACGTAATGTTATTAGATTTATTATTCCTAGTGACATTCCCTTAATAAATCGGAATTCGTAGATTTAATGGCCGTACTGTAACCATTATTCTAGCTCGCTTAATTGTTCATTAAACAGACACGGGGGACATGCGCATGGCCGCGGCTGTGCATTCACAACCAATATTGAACTAGATTGATAACACCCATATATCGCATATTGATTACGCTATAACTTTGCTATAAAAGCAGTATTATGTATTTTCTCTCAAACTCGTTTTTGTTCTTGTTAGCACAAGGATAAGCAACATAGACGTGAGATTTATTTTCAAACGCTAAAGAACAAGATCGACAAATCTATATCTTTTATCTATACATATAATAACATCTATAAATATAACGTGTCTGTACTTTTTAGAATTTTGTGAAAAAAAATGTTGCAGATGTCTTGGAATAGCTATTAAAATACATTTCAATCATTTCTAGATATGTCTGTCTGTCTGTCTGTTTGTTTGAACATACATCACTGCTAAAGTACTGCGTTCACGATAAAACCAAGGAAACCATAAAGCAAATCTCGAGTAACATTCAGTCTTGGTTTCATTAAAATCGGTTCACTCTATCAAAAGCTTATTATAATATTAATGACGACGCGACTTAAGTGCAAGAGAAAAGTACATAAATAGGTGGACTAAATACATTCAAATTCTTTTATTAGTCACTGTTTTGTTACATTGGCTTTCACATGGATGAAGTTGCGAGTATAGCTAGTTCGGAATAAATTACAAACATGGTTACAAACTCGTAGGGCTTTAGGATGTTATGTAGATGATAGGTAGATAGATTTTGTGTTATTTGACTTTATATTTTGTAATATGGCGGTATTCTACGTAATATAGTTCGGTTATAGTGCACAAATGAAGTGGATAGAAAATAATAGCACAGAGCATGGATTCTAACTTGACACAAAAACTCCCTCGAAGTTCTAACAAGAGAGCCACCATTTTGTTAGTTCTGGAAATGATCGCAAGGAACTTGTAATAGCATTACCTACTTGACAAGAGCAGTGAAAACCTAATAAAAGATTAGTTACCAATAAATACCTCGTATATTGAGATATAGCGTTAATGTGACGCGTCAATACGTGAAACATGGTCACTTTAAAACTTCATTGGTTCAAATATCGTTTAATAAAAAAAAAATTAACACTAAAAATAACATGCCTCGAAACTTCCCCTTAAATATTTTAAATAAATTTGTATAGCATTGTGGAAATTTGAAGTCCTCGTTTTATATATATATATATATAAAAGCCACAGTGTACTCGACGGCAGTTCTGTCTTGTACAGCAACCGGGAGAAAACTTCAAGGTGACTGTGACTATAATCAAGAACACCCCAATATTGTTTATTATACTTTTGATTTTATTACCCACGAATCTAAAATAATCGTGTCCAATACGTTGGCGTATGGAAGCAGATAACGTATAAAAGTATTTTTATTGATACATTTATTATACTATAATTGATATAAGAACACTATCCATACAAAAATATATTTAGCAATTAAATCATTTAAATAAATTACATAAACACCCAAAGTGTCAAAAGATTGATTTAAATTGTATGAACATTATATAAATATTAGTCGATAATAATAATTGTTTTTATAGTGAAGCTTCCTATGGGAGGGCTTTGAACTTTTGATCCAAAACCTTTTTGAGCCACGAAAAGTGGTGGGGGTAAACACTGTCTTCGGTAGAGTGTTGAATACATCTGTTCTCGTCCGATCACAGAAGTTAAGCAACGTCAGGCACGGTCAGTAAATAGATGGGTGACAGCACCGCATCACGTTACTGTTTGTTATATTTTTTTAATTAAAATGTTTCCCTGTAGTAGAAAAGTTTCACTTCTATTGTGTGTCTTTACGACACACCCCTTTTTAAAGATATTTTTGTATTCTTCTTGTAATATCCCACAAGTCAAACTGAAACCCCATCAGTGAGTGATATAGCAGAAGCTTGACAAAAATTTAATGTGATTGAGAAAGGCTATAAGTCACTGATTTTTAGGATTTGTATAGTATTTGACTGGCAGCACGTGTATATTTTATTCAAAACTTGAAGAATAATAAAACTATTTTTAGTTTTAGGAAATGGTGAAAGAGCATACAACGAAGTGTCTACATTTTTGTATAAATACCTCAAGCAAAACTTGAACTCTATGGAGTTTCTGCACACGTTTTCCATATTTCAGATGATCGCGGCATGCAAAGAAATAATACAAAAATGTTCAAGAACATCACATAATATTTGCCTATTAAAAAACCATTTATTGTTACGGAGTTCGTCAACAACTTATGAATGAATTGTGTAAATGTGTATACAAGCTGTGAGAACCCGGCGACTGACAAAGTAGAGTGGAAGAGAAAATATGTCGTAACGACTATACAAATGGAATGGGGCTAAGAAAATGATGTAACTACCTCAAGTATGCTACGAGATTCTTAAATCAAGTGAGCTTAACCCAAACAGTCATTACAATTAATTACTACATTATTACTACTATTAACCGAATCATTAAAGACTAAGTTTCAGGAATTCGGTATCTTAATTCTACGCATCCAATACATTCTTGATAATTAATTAATGTCCGCAAAAATTTGAAATGCTAGATTTTGAAAAAGAGCTGCATGATCTAAATACTAGAAAGTGTGATAAACGGATCATCCCACGCTTCAGACTCAGTAAAACCAGTAATAGCTTTGTAGGTAATACTGTTAGATTTTACAACAAAGTCTCAAAGCATATTACCGATTTGCCAAATAGTAAGTATAAGCGCCATGTCAAGTGGGTTTTGGTGTCAAAAGGCTATTACAGCGTGGATCAATATGTGAAAGATGGTGAAATCTGGAATTGACTCGTCTCTGTGCAACCACCAAAAATAATTATTACGTGTAATGTTTTCTAAATATATCATTACATAGTATAAAACAAAGCCCTCTTCCGCGTCTGTCTGTCTGTCTGTTCGCGATAAACTCAAAAACTACCAAACGAATTTTCATGCGGTTTTCACCGGTGGATAGAGTGATTGATGAGGAACGTTTTATTATATAATTTGTTAAGGATTTTTTCATAATCAAGGCGGGACAACGTCTGCCGGGCCCGCTAGTATCATATATAGTAGTGGCGCCATTGCATACTCGACGTCACCGAAGCGGGGGTTTCTATGTTAATTAAGTGAACTGTATATGCGGGGGGTGCTATATTTGATACTCAACTATATTGCGATCAGATACGACGAGGGAGACAAGAGTAGGAAGGAATTGGCACATACCTCGTGGCGTTGCAGTTTCCACGTGGCTAGCTGGCTAGGTGATTGTTCTAGATGCACTCCACAGTTTCTTCTCCGTCACAACACTGACGGACACTAAAGTCTAATTTCAAAAGGTCTCACACAACAATTATTGTTTATAAAGTGTGTCGGCACGCACTATGCGGAGCGATGCGTTTATTCCTCACTCGACCAGGCGAAAATTCGAACTGTTCCAAGACGTAAGCATGTGCCACCATAGAACGGGTGATGAGGCAAGATGGAAAGTGTCGCGATCTGATCACCATATTGCGTTAAATTTAAAATATATAAAGCGGCGCAACCATATAGCTTTATTAGGACCTAAATTGAATAAAGTGTTTTTGATTTTGAACCAATAATACTGTATTTGCAGATTATTCTTATCTACTGACGGTTGAAAACTTCGTGACATACGCATTTTTGACAATAGTTTTTCTAATCAAAGAACTAATTTCAATACAATGGCGGTATGTTTTTACTTTGCTTGAAAAATTATATTAGTTTTGTTCGGCAGCAGAGATGTTTTCGCAATCAGTTTTAACATTTTCCTTATTCTTACGGCCTTATTTAAGTTTGTAATTTATGATTTTGTACGTTTGTTATTGAAATATATATCGCAGAGAGCACATCGATTCTCTTTATCCGGACAGTGATGGATAGTTGATACAAAGCATCAATTTAGTATTGACTGAACGTTGATCTTAGGATATCTGCAAATACTCAGCCGAGTGCACTATTTAGAACTGTTTGTTGTTTTTATATCAATAAAATATTCGATTTTCTTATTGCCTTAACTACATTTATACAATTAGTTCTCGGAATGTGTAAATTTATATGATAATAATTACAATGATTAGTAGCCTAGTTTTCATTTAATATCATTGTTCGTAGTTTAAATTACAATGTTTCTTACAACATTCATGATTTTGTAGGTAGAAACAATGTTTTACAGACTTAAAATTGACACAACGGCTATCCACTCGAAATGGTAGCTTCCCAGATAATCTCTCAATAGCGCGATGTCCCAGTTTGATGAACAGGCCATGAGAATAGCGAAATATATCATGTTATATAAAATATTAAATTAAATATTCCATAAAAATGTATCTAATGAGGTTGTATGCTTATTATTGCCAATCTATACTAATATATAAAGCTGAAGAGTTTGTTTGGTTGAACGCGCTAATCCCAGGAACAACTGATCCGATTTTTAAAAAACTTTCGGTTTTAAATAGCTCATTTACCGAGGAAGGCTTTAGGCTGTATATCATCACGCTAAGACTAATAGGAGTGGAGCGCCAATGAAGAATGTTTCAAAATCGAGTATTTTTTTCGTTTTGATTGCTTTCGCTGGGTGTTAGCGTTAGTATTATATACGTTGCCATGGTAACGTGGTAACTTTCTATCGCAAACATTTTCACATATTATTTTGTGTTCCTAACCAATAAGTTTATTCTACGTTAGTTTTGTTTCCAATTTTTTATTTGTTATCCATTACATATTATAAAAATAAAGTGTGTGTTTGTAAAAATAAATAATAACTTTTTGGTGAATGGATATAGCTACAAATAACAAAAAAAAAATGTTTTTATATGCGATTGATATTTTTATATTATTATATTTTGTCTGTTTGTTTGTTTGTTCCGGGTAATCTCCAAAATGGCTGGACCTATTTTAACGGGAATTTTACTGGCAGATAGCCGAAATTATAGCGGTTGACATATTCTATTTTATTTGTCCGCGGCTTCGTCCGCATTACTAAATCCAAAATTGTTGGACCGATTTTCACGGGATATTCACTGGTAGATAGCAGACCTCATAAAAGTAATTTAGGATTTTTATTCACCTTCAGCCGCTGTAGAATATCCGTAATGCTTGAACTGATTTGCACGGGAATTTACTGACAGATAACTAACTAATGAGCTATTTTATTTTAAGCTAGCGGGCTCGGCAGGCGTTGTCCCGTCCTAATAATAAAAATAAAACCTTGAGAAATTATCTAAACCTTCCCCTTGAACCGTTCTACCTACTGGTGAAAACGGCATGAAAATCCGTTCTTTAGTTTTTGACTTTATCGCGAACAGATAAACAGACAGGCCAGAAGACTTTGTTTTACACTATGTAGCCATGAACTGTTACCTGTGTATTCGTTCGTGTGAAATTGATCAAAAATAATTTGTTTACTGTAATCAAGCGTGTGAGACGTGTGCTGTATTGGACTCCAAGAATAAATGTATGTAATTTGAATTATATTATCATTTTGGTCAATTTGGCGGCCATTTTGTTTTATTTACGGCGTTTACACCTACATAACTCAGTGATTATAGCAACGTATAAAAATAATACAATTATATCGACAATATGGGCATATTATATCTACATAATAAAAAAATTAACGCGTATTTTGTTCGATAATGTATAGTTTAAAATTTTTATTACTTTCTTATATAGTGTTAGTGAGCACTGAGGTGGTATATAATAGGTTAGAGTTCCAGGTATATTGCTGATGATAAATCCCATCCCATTCGATATACTATTCGTATTCACATATCATATGTATACGTTACATGTTACAGTAGCTGGCGTGCGTGTCGTAGTAACAAATGTTTTTGAAAAAGCATTTCTGTAATGTACACACCTACTTACAATTTTACATTTCTTTAATACATTAAAAAAAACGCGTGCGGAGCCGCGGGTGACAGTTAGTTATATAGCAATTTCCGTATCCTTTTCACAATTGAATGACTGTAATTTATTGTAAAATGATAGTAAATAAAATGTGTATTTATAAAACTTTACTCTAGGGTTGAAAAGTACACATTACACACACACACCAATAGTATTTTTAATAAACTGAATTCCCTAGTGTCTACGTAAACTTTGGACTGGGTGAACCGATTTTGATTATTCTTTTTTTATTTGAAAGCTGGTACTTCCCGTGTAGTCCCATTTCAATTTGGTCCAGTTCCGACAACGGCATCCAGTGCAAAACCTTACAAGTTTTAAATTTGCATTAAGTATGTACACGACATATAGACGAATAACTCAATATCATGCTAACCGATTTCGATGATTCATTTTTTATTGGAAAGGCTGTACTTCAAGGGTAGTTTGATGAAAGTTTGGTTAGGTTCTGATTATGGGATCCGTGAGAAAGTAACAAAACTTTCAAGAAACGAGCCTACTCCTTTCTTAAGGGGCGGCAACGCATCTGTGTTTCCTCTCGTGTCGCAGGTGTCCATGGGCGGCGGTGATCACTAACCATCAGGTGACCCGTAGGTTCGTTTGCCACCAATAGTATAAAAAAACTCTTCAATTCTTAGGAGCCTATTGTGCTTATGTTCGTTGCTGTATTGCAACATGACGCAAGCATTGTAATTACATTACTTAAGGTGGATTATGTGTGAAGCGATGGTAGCCGAGTTGGTGGTAGAAACTATCGCAGATTATTAATAAGGTTGCGTTCGTACCAAACGTTACTTATTGTACAAACAATTGAAACCATACCGCATACCATACCGATAGATACCATACCGAAAAAATGCGCATATTTTAATATACTTAAGGCGGAACGGAGTTCGCGGGCACTGCTAGTAAAATATATTTATGTACAATAAAAATGGAAAAATAAAATACATTTTCAGAATTAACCGACTTCAATACCTATAAGGCACTAAAAAGCGGAAATAAATAGATTATCAAATTAACCAAATTAAATAAAACATATGAATTGTGTGCTACGTATAAATGTATTGGAAGTCGGTGCCAACCGAAAATCATATCATCTACATAGGTACAAAGTTTAAGTCTTTTTTTTTTTTTTTTTTTTTCGGACTGACTATGCTATTGGCCTTTTTAGAGGCCTCTACAGCTTCACCGGACTACTAAGGCGAGCGCTTAAGGCACTCAGCCGATTTTGTTTAGGCAACTAGCTCAAGGGTGCGCGGCACACCTCGGCTTGGGCTGTTGCTGTTATCCCGGATCTATCCTAGCTAAACTACTCTAAGCTATTCATACATATATTCATTTGTGAATCATGCAATCGAAATTGCATGATTCACAAATGCATACGTGTATATCGGAATGAAACAAGCTAAACTATTCGATTCAGCTCGAAAAAAAGGGAAAAAAAAAACAAACCCATCCACTATGTGTATGTATGTGCACGTGTGGTGAGAGTTGATCTCATGTGTGAGTACAAGTGATGTAGGTGAGTCACTGTGTCGCGAAAGTGATATCTCGGGGGCTCCAACCGGGGACGACCTCGGCTCGAGATATCACTGAGAACCACGATGTGTGCGGGAACTAACGAGGATTCCTTCCCTCACGGCGGCGTCAGGGAAGGTTACGCGTGCGTGGGCGCAAACACGCATATTAAAAAATCGAATTTAAAATTAACTGAACGGCGTCGGCGCCGGAATCTAAAAATAGAAATAGTAAAAGTTATTATTATTACTCGATCGTTTTAGGGGAAGTTAGACGCAAATACACGGATTTACTCTAACTTATATGAGTTATTTATTTATTAACGGCGGCGCGCACGAGCCGTTGCAGGGTAGCCGAGATGGCTGGGAACCTATGTATCGCTGTTATGGGACCTAGAGTCGGATTTCGGACCGTCTCTTCGTATGCCGAGATCTCCGAGATCTCGTGGAAGATGAGTAATTGACCTACGTAGTCAATACTCGATAGGGAAAAGGAGCATGCGGGGTCGGCCTGTGGAGGCTTAGCCGCCTGGGATTTAGGGATCGGCTGGGACGCGGGCTTAGGAGCCCACGGGGCCTGAGGGGCCCGGTAGGGGCGGGGGGGCGCGCTAGTCGCGGGTACGGACGTTGCCGGTGCACGAGATGTGCTCGGCAGGCTCGGGAAGGACTCTCGGGATATGAGAGGCGGAGGTCGGGGGCGGGCGGTGGCGGCGGGCGTCCTAGACGGGGAGACCTGTCTGGGGTAGCGGGGGCGCTTTGTGCGCGGGGCGCGGGGACATCCGCGATAGTTCGCGGTATGGCCCTCGCCGCGGCACAAGACGTAGCTCGGAGGGTCAGAGGAGGTCGGAGAGCGGGAGCACTCCTTAGTGGAGTGGTCGCCGAGGCACTTAACACACCTGGGACGCAGGCGACAGTTACGTGCGGAGTGTCCGTAAACCTGACAGTTGTGACACTGTGAGGGTACGGACGTTTTGCGCGGCGGCTCGACAATAATGCCGGAGAGATCGAAAATGGCTTTCCCTTCCTTGGTGCGGTCGAGAACGACTAACACCATATTGTAGGGTGCCTTCGTGCGCGGAGAGCGCATGCGGTGTACCTCACGAACAGGAATGTCCTTTTCGTTGAGGTCGTCGGAGATGTCATCGGTTGGGATTTCGGCGGGGACTCTACGGATGACAACTCATAGTAAGCGCTCTTCCTCGAGCGAATGAGTGAAGTAACCGAACTTGCTATCCCGAAGGAAACGAGTCAGGTTTTTATGGGCGGCAGGGGTCGCGACCTTCACCTGGATACCGACAGGGGTATTCACGGCGGAGGTAAAGGGAATCTCTGCTGTTTCCAGCATGTGACGAATCTCGACCCAGGACGCCTTGTCCTGGATCGTAACGGGGGGCGGTGGGCGGGGCTTCTTACTCGTGACTGCGGGTTCCGCAGCTTGAGGCGAAGCCGGTCTGGAGGGCGTGGATGTCGTTTTTGGCACTTTCGTGCCATCAACGTTGAGAAGTTTCGAAGGCTTAGGGCCCTCGTTATCGGAAGCGGGATTCGCGCGCTTATGGCGCTGGCGGTGCGAGACGGTGGAGAAGCCATCGTTCGCGGGATCTTGCTCCATATCGGAGCCCTCCTCGTCTGGGATGGGAGCGGAGGGGTTGTTCGCTTCTACAGCGGTCTGGTTTTCCTGCAGGAGTAGGGCGAAGGAGTTTGATATAGGAAAGACAGCGTTGGACGGGACTGTGGGCGGGGGACCTCCGTTTTGAAAGATTCGCGCCTCTCTACAGAAGCGATCGTACTCCGTGACGGCTGTCGGACAGCAGTTCATGACGAACTCGCGAAACCGAGCATGTTCGCGCTCGAGAGTGATTGGCTGGGCCATACCGGGGCCTGAGTGGGGATAGGGGAGCCGCGAAACAAACCTCCCTGCCTTAGGGGCAGGGGGGCGCGCCTGAAAGGAAAATTACGGGACTATCCGAGTCCGGACTAAAATACCTGTGGGCGAAGTGCTATGCCGCACGGTATAGAGCCTACAAAGCCTAGAGGGAGAGCCCTAGCAATCCCGGGGCCGAGAACGCAGACCGGTAAACCGGGCTACGCCCAAACAGACACCCGAGGATGGAATGAGGGGATCAGGTGGGTGGGAGGGAGACACCGTGGACTTGACTAGGCGACCTCGCCAAGGCCAAGCTACCCAGGCCCGTCTGTCAATGCAGTAGGCCGCGGGGCCTACGGCGAGCGGACAGGTCGCTCCAACTCAGTTCGTTGTCTACACCGTTAGGTATCCGTGAGTTGGCCAGACGACTGGACTTTCAAAAGAAATTAACGCGGGTTCGCACCGAAAGGTGCGGTTTGATACGCTCTAAAGTCGAGCGCCTTACGATTGACAGTCTGTTGTAACAATTGACAAACTGTTACTATTGCTAGTAACGGCAAATGACGATTCGCGGCGGACACACACGAGTGTTCGTAACGCACGAGACGCAACGTTTAACCGGCACTAAACGCGACGTAAACACACACGGCACTGAACACGAAGAACGCGCGGCGCGACACAACGTAAACACGAAGCGGGCGACACGAGACTCGAAGAACAGCACTGTGCGTACGGCGCGCGGAGACCGACTGAACGCGAGCGAAGCGCGGACACGACTAACTGTGAGAGCGTCGGAGGCGAAGTGGAGCGAGCGCGAGCGCGAGAGCGAGATAGCGGATCGGACGACGAGAGTAGCGGACGCAGCGGAGGCACGTCTGTACACGACGACGGCCCGATCGGAACTCAAGTTTAAGTCCACTCTCGCGTCTCTGTAATACTTTTCTACCTGGAACAAATTTGAAATTTCGGTTGGCACCGACTTCCAATACATCACTAGGTAGCACACATATTCATATGTTTTATTTAATTTGGTTAATTTGATAAACTATTTATTTTCCGCTTTTTAGTGCCTTATGGGTTTTTGATTGATACTGAAGTCGGTTAATTCTTTTTTTTTGAAAATTTACTTTATTTTAATAAAAATATCTAGGAACATAATATACCGAAAGAAAAACTTTACAAGACAGTACTTGAATATTGATTCACTGCGGTGTGTAGGAACGCTTATACAAGATTCATGTTGTACAAATAAATGTGATATATTTGAGATCAATAAACATCACCATAGGACTAATCGTCAGAAAACTAGGCACTTCTAAGTATTCTTTAATGGAAATGCTTTTATACTATATATTTTACTACAACTCATCAATAAATGTCGTCAGGGTGTATTTTGTTAAGTCCTAATGCAATTTAATGTGGGCAAGTTACAAAAATTGTTTTCAGGTATTTCTTTGAGTTTCCTGAAATTCCATACACGTAACAGTATTGAAATTATGAAATACCTTATTTTAAAATATATACTTCTTTAAGTTTATTGCTGTTGTCGTGGCCCCAACCGACGTCGCGCATCGGTCGAGTGTTCTTGGGCACTGTAAAATCTATTCTCTTCTGCCTATTGAGAATACTTTATGTATTGCTGTATTTACTGAAAATCAGAATTGTAGGCATCAAAATACAAGGATATCGTTTATATAGTATACTTTATTGTCCAATGATTAAACAAGACAGATTACTGTGAATTAATATCCATTGATCGACAATCACATTTATAAATTCCACTCCATAATTATGTATTTCGCAAAAACAAAGCGATTGCAAAAAATACTGAATATCTACTCCACAATAGCAAATTCAGTTATGTATTAGCAGTAAACCGAAATGTAACATTTTTAAATACATATAAACTTCTATCAAGATGATTGTTATTATGTGTAGTAAGCACTGCCATTGCTTAACCTGGTTATATCTAGTTAAGAAATAGAATTTGTGAAATCTAGACACACGGTAGCGTGTCAAGCCAAGTTCAAGCTACGGGGAGCGCGCGCTAACGTGTGTAATATTACACGAACCATATGGATCTACTTTTCACCCCTTCATGTCTCAAAAACTATTTCACATACACATGTCAAAGTCGGCTCACGTATTAAGACATGCGCCGCCACACATCAAACAGTTATTTTAATATTAACGTCCAAAACTTGTCATTATTATCACTGACTAACCTATAGACCTAAATTCTAAGCTACTTCCAGATGACCTAAAAATTGGTAATTCACATTCGGCATCCAGTCGGGGGAATACAAAGGAAAAAATCAGAAACTAGAATTTTTTTATCATTTTATTATAATTCCTCAATTAATTGATTATATTATGTCTTTACCTATGAAATTACCGTTATGTATGAAAAAATTTAAACGAATTTTTTTCATGTATTTTTTATTTGTATTAATCGAAGTAATCACCCATGCAATCAATGCATCTTTGCCAACGCAGTGACAGTTTATTGTTGCCCTTCTTAAAGAAATCAGCTGGACGGGAGGCAACAAATTCTTCAAAGGCATCTTGTACTGCCTCTCGAGTATTGAATTTTTTTCCCGCCAAGGAGTTATCCAAATTATGGAAAAAGTAGTAGTCTGTAGGCGCAAGGTCTGGTGAGTAGGGCGGATGACGGAGAACTTCCAACCCCAGTTCTTGCAACTTGGAGACCGTCTGCTGTGCAGTATGAGGTCGCGCGTTGAGGAGCAGCGGAGACGAGCGATTGACCAATGCTGGCTGGAGATGTGCCAGCTTCTCCATCATTGTGTTCAGTTCTTCACAGTACACATCTGCAGTAATACTCACCCCGTTTGGAAAGAAGCTGTGATGAATCACACCGGCGCTAGACCACCAAACAGTGACCATCACTTTTCTAGGGGTAAGTTTTCGTTTAGGGCATTGTTTCGGTGCTGAACCAGGATCCAACCAACTTGCTGAGCGCTTGCGGTTATCGAACAGAATCCATTTTTCATCACAGGTAACAATGCGGTTCAAAATTCCTTCATTTATGTATCTGTTGAGCAGTGCAAGGCACGTCTCGACGCGTACTTCGCGCTGGCGATCATTGAGTTCGTGGGGCATCCATTTGTCAAACTTTTTTACCTTGCCAATTTGACGCAAATGGACCAATATTGTTTTGATGCTAACGTCGAAAGCTGCTGCTAATTCAGCCGTAGATTGTGTATCATCAGCTTCCACAATCGCCTTTAATTCGTCATTGTTGACCAAAGTCTTCGGACGACCGCGAGGTTCATTTTTCAGGTCGAAATTTTCAGAACGGAAGCGAGCAAACCAATAACAGGTGGTGCGTTGGTTTGTAGTGTTAGCTCCGTAAACGTCGTTGATGTTGCGTGCCGCTTGTGCCGCGTTGCTGCCACGACGGTACTCATATTCCATAATTACTCGAATTTTTAACGTATCCATGATGACAAAAAAGATTGAAATGCGATGAAAATGTAACACTAATCAATAAACAAATGACTACTTTTGGAAAAGAATTCCATGTTTTTAAAATAAAACTAATTTGAAATTAGAATTCTTAGCCAAACAAAAATTATTTTGATTTGAAATGGCCAGTACTGCAGAACGGCAATTTCATAGGTAAAGACCTATTATTAAGAACATTTACTTATAGCACCTGTAATATAGGAATATAGTACAAGATCCGGTATAAGAAATAGAAGGAATCTCCTTCGAACCATTTGGGTTTTAAATAGCTATCTAAAAACCAGCCACAATCTTCAGGTTTTACTTTGACACAGCTTGCATCTGTTGCATGAAGCCACATCGAATTAATATATATCGTGTGCAAAATTTTTTGTTGGAGAGATTTCCAGCATGTTGGAATGAGATTGGAGTCCTTACCTTTTATTTTTTTCATAAAGTGCTATTTGTCACTGTATGTTCCATACGTTTTTTGGAACAGCTGATATCTAGATATTGCTAAATTTTTTTATCCCATGTGGAAGGGCAGTAAACTCCTAAATCCGCTGAACTTTTTCGTCAATAAATAAATCTATTGGATCCGTTAACGACGCGAATATTTCTTGAAAATCCGTTCGTTTGGAAAATATTTTAAATGGCTTAACTCGACCCTTGGTTATCATATAAATTATGTCACTACATAGTGACTTAATTTTAACAGTGACTTGGTTTAAATCATCATGAGAAATATCTGGTCCTCTGATTAAATCGTGCATGAAATCATACAGTCATTCCGGAATCTCGCATTCTCCGTTGATTACATCATCTACTGATAGACGACTCAGCAGCTTTTGGCCGCATATACTTTTAACACAATGTCTCAAGTTATATGCCATGTCTTAAAACGTAGAGTTTTCATTTCTTCCAGAACTACAGCTTCATTTGCCAGAGTAGAAACATCTATATAATTGAGATATATAATCTTTTTGTTATGGGGTTCCAGTAGATGATTTAATTGTAAGTAACATCACCAAAAATTTTGATTTTTTTTGCAAGATATTCACTCCGATAAGATGGAAAATCTTCAGGAAGATTCTTGTCCTTCGCAAACTCCAGCAACAAACCCTTATACCGGGAGAATAGTTGCGTAACGTACATGATTACATGTTATAAATAAGTTTCAGGACTGAGCATTAAACTTGGCTCCCATTTAGATTTCACTTTTGTTGTCGTCGAAACCAACAACCAAGGCATATATCATAATATTGAACTTGGCTCTCATTTCACATTTATGTTTTTGATGGGATATGTAATTTTTGTGATAAAGAGCCTAGTCTGAAAATACAAAACAATTGAATCTACAACGAATGAAATAAAAACCGGGAAGCGTAAAGTTTAATAGAAATGATACAAATAAAAAATCGATAAAAACTCGACTAAGAGCGGAAATTCAATGTAATCGTATTACGTGTAAGTATTGATAAATTTTGTATAATAATAGCATGAACAAATATGTATAACCTGCAATATTAATTCCGTAAAAAACTTTGCTCACAATACTACACAGAGATTGTCAACATTTGTCAAAGTCCCCATCTGTCTGCGAGAGTGCGGGAACAGAGAATAACTACTCTGCAAGGCGGCCATTTATTCGTATATATTATAATGTTAAGAACGCAAAGCGTATATCCTGAGTGCTGTATAACTGTTGGAATTAACATATCAATAAATTTATAATATCGACGGAACATTATCTATAGTACTCGGACAGTTAACAGAATCATTGCATTATTACTAATCGATGTTAGTCGAACGTATTAATATTTGAATAATGTAATTTATCGCCATCTCAGGATATTTTTAGGTACCAGCAAATTAGTGTATTTTAACGATAATGCAAGTATTATAAAAAAATGTAGACATTGTTATATGATTGTTGTTATATTATAAAAATGTGTAAAATCGTAATTTTTCAACAAAAACACAAATATAGAAAATAGTGCGTGGAGTCCCTCTGCGTGGAAGAACTGAAACTTTGTAATGTGGAAATGAAAATAGGAAGGGGTAGAAATTGATTGTTAGTGAAATCATATTGTTTCTTTAAGACAAATTTTATTAACATTGCTTACAATTCACAATTGATTCCATCTTTTAATTATCATTTTCGAGTGGAGAAATATCCAAATCTATAAACATTTACAATGGGATTATGATCACTAAAGTAAGATACGAAATGTTTGATTATTTTTCTCGCTCTATCTCTTTCTATTCCTCCTCCCCAGGAGCGTTGAACGTTTAACCCAACAGTGCTTTCATACCCCCTCCATGGTAGCGTTAAACGTTTAACGCAACCTTGTCTGAAGTCGCATTAGAAGTTTCACTTCAATAAACTTAAAAAGGAAAACATTATACAAATACAAAATTGAGTCGTTTCTGAGATAAACGAAATAAATTTATATATGAGGTAAAATGTTTTAAATTATAAGATCTATATCCATATGAGAAACATGAAGATACGATAATATTTAAATAAAGTTAATCATACATTTTAATTTCGACTACATTTTTATTATGCAAAGTTGTTAGCCCACTTTATACAAAATGTCTATGAGATACCTAGCGTCGTTATATTGCTGTGGAATGAACGTCTTTTGTTAGAAGCTCTTATGTAATACCGGATTAAATTGCAGGGAAAATATTTACCAAATTATTATTTTCACTTTCCATAATTAATATGTATTTGATTTTTTTTTTACTCGATTATGATAATTATGATAATTTATGAAAACATGTTTATTAGTTAACCACATTTTATAGCCTAAACGGCTCAATGGATTTCATCACAATGTGTTATTAGATTCGTTTAAATTTTGTGAGTGAAATAAATATAATATTTAAGTTTAACATTGGTCAATACAAAATAATAATTTGGGGAGGTCATAAGGACTGCCGACAGAAGTGAAAACTCAAAAAAATAGAATAATTATGCTCTTTTTTGAATTTTTATAACAATCATAGTGTGCATTATTTAAATTTCATAATTTTAAATTGTTTTTTTTTTACATTAGTCTCGTTTTTCCATCTATTGGCATTCGGAGCAATAATTAAATGGATTTTTTTACAGTTTAATAATTAATCCAACATATGGAAGGCTGCACAAGCCCAATAGAAAATATCAATATTAGATGTACACAGGCCAATATACTACACGTCACTAGTCTGGCGCGAGCGCAATATATCACGAGGTCATTGGTGACGCGAACACATAAATAATTCCCCCCCCACCCCAAATAGCTCAACGCGGCTGCTAAAAAGTTAAAAGTTTTCACTTGAAAAAGAAGGGATAAAAATAGATTTTCATTTATTTATAGATACTCAACAAAACAACTTATATACATAAAAACTAGATAATATTAGAACTACATAGATACAACCTTTTTTTGGTCGAGTATTTTATTTGTTAATAAATCCATTATGATTTACATTTTAGTCGCTTTTAAAGCAATACTGGCTTATTAAATGTCGATAACATCAAGTAAAGTTGTGTAAGATGTTTTCAATATGAATAATGATATTTTTAACTTTTATCACAGTCTATAAGTTATATGCACAGTGGTATTATTAAAGTTTCACGTATCCTTCATTTCATTAATAAATACATATTTTGAAATCCTGCATTTTAAAGCTTACGTAAGATTGTATATAAACCCACAAGAGAAAAGTGTAATAAAACTGTACCCAGAACAATCGCACACACTTACACAATAAGAAAAACAACTGATGACTCAGTTACGTTATTCGAGAGTTTTCGTATAACCAAATAACAAGACGAAGGGGAAAATGCTTTCGGACGGGAACTACCAATATGGGAATACTCGCTCCTTTTCTTTGGATAACTGTCGACCCTCCAATTTTATTTCACAAATGTTCATTGAAAACGTCTTACAAGCATTATTCCACGTTTTATCGTAACTAGAAGACGATGTATATTAAATTTTTAACATTTCTTAAAACAAAACATCTGTTTACAATTTGATAAAAGGTTTTGTTATCTGCGACTACTACCAAAACTGGCAACCATCTATTTTTCATGATATTATCCACAACTGAATATAAATTAAATAGCAGTGTAGTGTCTAAATAAAAAAAGACCATAATACATACACATCTGCAGAATAAAATACACTTTGAGACACATGTCTTGTTACACAAAAGCGTTTAGATATAAAATATTTTAATTTTCTCGGGTATTTCATGATTGTTGACCAATTTCTGTAGGTGGTAGAGCCACGCTGAAGCTATTACTGGTTCCAGCATAAATGGGTCGGCTCGCCCAGGGTACTACCACTCTCTCACACAAAACCAACGTGAAGTAACAATGTTTGCATTGCTGCGTTTCGTTCGGTCAGTGAAAGCGCCGGAGAAACACCTCCACTTCCCCTTCCTCTCTCCCCAAACACAGGCCGGCAACGCATTTGCGACTCCCCTCGTGTTCCTAGTGTCTATGGACGGTGGTGACCACTTAACATTAGGTTCTGTTCTAGTCCTATCCTGTCCTGTTTGGTTCTGTTCGTTTTCCTCCTATGATATAAAAAATAAGTTCAAAATGAACATAATTAAAAAAATATAAATACACAATTTTATACGCCGTAATTTAATTCCCAACAAATCATAACTTGTATTGCAGTTTTTAAATACCTAACCTAAATATATAAAAAGCCAGTGTCATGATGTTTGTCCACGATGAACTCCGCAACTACTCAACCGATTTTCATGAAACGTTGGTATTTATATATAATTTTGTCCAACTTGAGAAATAATTTATATTTCAATTAATGGCCTCATTATTTTTCAGTTACAAATTAACTGATTGTCAATGTTGATTATTATTGTTAATTGTAACTCTTGTAAATTTCATCAGTCTCGAACAGAGGGCGCTTTAAATTAGTTTGATGACAGAAAACTGTAGGACCAACTTTTATAGATATTTTATAGATGACTCTACGTTTTCATTTTGGGTTTCTTTCTCAACTCTCGATTAGTTTATTGTGCACGAGTTTGTTTATTTGTTTATTACATAATCTCATTGTTTTTGTACCAAGGTTTCATTACTCCATAATACCAAATACTTATTTAATTTAAAATTTTCATTCAACATGTAATAAGTAAGTCACAATAATGCATGGCCGGATTAGCTAGTAAATTATAAATATTTAACTATTAGACTCATGATTACGTTCATAACTCCAGAATCAGTTACAAGTGGGAATCGAACACATATTTTGTGGACTCAATAGTAGGGTTTAATTATTTTATTTTACAAAACTGAAAGAAAATATAAATTTATTGTAAACAAAACCGTAGATGAAAGCTAATTTGCGAGAAGTTCCGTTCGAGCGTACCCTTTGCCTTCGTACACGTATAACGTACGGATCTAGGTCGTCTAAGATTACAGGCTGGCTCTCAATTTGCCGTGCAAATGGCCTTCCTGAGAAACGGACATGTGGCCGACGCGAGTAATTCTCTTTGCGGTCTAAATTACAAGCTGACGGAGAGTTAATCGCAGTATTAATGGACGCTACGGCATTATGCTACTAATATCTCTATATAATCTTGTCTAAAGATTATTTTTAGTAAAGGATATCTTGTGGTTATTATTTAAACTTTATTCATATGAGTACGGGTAAATATCGTTTTGTAAATTTACCTGTAATAAATAATAAATAAATTTAATAGTGATTACCTGATACCAATTTCAGGTCTTGGTATTTTCTAATGTGTTAGTCGGAATTCTTATAATTGGACTTATTTGAATTGACCAAAGAAATATAAATTTGTGAAGTAGCATGATGGGTAAGTGATCTCGGAGAATCAAATGCTGATCAAAACGCGACTGATGTTCCTTATTTGCAAGTCCAGTTGAGTATATTTGGAATACTGTTTACATGTTTGGAACGGACGCGCAAAATATTTGTCCTGAACAGGTTACATTGATGGAATGTTCGTAGTGTTAACTAAGGACATGGAGGATGTTCTAGTGTCAGTATCATGGCGAGTATTCTAAAGGGGTTTGCAGTCTATTCTTCTCATTACCTTTCCGTAATAGAATCACACGGTATGGCCCCCAAACTCGTCACGATCTAAAAATTTCAGAAGTTTTGGAACCGTATTTCTATTAGTGTTTTCTTATAATATATGTCTTTCAAGCATAGAGTGAAGAAATTTTGGAGTTTTATGCAAGTCGGCATGATAGCTATATGATCAATAATGGATTATTAAATCTCTCAATGATCTAAAAAAGAATAATAATCAATTTCTTATTTTTCCTCCGACGCCTCACAAAAAGGGTGTCCCGTTACGATTGAAGATATTAGAATCCAAAATATTTTATTCAATTGAGGTTATAATGAGGCGGTTATGAACGTTAAAGCTACCACGGGTTCGGACAAACAACCCAGTCATTGAAAATATATGCAGCACGTATTAATGGAACGTACCTAGAGCAAATCAAATAAGGAAGGAGTTTTGAATATATCAGAATAAGGTGCCATACCAAATAACATGTTAAATGGTCAGAAATATATAAATACAGACTGTTTAAATAATGAGGGCCGGATCATTAAAACCCTATTAGGTTAAGACCAAAAATCTTCAAAAACAAAGAGAGGCTGCTAGTTCAGATTTTTTTTTGTCATTTTAATTTTCAAACAGAATTTCTTTGATAACAATAATTCGATAATAGAAAGTATGTTAAAACGCCATCCGCCTACACTGAAATGCCTATATCACCGGTCCAAGTCGCTATGCCATTCAGAATAGCTTTTCTTTTATCATCTTTATAAGTTCCTTCGGGTAACTGAGAATACAGTTTCTGATTTAAAAACCCGACGTACCAAAGGGAATTACTATGAATGATTTATCACCGTGTGTATGAACCTATCACCTAGATACGAATTTCTTTTTCACAGGCGAATAACTTGTGAGTTATTTTTATTGGAAATCTGTAGTGTAATAATTTTTGTAGCTAAAATTTATTTGAACATACAAATATTTAAAACTAGTAGCAATATTTGAAAGATTCTTTTTGTATGTTGTAGTCCTGTTATTGAAGAAGGTTACATGTTGTGGGAGGAGAGTTATTATTAGTTTTAGCGCAAGTAAATCGTGTGAAATTGCCCGCGGTATCGGAGACTGAGGAGACGTTAGTAAGACGTTAGTTAGTAAAACACTGAATAGTTGAATACAAAAGAACGAAACCATGTGCCTTATTCATCAATGGGGCGTATCCTAGGGGGTCTCGGTCGAGCTGATTTCGATCTTATGCGGGCCACACGCATAGAGTACGTTTATCGGCCCGCCACAGCTACGAGACCCTTATATAAGGAATACGAATTTGTTTACAAACAGTAACTTCATAGACTCTGATCGGAACGGTCACCGAGTAGACTCTGATCGATAGGGTTTAATCGTAGTATCGACACGACAGAGTCTAATATGAACGTAAATAATAAGATCGTAAGATAGTTTGAGTGGCTGCACTAATATTATAAGAACTTGTGTTAATACAACACAGTATACAAATATTACGGATAGAGGTGATTTACGACCACCTCAATATTATATTCGCAATAATCGGTATAGATATAATATAGTACGGCAATTGCAAACACCTCAGCTGATTATTTTAATTGTAGATTCAGAAATCTGATCCCCACTTTTTCAAGACTCAATAATATTTAGAAAACTAATTTTATCAAATATCGAAACAACATACGTACTGACAGAACTTTACTTGAGATTTATCTTCTACAATGCAATATAACTATTATCTAGGTTTATGTTTTCGGAAAAAATCTTATCCGCTGTGTTTGGCAACGCCATCTCTAGTTAAATGTTTGAAATGACACATAACTTGATTTAATTTTTGACAACCGCCGCGCTGTTAACCAAATAGATTATTTTGTTACTATATGAAAAAACCATAACATATGAAGATGAGAAGTAGTATGACAGAAATGTGCATCTCAAAATTTCAAGTTTTTAAATAAATAGTTTTTAATTACATAAGTAACACAAGGAAACGTTTTTATACAATAAAATAAATCTATCAAGATATTCGTGACAGTTTCGTTTCCATATATTTTTCAACTTTGCCGACATGGTAGTGAACTTTCTTTGGAATCGTTGTGGTTTGAAAATCGATAGGAAGAAAATACTTCATGACAAGGAGATAAACGCATACATTAATAGGATTTAGCCTACTATTAGATTTTATGCTTACAATTCAACTGATTGATAATTACGTAACGAAAACGTCATCTTACCGTAGCTCAATTATAACGTACAATACCTAATACAGAGCGAAGACGACGGTTTGGAACCCAAACGTTCGTTGTCTTTTAAAGCATTGTGAGACGAAATGCTGCTTAAATTTTTAGTTAGTCTGTCTGCTATAGCACAAAGAAAATTTCACCAAAATCCGTCAAGAATTTCATTAACTACATTTTTTTTACCTTTGCCCGTTATCTTAAAGAACCTCTTGCGTTTTAGAAGACAAAAAGTATCCAAGCAGTTACTTTATAATATTAGTTATCACTGTGTCAAGTTTCGTCAAAATTGTTTCAGAACTTTCATAGTGATATGCCTACACAAGGACAGAAAAAAATTATAAATAAATTATTTTTGTCTTCTATGTCGATAACAAATCCATCCCAATTATAATTTTCAAAAAATATTTAATATACAGATTTAATTAAAGATTAATTGAGATACGCAGACGAAGTTACGAGAATCAACTAGTACATAATTTAAGAAAGTTTTGAAAATTTCAATGTAGGATTCAGGGTAGGATACTCTACGATATGTCTTAAAATGTTATTATAAGGAACTACCTGTGCCCGCGACTACGTCCGCGGGAAATTCCAATTATAAACACAATGGTTAATAAAATCATGGGATTGTATTGTGTATTAAAACTCGACGTCAACGATTTAATTGCTATGCATATAACTAATTAAGAGATCGAACCAGTAGTCCGGTGAAGCTGTTGAAGACCTAGCTAGATCAATAGCGTAGTCAGTTCGAAAAAAAAGAAAAAGAAAAAAGAGAACGAATCAAAAACGAAGTATTAAGACAAAAGCCGTTAATTATATCTAAATTATAATTGACATAATCTTTGTTGCTCAAGAATTTTTTGTTTAATTAATTTCTTAAATATAAATTTGCTTTTTTGTAATGGAGGAGGTATATTATTCCAAATTTTGACGCCGCATATTTGAAGCTTCCTTTATAGCCTACTTACTAGTGTTTAATATATTTTTGCTATTAATGATCGGATATATATGTGACCGTTTAGGTACGTCATAACAAAATATGATATGCGTTTTGAACACGTTGAATTGCTTTTGAGGTCTTCTCCATTCATTTAAGCCCATACACAACATGATAATAGTTGAAAGCAGATAACACAATTAGATCACAAAGAAGCCTTCTTGTATTTAATTTAAGATAATTTCGTATGCCATATTTTCAGTTTATAGGAAGCATTTTTAATTTTATTATTTACTAGCTGTGCCCCGCGGCTCCGCACGCGTTTTTTTTAAATGTATTAAAGAAATGTAACATTGTAAGTAGGTGTGTACATTACAGAAATGCTTTTACAAAAACATTTGTAACTACGACACGCACGCCATCTACTGTAACATGTAACGTGTACATTAGATATATGAATACTAATAGTATATCGAATGGGATGGTATTTGTCATCAACAACATACCTGGAACTTCAACCAGTCATATATATCACAATATATCACAGTCAGTGCTCACTAACACTATATAAGAAAGTAATGAAAATTGTAAGTTATACATTATCGAACAATATGTCTTAAATCTTTTATTATATAGATATAATATGCCCATATTGTCGATATACTTAAGTTATTTTTATAGATTACTATAATCACTGAGTTATGTAGACGCAAAACCCTTTCTTTCTTTATGGCAAACAATTTCATTAATATATTAAAAAAAAAATAAAGTTAAATTAGATAAAGTTTAAACAAAAGGATTTTATTATCATAGACATGAATACAAAAAAGATGGCGCGTAACGGAAAAATGTGACGCGTAACCGAAAAATGTGACGGTAAATTTTTTTCCAACGCCGATAAAGAAGTTTCACTTCAAAAAATAAAGTTAAATTAGATAAAGTTTAAACAAAAGGATTTTATTATCATAGACATGAATACAAAAAAGATGGCGCGTAACGGAAAAATGTGACGCGTAACCGAAAAATGTGACGGTAAATTTTTTTCCAACGCCGATAAAGAAGTTTCACTTCAAAAATAAAGTTAAATTAGATAAAGTTTAAACAAAAGGATTTTATTATCATAGACATGAATACAAATAAAGTTAAATTAGATAAAGTTTAAACAAAAGGATTTTATTATCATAGACATGAATACAAAAAGATGGCGCGTAACGGAAAAATGTGACGCGTAACCGAAAAATGTGACGGTAAATTTTTTTCCAACGCCGATAAAGAAGTTTCACTTCAAAAAATGTGTGCGTGTACTAGTGTACACACGTAAGAAGTGAAACTTGTTTAAGGCCTTATTTTTCGCAAAATGATCTATATGCAACTTTCCAGAAATTGGTTAAATAAAGTTAAATTAGATAAAGTTTAAACAAAAGGATTTTATTATCATAGACATGAATACAAATAAAGTTAAATTAGATAAAGTTTAAACAAAAGGATTTTATTATCATAGACATGAATACAAAAAAGATGGCGCGTAACGGAAAAATGTGACGCGTAACCGAAAAATGTGACGGTAAATTTTTTTCCAACGCCGATAAAGAAGTTTCACTTCAAAAAATTTTTTGGTCATTTGTAGCCATATACATTCATCAAAAAGTTGTTATTTTAATTGTACATACACAAACTTTATTTTTATAATACGCAATAGATAACAAATTTTGAATAGGAAAACAAAATAAACTTTGACAATGTTTGCGATAGAAACTTACCACGTTACCATGGCAACGTATATAATATTAACGCTAACGATATCTCTCAAAAGGAAAAAAGTGCCCGATTTTGAAACATTCTTCATTGGTGCTCTGCTCCTATTGATCTTTGCGTGATTATATATAGCCTAAAGCCTTCCTCGATAAATGAGCTATCTAAAACCGAAGGGTTTTCTCAAATCGGACTGGTAGTTCCTGAGATCATAGCGTTCAACCAAACAAACAAACAAACTCTTCAGCTTTATATAATATTAGTATAGATATGTTCGACAAAATGCATTTCTTCATCTAACACTAATCCTAAGTTTCTAACAACTGATACTCTTTCTATACTATCATTTTTTATAAAGGTGTTAAGTTGTTTGTCTACAGTTTTTTTTCCCTAAGATCGTGTACTTAGTGTTTATGGAGTTTAGCTTCAGAGAATTTTTTTAGACCATTCATATATTTTATTCAAATCTGTATTGCTGTATTAGCATTTTCTTCGGCAAAAGATTTGTAAATCTGGGTGTCATCAACACCTATATTATTATTGCTAAACTGAGGTTTTTAGGAAATTAAATAATTCTATTAATTAGTTCTTATAACTTCAGCTATCTGCCAGTGAAGGTCCTGCAAAATTCAGTCTAATCGTGTCTGATATTTCATGCGAACAAAGTTGCGAGTAAAAGCTAGTCTAAAATAAAATAGCCTAAGTTAATCTTTATTACTCCAGTTGTTTGCCAGTATGACTCCTGTGAAAATAAGTCCCATGGTTTCGTAAATTGTACGCGGATAAAGCCGCGGGTAACAACTAATCTAAAAAAGAAATGTTGTCACTTATGTCACTCCCTATAATATCAACTATCTGCTAGTGCAGTTCTCGTCTTAATCGGTCCAGCTGTTTCGGAGACTACCTTGTGGAGGGAATAGGCTGTCGAGTTGCGGGGGCGATATACAGGTTGAGCTAATGTTCGGCTCAAGTGGTCCAATTACTTGCTTTTTTTCACCTCCATTGACTGCGGTATTTAATATAAGGGGAGATAGTGGATTGTGTTATTAGTGGAGTGTATTGTTAGCGGGCTAAGAGGGCAAGGGTATAACAGATACAGGCTCAATTACGAGAATAAAAGATGTGCAATCGACTGAGTTAGGAAAGAAAAACATACGCACTTACTTGGCATAGATGTGCGTCCGATCACTTGTATCATTTGAATTAAATAGAAATCACGGTTTTTAGTATATAGATTGTTATTTTTTCATTGAATCATATACAGGTAGGGTTTTTATGGAATAACAGATCGTGTAAATGGCCTCCACGGCTTTCCCGGAACATGTGTGCTCTTTCGTCGAATATTTTCATAACCTATCTTGCATAATTGTGGCTGAATTTCGTTGACGCAGCATTTAATTTCTACTTGTAATGCACGAGTAGCTGAGAGCTTGTTGACATAGACCTTTGACTTCAAATAACCCCATAAGAAGAAATCGAATGGTGTTAACTAGGTTAAAATACTATTTTGAACATATTTTGTATATGTCATAGTGAGAGCGTCCAGCAGTCGGAGCATTCAGCGGTCGAAATGAAGGCATAAATAGTAACACGTATTTTTATTACATAATCTTACGAAGATTCGAAAAATGTCATCCTTTTTATCACAGGTATTTGCTAAAAGCGCCATCTATTATTTTCTATCTTAATAAATACTGGCGGTGTATTATTAATGCACTTCTATTTTATTATTATTAATTAACGTGGTTTATTCTAATTATTGAGTAATTTAAATTGGATTAAACTATTTATAACTTGTAATATGGCGTCGTGTGTAGGTTCAGGTGTATATAGATAACATTTGTATCTTGACTTCATTCTTGATTTAAAACAGACCCAAATTATTGTCACGACAATTAAAATCGAATTTGTGAAAAACCGGAATACACCTATGTGCAGTCGAGATAGAATAATAAAGTTGCTATTTAAAATGAATAACAATGTAAGTAAAACAAATTAGCATTATAAACTGTTAATAGTATTACTTTATAATTACTAGAGTAATTAGTGGATCAAAATTTGGTATTTAATCAAAAAGTAATTAAAAAGTACTTTAGTTGTTAGAACTGTTAATTATTTAAGATAATTAATGACAACATAATTAATTCAGTGTATGTTGTTAAAATCGTTATTTATTTAGAATTATTAACGAACCTAAAATGTAACTGTGTACAAAATCGTAGACTTAGTACCTCGTTGAACCATCACTTCCTTCACTTGGCTTGTCGGCAGGTAAAGGAAGGCGATACCTCGATAAGTGCGTATACGAGGTTGTACAAGATTCATTATTGTTTCTGAAATCATTATAATTATTTCCAAGAGTATTATTGTTTGAATGATCATTATTGTCTTAGAGAGCGTTGTTGTTGAGATTATTGTAAAATCATTATTAAAAAGAGCAACAGCTCAGGAAGTCGTCGTTTTATTTTATACTGTTAGTTGTATTGTGAAAATACATACAAATGGAGGAGAATGTCATCGGTAGCTCTCTTGTCATATACAATTTTCGATATATTTCATATCGTGATTGACAATACATTACACGTGGTATAATACAAAACATCATAATTTATTATAAATATATGGTCTTCATTTTCATCTGTAATATTAACACAAAGCCATGCCAAGATATTTAGTACCTGTCGGCCGCTAACATTACAATCCTAAAAAAATATAAGTCGAATAATGACCAAAAAGGCTTTCACCCTTTACTTTACATTCAGATCTTTACTTATCTAAAATATAAAGTCAATACATATTATAATACTTATAAAACAAATTTTAAATTATATTATTTGAACATAGATTCTATACCTATAGAATAAGCCAGGACCATATATATAAAAACAACGTAAAGTAACCACAGGAAATATTTCTCATTAATTCAAAATACTATCTGTATACAAATAGGTAAAGATAAAATATTTCAGTACGTTTCTTGTACAGTACATATTTGTAAATGGGTTTTTTTTCTTTTACAGCCATCCACGTGCTTTAGTGTTATCAACAAAGACATTTTGAAACAGTTTCAGTTTCTCTATTTCATATGTATTTAAAAAAAATAAAGAAATAATCCATGATGACATATTTTATACGTATGCTATTGATGTATTATGGTCGAATTTTGACCGTAGGATGACCACTTGTACAACTAATTACGTTTGAACTAAGTCCACATGCTAGGATTAATGTGACAGCTCTTTACAAAACTCAAACACTAACCTGTATGGATCAAACAGCTATAGTCTATACTATGGTATATAGTTGTGTTTCATGATATGGTTAATCTAACGTCGCTGGCATGCCACTCCGCCGCTCCGTCGAACCATAAGTATGTGTCTATGCCACTTAATTAGGGAACGAGACTGTTTGATGTACTCACAAACCTCAAGTCCCGAGTAAATGTAACACAGATATACTAGCTCTATAAAATTAGGCCTTACCAAGGAACTCAAACGCGGAGAAAAATCACTTCTTGTCACATTCATATTCGATCTAAAGGTTGTGATCTCACTTAAATATTAAATCCAAAGAAACCAAACCATTTTCTTATCTCATCTGTGTTATTTACACAAAATTATGAATAAATTGTAAAATCGACTACATGAGAAACTAAGATCCCGCCAAAAACTTCGATGCGATGTTAGAAAGGGATAATCTACACTACTTATATGTGGGAAACGGAACTTAATGACAAAAGGAGTAAGATAATATGATCGTATCATGTGTAATCAGCAGATGGCATACGAGTGTATATGTGATGAGACGGTTTTTGTATTCAGAGCGAATTAAAAAGATATTTAAGGTAATTTTTATGTTTCATTCTCGATGCAGTGAACCGCGTGCAGCCGACCTATGCAACAATGCGCTCCACTAGCACCGCCTCGTCGACTCGCCCTTTTCCTTCGCCCAACAAAGGCCCTTTTCAGGACCAATAAGATCGCACCACGACGACCACTGGACCGCCTACGGAACCCACCGCTGCTCGAACGATGGATCCGACGCCGGTAGCACGCCAGACCGATCGCCGGTGCCACTACTGAGAACCTCCCATTCCAGCAGGCAGGCTTCCTGCGAGTAAATAACCGCGCCGCCCGCGCAACCAGTGCGCATCCGCGAAGCCGCTAATACCGCGCGCGCTTAGACGCCGCAGACGCCAGCCTCACCTGACGCGAGGGGCTCGCGTTTCCCGCCGATCGTATTCGAGAGCCTCTCCGACTGAGCTGTGCATCTCCCACAATTGGCGGCGAAGTTGGGGTGCGGGCCCAACGTCCGCGTCTACGGAGAGGGGGTACTGTTTATCACAGAAGATGCCGAAGAATATCGAATTACGATACACTACCTAGAAAAGCAGGAGAGGGTGAGCTGGTTCACCTATACTCCCCCCTCCCAGCAAGGCCTCAAAGTCACGATCCGCGGCCTTCCAGGCGGAACAAACCCGCAAGTCATTATCGAGGCTCTTCGCGAGAAGGGCTTTGTGGCAGAATATGCCCGCCAAATTAATGGATGACGCGGCAGCCCGGGGTGCGTCTACTACGCCATCCTAAAGAGAATGCCCGGCTTAATACCTGCTATATAAAATATGATGTCAATGTATAAATGAGCATGCCCGGAATACAAGTAGAAGCCTAGAGAGGAGAACGCCGGCTTGCCCAATGCTACATATGTCAGCAGTTCTGGTACTTCACCCACCAATGCAACCGCCTAAAAGACGCACCGGTAACCTGCACCAACTGCAGGGGCGCCCACTCAGCTAACAACAAGATCCACTGCCCTGTATTGCAAAATGAACTGAGAAACCGCCGCGCAGGCACCGTAGCCCGGTTCAGTGATCCCGGGCACTAGACGAACGCCAGGCCGGCTCAGAAGACGGTTGCAGAGACTGCGGCGGCGAGCCTTGCGGCCCCCGCCATCGATCCCCCCTCCCCTAAGGGAGCAACAAGGAAAACCAGGAGAAGATAGAAGAAACGCCCGTCGTCAAGAAAAGGCCATTTCGTGTGGTTCAGCTGGAAAAAAACGGGGAACGAGTTCGACGCCTGTACAAAGAAGGCCCTACCAATAGAGTTCAGGAAACACACGATGGATAACTATCTCAAGCTCAAAGAACTCCTACTACACAACGAACGCCAAACACCGGCCAGATCACGGATAACACCACCACCGCCGGAAGAAGATGGGAAATGAAAAAACGAGACAACCTCGGGGGAGCGCCCTGCAGTTTCATACATACTTTTACTATGTTATTTCAATGTTACGATAGCGTTATTCTTTTATTCTGAATATAATGGCATTCATAGAATTTATTTTGTTGGTAGATATATTTAATATTTAAAAAAGAACGAAAAAAAATTAACCGATCACCTTGAAAATTTTCATTTCTAAATGTTTTTAGGGAGTATTTATATCATCTATTTTACTATAACTCGTGACTAGATTATGCAGCATTGCATCAACTTCTATACCAATCACAATTGGTCTACAGCTAATAATAACAAACACATACGGTACTACGAGCATATCTTATCTATAAAACAGTGTCGCTTGTCGTGTCTGTCTGTGTGTTCCCATAGATCTTGTAACCTAGGCAACGGATTTTGATACAGTTTTTACCATCGTTTATCACCTAAACCTATAATAAAAGGATAAGGAATTTTTTTAATACTCTAGAGGTTTTGGTATCAACGACAAAAAACATTTTCATAGTCTTTAAATTTTTTTGTCTGTCTATCAGTTGGCTTAACCGAGTATCACACAACATGTAATCTACTAATTTTGGTATAATTCAGTATGGTAATAGCTTATACATTGTAGTAATATATAATTATATAGGTATATGTACATTTATAAATTAATAAAACAAAAACTTGTGAATATAATTATGTGTCTATACAGTAGAGGAAAGTATCTCCTAAGAATTACCTAAAGTAATTATTTTTATCATTTACATATTATTAAATTAAAACAAGTTGTTTTTGTGAAGATATGTAGGGGAAAGGTGTACAAAATGATCCCCAAGCAAGAATCGATATAAAATATGCATTTTTACATGTGAAACAAACAGGATGGCATTTACTGCTGTCATATATATCTATCTTACTTTTGTCATACTCAGAATATAAAATCTAATAAGTTTTCATAATAATATATACATATTTGTAAAAGCCTATAAAGTAATCATGTTAAACACCCCAGTCGTTAAGATGATCCCTATGATTAGGGTAAGATGATTCCAATGATCATCTTACCCCTATCTTTTTTTTTAAGAAAAACGAAATAAAAAATAAAAACCAGCTAAAATTCTTTATTTAGAATAATCTCAAGAATACAATATAATGAGTGCTCTGGTCTATAAACTCAACAAAATCAACAGTCACTTAATTTTTAATTCATTAAAAATAAATAAAGTATTCTTCTAATTAGTGGCTTTACTGGAACTTGAACCAATTATGTATATTAATTATAATTCTAGATCATACCTGTACTTTTTCCTGAATATTTACGGGAATAAACTAATTATGACCGACAAAAAACCGTTCTTAAACGTATTCAAGGATTAATAAAATTTCTTCATCTCACTTCTTTTAAGTTTAAACACTTTTTTGGCGGTGTTATGCTACGCAAAACACAAATAAATCTACCAATATCGTCGGCACCTCTCCCGGTACAAGCTTCATGACTCCATTTTATACATGCACAACATTTTATACACCCTTCACACTTTTTATTAACGGAAAATTGTGCCCTAAATTATAGACATTCTGTGTATATTTTTTTGGCGCGCTGCAAAACTCTAGCTCATCAACGTTATAAATTCGATGGGGATGGAGAAAGTTAAAAATAAGTTATACGTAACTAGTAAAAGTCAGAGTATAAAATGATCCCGGGGATCATCTGGTACACAAGGAAAAGAATCATCTTGCCCCAAGGTCAATTCTTTCATTCAAAGTCAACTAACATAGTCTATAGCCACGCTACTATTTCCATGTTGTCCAAAAACCAAAATTAAGCATATTACAAAGTGTTAAACACAGCAGTCATTGTAATTAACAGTGTTCAGTAAAAGTATCATAAGGTTAAAGTCAACCTTACATTATATTAAAGGAACACTATTTATATTTTCTTTCGTAAAAACCATACCACGTCGTTCATGCCGCCATTTCTGTTGAACTGAAGTAAGGGAGCATATGAGGCTACGTTTTGTTGAAGAATTCACCTTGATTGCTTTAGCCGTTTGCGTGCAATCGAAAATGATCGTCTTACCTCTGGGGATCAACTCGTACACCTTTCCCCTACATAACAATATTAAATGCCAAAAAATACACACACCGTATTTAGTACACTGTACATATTCGAAGCCGGGTGCAGGACGCTAATAGATTTTTTTTTTCGAACTGATTACGCTATTGACCTAGCAAGGTCTTAACAGCTTCATCGGACTACAACGCTAATAGAGTATAAAAAATATATACTTTCCATGCTTTTTTGTTGATTCTTGATAAAGTTTGTTCCAAATTGTTGTAAGTATCTATATGTCCCTCTATCCACAGAGCGGTGTTCAGATGTTATCGCGAAGTCATTGGTTGTTTGGAGGTTTTTCATACCTAATTGATTTATCATATCAGATTGTAACAGCAGCTCCCTCACATCCGCTAACGTATTCATGAACCGGCGCATGGAACCGCGGAATAATTTAGTTAGCGTCTCGCTGTAGATTAACTCCATCGCACACGACTGCGAGTAACAGCTGTACAGCTGCTATGAACTTAACTCAATGTATTCACGTTTACTAGAATCTCTCATAACTGCTGCAGGTATCTATCTCATTTATTTACTCGAATGAACATCTAAATTCATAACAATTCTTAGAGATTAACAATCACTAGAAAGTTAATGTTGCTTAAATTTATTATAAAAGATAATGTCGCTCTGTATATATATTCGCATTTACGTTTATACCTAAAACCACTAGACCTGTTTACATGATAATTATATTTATTAAAATCATACGTGCATTCTCTGACCACGTTAAAGTATACATTTTATTATATCAGGTACATAATATATAGAACAAGCCACGAGGTTAGAAGTAAACAAAACACAAAAAATAGTCGAGGAAGTCATAAGGACTGCCGACAGAATTGAAAACTCAAAACAATAGAATTAAAATAAAATAAAAATAAAATAAAAATGAATGTTGAAATAAATTGTGTGTGAATTATTTCAATTTCCAAATTTGAAAATCTAAATTAATATCATCAGTCTGGTGTTCACGTCTATCGGCACTCCGAATAATAATCATATACTTTTTTATATAGTCTATTAATTAATCAGACATATGCTGGGCTGCACAATCTCAATACAAAATATCAATATTAGATGTACACAGGCCGCTATACTACACGTCGCTACTCTGGCTCAAACCGCGGTAGCGCAATACGATCGTTCGTGGTTACAAGCACGTTATGAAGCGAAATTATAAATTATCTCCTACCAAAAAATACCGCACAGCGTGCCTAAAGAAGTTTTCCCTTCAAAAATATTTTGTTGCAATATTCTACATTATTAATCGAATATTGACAAATATAATGAAGTAGACAATTATTTAGAAAAACATTTAGTAAACGTAATCAGCAGCACCATTAGCTAAATTTTATATTCTAATTCAATGAACGCTTTTACGTAACAAAGTAAGCTAGTAATAAAGCAAACTGAAAATGTTAAAAGCGACGTACATAGCATTAATCTTAATTGAGTTAGATAATTTCGCTCTCATAATTTGCACTTTACAGAATCCAATTTGGTATTGTTTAGATCCTCATTTCCTAAAGGGATCCACGGGATACTCTGAGGGGGTCTATGTTGACGTGACAAAAAAATAGGGGTTCACAATTCGTAAGCGGGGGTCCACGAAAATTTATCTGCTTTCAATAGTGAAGAACTAAAATGTTGGCTTGGTTTATAATCAATGTAGGTAGATAATATTTTAAGAAGCACAGCCACTGTTATTTGTAAAAACTTGGGAATATGGTAGAAATGTAGCTGCAGGGGGCGCACCGGAATCTGCCAAATTATGAAAATGATCTATGAAAAAAAGTGCGAGAACCTCTGCTTTAGAAGATAAATATTGTACAGAAAAAACTCCCACAGTTAATATCTACATATAAACTGAGGAATATTTAAAACGTTTTGTTAATTAAAAACATCTTCACAATAATTTTGTATCTTATGGAGCCGAGCCTCGGGCACTGCTAATCAAATACAGAATAATTTTTCTTCAGAATATACGATGTATTCTTGGGAAACTTTGTAGTTCTCAAAGAATTATTTCAAAGGCTACACAATCTACAATATTCAGGTGACAAAATAAATGGAGTATGAAAGAAAAGTTACGAAAAGGAAACATTACCTTATTTAAAAAAATAAAAATAACTGCTATCACATAATTTTTCCAAAGCTTATTTGAGTCGAGAATTGAACCAGAAATAAATGCAAATTGTACACATTCAACAAGCTCTTGTATGAAACAAGAGCGTGTACGATTTTTTTTCTCTTTATTTTAACGAGGCTTCAGTAAATCCTTGATGACTATGCCAGCCTCATAGGATAACTCAGTTGGATTAATGTATCATTAAACTCGATTCTCATAATTAGAGATTGGGGAAACAAATTTATAAAATACTCTAGCTCCATTACATACAGAATATCCCAATAAAATATTAATCTCTCCAAAATTTCTCCAACATTCCCACAACATATTATAAAAATCGTCCGTACACTGGAAAACTTTTTTTTCCCCTATCATAAAATAAAGAAGACTAATATCAAAACTATACATCTAACTGGTATGATAAATTATTATCATCATACAATACATATTTGATGGTTTAAGTGATAGCGTAACTATTCGGTCACGGCGGATAGACGTAGGTTCGAATCCTAGAAACTAAGTGGGGGCTTTCGGTGAAGGAAACCAGCGTAATGAAACCATAGTGGTAGGACTTTTCCTAAGTCCGCGTGATTATGTACCACCCTCAGGTTGAAAAGCTTTAGCGTTAAAAGGTTTAGCGTGTCAACCATCTTAGACCACATCGTCGTTTAAAATCAGATGAAGTTGTGGTCAAACGTCAATCTATGTATTAATAACTAGCTATTGTCCGCGGCTCCGCACGCCTTTTTTTTAAATGTATTAAAGAAATGTAAAATTGTAAGTAGGTGTATACATTACAGAAATACTTTTTCAAAAACATTTGTAACTACGACACGCACGCCATCTACTGTAACATGTAACGTGTAGATTAGATATACTAGTAGTATATCGAAAGGGATGGGATTTATCATCAGCAACATACCTGGAATTTTAACCTACTATATACCACCCTCAGTGCTCACTAACACTATATAACAAAGTAATGAAAATGTTAAGCTATACATTATCGAACAATATGTGTCAAATCTTTTCTTATATAGATATATTATGCCCATATTGTCGATATAATTCTGTTATTCCTATACGGTGCTATAATCACTGAGTTATGTAGACACAAACGCAGTAAACAAAACAAAATGGTCGCCAAATTGACCAAAAAGGTAATATAATTCAAATTACATACCAATATATGACTTTCAATTATGTATATTTACAGTAAACAAAATATTTTTGATTAATTTCACACGGACCAATTCACGGGTAACAGTTCATCACTACTACGAAGTCTTGGCTAACAAAATAAAATAGTCTAAGTTACTTCTTATATTGAGTTATCTGCCAGTGAAAGTCCCGTGAAAATCAGTTCAGGCATTTCTGATATACCACTGCGGCCGAAGGAGAATAAAAAACCATAATTACTTTTTATCAGGTCTGCTATCTACCAGTGAACACCCCGTGAAAATCGGTCCAACCATTTTGGAAAGAGCAATGCGGACGAAGCCGCGAACAAATAAAATAGAATATGTCAACCGCTATAATTTCGGCTATCCGCCAGTAAAATTCCCATTAAAATAGGTCCAGCCATATTGGAGATTACCCGGAACAAACAAACAAACATAGAAAATATAATAATACTAGCCGACCCGTACCCACTTCGTTGGGCGGTAATAGGCATTATCAAGCTACAACTTTTCAGCCTATAACCATTTTCGATGAATGAGCTATATAACACTGAAAGAATTATTCAAATCGGACCAGTAGTTCCTGAGATTACCCATTACAACGCCACAACGTCACAAACTCCCAAACTTTACCTCTTTATAATATTAGTATAGAAGTATATAGATTATAGCCCCAGCCCGCGACTTCGTCCGCGTAGTAATAGTTACTACTCTGGGCTAACGCTGACACGCAGCAGAAGCTCTCAAAAAGAAAAAAATCTAGATTTTGAAACATTTTTCATCTGTGCTCCGCTCCTATTGGTCTTAGCGTGATGATATATAGCCTATAACCGTTCTCGATGAATGAGCTATATAACACTGAAAGAATTATTCAAATCGGACCAGTAGTTCCTGAGATTACCCCTTACAACGCCACAACGTCACAAACTCACAAACTTTACCTCTATAATATTAGTATAGAAGTATATAGATTATAGCGCCAGCCCACGACTTCGTCCGCGTAGTAATAGTTACTACTCTGGGCTAACGCTGACACACAGCAGAAGCTCTCAAAAAGAAAAAAAACATCTCGATTTTGAAACATTTTTCATCTGTGCTCCGCTCCTATTGGCCTTAGCGTGATGATATATAGCCTATAACCATTCTCGATGAATGAGCTATATAACACTGAAAGAATTATTCAAATCGGACCAGTAGTTCCTGAGATTACCCCTTACAACGCCACAACGTCACAACGTCACAAACTCACAAACCCACAAACCCACAAACTCACACCGTCACAAACTTTACCTCTTTATAATATTAGTATAGATAAAAATACCGACGGGATATACTAGATATATTTTTTTTGTTATTTGTAGCCGTATCCATTCACCAAAAAGTTGTTATTTTAATTTTACATACACACACTTTATTTTTATAATACGTAATAGATTACAAATAAAAAATTGCAATCAAAACTAATGTAGAATATTTTTTTTAAATAGATACACAAAATAAATTGTTTGCGATAGAAACTTACCACGTTGCCATGGCAACGTATATAATACTAACGCTGACGCGCAGCGAAAGCAGCTCTCAAAAGGAAAAAAGTGCCCGATTTTGAAACATTATTCATTGGCACTCCGCTCCTATTGGTTTTAGTGTGATGATATACAAAGCCTTCCTCGATAAATGAGCTATCTAAAACCGAATGATTTTTACAAATCGGCCCGATAGTTCCTGAGATTACCGCGTTCAACCAAACAAACACTTCACCTTTATATATTAGTATAGAATTACTTAAGACTTCATATATCTTTTATATTAATGTATTCACTTAATTACTGTCTAACAAAATTAAAATATCATTTACCTTAAGTAAATTTTCTGAATACCTATAAAGTATAAAAATAAACATATTTTAACATTAAAACTTACAAGTTACTCAAAATTACATTATTTTTTTATAAGCACAGTTTGAAATTGTACAGTCGCATACTTTTTGTAAACACATGGCCATATAGAGAAAAGTTAGCGGTGTACGATCTGAAAATATTTGTCATTTTATTGTTTGTTTATAGATATATAATCCAGATATTTAAATTGTTATTAAGCTAAGCATTCTACTAATGCAATGAGGAGGAGCTTTCTCTTGTTAATATATGATACTATTTTACTCCTGCTTTGGTAAATACCTTAATTCATATCGTTTTCAAACGTTTCGTCATCTTATCTCATTCACTATATAAACATGTATCTAAATAATATATAATAATAAATCCTAACTAATGTTATAAAGGACACGTGAGTTTGTTCATTTGTTACGTTATCTCGCCTTAACTACTTAATTGATGTAATTTTGTAAGTTTCCATAAATATTGTTAGCGATAGAGAAATAGATATAGTATACATTTCATCCAAAACAAAAGTTCTGTTACCGCAGCGTAGGTCAAAGACTTGAGATGAGCAAAGCTGCGTGAAAAAATTAGTTCACTAGTCTATGTATAAAGAATTTACTTAATACTTCATACATTTTTTATATTAATGTATTCTCTTAATGGCTGCCTAATAAAATTGAAATATCATTTAATTTAAGTAAATTTTCTGAATACAGTAATGTTAACAACAGTCAATACGTAGGAGTTCTTAAAATTCAACGTCTTCTTTAAAGGTAAAATATAATGTTTGTTCTAGATATTTTATACTTATGATATACTCTCTCATCATCATCATCAGACTGTAAGAAGCCCACTGCTGAGATATAGGCCTCCTCCCGAAGGAAGTTATGGGCATGATCACCACACCAACTCACGACGTATTGATGATTTCAAACTATGAGAAATCCACAGTTCTATGTTTTCCCACATACAGTAGTACTACAAGAACATTTCTCAGGTTCGGGTTTCCTCACGATGTTTTCCTTCACCGTCAGCCGATAGTATTACCAATTTCGATTAGGAAATATACGCGAATTCCGAAAAATTCGTTGGTACATGGCAGGGTTCGACCCTCCGGACATCGAGTTGATAGTCCACTGGTCAAACCACTAGATCACCACGACATAGACTCTTTTGATTCTTAAATTTTTACTTGATTCGATTTCTGGTGGAGATTTGTTTGATAAACAGTTGATGCATGCAATTATTTTTATTAAAAAAAATGAAGGTTTCTTTTATCTATAATGAATTATCTTCAATATTTTATGTACTTTTTTCCATATCTCGTACGTTTTTTCCACCCTGTGTATATAAATAACCGTTGAACGGTCGGTCGGTGTGGAAGTTTTCACTAAAGTACTCTCCGCTCTGCAGATGAGTTTGAAAGTAATCATTAAGGTCCCGACACACGCACAGTATTTTGCCGCACGTTTTTAAGGTCACAACTTGACGTGAAAGTAATATGTAATTTGCTACATTTAAACTAAACTATTAAACTGTGACAAACTGGTTGTCCCATGTTTTAGACTTAGTAAAACCAGTAACAGTTTTTTTGGGAAATAAGGTAAGGAACGTGCGCGTCGTATTTACAATTGTTTTTAAAGAGCGTTTCTGTAATTGTAAATGGTCTCACAATTTTATTTTTCTTTTATACAAATTAAAAAAAACGTGGAGCTGCGGTTACAGCTAGTATTATATATATCTGTTAAAAACATAAACCAGGTCGAGTTTCTTGCCGGTTCTTCTCGATAACTGGGTTGTTTTCCGTACCGGTGGTAGTTTTAACGTTCATAAGTGCCTTCTTAGGGCATACATTGAATAAAGTGTTTTTGATTTGATTTGATTAGAACTATTTTTATAAACTTTATTTCAATATATTAATCGCGGGAACCATATTTCTGACAGGTTTCTACAATGGTTATGTTAATCGCGTAAATAAGATATAAAAGATGGTTGTACTCGCATTAATATTTTAAAATTGTATTATGTTATATATTAGTTATTTATGTATGGAGCCAACCACTAGAATAAGCTCCGCGGGTTTCACTTTGTAAACATTCACAGTTCGGCTCTTTTCGGTAATGATCCGTTCTTATCAGACGGCCAACTCGCTATCGGCTCGTAATACCATAACTTACACCATACAGAAGCATTTTTTCTCAAAAAAAAAAACAAAATATCCTTTATTCAATTTAGACCCTGAGAAGATGTTTTTGAACCTCAAAGCTACCACCGGTTCGGTCAAACCATCCCGTCATCGAGAAGAACCGGCAAGAAACTCGATTTGGTTTATCTCTTCATTTTATATATTTTTACAAAACATAAATAGTTACAGTCGTTTTAGTGGATGCACAGAGAAGGGCGTCTTTCCAAACGTCACAATCGATCACATATTGATCCACCCTATTTATATATTAAGCCCGCTTGACATGGTTCTTGAACGCATGTGTTTTGGAACATTGTTGTAAAACCTAACACTATTACTTAAAAAACTGTTTTTGAAGCATGGAATGACCAATTTGTTGATGTTTCTAGTATTTAAATTATGTTGGGCTTTTACTAGATCCAGCATATCCAAGTTTTATCGGAAATACATTAAATTATCAAGAATATATTGCGAGGGCAGTTAAGATAAGAGTTAAGATACCGAATTCCTAAAACTGAATTTTTAATGATTCTAACTTGCTTTTTGTATGGTTCCTCCTCTTTTCTCGATAAATACGTTATAAAATGTAATAATACTTTTTCAAATCTGACTTTTAGCCTCCGATATTATGTGCATACTAACAAACAATACCTTGAGTGTAGAAAATTGATATAGAAAAAGTTTACTTGACTGCATTATGCATAGGTTAAAGGAAAAATCAAATCAGTGCCAGAATATGTTGCACAGTAAATACTTATTCATCTTAAATTGTAGCTCTAACTGTATGACTTCTAAAATAAATGGAACCTTTTTATTTATATTTATTTGAGTTTCACTATATTATACAGAGCTATCCATAATCTAAGGGCTTTGTAATAAATGACATGTGTAGATTTCAGGTTCGATTTGTAGTTAGTATACTAGCAGATATACAAACAAATTTGCAAAATTATATACAATTTCTTTCATAGCCCTATTTTACAATCAGTGACATAGAATACGTCTTTTCTTTTTAAAATATAAAAAGAATAAAACTCAAAAAGGTTTTTAACAATATGTATGATATATGGCCTAATACGTGAAGTAGAAAAAGAGAAGTAAACGCACGTAGAAGCGTCGACAAGTGTGTAGTTGCCTTTAATCAAAGTTTTCTCATTTCCGTGAAGGGAACAGGTGACAGCATAAATGTCCATTATTAACCACATTTCCCAGCACCCGACATCACTCTTAGTGAATTGATTAAATTATTACGTACTATGTTGATAACATCCTTTGCATATAGCATGTAAATAAATACTGCATCATACTTTGACATGGGAATCTTATTATTTGATTTACATGATATTTGATGTAATATGTAATATCATGTAAAAAAAATTGAATATATAAATGAGAATACATCACTAAAACAAACTGATGACGCTAACAGAGACGACTTATTTGAGGGAAATGATAAAAAATCGTGTTTGTGTTGTGAGCTGCTAAAACACAATTGAATCTTACAATTCCCTGCGTTGTCTACTTTACGGTTGTAAAATTTTGTTCTAGAGATAATAATGGAACACGGTCTATAATTTAGATTCAAAGGTAGTCTTCGAGTTCGAGTAAGGTGCTGGACCAGCTTTGTATTTATGCGTGTAGGTATTAGCCTAAAGATGATGAAGTTTCGGGAGATTTCTTATCAAGATATAGTTATACATATATCTACGCTTTTAGTTGCAGAGCCTCAGATATCTGTTGATATTTCCTTTAAAAAAGAAAACGTAGTATAGATCGGAACAATATCCTAGTTTGTAATAATCCTCACAATTCCTAACATTGTTGGAAGTATAATCCGCTATATAAATAGGTCACTTGGTTACAAACTCTCAGAATGTAAATACCGTACCAATTTACATTGATTTATTTCGATTCCATCTGTTGTTGTTCTTTTTAACTTCCAATCAGTATCGCAAATTTCAATGGTGTGTTATTGGAAGTACTCCAATTTACACTAAACTAGCTTTAGCCCGCGGCTCCGCTTGTCTTAATGTAGATTTGATCTATCACTCGGGAAAAATACCTTTTTCTGAATGAAATGTGCCTTGTCTTTTTATACACCTGAGAACGTGTATAAAAGATTTCATGATGATCGATTGAGTGCTTTAAACCTGAAAGCGTCACAAACAAACTCACTTTTGCATTTATAATATTAGTAAGGATTTGTACCAAATATCTAAACTCTATCAAATTCCAAATACGAAAGTGGTAAGTTTAATTTCATTTCATTTATTTAATCTTTTTCTTAGCCTAAAGAATAAAAGATTGTTGTATTGTTTAGTTATAGATTCACAGTACTTGTATTGACTAATGGCTGACCGTTAACACGAGTACATCGTTCTATATTCTCTTGTAGATTATTAGAATGATAATTTTGTTAAATAACTAATTCGATTTCATTTTTTTTTGTTCAAACATACAGACATATACACAAAAATAAACATAGAATACTACACCGAAATACTTATATATACAGAAAGAACTACAAATTTATTTATATATATAATGTAAAGAATAAAACGACTCTAACCCATTGACATATAAAAACACAAGACGCACAGACTCGAATAAAAGTAGCGCTCCAAACCAGCCGCGAAAACTTCCCTGTATACATACGTGGATATAGTTATGCGATAAACTTATGATTTTGTAAATTCAACCTTACCTGAATGATTTAAAAATGTTTTTACAAGGACGCAGGTGACGCGAAGCTCAATAAAATGGCTGCATAATCCAAAATTATGCATTCATTTTTGTGTGCCCGCTGTGAGACGTTAAGTGTGCATCTTGGGTTTTTGTATATCAATGGTTTAACCTAACAAAATTGGTGTCGAACACTATTCCGAAGTCACATGTGAATTATATATGTGTCGCTATAAATATAAAACAGTAGTTATGCTCTCGGCTTCGCCTGCGTTTGATATTAATATTTATTAGGATAAACAGACGAATTATATCAAAAAGGTTATCGTGGAAATATTCTTAGTATGTTTACGTATACCAATTTTCATTACAATTGGTTGTACAGTAAAGAAATTGATACGTCTCAGCACCATCTGGCTGCGAATTATACCAAAAAGCATAACATAAACACACGTCGTTATACTGAATTCCATTCTATACCGGTGTTCCAGTTTATACACAAGTAGATTTATATATATATGAACATGTAAATGAGGATAGTATATTGCCAGATGTTCTTACACAAGAACGAAGCACAAGAAGGCGTAGAGTCTTATCCCGCAGCTTAAAGACATGATTATACAAACAAAAACAAAGCACATTTCCAAGGCTTAGATTACACCGCCTTTAACTGGATTTCACTAGATTATAGCGGCTCCGAGGGAACCCCAATATATATTCGTAAATTGTTTGGACGCACGATACTTAATCGTATTATAATCTCTAAGTAATTTTGAGTATAGGCTGCAAAATTTAATTTTTGGGTTAGGTATATCTTTTGTAAATTATATTGATAAATTCCAATACCATCTGACCGATCAGCATGAATGTTGGCGCGCTTAGGTGTTTACTCTCCAAACTGGCTTCTATGTAGGTAGAGGTGGGTCAATATTCGAATTAACGAATTATTCATTAGAATTCCACATTCGAACTATTCGAACAGTTCCAACTATATAATTTCAATTTTGCGAAACATTCAAACTATTTTAATGATTTTAACTAATTAGATATTTATCAAATACTAAATAATTATTATTATGTAAAATTACTTCAATAGATTTGTCTGTTGTCAAAGATATTTTTTTAAACTAGTTTGAAAATTAATAATAAATAAGAAACTTCAGTGTTTATCTTACAACAATATTTAAGTTTTCATACAAGAAAAATTAGGAATACAAACATAGTATTTTGAAGTCGTCTTTCAAGAGCCTTAATTTTGAAATAATAATTGTTTTAAGCCGTTAAGATTTTTTTTATTTTGTATCATTAAAATACTTAGTGAAGAATGCTGTATCTTTTCCTATAACTGGGTAATTCTCATGAAAACTCGAAATTCCTGTCCTAGCAATTTTGACAATAATCCTAAGCGATTTATGATGGTATTTTTTTTTTTCGGAAAGAATATTATCAAGGCTAAAAATGTTGGTCATAACTTAGGAACCGTACGGGCATTTGTGAAGAATAATAAATATATAGTACTCTGAAAATCATTCCCTCACTATGTCCCAAACTCCAGATTAAAACATTGTCTAAAGTTTTTATCGAAAATTTCTTAAAAAATCTGTTTGCAACTATGACTTGTCTATTGTAAATACAACAACTTTTTAAAATTTCTCTGAGTTTAGGATCATAAGTCATGAACAAGTTGTCTAATGTTGACTTAACATGTGTCCCATGAAAAATTATCATTCCCTCACATCATTACCAACAGTCGATAAGTAGATATATTCCTGAGGACTTTAGTAATAGTCTCATTAGTTTTTGATAGTTGGTAGTACGGTCACTTGTTTGAAATGGCAAATTGACTTCAAGCTTGTTAAAGTACTTGTTGGAAGAAGATGTCATTGTAATTTTTTAAAGATTACATTTTAAACAATCATTCCATCACAGCGAAGAATAAAAAAGGTAATTGTAATATTTGAATTTTAATGACGTAGTAAAGTATGTTTTTAAAGGTAGAAAGCGTAGAGAAAAGTTAGATGGTTACAAAAGGTTATGTTGCGAGATTTTTTAGGTTATGGTTTATTTTGTCATTCCCTCACCGTCATTCCCTCACATTTGATTATTTTCAGTGTTCATAAATTCATTCAAAACTCATTTATTCTGGGGACCACGATATTTTTCACTTCTAATAACATGAGTTCTACAAATTTAAGAGAAAACTAAGATGAATTTACTTAATTATTTTTCATTAATTTATTGATAGGTAATTTCGGGATTTCATGAGAATTACCCAACTATACATTTCATAATTCATTCTTATATTTAAAATATCCGACTAGTTCGAATATTCGATACGAACATCATTATTCGATTCGGTTCGTTTCAAGTATTATTCACACACCCTTACTTTTATGGTATCCATTTTACTATGATTCGCTATTGAATGGCACTACAGCACATCAATTTCTATACCGTTCAACCAATCATCATGAAATATGAATGGTATCACGAATTTCGCTATAACTTACCAATATATTTATTACACAAGTAATAACAAACGCGTTGAGTGTCAGTGCCATAACTAGTCTAGAATATATTTAAATATAATCGTGCTTTATTAGATTTAAAAATTCGTTTCTCAATAAGGAACTCCAGAACTTTCTAATAGATCGTTGCATCAAACAATGACATTTTATCTTGCAAAACATATGAAAGAAGATATTTCAGAACCCAAACTTAAATTATTACAGTCACGTCAATTTCATTTGTACTTCATATGAGCCTGTTAATTATTTTTCTACATTCATGGATTTAAAATACTTTATAACCAAAAAAAATAGAATAGCGATATCAAAAATTCGAATCAAAAAGATAAAACAAACTAAAATTCACAAATGTTTCTTGAATTTCGTTTACGTTTTGAAGTATGTCAAAGGAAAAAGCAACTAAATTAGAAACAAATACAAGCATTTGCCCTGCAGCAGCTAGTTTTGGTCGCTTCTTACCGCTTATAAGCCAGTTTCGATCCAGTTTGATCCTGTCCGGCCTCTATTTACACACGCCCAGTTTAAAGTGTAGCCTGGTTTCTATTCCCTGCTGTACACCAACCATTAAATAATAATATTTAGTTACTAAATTCACGTCAAGTGTATAGTTTTCTATTTAAGTGTTCTATCGTTCTTTGTCAGTCCACAATAATTGCAAGTACAAAGATACGAAAAAATCATTAGTAAAAACATTGGGTCTTTACTGTTTCACTACAAAGACTTATTTATTACCAGTTTTTTTCTCTTGACTTCACCTACTTGTATTCAAGATGAAAAGTAGTTTATATCCTTGTCTGAGTTTTAGATTACCTCTGTGACAAATTTCATTGCAACTGATTCAGAGTTTTGATTATGAAAGGGTCAACATCAAATGAAAAAGAGGTGTCTTTGTTTTTATTTTTTTTTATTTTTATTACTGCTATCTATCTCATGACATTCAGCAGTAGGTTTATACTTGTAAATTAGGCTTGTGCGACATGTGTCCACAGACATGCTCGCTTCTCTGTTATTATTCTATAGTAGATCGTATGTGTTTTTAGGTTTAAGCCTTCGTGGCAGGTAGGTCCCATAAATTATTTGGCAAGTATAATAGGGCGGTGTAAGATTTTTGTATTGTACATGTTAACTCTGTCCTTGATTTCTTGTTATACTGGTTTCATGTTAAGGTCATGGTGTAGTCTTTGGTTTGTTATATACCATGGTGCGTTTGTTATTATACATATCATTTATGATCGAAATCCTTGCAGGATATTCAATGTTGGAATTAGCAACAGTGCCCCATAGCTGCAAGCCATAGCACCATATGGGCTTGATTATACATTTATAGATTAAAAGTTTATTTTCTAATGATAACTGAGACTTTTTGTTCAACATCCAGTACGTTTTTCAGAACTGTTGTCCCATTGCCAATCTTTTGGTGAGGATATGCTTTCTCCATGTGAGTCTCTTATCAAGGTACATTCCTGGATATTTTGCCTCGTCATTTTGAGGGAGTTGAACACCATTTAATGTAACGGGAGGATAAATATTGCGCCGAGTAGTGAAACTTACTTCAAATGATTTCGATTCATTTGCTTTAATGCGCCAATCTTTAAGCGATTTCGCTATGTCCTCGAGGATACTTTAAAGTTTTTGGGTGGCTTTTTCCGGAAGTTCATTAGATGACAGAACTGCTGTGTCGTTAGCAAAGGTACCCGTAATGGTAGCTTTAGAGGTAGGAAGGTCTGCAGTATATAGCATATACAGAGTGAGACCTAGTACACTGCCCTGTTTCCCTGGTTTTCAAAAATAACGAATAATTCCATATCTTTCCATCTACATTTTTCTAAAATGTATAATTTCTTATCAACATACGTCGTAAATGTCTCAGAGTTTTATGTCCATCATATGGTATTTTATGTGTTTTTATATTGTAAAAATATGCTATGTCACAGAGTCAGGATTTCGTAACAAATGGACAAAATTGTGTTTTCTACGCTTCTTGTCTTAGTAGTTACTATGTAATACAGCAAGCTAGTTTTACTTTCCCACACATCATTAAAGTTTGTAAAGACGTATCTTTTGCTTTATTTTAATTTCGATCCAATGATTATCACCTTTTATAATATGATTTCTTACTTTATTTGATAACTTATTACAATATAATGTTGTAACTGTCTTTATAAAGATCCAATTAATAAATCAACTCTACACTTACGGCTGAGTATATTAGTTATGCTGACTTTGGGACCGTCCGCAACTCAACTTGACGTATTGTTTTTTGATGTTTTCGTTACCCTTTTTCCAATTATAATGTATTTTATATACGTCCTTGTATGACTTTCTAAATAATCCTCAGAAACTTCTCAAATTAATACTTACTGCGCAATTACTTCACAAAAATAAATACTGTCACCGCAGTTTGCCAAAACCATTTGTTTGTTATTTCAAAGTAATGAAGAAGAAAATCAATGTTGAGTGCCTACTTAAATAAAACTGGAATTCGTCAACTTTATTCGTCGCGAACCGGATAACGCGGCTATGAAAGCGGTATTTGAGCGGATCGTGCCGGATCTAACCAGTTATAATACGTTTAGGGTTGACAATATGATGTATGTGTGTTATTATATAGTTTAATGTATTATATTTCACGGGAATGACAATTATTAGCGTCAATTAATTTATAGGTGAATAAATTTGGCAGAATTAACGATAATTTCAGTTTATTCCATTCACACAGTCATACACGTAAGATTTAACGATAACCATAAACATATGTTTTAAAAATGATGTCATTCGCTTACAATATAGCTTATTTTTCAAATTGAGATATTTTAAAATAAAAATACTAATAAATACTATAAAATAAGAATACTAAAAATAATAAATACAACAACAGGTTAATATTCTGTTTTGAAAATTAACGTGTAGAGACTAATGATATTATAAGTAAGTAAGGATGGCGTGTCTCTCAGTGGTCGCTATTGTTTTTATATTGTACCGTGCTTCCCATCAGGCATAGAGCAGCCACTTTGTCGTGCTACAATAAAAATAAAACTTTCGAACAAGTAAAAAGATAAATGATAATAACATAAACAATTATTACGTGCATACCATGGAAAAACATTAGCTATTCATATCTAGTCATCAATTCAGCCGAAAATGCTCACTCCTATACATATATCCCTTGCAAAAATCGTCACAGCAACAGATGCTCGTATACAGTGGATTTCTTTCTTTAACTTAAACCAAGTCGTCGGTCCACATAGTGACGGGTATCATCTCTGTATTGAGAATTCTTCAGTCACACAGTCTATGCATTCTATCAGTTATGTGCTATTACTATCACTTATGTCTAGTCATTTAAGCGCCTTGTCGATGACTTTCTAATGCCATCATACAGAGAAACTCTCCATTGACCTTGGATATTTTTTTTATTAGGCCCCAACAATTACCCCCCATTATGATTTTTTTTTTCCAACTGACTATGCTATTGACCTGGCAAGGTCTTTACAGCTTCACCAGACTACTAAGGCGAGCGCTTAAGGTACTCAGCCGATTTGGTTTTTAGGTAACATACACAAGGGTGCACGGCACACCTCGGCTTGGGCTGTTACCTGTGAAATCGCGTCTGACCTAGCTAAACTTTTCTAAGCTATTCATACATATATTCATTTGTGAATCATACAATCGAAATTGCATGATTCACAAATGCATACGTGTATATCGGAATGAAACGAGCAAAACTATTCGATTCAGCTCGAAAAAGGGGAAAAAACAAACCCTTCCATCATGTGTATATATGTGCACGTATGGTGAGAGTTGATCTCATATGTGAGTACAAGTGATGTAGGTGAGTCACTGTATCGCGAAAGTAATATCTCGGGGGCTCCATCCGGGGACGACCTCGGCTCGAGATATTTTTTTTTTTTTTTTTTTTTTATGTCATAGGTGGCAAACGAACAGGTGGGTCACCTGATGTTAAGTGATCACCACCGTCCATGGACACTAACAACACCAGAGGAGTCGCAAGTGCGTTGCCACCCTTCGGGGGGAAGGGTTAGGGGAGGGAGAGGGAGAGGAGAGAGGAGAGGGGAGGGGAGGTGGGTCTCCGGCGCTCTCACTGACCGAACGAAACGCAACAATGCAAGCACTGTTACTTCACGTCGGTTTACTATGAGAGGGTGGTACTACCCCAGGCGAGCCGACCCATTCATGCTGAAACCAGTAATAGTTTCAGCGTGGCTCTACCACCATTCGAGTGGGGGAACGAGGGGGGGATGTGTGCGGGAACTAAAGAGAATTCCTTCTCCCACGGCGGCGTCAGAGAAGGTTACGCATGCGTGGGCGCGAACACGCATATTAAAAGACCGGATTTAAAATTAAGTGAACGGCGTCGGCGCCGGAATCTAAAAATAGACATAGCAAAAATTATTATTATTACTCGGTCGTTTTAGGGGAAGTTAGACGTAAATACACGGATTTACTCTATCTTATATGAGCTATTTATTTTTGAACGGCGGCGCGCGCGAGCCTTTGTAGAGTAGCCGCGATGGCTGGAAACCTATGGATCGCGGTTACGGAACCTAGAGCCGGATTTCTGACGGTTTCTTCATAAGCAGAGATCTTCGAGATCTCGTGGAAGATGAGTAATTGACCTACATAATCAATAGTCGATAGGGAGAAGGAGAAGGCGGGGTCGGCCTGTGAAGGCTTAGCCGCCTGGGGTCTGGGAATCGACTGGGACGCGGGCTTAACAGCCCACGGAGCCTGAGGGGCCCGGTAGGGGCGGGGAGGCGCGCTAGTCGCGGGTACGGACGCTGCCGGTGCACGAGATGTGCTCGGCAGGCTCGGGAAGGCCTCTCTGGACATGAGAGGCGGAGGTCGGGGGTGGCGTCCGTTCTAGACGGCGACGCCTGCCTCGGGTAGCGAGGGCGCTTAGTGCGCGGGGCGCGTGGACATCCGCGATAGTTCGCGGTATGACCCACGCCTCGGCACAGAACGCAGCTCGGAGGGTCGGAAGAGTCTTTCGGGCGAGAACACTCCTTTGTGGAGTGGTCGCCGAGGCACTTAACGCACCTGGGTTTCAGGAGACTATTACGTGCGGCGTGTCCGTACACCTGGGAGTTGTGACACTGCGAGGGTACAGATGTTTTGCGCGGCGGCTCGACAATAACGCCGGAGAGGCCGCAGAGGGTCGTGAGATTAAAAATCGCTTTCCCTTCGTGGGTGTGATCGAGAACGACGAGAACCATGTCGTATGGTGCTCTGGTGCGCGGAGAGCGCATGCGATGTACCTCTCGAACAGGAAACTTCTGTTCTTCGAGGTCGCCAGAAATATCACAGGTCAGGAGTTCTGACGGGACTCTACGGATAACTACCCGTAGTTTACGCTCCTCCTCGAGAGAGTGCGTGAAGTAATCCCACTGGTTATCCCGAAGGAAACGAGTGAGGTCGCGATGGGCGGTGGGAGTCGCTACCTTCACCTGGATACCTGTAGCGGTATTGGTGGTGGAGGTGTAGGGGATGCCTGCCGTTTCCAGCAGGCTGGAAATCTCAACCCAGGATGCCTTGTCCTGGATCGTAACGGGTGGAGATGGGCGGGGCTTCTTGCCCGAGGCTGCGGAACCCACAGCGTCCGATGAAGCCGGACTGTCGGGGAGGGGGCGCTTAGGGGCATTTTTAGGCGCACTAGCGCCACCTAATGTGGGACGTTTGCTTGAGGGCAGATGACCCTCACTATCTGAGGAGTTTATGGGAGGGTGCTCCTGCTTATGGCGGCGCACGACGGTGATGAAGTCATCCTTCGTGGGAACAGAGTCTAGCTCCATACGGGAGCCTTCCTCGTCTGAAGCGGGAATGGCTGCTTCACGAGCAGCGGTCAGACTCTCCTGCGGGAGCAGGGAGAAGGAGTTCTTCATAGTGAAGACGGGATCTTTTAATACCCTCGGCGTGGGACCGCCGTTAGCATGATTGCGGACATCGCGACAAAACCGGTCGTACTCAGTGAGCAGAGCCGGACACATGTCGGATACAAATCCGCGGAAAGCGGAGAGCTCTTGCTCGGAGGAAAGTGACGCGGCCATACCGGGGCCTGAGGAAGAGCGGGGCGGGGGAAGACATTCAAAACCTCCCTGCCAGAGCGGCAGGTGGGCGCACCTTAACGAATTTAACGGACTATCCCGAGTCCGGATCAAGGGAGCTGTGGGCGATGTGCAATGCCTCACAGGGGACCTACTGTGCCTAGGGGGAAGCCCTAACACTTCTTTCTTCTACGCGACGCGGCGACACGCAGCGCGAACCACGGAGCGCAGCACTACGCGCTGGCTCCCTGGAACTCGAGACGGCGACGGCGACACGCAGAGCACGGCGGACGCACTGAAAAGTGCGGTTTGAATGTACTGAGAAGTACGGTTTCCTACGTTCTGAAAAGAACGTGACGATTGACTTACGTTCTGAAAAGAACATTACGATCGACTCGATTGACAACGATTGACTAAGAAACGAGTAATCGCGAAAACCCGAAACTCTCGATACGAGACACGACCGCGTAAAACACGTCGCGAACTGATACGGATGACGTAATGAAACACGAATGTAAGTAACGTATGGAGAGGTGGTCACTGAGCGCACGCGTCCGAACAGCACGACAGCCCGATCGGAACTCCCATTATGATAATCAAAATCATAAATACTTTATTCAATGTAAGCCCTGAGAAGACGCTTATGAACGTCAAAGCTGCCACGACCCTGTCATCGAGAAGAAACAGCAAGAAACTCTATCTCGTTTATCTTTTCATGATACATATTTTTACAAACATAGATAGTTACATTCGTTTTTGGTTGATGCGCAGAGATTGCATCATTTCCAGACGTCACCATCCACCACATATATTGATCCACCCTATATTATCCTTTAGACATTAACACCAGCTTGACATGATTGAACTCATTATCTGGCAAATCGGTAATGTACTTTGGGACATTTTTTATAAAAACTAGAATCTAAAAAACTATTATTGGTCTCGGTGAACCTGAAACATGAGATGAGCAATATCTTATTGTTTCTAGTATTTAAATTATATTGGTGTACTAAATCCAGCTTATCTAAGTTATGCGGACATTAGAAATATAAGTATATACATAAGGTATACATAAGTATTACTTGCGTCCGCAACTTTACACTTTTTCGTTATTTTTAGATATTGTTATTTATTGAAATATGTAAATCGGATATTATGTAGTAATTATGCGTGTCCAATTACCTACACATACCAATTTTGTATGGCGTCCGGTTGAGAGGTACTGAAAACTTAGTGGCGAATAGAACTCTTCTCAATAAAAAGCGCTTCGGTATGCTGACTTTCACGGCGATCGGTCAAACGGTGTTGAAGTGTATCGTTCTTCAACGTCCATTTATATATAGATTTTTTTTGTGAAGATTCTAAAATGCGATATAGAAATCCAGTGTAAGTTTTTATATCGAAACATCAGTAGCGAGAGCTGCCTACTATCATTCTCGGGGTATTACTGTCTCTCTGGATCCCTCGGTTTGCAATAAAAAACGATCCACAAACCGACCGGCATTTCAACGCGGATTGCATTTTTATTCTGTTTTCATACGAAACGTGAATTCGTAATGGTCACTGCGAGTTTTTACGAATACACTTCATTAGCTATGAACTCAGGATATATTAATTATTATACTAGCGATTGTTCACAACTTCGCCTGCATCTGTATATTTTACGGTTTACGCAACGCGTGCTGAGATAATTTTCGGATGGCAGGATTTTTTCCAACTTAATAAACTCTTATCATTATATTTGGGTCAATTTAAATAATGTATTCATAAGTTATACCACACTTATATTAGGTCTTTACCTATGAAATTGCCGTTTTGTATGAAAAAATTTAAACGATTTTTTTTCATGTATTTTTTATTAGTATTAATCGAAGTAATCACCCATGCAATCAATGAATTTTTGCCAACGCAGTGGCAGTTTATTGATGCCCTTCTTAAAGAAATCAGCTGGACGGGAGGCAACAAATTGTTCAAAGGCATTTTGTACTGCCTCTTGGGTATTGAATTTTTTTCCCGCCAAGGAGTTATCCAAATTCTGGAAAAGTAGTAGTCTGTAGGCGCAAGGTCTGGTGAGTAGGGCGGATGACGGAGAACTTCCAACCCCAGTTCTTGCAACTTAGAGACCGTCTGCTGTGCAGTATGAGGTCGCGCGTTGTCGTGCAGGAGCAGCGGAGACGAGCGATTGACCAATGCTGGTTGGAGATGTGCCAGCTTCTCCATCATTGTGTTCAGTTCTTCACAGTACACATCTGCAGTAATGCTCACCCCATTTGGTAAGAAGCTGTGATGAATCACACCGGCGCTAGACCGCCAAACAGTGACCATCATTTTTCTAGGGGTAACTTTTCGTTTAGGGCGTTGTTTAGGTGCTGAACCAGGATCCAACCAACTTGCTGACCGCTTGCGGTTATCAAACAGAATCCATTTTTCATCGCAGGTAACAATGCGGTTCAAAATTCCTTCATTTGTGTGTCTGTTGAGCAGTACAAGGCACGTCTCGACGCGTACTTCGCGCTGGCGATCATTGAGTTCGTGGGGCACCCATTTGTCAAGCTTTTTTACCTTGCCAATTTGACGCTAATGGACCAATATTGTTTTGACGCTAACGTCAAAAGCTGCTGCTAATTCAGCCGTAGATTGTGTATCATCAGCTTCCACAATCGCGTTTAATTCGTCATTGTCGACCAAAGTCTTCGGACGACCGCGAGGTTCATTTTTCAGGTCGCAATTCCCAGAACGGAAGCGAGCAAACCAATAACAGGTGGTGCGTTGGTTTGTAGTGTTAGCTCCGTAAACGTCGTTGATGTTGCGTGCCGCTTGTGCCGCGTTGCTGCCACGACGGTACTCATATTCCATAATTACTCGAATTTTTAACGTGTCCATGATGACAAAAAAGATTGAAATGCGATGAAAATGTAACACTAATTAATAAACAAATGACTACTTTTGGAAAAAGAATTCCATGTTTTTAAAATAAAATTAATTTGAAATTAGAATTCTTAGCCAAACAAAAATTATTTTGATTTGAAATGGCCAGTACTGTAGAACGGCAATTTTATAGGTAAAGACCTATTATTATACTAGCTGACCCAGCCACGTGTTGCTATGGCTCATTTATTACGTGCTGTATTGAATAAAATACGTGCACCACAAAAAAACTGGAGTTAAAAAGGAAATTCAAAGTGAAAACGGGGCGCCATGTATGAGATATCTAACAGTCGGCTTTACAGTTTTATGTCAACACAGTAGTTTAAAGCGCCATCTGTTCGAGATTGATTAAACTTACTATTAATAACGATAATTGACATTGACTGTTATTTAATTTGTAAATAAAAAATATTGAGGCATTATTCGAAATATTAATTATCGTATCTCTCAAGTTGGACGAAATAACACACAAATGCCAACGTTTCTTGAAGATCGGTTGTGTATTTTCGGAGTTCATCGTGGGCACACATCATGACACTGGATGTTTATATATGTAGATGTATAGGTAAATATTATGGTAAAGTTTCAGAAAATTGCATTCAGCAGTTTCTTGTTTGTAACTAACACTAACTGAAATAAATACTAAGAACCATCTATCCATCCTCGCAAATTTTCTTGTTTATGACATTAACGGAAAATATGAATCAAACAAAGGCTTTTGGCATAAACCATCTATAACGCTGGATTATTCCAACATGGCATTTATATTTAATTAATATAAATGTTTATTAAATAAAGAGTCACTTTTTCCTTGAAAAAATTCTTAATATTTTCTTTTTAATTATGCAATATTTATTTCCTGTCGTAAACTGTCTGTTTTTGCATATTACCTGTACAAAATAATTTCGAGGTTTCCCATCTGGCAGGTGTCCCGCGACGGCTCGCAGTTTTTAATTATTCAAATTTTGTAGAATTGTCTATTTAACTATAGATAAACTATTCAGGGTACATACTAATAATAATTTTGTATTTAATAAATGTGATGTCGTCTCTTGTACAGCTGCTGTTCCATGAAGTACTACTTAGAAACTTTTTTCAGTAATAATTTATTTATGCAAATAAACTCTTTATGAATCAAATTCTGAGAACTCGAGCATTTTCCAACTGATTTTACGTTTTGGTCTTTCTTATAACAAATTGGTCGTCGTGAAAACCAGGCGTGTCCCGTGATGTCCAGGATTTACAGTTGGCCTGAATACGTTTGTATTTTGTATTCCCTGTTATTAGGTATCTAAATCAAATATCTAATTATGTCCAGCAACTTCACTCGAGTTTCATTTTGAAAATGTTTAATTTTCTATCAAAGCAGTTTGTTAAGCTTATATAAACTCTGTATAAAGTACGACCATGTGACTAAATCGCACAGCGTTCAACCTCGCTGACATAGACGTTAACAGGTCGATTCTTCGTTAGTAAAGGTAAAATTAAAAATATCCACAGAAAAACATTGTTAGTTCCATATTGCTTAAAGTACCTACATTTTGTGTAATAATTGCTCTGTTCCTAAGCACCATATATTATACCATACTAGCGGGCCCGGCGGACGATGTTCCGCCCTGATAATAAAAAAAAACCTTGACAAATTATATCCTAAAACGTTTCTCATGAATTACTTTATCCACTGGTGAAAACCGTATGAAGATCCATTCAGTAGTTTTTGAGTTTATCGCGTACAGACAGACAGACAGACGCGGTAGGGGACTTTGTTTTATACTATATAATAATATCCCTAGCATGATGTTAGATAGAATATAATACTTCTCAATAAATAGGTTATACAATCATTAATCAATTTTATATTCTAATTTGTAGTTCAAAAGATTAGCGCTTTAAAGAAACAAAAATACAATCGATTTCTTAAGCTTTATGATATAAAGTATAGATAATTTCGTTGTTGAAGCTTGACAACCCTATTATTGTATAATAACACAATTATTTCTAACTCGTAAAACGACGAGTGTGTTTCACAATGTATTGTGTAACATAACAAAATATGTACACAGAATTCATAACGAGAGTACAGCGACACAATGGGTTTTTCAATTGTATCTAAATGTGTTAATTTTTCAATAATGAGCGAAATGCATCGGTCGGTAACAAACGGTGTCTATTTTTACAGAGCTTCGGATATAATATGAGGATATGCAATAGCGGAGAGGTAGTAGATTAGACTATATCATAGCATGCACTTCATATGGAACACATATGAATATGTACATTATATATGGGTATTTATATGATTACTTAATTAATGTATAAGTAAAAATAAAATTAAAACGTCTGGTAGTTTTGTCCAGCCTAATCCCAGACAATGCTGAAGGGATTTTCAGAGTATTATCTAAGTTAAATTTCATTACACTTTTACATGAGGCTTAAGAGGAAATAATAAAGCTTAACAGAGTTAACTTAGCATTTAGCATGTATAATTATCTCATCCTTATCTGCTCCTAACCGTTATCGGTTATAATTATAAACATATATGTGAACGATAATGCCGCCTGAAAATGACACCAATCTCTGTGCATCCCCCAAAATCGAACGTAACCGAACTATCTATGTTTGTAAACTATCTATGTATATTGAAAAGATAAACAATATCAAGTTTCTCACCAGTTCTTCTCGAGGACTGGATTGTTTGTCCGACCTGGAGGTAGTTTCGACCGTTCTAAGCGCCTTCTACCTAAATTGAATAAATTATTTTTTTATTTTGATCAGTAAAAGGTTTTAAATAGTCTAGTGGTCGAAATTCGTTCATAATAAAGGGTACAAAGTTTTCCTTCACGTGTTGATTTATAGATAATATAGATTTTTTGATTTTGTAGTCACACAGCGATAGAAGTCGCAGCCACACACTAGTATAATTTATAATATTTATTTATAAAATTGCTCTCGAACATGGCTGAAATAGCTATCGAGCATGTGTTATAATTCTTTATTTAAGATGTTTTTAGCATTGCATTGCATTTGAATATGTTCATCCTCTTGATATTTTTTTACGCCTCAACCAATATATTAATACTACAAATAGACGAGAAAGATTGTGATCACATATGTCTGTTACTGTTTTTCGAAAAATGTACCAAACGAATTTTTATGCAACTTCAGAGTAATTTAGCTTGTAATAGCTTGATAAGGTAGAAAATGTAATGTAATGTAATGTATGTATTGCGGGGTGGTAGGGTGTCTGTACCCGACTGGATCGCGACCACCGTACACCAGATGGAACACCCGCCATAGTGGCACGTTTGGGCGTGTCGCGTTCCGGGATCAGCCGGTGTATATCCAGCAACCGGGGGGGGGGCTGTCCCTGACTGGGTCGTTTTCAGGCCGGCATGACAGCGGCGACCGGCGATGGATAGTATGTCTTTCGGTGGTCGCCATTGTTTTTGGATTGTACTGTGCTTACCATCAGGCACAGTACAGTCACTTTGCCGAACTACAATAAAAAAAAAAAAAAATTTGACAGATATTGTTGAAATTATAAACTAAAATATAAGTGTCAGTATAGCCTACGAGCCGTTTCGATATAGCTGGTGGGTAGGCTACTCTGGGTAAAATAACGATCGGTAGCAAATACAACGCACACACATACATACCTTGATCCATTGACATGGAATAATAAGCTTTCCACTTTACTACACACGCGCGTAAAAGTTTTTTTACATACGATATGTTGGCACTCCAATAACAACTTGACGAGTAAATGACGTATGACAGCTGCTGTCAGCTGTTTTACTACTGCATCAAGTACATCAGTAGAGTTAGTGGTTTACACGTCGAATGCCGAGATAACTTTCAGATAAAAAGATTTTTCAACTTAACACTAATTATTTTTTTTTCTCATATTTTCAATACTATATCATACGTTATAAGATACATACGTACATTTGTGTTACTACAAAAAGGTAATGTATGGTATCAATATTAATAAAGTTCAGGCAAAGTCGCACGTTGTTACTAGTAGTACTATACGTACAAAATGTTCAGCCACAATGACCTCTAAACACAGCGCATATTATTGTTTGCAGACCGCCTACATAACACTTGAAATGGTTAAGTTTACACATGGACCGACATTTCCGAAAACCCGGGTACGGTATCCGCTCGTAAACGGATGAGTTTCGTTAAAGCCGGATGTTGGTCCGCTCTCGTACCATTTACTACTTCAAAACAGATCCGTTTCGTATTTGTTTTCGAATTATTAAGTCCATACAGTAAATCATTACATAGTATAAAACAAAGTTCCCTACCGCGTCTGTCTGTCTGTCTGTTCGCGATAAACTCAAAAACTACTGAACGGATTTTCATGCGGTTTTCACCAGTGGATAAAGTGATTCATGAGGAACGTTTTGGTATGTAATTTGTCAAGGATTTTTTTATAATCAGGGCGAGACAACGTCTGCCGGGCCCGCTAGTACTTTACTAACAAACAATATTTTCTATTCAATCGTTTTAAAAAGAAGATCTATTTTTCCTTAATGTGTTTTTAATGTCAATTTTTATTTATTAATTACTAACTACTGCTTGCGACTTCATCCGCGTGGAATAGTTACTTTGGACTAATGCTAACACGCAGCGGAATCTCTCGAAAGGAAGAGAAACCCGATTTTGAAACATTATTCATTAGTGCTCCGCTCCTACTGGTCTTAGCGTGATAATATATAGCCTTTTTCAATAAATGAGCTATCTTACACTGAATTTTTTATTCAAATCAGACCAGTAGATCCTGAGATTAGCGCGTACAACCAAACAAACAAACTCTCCGGCTTAATAGTATTAGTATAGATAATTAAATTTATCCAGAAACTATTCGACCGATCGACAGATTATTATGTTCAAAGCTATAAAAACTAAATTGGTTTGTCTTTATTGTTATTTAGTTGAAAAATATCGTTAAAAAACCTTAGTATAGTGGTGTCACTTTCATAGTACACATCTATGATTGATCATATCTTTATAACTAACGCCTTTAAATGTCTACATCCTGCCTTCCGCGACGAATATAATATAGAAAAAATAAATAATAGAAATTATAAAATGGAAAAATATATATTTATTTCTTCAAATCTATACTCCATCCGTCATCAGTTTCATCATCTCTCACAACTCGATGCTCGGGTGTAGTGACCTCAGGCGTTAGCGTTGTAGGAGTCAAGATAACCGGCTTTTCTGACGGTATGACTGGTGGTTGCCGAGGTGCAGGGGATGTTTCAACATAATTCCAACTCGCAAAGTAACTCATATATGAAGGAGTTGTAGTAGTGGTTAACTTTTTGCCGCGGTAATATCCTGGCATCTGTTAGTGGATATTACAAATCTCATTACAATCAAAATAGGGTGATGATTTTGATTAATCTTATTAATTTTGTGTAGTAGAAAATATATACAAAATGGTTTGGTTATTAAATTAAATCAAACATTTAAAAACAGATTTTTTTTTTTAATTATAGTGTGAATGACAATATTTAAATTTAAGAGTTGATCTATGGAAATTATAAATATTAGTGTGGTTTTCATGGACATTGGTACTTGGAGCAATAATTATATACGTTTTTATAAAGTCTATTAATCAAACAAACGTATGAGCTGCAAAATATCAATATTACAGGTACACAGGTTCCACTGATTAGCATCTCATGACGCGAAATAATAAATTTATCTTCTGTCGAAAATACCGCTCAGCGCGCCTAAAGTTGTTTCCAGTTCAAAAAGGTAACGAAGTAAAAACAAATCACCGTTTCATTGATCGTCTCAATCCAATCAGCATAAGCGCCAACCAAAGTGAAGACAGTAGGCGCGTTAGGGAAACCGCAAATTGTTGGTCCGAAAGAAATGATACCAACTAATTTTCCATTTAGTACCGCGGGTCCTCCAGCGTCATGCTGAAATATTATGTTCATATGAATTTTACGTAAATAATCTTTTACTATAAATGTTCTAAGTATCCAAACACGGTTCATAGGAATGCTTCAGAATTATTTATTTGAATGTGCCGAGTAAATTTATCCTTGTGTCTATATCGTGTGGTTTTAAGGTTTGATTATGTTATGAAACGAAAAAGAGATAATTATAAATGTATGTAATATAAACGTAGGTTTTAGGGTCTTAGAAAATGAGATAGTATATTCTTAATATACTCGAAATGTATACAAAGAGGGTGGGAGAGAGAGAGAGAAACATTGAATCTATAGCACATCATTTTCTTTTACATCGTAGTGACTATCGCGTCCTTTTAAGAATTATTCTATGTTGTGTAATATTAACATTATTAATATATATTAAGATATATTAAGATACTACAAACTAATGCCGACAGCAAATGTTTACCACATTCACACACTTCTATCGCCTGTGAACTACACGTAACTTTTTTATATACTTTATAAGTTCTAGCGTTTGACCACAATCTCATCTGATGGTATTCATCTGATGGTATATGACGCTGAAGACTAAGATGGTAAATACGCTACACCTATAGAGACTAGTTCGCAAGTGCAGCTTTTGGAACATACCAATATGTTCTTGGCGACAGATTTACACCGTCAAAGTGACGAATAAGCAGATGGACTTAGAAGAAACCCTACTAACATACTGTGGTTTCCTAATGATGTTTTGTTATACCGAAAGCTTCGGTTCATTGGCAAGAATTCCACAACCTACGTCTATCGACATCGACACGTTGTCCAAAACACACTGACTACTGAGACATCATTAATCAGAAAATCTTGTTGAAATTTACGTCGATTTTGTCTCTACTGGACTATTATCGTTATTAGTTAAGTTATTTGTCTTAAAGTGATCTATTCTAACATTTGCATATCCACAGAGGATACAATATAATTGTATAATGGTATGAATTTAATCACATACGTCACAAGCTCCTTCTCCAGTAGTGAAGGTGCCAGCGCAGAACATTGTTGAGGTTATAAATTTGCTAAAATTTAAAATAAAGTCTATAAATTCAGTCCATATCCTAATATGACCACAAATGTAAGATTTTTACACAACATAAAAACATCAGATACAAAATATTCTGATAAGTGTTCTATTCCTATTCTGTATACGAATGGAAGTAATCGACGGCTGAAGAGACGGAAACAAGGGATATTATATCTTCAATTGAGATTTATATAAAAAAGAATCAAAAGAAATAAAAAAATATTTGAGTGTGTACAAAAAACCTTACTCTCCATAGATTTCTTTGCAGAACTTGTTTGGATAGACTGGTAAAAATTTTCTTTGTAAAAATATTGGCTCGTATGATAATTTTTGAGTCACCTGAAATAATAAAGTTCTAAATAATAATCTGTTTTCTGTTAAATAAAAATAACAATATTTCTCCCTCAGCTTTACGAGTTGCAGATAATATTAGTATAAAAATCTTGTATGTTCTTCATTAATGACTTTAATTATAGAAGTATCTAACTATCGCTGTGATAGTGCTCATAGAGAGAACTATTGTTAATAAGATATAAAGGTCATCTCTTAATGAATATGATATAAAATGGTTTGAAGGTATGCTAACAAACCTTAGTAACGCCCCAGCCTAACAGCATAACCTCGGCAGTGGCCGGAACTCCACCGTCGTTGTGGGAAATGTCTATGACCTTAGGTATGCGATGGTAGTTGAAGAAAAGGTGCCGCCGGAGCCTAATGACGGCGATATTGTTTCTTAAAGTTCTCGGGTTATATGCTGGATGGAAATACACCTACAAATATAAAATAAATAGAAAATTCCATTCTGTAGTCTTCGCTTTCGAATTGAGCTTCGTTTACTTAATTGTTAAACAATTCTGCCAACGCACTGATTTTCGGTGCTTCTAGATTTGAAATAATACGTCTTACTTCTTAATTCCTTCAGTCTATGTAACTAAACAAAAGTTATTAATAGGTTTTAGTAGTTCAACGTTAACTTTAATAATAGTAAATCCCTAACGTTAAACAGTAATATTAAAGGACAATAGAACACTGGGATTTCTTTAAACATATGTCATAGCTATATCATTAAATTCAATTAGAACTCGTATGTGGAGGTTTGAAAATCAATTCATATTTTAGCTAATATTTAAAATTACTAAATTGAAGGGCTTTCGGACTGTGTTTCTTTCGAGGTAAATTGTACCTAGTCATACTGGCTGTTGTGACTGTTTAATATTAGATGGATGCATGCCTGTTAGCCATTTCATAATAAAATAAATTGAAGTCAGAGACAGAATTTGTGAAAATTAACCTCAAGCGCATCAACGACTTCGCCACCGATTCTGCTGTGGTTGCTCCCAATTCTGATTTGCAGGACATTTGGATTCTCACGGAAGAACCTGTTGTTGTGCATTCTGTAAAAATTGGAAAATTCAATAACGTTCACCAATTTCTCTTGATATACTTCCATGATAACAAACAAACTTCAGTAAGTACCATCAATTGGTCATTCCATATTTTAGGCTCACTAAAACCAATAACAGTTTTTTAGGTAACAATGTTAGGTTTTATAAAAAAGTCCCAAAACACATTACCGATTTGACAGATAATGAGATCAAGCACCATGTCAAGCGTGTTTTAATGACTAAAAGCTATTATAGGGTGAACTAATATGGGAATGGTGGTGACGTCTGGAAATGGCGCCAATCTCTGTGCACCCACCATACACGATTGTAGCTATCTGTTTGTATAAATATGTATCGTGTAAAGATAAATATAAAGATAAAAAAATTTAGTTTCTTACCGGTTCTTCTCGATGAGTGGGTTGTTTTCCGAACCGGCGGTAGTTTTGACGTTCATAAGCGTCTTCTCAGGGCAAAATCGAAAAAAGTATTTTACAATTTTTTCTATTTTGACTACCTCTATTAATCATTCTATTGTTAACAAGTATATTCTTTCGATTATTTAACAAACAAGTCTCATTTCTATACCAACTGCGTCACGTACAATGTATATACGTAGTGTTAGGAATATTTTAGTTTTAAAACTTACAACTGCAAACAGGCTGCGGAGGTCAAAATGAGATCATGCCAGTATATAACCCCTCCACACCAGAACCTTCCCATGACATGTACCGAAACCATGAACGGATAGTACCGTATAGTTGTCCGCTCTCCCTTAAAAATTCTTCTTCCGTCATGTTGATGGTACTCATTTAAATCTTCAAGTTCTCCTTGAGGATCTGAATAAAAACACTAATCTCACGATGTCTGTATTTTCAGCATAAGCATGACAATCGACGGTACTGTACTTTTGATTGTAAACGCATGTCAATCCAAAAATAACGGTAAACGTTATAAAATCTTTATTGGATCGACAGTCGGTTGATCTTGCAACGTGAGATACTAAAAGACTAAGTGTGCCCATATTAAGGATCTTTTCCTGATGTATAGTATTTGTGATCGGGATACTAGGAGGGCAAATGTCGTGTACCATACAATTTTCTTACTTAAAATTAAATTACATTAAACGTTGTTGTTTTTGTATTAATTTTGATTTTAATTATCTTTTAAAATACTTTGTGGTTAATTAAATAGACTATATATTAATTAAGTTGGAGCAAAAACATTTAACAATGCAATCACATTAAGCGATTTTTGAAATTACAAAAACCTTGCATTTGCATTTATTTAGCATAAATATAATATTATCCCAATATTACACAGGAACAATTGAATTAAGATCGAAAATCGTAAATATAACAGTACTTATGAAAATATATATGAAACATACCCCAGTAAATACTTTCGTTAGCTGTAGTATTATATTTATGATCATCCACCGGCGTTTCTGCTATCATCTTATCAACGATCTCTTCGAAGAATTCATTACCAAGCTTATTTCCATCCATCGCTTTCCTAGCTGAGTTTACTAGTTTACTCTCAGCACCTTTTTCAATTAAAACCTTCATTATATCATCTCTGTTCATTTTTTCTTTCATTTTCAAATACAAACTTTTAGGTTCAGTTTCGCTTAGAAATTTATACTTATCGTTTTCATATAATTCTTTAAAGAAAGTGGTTTCGTTTAATTCTGTCTTGTTTAACACATTCTTTAACAAATTTGTTGCTGTTTCCTTATCGGTAACGTAGGTCTCTATTTTTTTCAATTTACTTTTTAGTTCTTCGATCTTTTTGGCATCTTTTTTAATACTTAACAGTGTTATTAAATCTTCAACGAAGTCTTTAAGTGCAATATCTTTTGTCGCATATTTTGATTCGAGATTTACATTATTAGTAATGTTTTCTTCACTTTGGATATTTCTTACAAACAATATAAGTAGTATAAAGTACATTTCCTTTCCGAATCAGCGTGATATCGATTGTTGTGTTTTATTACTTTATTATATTGTTTTTCATTGTAAAACAATGTTATTTCTTATAGTATTAAACTTTGAATGTTTTACATGTTTATATGGGAAAGTATCTGACGTGTAACTTTTGTACCTATTAGGCGTTAGTTATGGAATTGTCCGTACACCCAGTTGTTACAAAAATATTAACCAGTGATACTACTGATGGTCCAAATTACATTAGATTATAATGTGGGATTCCGTGGTAAAATGATGATCAATAAAGTAGAACTTTACTAAACCTTTTGCTGCACACAAACTCAAAACCTTTCTGTTTTTGTCGTTTCATTCTTAAATAAAAATATAGGAAGGATGTAAAATATTCAGTACTTTTTTCGGTTTCCAAGTATGCCAAGTATCGACCTTTTTAGCAATTTTTTTTTCGAAATTCGAAGGTGTTACCGTTGAATATACAAATTGAAGTTACACGGTTGTTACTTCTACCTGACGATTCTGCTTACTAAATATCCTATTTTGACGAAACTACCTACAAAAAAAATTTTGAATCCCCGCTCTGATTTTTTTAAATTGTATACATTATTCACCTAATTTTGCATCTAGTACTTTAAAACTCCCTGAATTTCTGAAAGTATATCCTGTTCTAGCAACAGCAACTCCAGCTGTTCTAAGTGGCTATATGATCAATGGTGAATATTGTCATGTTCTGAGGAATTTATGCAAGAAAGAAAATTATTTACGGCCATAAAGTGTACAAAAAAACCTTAAATATTAAAAGTAAATCAATGACAAAAGACTTGCTGTCAGCATACTGTATCGTTAGTTACAAGAAGGTGTTTCTTTGCAGCCAGGCATCAAATTTTCCCGGCAAGCAAGCATACAATGTTTATGCTCTCTATAAACTACTATAGTCCAAGATCCCAGAGTTATTACAAATAGCGTTTAGATATATTAGAAACTAACAGCTGTCTATTTTTCACGTCTGGGGGTTGCTGGTCTTTTCAATTTGTCTGGCTAATAAAATATAATGTTGTAATAGTTATCTGAATAATATATTTAAAAATCAAGCATTTAAATATAAATAAAGTTCATTAATTTTTCATTATGCTTTAAAGCGTCTGTCTGAACTTATGGTCAGCGGAAAGTGTCTGTCGATACTCGATACTAATTTAGAGTGAATTTTTTTAAACATACAAAAAATAATCCAGATAAATTTAAGTAACATAGCTATTATTTTTAATGACCTTTCTCATCTGCGACCTGTATATTTATCACAAGTTTGAACTCTGTCAGTGAGCAAGCGTTCTAACTTCTGACTAAATGAAACACTACTCATAACTCAAGGTTTCATATATTTAATAATAAGTTGTGTCTAATCGGTCTCACGTCTTAATCTGCTATATGTAATGTTTGTTTTCTCACTGTTTCATTATGTAATTCTATGGAAGTTGCTCCACGCTACTCCATGCTACTCCACGCTACTCCACGATACACAATGCAACGATACATTTCGTTAATGTAGAAGATAATTACGGTAATAACCGCTGAGTGCGTCGTCGAGCTTCCATTCCTCTAATTATGTATATATTGTATCGTTTATTTGCGGGATATTTCTGAAACGTGAGCAATTTTGAACATAACAGAAGAAACAGAAAATCTTAATTAATCGCCTGTAATATGAACCATATCATAATCCAAAACTGACGTGATTGTCAGATTTTGGAAAGAAAGTAATCAAAGGCAGATTTCAAATTTGAAGATCATCAACCTTTTGGTACCTGGGCGATATTTATTTATTTATTAAAAAGGGAAGGGACGCAAATGAAAAATACAGTACTTGCTATTTTAATCTGACACGTTGAGGAAAAGAGAAGCCATGTGGGGAAGGCCGAATTGCTTTTATTTTAACGAAACCGAACTCAGCCGACTATCTCTGTCGTTTCTCCGAGGCACCAAATCAAAATCCAGGTATAATATATATATATTGAAAATACCAAATTTTACTCAAACTTGATTCTCTTGATTTAAAAAATAATGATATGGTAACTGCATTCACAGATTTTTGACAATCCGGAGGGTTTATTAAATGAATTAAATCTCGTAAATAGACAGTGTCTCTTACAATTAAAAAGAACTATGAAATTTAAGAGTCCGTGCATACCATCTTTAAGTACTTTAAGTACTTTACTCGTAAACTATTTACTTAACACATTCATTGCCGAGACTTATTTTTTTATATAGCTCAGTTTTCTACGGCTATCGGTGTAAAAACCACGCATATGTTCCTTATGATCGCTTTATTACGGTGCATACATATTTGTTCGTAAATACCACGCTATAAGCTGTTACACGAAATATCCTGTGAACGTCAATAAACGCTGTAAAAAGTAATAGTCATGAATCTGGGATTCAATATTTACCGATATGAATGGGTAATTGATATTTGATAGTGAATGTTTTTAGAAGTAAACTGAGCAAATTCAAATGCAAAACCTAAAGATAGTATAAAATTATTGACAATTAAAAACTCCTACAATTCATCCGCAGAGCCACCTACCGGGTGCAATTGTGAATCTAAAACATACTTGAATCCACCTAAACACTGACAAAAATTTTCATTTTAATCTGTGCAGCCGTTTAGTCACATATGCACGGACAAAAGAATTATATATGTATACTAGCGGACCGGGCGGACGTTGTCCTGCCTTGAAAACAAAAAAAAATCCTAAAAGTTGATCGCAGCGCCACCTGCCGGGTCCAATTGTGAATCTAAACCATTCTCGAATCTCCACGAACACACACAAAAAATTTCATCAAAATCGGTCCAGTCGTTTAGGAGGAGTTCAGTCACATACACACGCACACAAGAAATATATATATTAAGATAACGAATTTATTTTAATTACTATTTGTTGTAATACATTTACAGAAAAAATAATATTTTGTGAATATTCTCCTTGTGCAATGTCTACACATATCGAATTTTATTAAGATTGGGTGAATGGCACAAAGGTTAGCGTACCGTAGCTCTACCTAACGGCGAGGTATAGTAAATTAGATTACTTAAAAACGCCATGAAAAAAAATACTAAGGGTTTCCCAACTTGTTATGATGATCGATCAAACGGTGTCCGACTTTATCAAATATCAACATCAATATACATTTTTTCCAGATATTTCTCATGAAATTAAATGATGTAAATAAAAAGAATTGATATCTCTCGGAGAATGTACAGAGAGATACAAGTCTCCCGGGAAATCAGACCGTTTTGTCGATCATCAGTATTGTATGTTATTAGGTTGCCGAGTAGGCATACCTCGAAGCATTATTTAAAATAGTTATTTTACGTCTTACGTAATAGTTTATAAAATCTGAATCGAGATCCTTCAACGTGACGTCAAATCAAATTAAAATCAAACATACTTTATTAAATCAACCGTTTTGGAAAACAACCCATTCATTTAGAAAAACCGGCAAGAAACTCGATCTGGTTTATCTTTTCACCATACATATTTCTACAAATATAGATAGTTAGACGTCGATCTGCATTATATATCATGCATCATCAAGCCAAATCTATACTTCTACACTAATACAACAAAGCTAAAGAGTTTGTTTGCTTGAACGTGCTAATCTCAGGAACTAACTACTGACCGATTTGAAAAAACTTTCAGTGTTAGATATAATAGGATAAAATTAATAGGAGCGGAGCACCAATGAAGAATGTTTCAAATTCGGGTTAACCATGCGTATTATTTAAAAATATATTCAACTTCTTCGTAAACGAAGTCGCGAGTTAAGGTTAGCGTTATTTCAAAGTAACTATTCCACGCGGACGAAGTCGAGGGCAGAAGCTAGTAGTAACATAAAAAGCGAAGGCTCCTCTCAATGTATTTCTTTTATGTAATTAATTACAATTTTAAACTTTACTAAACCATACAATAATACATTTAACTAACTTGAGAAGTTAATACATTGGAAACCTGACTTGCATACCAAATATTCAGAATAAAAATGTGATAGTCCAGTGAAGCTGTTAAAACCTTACCATGTCAATAGCGTAGTCAGTTCGAAAAAAAATATTAGAATGTGCAGACGAATTCCATATGACACTTGCTTGGTCACTGTACAAAAAATTATATAAACAAAATTAATGTCTGTGAAGTTACAAAAAAAAAAAAAACGATTTCTAAATAGCTGGATCACCATTAATTAATACTTAAAAGTTGATTGTTAATCAATGATAGAGATAACAAGAAAGCTTTACATACTTCTTATTTTTTAAATACTAACATTATAATTCGAGAATACAATAAATTACTAACATTTTTTTCTAACGTGTTTTACCGCCATCTACAAATTTTTGTGAAGAATCTTTCAAAAGATGGAATTTATTTTGGTTGTAATAGAGATTCATAGATGGCGCGTTACATACACATTTATATTTTGCAGTTAAACCGGCTTTCGTTATTTATAATACTTATTATTTTATTGGGAAATATTTTGAATATTTTTTAGTTATGTTTTAAATCTTTAGAGATGATATGATAATTCTCGAATACGAAACTGATTTACTTTTTTAACATTATTTTTATATTTCAATCTAAAATATTTTGAAGTAATTCTAACTTGCGTAAAAAAACCCCGATAAAGCCAATTAAAGTTACCCAAAACCCTTTTATGTTAAATTATATAAGCTAAAGGTTCAAGTTGCAAAGAGAATTAATTGTTAATTTTAATGAAATTAAATTCCGAAGATACCGGCGCGGCGGCTTCACGAGATTAACGTTGCAAAATTAAAAGGCAGCACAATAAGTCAGTTAAGCCTTTATTTTAAATGAAATCGCCCGTAATTTAATTTGGTCGTGTAACTGACTCCATTGGGGCTAGTGCGGCAACGGTTTCGACCCAGTAAATTAATATTATAGTTTGCAGAACATAGCATTTTAATTACTCAATGAATCTTACATTGTTTTTATTCTTGTGTTGGGAATAGGAATAACTTATACCAGAAACAGTATTATTTTATGTTTTTTTTTAACAACCAATCGTCAATCCTTCATTAAACTGGAGTTTTTGGTTAAAAGAGACCAATAGCATGTTGGTAATGGTTTTTCTAATGTTTTCTAATACTTGGCTAGCTACCATTTGAAAATCTGTCACTAAGCATCTATAGGTGTATTTCAATATCTGTCAGTCCTCCTGAAATTGCATATTACCATCTTAGATTTCATTCATTTAATACCAAGCAAAATTGTGTTGTAAGCCATGTAAAGCGTGTTTTGGTGTCAAAAGGCTATTATAGAGTGGATCAATATATGGACGATGGTGCTGTTTAGAATTAATACCTCTGCCTATGGATCCATTAAAAACGACTGTAACATTAAAATATTGAAAATAAGTAAATGTATGTTAAAAAGATAAACCAGATCGTGTTTCTTGCCGTTTATTCTCGATAACTGGGTTGTTTTCCGAACCGGTGGTAGGTTTGACGTTTATAAGCGCGCCATTGTTAGAACCTAAATTGAATGAAGTATTTTTGATTTCGAAACACTAAAGTCTAAGAAGTTAAAAAAAAATAAAATGATGTAGCTATTAATATTAGGAGTTTAAACTTCAATGGGGTTTATTTTCGTCTTTCTCGGCGATATTATCATTGTATCGATATATCAGGAAGGAATTAAAAAATAAATAATTCAGTTTTTCGTCGTAACCCTACCTCCTTAAGAATATATTTACAACATATTAAAATTTAGTTTATTACATTTGTGATAATATTTGGGGAAAATTATATCAAAATACTACACTCTAGTATTTAATTATATTATATACAGCGCTTCAAATATCTTCAAGGGTTCTTAACGCCTTCGAAATCAAGAAATTACCTATTCCATTAATTTCAGTAAATTCAGCTCTGAAGAAAATGCATAACTAACTACATCTGACCTTTGTCTTATGAATATTTCTGAATATTTAAACATAATTACTACTATAAATATTCATTCCATTTACTTACGAGGCCCTTTTTGAGCTCAACTACTAAGCTTTGGCCTTCTATATTCTATATTTATGAAGATAGCACATTTCTGAATATAATGAAACTTCTAGATTCCTAAACTGTCTTATTGAACGAAGAGACCAATTTATCATACAAAGCCTTTAGATTAGATGTCAGAAATAGGATAGATGTCTGAAATAGGACGAAGTTATGTGACTATTGTATGTAATTAAAACATTTGAAACAACTTAGAGATCCTAGGAATTCAGGTTGTCATATAGAAAAGATTGAATGTAATATAAACATGTCTTTATTTACCTTATCTTAAATGGTTTGACATTAGAGCCGCCGTATGTGGAAATCAAATTTGAATTCCTCAGAAACCAACCTTTGTGGTTGGCTGAACGTTTACGAAGATTGCGAGTCGTGAAACTGAACATTCTAAGGGACTGGTACGACTAGATTTACATGTTAGCTACACATCTTTATGTTAGTTTTGCGTATATAGATAACATTGTATTTATATAATGAATAATTCTGTGCTCAAGTAATTGTTCTCACAGTGTTCAGAATCATGATATAATTATGTAAATACATTAAGCCAGTAAATATTCAGTAATAAGGATTGTTATTAATTATTAAGATTATTTATATATATAATATATATATATATATATATATATATAATATAATAACAATCCAGAATATTAGAATATTTACTGGCATAATGTATTTACATAATTATATCCCGATTTTGAATATTGTACACAATTAATAAACTGAGATAAACCTAAAAATCTTTAACACATGCAATATGTTACATTTTGCTATTGTGAATGTAAACTTATTCTAAAAAGAGAATGATGTACAAACATTATTAATTGAAATTTAATAACAAACATAATAATAGAGGTATTGAAATTGATTTCAACGCCATCTTTCGTACATAGTTTAAGCTGATAATAGGTGTCGCTGTTAGGATTCTTAAGTAGGTATATTATTAAATCGCACCTTTAATCCAAAACAGAAATAATTCAAAATTTACGATTTTCGAGTTTTTGCGTGAAAGTAAATTAACGTTACGAGACAAATACGTCCAATTCAACAGCCTCCTTCAATATGATCAAAAATACGAAAATAGATGACTGTTGTTTTCTTTTTGATATAAACATGTAAAAAACTTAATAAGAATGTAAATCTAACGTGTCTGTAATTTTTAGAATCTTATGGAAAAAATATTGCAGGTGTCTAGGAATATCTCAGGGCGAAAGAATATTGGCAGTGTCCTTGGACATCGCCAACGCCTTTAACAGTCTGCCGCATGGTGTCATACGGGAGGCGATCCGCTTTTTGGGAGTGCCCCCGTACCTGCGTCGGCTGTTGGAGGCGTACCTGGATGGGAGAGAGGTCGCCTTCGTGGACGCCAGAAGTCGGATGGTCCGACGCGATACGGCGTGCCGGGTTTCACAGGGGTCGGCCTTGGCCCACATTTATGTGGAGGGCGTCCGTGTCAGGGTGGGGACCCAGATGAAGTATCTAAGCCTCACCCTGGACGGACGCTGGCGATTCGAGCCCCACTTTAAGGAGGCGGCGGAGAGGGTCCGTGAGGTCCTCCTCCCGCCATAGCCAGATCTAGGGAAGATGGGTCGGGGGGCCCATCTTCTTATTGAACAGGTTCGGCAGACGGAGGAGACGGCCGGTTTATACCCGGTTGTCTCTTAACAGGACGAGGCCCGGCGGCGGCGGTTTCCCTGCTGGGCCAACCGCTGGGGCGGCACGATGACGTCTATAAAGATCTCGTGCCGCCCCAACTTAGCGGCAGATGTACACCGTGGGGTTTTAGTCCGTGCGAGTCGGACATAACCCACTCTCTCCCCCGAGAGGGTGGTGTATCCATAAGAGATTTCGTTAAAAAAAACGTTAAAAAAAAAGGTGTCTAGGAATAAGTTAAAAAATACATTCAATAATTTTTAGAAATGTCTTTCTGTCTGTCTGACTGTTTGTTTGAACACGCATCACTGCTAAAGTACTGCGTTCACGATAAAACCCCATCAGTAAAATCACAAAGTGTAACTTCGAGTAACATTTAGTCTTTGTTTTATTAAAACTTGTTCGGTCTATCAAAATTTATTGTAATTTTCGTGACAACGCGACTCAAGTACCAGAGAAAAGTAGCTAAGGAAATGGACTAAATACATTCAGCTGACTTTATTTGTTACTGTTTTCTAAAATAAGGTTCCACGCGGATGAAGTTGCGAGCACAGCTAGTACTTAATATTAAGTAATGCGTGGTCATACATAATATATATATATATATATACGCGTCGATTTGAGAACCTCCTCCATTTTTTTCGTCGGTTAAAAATAGAGTAAAATGAAATAAGTCGATGGTTTAATGTAGTATAATTATATTATTTACTTTAATTTATATACAAATGCATTATAATATTATATCAACTTTAAACATCTTTCTGCTACAATAATGGTTATATTTTTACAACGACCAAATAACAATACAATTCAAAATCAAAACAAAGTGGTCAAACTTTAAATGCATTTTCCCACAAAATTGAATTTTTGAGTTATTTCTTTCCATTAAGAGTGTATTAATATTTGTTTCATTTACAAAATAAGTTGTATTTAAATAAAACTCATACGTGTTTTATCATTAAAAAGGGTCCATCTAAAAAAGGTCGTGTGGTTTTGTTTGTTTGTACGGTAAACAGTTCTCGTTTAACGCGTGTATGATATTTATTTGTGTATAATTTAGTAAGCCGACGCAAGTTTATCTCGATTTTTTTTACAATGTCAGGTGTCGACTGTGTACAGTTTAATATTTATTTTTTGGAGAACATATTACTAGTCAGAATTGTCGGTAAAGTTGAAAATATGTGACCAACAAACAAATCCTGTCCACCATCTTTACTGTCAAAAATAGTAATGGATAACCAACAGATGAATAATTATGCCTTTAATAATTCCGAATCGCCTCTAGCCATTGGTGACTTTTGACAACTGTACATTTACTTCAATATTTACTACGCTACAAACAACGATGAACGCAAAAATCTTAATATATAAAAATCCAGTGTCATAATGTTTGTCCACGTTGAACTCCAAAACTACTCAACCGATCTTAATGTAACGTTACCATTAATATATAATTTAGTCCAATTTGAGAGATAACATAATTTATATTTCGATTAATAGCGTCAATATTTAAATTACAAATTAAATTATTGTAAATGTTAATTATTGTTATTAATTGTAAGTTTTATCAGTCTCGAACAGATGCTGCTTTAAATTAGTTTGTTGACAGAAAATTGTAGGACCAACTGTTATAGATATCTCATAGATTGCGCCACGTTTTAGTTTTCATAATTGTAATTTAACATGTAATAACTAAATCACAGTAACGCGTGACCGGGTCAGCTAGTACAATACAATGATTAAGAGTTAAAAAAAATTTAACCGAGTACCTACGAATTTAAAAAACCTATTAACAATTTACATAATAATTCAAGTGTAAATTCTCAAGGTGGATTAAATAAATCCTAGCTTTAAAACTCGTCTATCTCGGGGAAGGTTTTTTTTAAGTCTTTTGTCGCGTCGCTTTATGTTAATCCTGGCTCAAGCTTGGGGAGTGACGGTCGACAGATAATCTGCAATCGATTATTGGAAACGATGAATCGCAGGTTTTTCCCACCGTTACAATAATTTATACAATTTTATTTTAAACTTTCTTATAAGAGATGTTAATTTTGTTTTTTATTGATTATTTATTTATTTGAAATTAGAAAAGGGGAAAAAAAAGAGAGAACTACCTTTATTCTCAACTGATTTTCTTTATTTGTTTTAATTTGGTAACAGTTAGTTATTTTCCTATAATGGGGGTGGGGGGTTGTGGGAGTGATACGCCGCCATAGACACTAGCAACACAGGGGAGTTGGGTGCGTGCGGCCTTAAAGAGGGGCCCCGGCGCCGCTGACAGAACGAACGCAATCACTGTTACTTCAGTGGTTTTTGTGAGGCACATGCGTTTAAATAGACGAGTTGGCTAACGATAACTTTGCGGGTTTTAAAAAAAGTTAAATACGTTTAAATTGCTTAAAAAGGTTTCGTATAAATGCACCGCGTGCCCGAGGCTAGTTGGTTTTTTTTGCAAGTAACCTAACTTAACCAAAGCGAGACAAAAGAGAAAGATGGCGAACATTCAGCGACCGCGGTGCATTTAAAACGTAACCTTTTTAAAGCAAGAATTTAATACGTATTTAACTTTTTTGTAATAAAGCCGATAAAGTATAAAAAATTTAATTGCGATCAGCTATATAACGATTTTGTAAGACGATGCTTTGTAGGTTGCGCATATTGTTTGGTCCCACTCGCTTCTCAGTATAGTAAGGATGAAAGGATACAGATAGTTTAAAACAGATAGTATAAAAAATCGATATAAAATTAGACGTTAAAAATACATGATAGCTTTATAATATGTGCGTCTGTATTGTTTCTGTGAGGTTGATTTTAGAAGCTGGAGTTAGAATTAACCAACAAAAAGAACGCTTACTGGGCATATGGTTGATAAATTTATTGTTTCTGGATTCTATTTCGTAAATTTTTGTTTAAATTTAAAATTTTAATATTTTCGACAACTTTATCTTTCATTTTATTTAGATTTTCAGTACAGAATCGAAACAATAATGCAAAAAAATTATACTGACTACAGAATGTGTTATTGTATCAACTGAGAAGGCCTACGATAAAGATAAAATCTCTCGAACAAACATCATCGTCATGGACAGCTCTTTTCGACCCACTGCAGGGCATAAGCCTCCTCTCTTTTACGCCATTCCTCTTCGCCATTTCTTCGAACAAACATAACATCATAAAATTAAAGAAGTCCATTACATTTAAAAGTTTCGCCCCGTTCGTTTTTACATCCTGTATATAGAATATCGATAAATTTGAAAACCATTTGTCGAGCATTCATAAAAATTGTTACGGCCTAATTTTTTTTCATGGAGTAGGTTTTAGGTTTTTTTGCTATGCATTTTACTAGTATCTCGTCACTAGATAGCGCTGCAAGATATCAATTTCTGTACTATTCAATCGATTGCCATGAACGTGAACACTGTTTACACAATATCCATGTTCATATAACTCATTTACTTATTGAGCGAATAAGTATTTACTTATTAAAGTGTGTGAAATAAACTGTATATAAGCTATGGTACTCGCATATAAGGCGATTAGTCAGCAGATTTCCCACGTTAAAAATAGGTGTTAATATTAAAGTTATCATTATGAAAAGTGTCATTAAGGCCACGTCGCGGTGACCCACAGCCGCGGGTGACGCTTGTCGCTCACTGACATGATGGGGGCGGCCATTGTGCTCCGCTTCCGGCGCGCCGCTGTGATAATGACGTACTTCCGGGTAGCGGGTACCTCCATTGAAACTAAGATATCTTCGTTAAGGCTGAGTTAATGAATGGGTGCAGAATAAACTCCTAAGGCCCAAGCAAGCTATATCGAGTTAAAAAGCCAGTGTAAAATATGTTGTACATGTTTTGAAATGCTCTGGCCCACGCAATTTAGTCTTTTTAAGTGAAAACCTCTTTAAGCGCGTTGAGCGGTATTTTTGGTAAGAGATAAATTTATAATTTCGCGTCATGACATGCTACGTAAGCATGAGCGGCCGTATTGCGCTTACGCGGCTTGCGTCAGACTAGGGACGCGTAGTATAGCAGCCTGTATACGTGTAATATTGATATTTTGTATTAAGATTGTGCTGTTCATCATATGTTTGACTGAGTAATAAATTGTATACAAAAGTATATCATTATCATTCGGTGTGCCGATACATTTGAAAGAGAGATTAATTATAATAATTAATTATATTTATTTATATAATTAATAATATATTATATATAATAAAAAATAATATATATATAATTATATTTATAATTATAATAATAATTATAAAAATTATAATTTCAATTTATAAATCATATGAAATTTAAATAATTCACACTATAATTAATTTAACCGTTCAAAATAGAACACAGTTTAAATTCCATTGTTTTAGCTTCCACTTCTGTCGGCAGTCCGTATAACTGCCTAGACGTTTTTTTTAATCACTTATCGTTATGGTTTGGCCAATTTATACAATTTGTGTTATTCTGAGGTGTAAGTTATGTTGGTGAATGACACCGACTAGGGCTGGTAGGCTACGAGCCTTTCGAAGGACCTTAGACTATAAATGAGAACACCCCTGGATTTCAGTATTCGTGTACCCCAAGCTATCAATAGGTTTACAATCATCAATGTAAAGCCAATCACCGTTCTTCTGGAACGTCCAGCTTCCCGGGGGGGTTTAGGCGGCGGGGAGGAGAGGGGGGGATATAGGGGGGAGAGGGGTGGCCCCAACAAAAATATGGGGGGGGGGGGGAGAAACTTTTTTTTCCCTTCTATTTTACCTTTCACAAGCACTTATAGAATGCAGTGTGTGTAGTATGTGTTTGTATTACATTTCATTAACAATAGGTTTGTATATTAGTAATATTATTACTATTTTTTTCTCTGTAGTTCTTTGTTTTTTGTCTGTATTTTTATGTTGTCACCGGGTGTTTTCTCTTACTAAAATGTTACAAATGTTAAGTTGGCCTGGAAGAGATCGCTCTAAGTGATAAGGCCACATAATTTTACACCTATATTGAAAATTGCTGTATAATTTTGTATATATTCAGAGGTGCAATAAAGAGTTTATTGTTATTACTACATATGGCTGTTTTTTTTGTACATATTAATCGCATATTAACGTAAACAAAGTAGACAATTTATAGATAATGGTGAAATGTGAGCGAGAATATATCATTGTTATATTTGTAGAGGTTATAACGTACTTCCGGCGGGTGAGTCGGAAGCGAGCACAGCTGTGGATTCAGACAGTTCGTTTTGGGAGTGGCATTATTTAAATAAAAAATGGTAGTGATAAATGTAAATGACCCAATGGTCATATTACCAATGTAAACTATGATTATAGAGACTGCTGTACGATAATAGACTCAAAATTAGGTAAAACCCGTTGAAACGGTCAGGAGCAAATACTTGTCATACATGTTTTTGCGGTGCCCGTTTCTGGGAATAAAGTTGTTTGTTAAATGATAAATATTTTATTTAATGTGTTACAACGGTGTTGTTGTGTAACTAAGTGAGTGCGTGAACGCGACTCAGTGACGAAGTGCCCTAAGCCCTAATTTGTTGCATAACATATTTATTGCAGTTTACTAGCTTTTGTCCGCGGAGGCGCTCACGCTATTTTCACTTCTCAGAATCGGATTTGCATGGAAAAGGCTCGTTTTTTGGTTATCAATGCACTCTGTAGATGGCACTGTTATATAATTTTTTTAGCAAGTTTTGATAACAAAAGATGGACGACAATTAATGTTGACATTGCAAACTAACCTAACCTGTTTTCTTTCACTTTGTTTACGTATCTGTTACGAGAGTGTGCTCCATTAAATTTTCTTGCCTCCCACTAACAATTTTATCTATCTCCGGATCTACTTATAAACATTTACTCATATACATACTTGGATTTAGATTTGCCTTTCGATGAATATATTCATTACAAATAAAAATAATCAAGAACTTGTATACGATTTACGCAGTACCGCTGTATGCATACGTACATAACTATAAATGTACATCTATAACCAACAGATATTAGTTCGAAAATCGTATTATAGATACGTACTCTGTGGAGGCGTTCGCGTTTTATGTAGATTTGATACAATTTTAACGGTAACAATTCTTTTTATCTAAATAAAAAATACAATTTGTATTAATATTGTGCCTGTGACAAAGTTTACGTAAAATTGAAATTTAGAATAAAATTATGGTCGGTTGAGTAGTTAAAGAACGGTAGCGTAGTACACAAACAAAGAGACAAACGTCTGTAAACCTTTTACCGATTTTAAGTCCCTTCTATTATATTTTTGTAGGTGGTAGAGCCACGTTGAAGCTATTACTGGTTTCAGCATGAATGGGTCGGCTCGTCCGGGGTAGTACCACCCTCTCACAGAAAACCGACGTGAAGTAACAGTGCTTGCATTGTTGCGTTTCGTTTGGTCAGTGAGAGCGCCGGATACCCACCTCCTCTCCCCTTCCCCGTTCTTCCCCTCCCCATCCCCCACTTCCCCACTCCCCTCTCCCCCAAACACAGGTTGGCAACGCACTTGCGACTCCCTTGGTGTTGCAAGTGTCTATGGACGGTGGTGATCACTTACCATCAGGTGACCCACATGTTCGTTTGCCTCCTATAACATAAAAAAAAAAATGCCATACTTCGTAACCCCTCTAAATAATCATAATGCTATGTAAAGTAGATGATATTCTAAAAATCTTCTAAGGTACAATATCTTAAATACAATAATGAATATAATATCTTTATATAAATAATTCTTATGTCTATTAGTATAATTATAGAAGAGGAAGTAAAAGAATAATAATAATTAAATATATCAATAATAAGTATTGCTCACTGTATAAGCAGAGAAAGAAAGTATAGTCACTTAAATTTCATTTATATCATTATAACAAGCAATCAGCCTTCAAGGTTATTGCCAATTGGCGTATTTTTAAGGACTTAAATAGCAAATCAGCTCATTTCAAAGAAACATACACAAAGCACACAACAAAAGTCTGACCGTACCTAATCATGACTGCCTTAAAAGTAATAAACTTACATAGAATGTTAGCTTCCGCGCTTGTCGAATATTATATGGGGTTTATGAGGCTTCTATTTAGTAAAATTTATTTAAACATACTTCAACATTGAGACGCCATACGTACGAAAATTTTAGAGAGTGCTATAAACCGAATATCTAATAAAACAGATGTCAAAACATTACGTTAATAAATCCAGTCCGTTAAGATAAACGGTTAGTTGTTTTTACAAGTATTTCAACACGCGCATAGAAGCGATCAGAGTTAAAAACTACACGAACGCAACCGGAGGCGTGAATTAGTCATTTAGATAAAGCAATGTTTGGACGTTTTAAAATGTACAAATGTTACAAAATAATTCACGTTCTGTTTTATTTATTCGAATCGTATTAGTCCGGACCATACGTTTTATATCAATTTAAGAGCTTGTTCTAAATATATACGAAATATTTTATTATTCTAGCGCTGTTTTGTACAGTAAAAGCTGGTCCGGCCACGCGTTGCTGTGGTTTAGTTATCACATGCTGAATTAAAATTATGATAAACTGTTGTCAAAATTAAAACTTGGCGCCGTCTATTTGAGACTGATGAAAATTACAATTAATAACAATAATCAACATTGACAATAATTAATTTGTAATGAAAAAATATCGAGGTCATTAATCAAAATATAAATTATCTCATCTCTGAAGTTGGATCAAATTATGCATAAATGCCAAATTTCATGAAGATCGGTTGAGTTTCGAAGTTCATTGTCGACAAATATCATGACCTAGGATTTTTATATATTTAGATATTTGTGAAGTGAATTGAGGCTTGACCTGAGTATCATCTGACTTCAAACACTGAGGACGCGCGGACGCTTCTACAAGAATAATTGGTTGTATCATTAGAACAAAAAATCTTTTCTATGTTCTATCTCAAAACATCTTATTTACTTTCATATTTAAAACTAGCTCGCACTCGCGACTTTACCGTTAAATTATTTTTTGCGTCTCATAGGAACTTTTGAGAGTTCTGATGTATCGATCTGTCTCTAAATTCGTCATCACATAACTACTATAACAATTTTAATGATTTTAACTTACCTTTGTTAGATTATACTATTACTGCTAAGTCGTTATGTAAGTCTAAATAATACTCTGAACAATTATATATGTTATTCAAAGCTTCGGCACATAGCTAATAAGCTGGGACGAATAATGGATACTCCAATTATATTTACTTGGAGTAAATCTTAAACAGAAGTGCAATGATAAAACTTATTAACAATAACTTGCTATTCTTGAGGGCAAACAGGGAATGCCTCACGCGTCAATACGTATTGCAAACCACATTGTATAGACTGGGGCATATAGCAAGATTTCCATTCAAAATAACATAGTGATCTTGGAATGTCATGTAGTGGCTCTTATATTTTATTCATAATCTTGTTTTATTTTACTCTATACTTTGTAATATTGATGGCATTTTACGTAATGTACTTCGGTTATTCTGCACAAGCGAAGTGTACGGCAAATATTACCACGGAGCATGAATACCGAGATGCCCCAAAATCTCCCTGTAATGTTCTAACAAGGGAGGTACCATCTTGTCAGAACATTGAACTTATCACAAGTCACTTGTAATATTATTACCTACTCGACAATGGCAGTAATAATCACGAAGATTGGTTGCCAAAAATAATATAAAATTAAACATAGTCATAATAAGTAACCGTTCATAATATTATTCACAATAATAACACTAATAATAATATAATAATCCATAATCATTCATGGGAAATAACCAGAATTTTTTACACATTAATATTTTAAAGCTCAAGAGAGCGTTTTTTGTTTGTTCAAACGGATTTCTCTGGAACTACCATCATATACATATACACAAATTAATTATGCACGTTATAGAATACTAACTTTTGTTCTTGGCTTCACTCGAGTTAATGTAGATTGGATCTATCCCTCGAGTATTGCTAGTTTAATTGTACAATATCAATTCATTTATTATATGTATGTACAATGTACTAGTACATTTTGATCGGTTACATATGGAGGGAATCGATTATTACAGAAACAGGACGAACTGTAAATGCTTATACAATTCGTGTTTTATATGTATAAGCCTACTTGCGTATTTGATATCAACCACATTTGTTGTTAAATGACAATATACCCAAAGATGGTATTATTGTAAACTTAGAAATGGTCTGACTCTCGATTTCATCACCAAAAAGCACGTATAAATTGCTCTGTGGCCGATATTCAAGACGAGAGCCGTATTAAAAAATGCCGACCATACTCAGATTTGCCTTCACGAAGACTCTTCTGATTTGAACCCACGCAGGGTTATGCTACCACTAAGGACAAATACATTCAAGCACGGAGTACGAATCGTTGTTGTATATGTCAGTTACATAACATTCCATGTAAGCGACAACCCTGACATTTTATTTTCATTGTCGAGTACAACCCTGCCGTATTGCGGTATCCATTGAAACATAATTATATTTACATAATATTATATCATTTCGATTTTACCGTATTGCGTATGTATATTTAATTTCTTTCTATACAGATGGAGTGCGGAATCAGGCTGTATTGCTTCTATGATACATTAATTAACCAATTACATCATTTTTTGAAGGGAAAACTTCTTTAGGCCTTAGCGACGCATAGTACAGCGGCCTGTGTACATCTAATATTGATATTTTGTATTGAGATTGTGCAGCCCGGCGTATATTAATTAAGAATTGTATAAAATTGTATATAATTCTTGTTCGGAGTGCCAGTATATGTGAAAACTAGATTAATTATAATAATTTTAATTTACAAATTATGAAATTTAAATAATGTACACTATAGTTAATTAAAAATTTTAAAACAGAACACAGTTATTGTGTTGTATTGAGTTTTCACTTCTGTCGGTAATCCTTAGGACTGCCTCGATTTTTCTTTGGATTTTCAAGAGTATAAATAATAAAAGCATGATGTAACGTTTGGTGATTGTAGTAAACAGTTTTTATACTGCAATCTATAATATCAAGCTGGTTGATTCTCTCATCGACGCACAGCTGAAACTATTGACGTTAGAAACATGAAATTTGAACAATCGATTTGATAATCGCGTAGAGACTCATTAAGAAGCGATTACTTGAAACTTTAACCTCTAAGAGAATCAACGTTTGTGACGAAGATAATGGAGGAAGCAATGGAGGATACAAAAATCTACACATGTTAATTTAAAGTTTAGCAGAATTACTTCCTATATATTTGATTTATATTTTCGGATTAAAATAACGGATAAAATTTGTATCTGATACTTTTATTAAGATTTTTAAGTAGGTACTTGATTTCTCATGGACTAACATATAGTCTCGGATAAATCATTACTCGATTTCTTATTCCCTTAAAATCTATGCTTATCCCCTGAGGACACATATTATCACCCTCCACAACGGGCTATGCTGCGACTAGAAGCTAGTCTGGACATAAATTATCGATTTTGATCAGGTTCAAGATGGTAGGACTACGCTGAAGCTATTAATGGTTTCAGCATGAATAGGCCGGCTCGCCCGGGGTAGTACCACCCTCTTACAGAAAACCGGCGTGAATTAACAATGCTTGCATTATTACGTTTCGTTCGGTCAGTGAGAGAGCCGGAGAGCCACCTCCCCTCCCCTTCCCCCTTCCCTTACTCCCCCTTTCCCCCAAGACAGGTTGGCAACGCACTTGCGACGGACTCGCACACACGCGCGCGAGGACGTTTTGGAGTTCAGCGAGTCTTACGACTTCGCTAGCCCTGCGCGACGATGCGCCGCAAAAGCGCTCCTTCTTCCACCCCGGCGACGGCGAGTGGAGGAATTAAAAAAGGCCCTTTTCAGGGCCAGACCGAAGCTTCCACGTCTTTGAGACGAACGATCACATGCACGCCTTCGGACACTGCCGAACCTCACACGTCGACTACTGCTCCGCCCGCCGGACTCCGCGCCTTGGTGCCTGTTATTCGCGCGTAGCCCGCGGAGACGCGACAGAGGTCGCCCAGCGGGTCGTCAACACCGACAGACGTGTACGAGAGTGATATAGTCACTCTCGCCGAACTAATTTCAGCTCGGACGCTGTCGGTGGGATGGCCCGCTGGATGGCGCTGTATTTACGTCTTCAAGAGGCAGCGAACGAAAAGAAGAAGCCGTCTACAGAGTACGCCGTTGTAAGCACTGCAAAGGGAACCCTCATGCCTCCCAAGATTCCAGATAGCCAGATCGGACCGATCGGTCGAGCGCTGCGGCGTAAACGCAGCGATCCCGATTCCGGCTCTGCCGCGACACCAGAAATACAGCAACAATTACTGCCACATGCCTCGCCCGAAGTTCAGTCTCTAGACCCAAGGAGGACGAAGACTCAAGAACCTGCGCCGCAGTCCACGCCACGCAGAAAAACCATCCAAAACCAAGCGACGCAAATGCACACACCCACACCTGCGCCCGCTACGTCGCAATCGTGAGGGGTTGCCCGCGAGCAGCCCCCTCCGTCCGTATCACACACGGAATCCGCGCGAACTATACCACCGCGCAACAAGACCACCGACCGCCCAGTGGCGCCATCCGCGCATGCGCCGTCGTACGCTGCGATTACAGCGCCGCCGCTGGAACAACACGCCAGCCAATCCAAGAGCACCGAGCAACAAATAAGACCACCGACGCAAGGTATAGCCGATGTACGGAACCCAGAGCATCGGCAGCGCTTTCCGCCAATCGTCGTCGAGAGTTTTCCCGACTGGACCACGCATTTTCGACGTTTGGCGGAAATGCTGGGGTGCGCACCGAATGCACGCTCTTTTGGCATGGGGGTGCGCTTCATCCCTTTGAGCCAAGATGAGCACGGGATCGTAACTGAGTACCTCTCTAGATTAGAGAGCGACGAGGGCGTGAACTGGTTTACCTACTCACTACCCCAACAACGCAGCCTCAAGGTCGCAATCCGCGGCCTACTCCCAAACACACCCTCTGACGAGATAGTTGCGGCCCTTCAAGAGAAGGGATTCAAACCGCACTACGTCAGGGTAATTCACGGTAGACAAGGCAGACAGGGGTGCATCTTCCACTGTACACTCAAGAGAACGCCAGACCTAACAGAAGCTATCTATAAACTAAACGAGTTGCTCCTGATGAAAATCAGTGTAGAAGGGTGGTGCTTGAAGCGAGGGCCGGCTCAATGCCACCTCTGTCAAAAATTCCGGCACTCTTCCCTTCAGTGCCACTGCCCGACTGCCTGCATGAGGTGCGGGGGACCGCACCCCGCCCACCAATGTGAACGCCAGCTGAGTGAACCAGTAACCTGCATAAACTGCGGGGGCCCTCACCCGGCCAATAATGCTAGACTTTGACCCGCGTACTAGCGCGAAACGCGAAACCGCCGAGCAGGCACCGTCGCCCGTACAGGTGATTCCAGGTGCAAGACGGTTGCCTACATCCAGCCAAAGACAGTCGAAGAGACAACAGCGGTGAGCCTGATGACTCCCGCAAACGAACCCAATCCAAGGAGCAATAAAAAGACACCCTCGTGCAAAACCACGAAGAACACACAAGCGGAGAGTGCGGAGCCCCGGCAACCACCCACTCCCCTCACCGAATACCAACAGAGATTGCTAGACAGCATGAATAGAAATATAGCTACACTTATGTGCCCCGATCAACTGAAAACATTCTTCGACTTAAGGATGAAACTGTTTTCCTGCTGAAGCCCCGTAAAGAAGAAAGATTCACCTAAACAATAGCACAAATGTGCGCCCCAAGGACCGACCCGTATTAACGGGTCGCGCTGGATAAGCCACTGAAGGAGGCAAAACGCCTCGAACAGTTACCTCACCCGCCCCCTGAAGGGGTAGGTAGAGAAGGCCACACAGTGCACTTGCGACTCCCTTAGTGTTGCAAATGTCTATGGATGGTGGTGATCATTTAACATCAGGTGACCCACCTGTCCTGTTTGCCTCCTATGATATAAAAAAATAAGATCTTCAATAGCAGATAGAAGACTTTTCAGGGTATTGTTAAAATTACATAAATATACATATCTACAAGAGCTAAGCAATGAGATTAGAATTAAACAAAGGTAATTTCATTTGGTAAAAGCGTTGTAGGAGCTAATTTACATTGACAAAGTTACCAACAAAGGCTGCCCACAATTCATCTAATTTAGACAAATAGAACATAAGAAAACCCTGAACAAAGACGCATGAAACAGCTAGTTAATATTGTATATTAAGTACTTGTTGTGTGTTAAGTATAAATTACTTTTCTAAAATAAAATACCTTTGAGCTAATTTAAATAATTACAAAGGGATCCTGTCAGAAGCATTTTTTTCTTTTTGGTTATAATTTCTTTTGTACTTCGCTTTACGTGTATATTTTTAAATAATGCTTTTTAAAATTAACGCAGCGTTCAGAAACAAATATAAATTAGATTACAAATATTTATATATTTTCAAGATTCTTTATAATGATAGCCATGATATATTATGTGTCAAATGTATGGAAATCAGTATGAATTCCAATGAATGAAATGGCCTTAATAGCTTAATCGTACCGTGGTATGATGGAACGTCTCGCTAGACCACAGTGTAAACGAGTTTATTTTTTGATTTGTTTAGTGCTGGAATGCTACATTCAAATCTTTCAGCACTTTGTTGTTAACTTCCAGGCTTTAATAAGGCCCGACTTATAATGATCGAGAAGAGATAAAAATATGTTCAATTTGTTTTTAAATGGTTCGGTCCACGCATTTGTCTTTTCCTTTAAATAAAAAACCTCGACTAATATTTCTTCATCTCCTGTTCATTTAAATGCACACTGGGCTTTTTGATGATACTGAGTTTATCAATGAGAGAACATTTTTGGACAATTTTTTATGGAATAATATGGTATTAATCTATTAATACTAGGTGAGATTAGAGTTGGCACAAAACTTTAAAAGCAATGTCCATAAAACTCTAATGTACATCATATTGTACACTGGGCTTCTAAGAGATGATTTTTTTCAAATTGGAGCCTGAGTTGTACATGTTAGTTTGTACAATGGATCGCACATTAGGTCTTACCAGGTTAAAACTTAATCGTAAATTTAAAATTATACAGTGCTTTTTGTCAAAGTAACCTAGAAAAGTTTAAAAGACTATGCAACTCACACCGGCTTTGTTTTATTTCAGTCTATATCTAAAAAGTGGTGATGGTGTAGTAGTTTGACCAGTGGAATATCAACCCGACGTTCGGAGGCTCGAACCCCGGAATGTATCAACGAATTTTTCGGAATTCGCGTACATTTACTAATTAAAATGTGTAACACTATCGGCTGACGGTGAAATAAAATATCGTGAGGAAATCTGAACCTGATAAATGTTCTTGTAGTACTACTGTATGTGGGAAATCATAGAACTGTGGATTTTTCAGAGTTTGAAATCACACATACGTGATGGCTGGCGTGATGATTATGCCCATACCTTCCTTCGGGATGAGGCCTATGCAGGCCTAGGCCATGCAGTAGGTTTTTTGCAAGCTGATGATGATGATGATGTAGACTAGTAAGTGCCCACGTAATTTTAACACATGATATCCGATTCATATTTTATCCCCTTGATATTTACAGTATACCAAAGTCAAACAAGCAACTTTCCTTTATGACCCGTAACTCTTTGATCTTTTCTAAAATACTCTTTGAAATGATTTGCTAAAGGGTACGACATCCGTTGGTGTAAATACTGTTTATATTATAGCTATATGTACAATATACGAGTGACGCATCGCATGTTAATATCAGCACCTCCAGATATCAGTATTTTTATTATTTTTTTGTCACTTTTTACAAAAATATACATTTATTTCTAATTTACATTATTCTTAATCCAAATTTATTAAATTTTGTTGTCTGTTTTTAGTTGGATTTTTTATGAAAGCGTGTTTTTTTAGTTTTTTTAACTATTATTTATTTTTCATTTTTTAGTTAAATTTTTTTAACTTTTTTTTCGGATTATTGCATTATCATCGACCTTTGACAGGTGTGCAAAGTTTGAATTAAATCTGATCGTTCAAAGTAGGACAAAATCGTGCTTAAAGGGGTCGATTACATACATACATACAGGTGAAGCTAATAAAAGCGTGATAAAAATTAGTACTAAAGCAATCAAAATAACTTCGCAAATAATTAATTATTTTTAAAAATCTATAAATAGAAATTGATAAACTGAATTATTTATAAAGGTTTATAAATACCATCTGGGATTTATATATAAATAATTTCAAAATTTACAATTTCATAGTAGGTATATTATATTAATGTATATCATGAGGTTTAGTCAGCGTTACATTGATAAGCGCTCGAAATATATTTTTACAACTTGATTGGAATACATCAACTTACCTCTATTTTCTATAAATATGATATACATGACCTATACGTATTATGAGCCTTCTGGAAGAAATTCTCTAGACGATAGTAAAAACCGTATCAAAATTTATTACATAGCTTAAAAGAACAAAACGGATACAAACAGATGCGAGTTACTACTTTGTTCTATAGTATGTAGTGATAAAAGGATTGGGAATTTTGTTATCATTTTAGTTTATTTTAATGCATACTACTATAGATACAGGGTTTTTGTGTTATGTATATTGCAACAGCACGAGTGAAGGGACATTTGATGAAGTAATCTCGAAAGTTTATAGAAAAACGTTTGAATACCGCATCGCATCAATAAAAAGTGAGAGGCCTGTGGTGAATATAGTTAAATGATACCGTGGACAAATAATAGTTAACATAAGATAATAAAAGAACAATTTCAAATGGAAGAATTGTATTACAGTTGTGGTGAAAACGTTGCTTGCTTGCCTTGCTCATTACCTTTTTTAACATTATTATATACATAAAGTTATAAAATTTGTGCTTGTTTAGTTTGAATATGATATTTTTTTAATTCACAATTGTACTTGAATAATTATTTTTGCATTTTGTAGATTATTTGGTAAATAAGGCTTTAGGCAATCTAATACCATGCTGCAACCCTTAGAATCGGAGAAGGTACCATACAAAATGTATGCCAGAAAGTACATTAATGAAGAATTATGTTATAATATAGAGGGGCTGTGGATGCAGTGCATGTACGAGGGCGACAAAAACTGAAACACGAGTGAAACCGTCTGACAGAGTTAGTTTATTGAATAAAGATACAGAAAACAATAAACTCTAAAGTTGTTCGTTATTCAGTCTCAACAAACTTTTGATCTCTCGTTACTTGGATGCGCGTATTTTTCTAAAACAGCTTTCAACGTGCCCAACTTTTCTCATATAACAACAGAATTTTAATATATTGCCGTAGATATTGGCTTGTTTTTTTCTTTATTTTATTTTTTAAGTTATAGTTTAAGGACGCGCTCTCCATTTTTCGCGGTTTAATCTTGGCATTGAGTCCTACTAGACACGTACAGCTCGCGCACACAGACACGACAATTGATAACTGGGGGATTATAGCACACTTTAAACGACTTTGATACTTTTATAAAAAATATTGCAATATTTTCTTATTCTTAATGTTCTACTTTTTGTTATATTTGATGCTATAGTACCAAAATAAATTATAGTTTCTCAAGGTCATACTACGTCAACAACAGTATAACTATAACTAAATATGTATATGTAATAGACACAAACATCGAATTTGTGCTCAAATATTTAGCCCCTTAGTGCCCGATCAAGGTATAATTTCTCAACATTCTCATGAGGAAGTAGTATTGTGGTAACTGGATCATAGTCTAGATAATAGCTAGAAACATCAAGTTTGTGCTTAGATGTTTAGTCTCCCAGTGTAGGAGCAAGGTTTCAATTTTCTAAAGTTTGATGAACACAGTATTTATGATAACTGAATCTTAGTATAGATAATAGGTAGAAACATCGAGTTTGCACTCAAAGGCTTCGTGTGATAGTGTCAGCTAAATGTTTCATATCTTAAGGACCAGATGAGAGCTATTTCGTGATAAAAGAATTTTAATATTGATAATAGCTAGAAACAGTTTGCGCTCTGAGGTTGAGTCTTGTCGTATCAGATGAGAGTTTCATTTCTCATGGACCAAGTGAGTAGCTGTATTATGATAACAAAATTTTAGTACTGATAATCGCTACAAACATCAAATTTGCAATCAGAGATCTAGTCACATAGAGTCAGATCAACGTTTCATTTTATGGAACAGATAAGTAGCTGTATCATGATAATTGAACTTTAGTATTCATAGTAGCTATAAACATAAGGTTTGGGTTCAGATGTTTAGTCTCACAGTATCAGATGAAAGTTTCATTTCTCATGGGCTAGATGCATATCGTTGTCGTGATAACAATTTTATTGTATAGTATAGAGTAGCTAGAAATATAGAGTTTACGCTGAAAAGTGTCATAGTGTCTGATTAATGTTTAATTCCTCATGGGCTAGGTGAGTATAGTTACTCATCATTAATCATAGTCAATGTTTGTAGCTAATATCTATGTTTTATTTTAGTACATATAGATATTAGCTACAAACATTGAGTATGCGCTCCGAGATTTAGATAGGAGAATTTTAAATTAGCGTTTGCTTCTATATCAAAAATAATTCTGTGAACAACATACTACACAACACCTGAATTATAAGTTGTAATAGCTGTAGTACAACGGGCAGCATAAGATGGTCTTTGTGTAAAACGAACCCTAATTCCACCAACAAACTTTGCATCTCTAGCTTTGATACACTTTCCACCAAATAATTCGTTTCATTATAAACAAGACTTGAGAGACCATGTTCTGATAAACATTCTCGATTCTTTTGAAAGATTACATTTGTTTGTAAATGCTGCAACGTGTTTATGATATTATTGTATATATTCTGAATAGATAATAAATAGAATGCGAATACGACATATCTATTACTACCCATGAAGGAGCTCCCTAGCCGTTTCTGAAAGTCCATTATGAGGTCATTTTGTTATTACTTAACGAAAGAAGTACAAACAAGACATATCTGTCTCTACGGACTACAAAGACAACATATGTATTTCTACCTGTCAAGAAGTTCCATAACAGTACCTCAGATCCATCTACAGTCAAAACGTAAAAAAAAACTAACGTAATAAAAACCAAACTTAGAATTTTTGTTTCAGTCTAATTGCAGTGTCTCTTACTACTAGAAATATAAACCACTATAAAAAATTGGTTAGTTTTTCAAAATGATCAAAACGTTTTGTGAAGTGTATACATATTTCTACAGCGATGATTTTTTTTCTAATCGAGTGTAAAGCGACGTATACGTCCACTCGCTACGGCGCCTGAGCGCGGTCTGGTGCGACATGAATCCTTCTTCCATACTTTTATTTACATCGAATATAAATAAAGAAATAAATTGGACCTTATTACATAGGAGTTAAGGTAACTGACATAAAAATGAGAAATTTTGTATACAACTAAATAATTTTTTTCTCAGATGTAGTGTAGATAACTTGGATTTTATTTTATGTCATTTAAACTTGACTATATGTAGCATAAGCAGATATTTTTTTTAATTAAAATAAACGTAAATTTACTGAGATTTTCATACCGAAAAGCAGGCTGTTTAGCGCGAAGGGACTACGGAGAATTGATTTTTGAAAATGGATACCTATTAATTTAAAAAAACAATCATCTGTACATCATTGTTAAAGGTTCAATGTATCTGTAGTTAGTCATTATGTTTAACAAAGTTCAATGGTTTTGTTGTAATTCTTACCGAAAAACAGTGAAAATGGACCTTTTTTGAGAGCGCTTCCTTAAAACAACATATATACCTACTAGGTAAGTATAACACAACAACTCTTTCAGTAATATAACTACCTAAAGAGTCAGAATTTCTATTCTTCTTTTGTTTTTAACAGTTATTGTGGTCAGTTATAATATTAGTTGGTGGTAGCTAGCCAAGTGAGCTATTTCCTTACGTGACGATTTCAACTATTTAACTCTGACGCAAGCCGCGTTAGCAAACTTCCTTTCCATAATCAAGCGATTGTACTCATTCTACAATGTAACCTTTTTAAATGTTATCAGTTGACATTTTATTAAAACACCCAATGTCATTAGATAAACAGCTATAGTGTCAGCCCTAACGCTTTTTCAAGTTAAATATTAGACCTTACATCTCCGGTATCGAATGTATCCATTAACGTTTAAGTAAGTCTACACCTATGTTTACTGAACACGCATACATCGTTAAGTATAAACACCCCCGTCACTAGAAACGAATATACAATATCGTTGGGGTGGTATGTATATCGATATTTTAATCGGAGATGTGTGTAATTATCGATAATCGATAGATTAACAATCTTCACTTGTTTTAATAAGGACAATAAGTGTGTAAAATTAGTAAACTAAAATGCAAATCATAATCTATACTAATATATAAAGCTGAAGAGTTTGTTTGTTTGTTTGTTTGGTTGAACGCTATGATCGCAGGAACTACCAGTCCGATTTGAGAAAATCCTTCGATTTTAGATAGCTCATTTATCGAGGATGGCTTTAGGCTATATATCATCACGCTAAGACTAATAGAAGCAGAGCACCAATGAAAAATGTTTCAAAATTGGGCACTTTTTTCCTTTCGAGAGATTTCGTTAGCGTTAGTATTATATACGTTGCCATGGTAACGTGGTAAGTTTCTATCGCAAACGTTTCCAAAGGTTATTTTGTTTTCCTATACAAAAAGTTTATACTATTTTTATTTCCAATTTTTTATTTGTTCTCTATTACGTATTATAAAAATAAAGTTTGTGTATATACGATTAAAATAACAACTTTTTGATGAATGGATATGGCTACAAATGACCAAAAAAAATTTTTTTATTACTTTGTCTATATTTTTAGATTATTATATTTTGTCTGTTTGTTTGTTTGTTTCGGGTAATCTCCGAAACGGCTGGACCTATTTTAACAGGAATTTTACTTTTTACTGGCAGATAGCGGAAATTATAGCGGTTGACATATTCTATTTTATTTGTCCGCGGCTTCGTCCGCATTGCTTTTTCTAAAATGGTCGGACCGATTTTCACGGGGTATTCACTGGTAGATAGCAGACCTCATAAAAAGTAATTTAGGTTTTTTTTATACGCCTTCGGCCGCAGTGGAATATCCGTAATGCTTGAACTGATTTTCACGGAACTTTCACTGGCAGATAACTCACCTTATAAGAAGTAACTTAGACTATTTTATTTTGTTACTCAAGACTTCGTCCGCAATATCCTACTATCTCCTAATTGGTTGGACCGACTTTCACGGGGATTTTACGGACAGATAACTAGCGGGCTCGGAAGACGTTGTCCCGCCCCGATAATAAAATGAAAACTTTGACAAATTATACCTAATACCTAAACCTATCTACTGGTAAAAACGGCATGAAAATGGTAGTTTTTGACTTTCTTTTTAACCGACTCCGAAAAAGGACGAGGCAACTATGTTCGGTTGTATGTATTTTTTTATGTATGTTAATCGATATTTTCGTCAATTCTGAACCGATTTTAATGATTCTTTTTTTATTTGAATTGGTACACTATGTAGTGATTAACTGCTACCTGTGCATTCCTTCGTGTGACATTGATCAAAAATATGTTACAAACGCGTGAGACGTGTGCCTTACTGGACTCCAAGAATAAATATACATAATTGAAAGTCATATATTTGTATGTAATATGAATTATATCATCTTTTTGGTCAATTTGGTGGCTATTTTGTTTTATTTACCGCGTTTGCTTCTACATAACTCAGTGATTATAACAACGTATAAGAATAACTTAAGTATATCGACAATACGGGCATATTATATCTATATAATAAAAGATTTAAGATATATTGTGCGATAATCTATAGCTTATAATTTTCATTACTTTCTTATATAGTGTTAGTGAGCACTGAGTTTGGTATATAGAAGGTTGAAGTTCCAGTTATGTTGCTGATGATAAATCCTATCCCATTCGATATACTATTAGTATTCATATATCTAATGTACACGTTACATGTTACAGTAGAGGGCGTTCGTATCGTAGTTACAAATGTTTTTGAAAAAGCGTTTCTGTAATGTACCCACCCACTCATAATTTTACATTTCTTTAATACATTTTTAAAAAGCGCGTGCGGAGCCGCGGGTAACAGCTAGTGGAATTATATTTATTGAAAAAGCATGAAATACGTGTTGTTCGCAGAATACAAACTACAATGATTTGAATATCAGTACAATATTAAGTATCTTCCTACATCAATATTACCACAACACTAACCACAACATTAACAATATTAGAGCCACGTTGAAGCTATTACTGGTTTCAGCATGAATGGGTCGGCTCGCCGGGGTAGTACCACCCTCTCAAGAAAACGAGGAAGTAAAGTGTTGATTGTTGGTTTGTTGGTAGGGGGGCGCGGGCCCCCCCCCCCCCCCCCCCCCCCCCCCCCCCCCCCCCCCCCCCCCCCCCCCCCCCCCCAAAGGGGGGGAATTTTGCCCTTGGGAGTGGGGGGGGCGCCCAAAAAAAAACCGTATCATTGTATATTCACTATAATAATAACGATAATATTCTGTCAATGTTAACGGTTTTTTAATTTATCGTTGCAAGCATTCCCTCGACAGAATGTTTGATACGAATTTCGATTCATAAATTCGAAATATGATAAATCTTTTCTTTTTCTATATATAAATTAGTATATAATATAATAGCTCTATATATAGATATATAAATCGTGGTGGTCGAGCGGTGTGAGCCGTGGAATATCAATCCGATGTCCGCAGGTTCGAAACCGGGCATGTACCAAGGAATTTTTCAGAAGTTTGCTCATCGAAATTGGTAACACTGTCGGCTGACGGACAAGGAAAACGTCGCGAGGAAACCTGATCCTGGGAAATGTTCTTGTAAGTACTACTGTATGTGGGAAAACATAGAACTGCGGATTTCTCGGGGTTTGAAATTGCCAATATGTCATGTGCTCGCCTGGTGATTGTGACTATACCCTCCTTTGGTCCTGTAGTGAGTCTCTTAAAAACTGGTATGATGGTATATAAAAAAAGGTTCATCATATTTCTGAACTTAAAAATGTTATAATAGCTTGTATCCCTATCGCTCACAACTGTTTCTGATGACGGCTGGACATAGCTAAACGTTCAATCGGCTGATACAATACTCTGATTGATTAATAGTGCTAACATCTCATGTTATTCTATCCCGCTAAGCACCGCTCGATGGACCGTACTCAGAACCGTTTACAAGTGGTTCATTTATATGTTTTATCAATAAACACTAACTACCATCTTCAAGTCTAAAATCTGTCTCCAAATATTTATAAGGACTAATTTCTGCCCACGATTACGTCCGTGTGGAATAGTTACTTTGGGCTAACGTTAACTTTAACTCGCGACTTCATTTACGAAAAAGACGATAATACTTTTAAATAATACGTACGTTAACCCCGATTTTGAAACATTCTTCATTAGTGCTCTGCTCCTATTTGTTCTGGCGTGATGATATATCGGACCAGTAGTTCCTGAGATTAGCGCGTTCAAGCAAACAAACTCTTCAGCTTTGTAATGTTAGTATAGATAGTATAGATACTCCGGCAATTGCATCTGAGATGTCTTTTAGTAAGTTAACATCTTAAATCACATCGTCATTCAGTAAGAGATGAGTTTTAGTCAAACGTTGAAACGTATAAAGTATTAAAAACATATTTTCATACAACTATATCTACGAATATCTATTTTTAATACAGTTTAAATACTGCAAATTAAAAAGCGTTCTAGTAGTTTCTTTGGTATATGTGTACAAACGAACAAAGAGACAAACCGACGAACAGACAGAAAATAAAAAAAAAGTCGTTAAAATGAGTTCTATCGTCAACTATAAAGCCTCCCAGAGCATTTTTTCTCAAATGTATTTGATACATATAATTCGTGTTTTAATTGTTTCATAGTGAATAGCTTTTACCTATGTCTACGTTCGTGTTAATATAGATTTGACGCATTCCTCTCGTTTTTTTCTTCTGGATAAGTGCCCTATATCCTTTTCCGTATGATAACATGTATGCAAAATTTTATGTTGATCGGCTAAGTAGTAAATTATTATTATTAATATATACATATAATAAGAATGTAAATTTAACGTGTCTGTAACTTTAGATTTTTGTGAAAAAATTGTTCAGGTGTCTTGGGAATTACTTATAAAATACATTTCAATCACTTTTAGAAGTGCGTGTCTGTCTATCTGCGTGTCTGTTTCTTTGCTTGAACAAACATAACTGCTGAAGTACTGCGTTCACGATAAGATAATATAATCTTATTTCTTAAACTTATTTACTTAAATCTTAAAGCATATCCTCGAGTAACATTTAGTCTTGGTTTCATTAAAAGCGGTTCACTTGATCAAAAGTTATTGTAATTTTAATGACGACACGCCTTAAGTACGAGAGAAAAGTAAATAAATAAACGGTCTTAATACATTCAGATAATTGTATTATTCACTGTTCTTTTACGTTAGGTTCCACGCGGAAGGAGTTGCGGGCACAGCTAGTAAAAGATAATATTATCCGGATCAAGAATATAAAGGCTCTTTGAATATTCGTCGCAAAAGCACAATATATTAAACTACAATTCAGAACTATTATTAATGTTTTCAATGCGAAGTCCTTATTTATTACTAAGGCATCGAGCAAGTAAATTAGAGGTATTAAAACTTGTTAAGGGTTATCAAGTTATCTCGAAGTTTATCGTTTGGGATTTAGTTAATATAAACATAACTGGCAACCGGCCACGACTTTGTTCGCATTAAATATTATCACTACATATTATAAAACAAAGTCTGTCTGTTCGCAATAAACTCAAAAGTTACTCAACGGATTTTCATGCGGTTTTTACCCGTAGATAAAGTGATTCATCAGGATGTTGTAGGTGTATCATTTGTTAAAGTTTTTTTTATTAGAATGGCGGGACAACGTCTGCCGTGCCCACTAGTATAAAATATTATAAGAATACAAATCTATACCACTCAGGTATAATAAATAAGGAATAATAAAGGCATATTCTTCTATCACTATAGTAAAATGAAAGTATATTTCTTTTAAGGCTCAATCACGGAAAGATCGTGGAATATAATAGGTATTTACCTATGAAATTGCCGTTCTGCAGTACTGGCCATTTCAAATCAAAATAATTTTTGTTTGGCTAAGAATTCTAATTTCAAATTAATTTTATTTTAAAAACATGGAATTCTTTTTCCAAAAGTAGTCATTTGTTTATTGATTAGTGTTACATTTTCATCGCATTTCAATTTTTTTTATCATCATGGAGACGTTAAAAATTCGAGTAATTATGGAATATGAGTACCGTCGTGGCAGCAACGCGGCACAAGCGGCACGCAACATCAAAGACGTTTACGGAGCTTACACTACAAACCAACGCACCACCTGTTATTGGTTTGCTCGCTTCCGTTCTGGGAATTTCGACCTGAAAAATGAACCTCGCGGTTGTCCGCAGACTTTGGTCGACAATGACGAATTAAAGGCGATTGTGGAAGCTGATGATACACAATCTACCGCTGAATTAGCAGCAGCTTTCGACGTTAGCGTCAAAACAATATTGGTCCATTTGCGTCAAATTGGCAAGGTAAAAAAGCTTGACAAATGGGTGCTCCACGAACTCAATGATCGCCAGCGCGAAGTACGCGTCGAGACGTGCTTTGCTCTGCTCAACAGACACACAAATGAAGGAATTTTGAACCGCATTGTTACCTACGATGAAAAATGGATTCTGTTTGATAACCGCAAGCGCAAGTTGGTTGGATCCTGGTTCAGCACCTAAACAATGCCCTAAACGAAAACTTACCCCTAGAAAAGTGATGGTCACTGTTTGGTGGTCTAGCGCCGGTGAGATTCATCACATCTTCTTACCAAACGGGGTGAGCATTACTGCAGATATGTGCTGTGAAGAACTGAACACAATGATGGAGAAGCTGGCATATCTCCAACCAGCATTGGTCAATCGCTCGTCTCCGTTGGTCTTGCACGACAACGCGCGACCTCATACTGCACAGCAGACGGTCTCCAAGTTGCAAGAACTGGGGTTGGAAGTTCTCCGTCATCCGCCCTACTCACCAGACCTTGCGCCTACAGACTACTACTTTTTCCAGAATTTGGATAACTCCTTGGCGGGAAAAAAAATCAATACCCGAGAGGCAGTACAAAATGCCTTTGAAGAATTTGTTGCCTCCCGTCCTGCTGATTTATTTAAGAAGGGCATCAATAAACTACCACTGCGTTGGCAAAGATGCATTTATTGCATGGGTGATTACTTCGATTAATACAAATAAAAAATACATGAAAAAAATTAGTTTAAATTTTTTCATACAAAACGGCAATTTCATAGGTAAAGACCTAATATAAGATTTCTTTTCGAACTGACTAAGCTATTTGCTTAACGGGCTTTCACAGCTCCACCGGGCTATTAAGACGAGCACTTAAGGCACTTCGCCGCTTGGCAACAAACACAAGGATACCAAAGTGGCCAACTTCGGCTTGGGCTGTTGCCTTGGATGCAACAACGTAAATCTGTCTAAGCTAAACTAAGCTATTCATACATATGTACCGGCATGTGTGCCTCACGAATTCAAACGTGTATTTCGTATCTGACAACTAGGTTAATCTAAAACTATAAGGACGTATGAGAAGAGAATTATGAGCATTCGATGTGGAATTTTTCATAGATGGTTCTAAGCTATTTATTTCTTGGATTCAATTGAGTATTTGCCATTTTTAAAAGCTCAACGAAGCGAGCGGTAAATGGCAATAAATACCATTGATGTGTGTATTGTTTATCCGCAGTAATTTCCGAAACGACTGATCCACCTTCAATGAGACGTTATATACAATTACAGATAGATGATTTTTAAAGGTAATATATAGGTTACATATCACTACTCTTTGCCATAAGACTCTTGGGCTAGATTTTTATATTTAATTAATAACTAATATTTCTTACATTTTGTTCCTTCAATACACAAAAATCTAGTCGTGTCAGTTCTATTAATATTACAAACTAGGAAGTGTATGCCGATAGATAGATGTTTGTTACTCATTCAAGCAAAAACTATTGAACGGATTTTGACGAAACTATGCAATAACTTATATATCACAATGATATATGGACTATAGTTTATAAAAATTATGCCTAATTTTACTATATTAAACCGTCATTGGCAACAGAAAATTATTTCAAAAGAATTTAAAGTGTCATAATTTATAAGGACATAAAAGAAGATAATAAAAGAAGATAAAAGTCGTAGGCACTCGTTAGTTTATAAATATACGAACAAATTTTAAATTTCTTAGACAAAATATATTAAATATATTGACATAAAACGTGATACTGTCTTATATTTTTCTACACAGCTACTATTTAACTAGCAGTAATAGGACAACGGGGGATAATTTAATTTAAATACACAAGAATATAGCGTATATATCATATAAGATTATATCCATGTAGGTAATATTTGCTAAATAATTAACTGCCCGATCTTATAACTTAAGAGACGACATTTATCTTCGACTCCATCGTGACTCTCATACCCCAAGATTATCACCCTCTATAGTATCATGCTTAGCTATTATCTTTTGTGTTGTCGCTTTTCTGAATCAATTTGTATATACCTGACTAGTTTTTTCCCACGGCTTCACTCGCGAGAATGTAGATTTAACCTATACCTCAGAAATTGTGGTTTTTTTAATAAAAGCTACGCACTATCCTCTTTTGTATCCCTAACAAGGTTTATGGATAATTTCATGATGATCGTTTGAGTAGTAAAGGCTTGAGAACTTAAAATAAAAATAAACTCACATCGATACATATAATACCGTAAATCTAACGTGTGTAGCGTAATATACTAAATATATTTTTGTAAAAAAAAATCTTACAGGAATAAGTAATAAAATACATTTCAATCAATTTTGGAAATGTCTGTCTGTTTGTTTGTTTGAACACGCATCACTGCTAAAGTATTGCTTTCATGATAAAACCACTTCAAGAAAATCATAAAAAATATCTTCGAGTAATATTTAGTTTTTATTTCATTAAAATCGGTTCACTCTATCAAAAGTTATTGTAATTTTAATGACGACGCGACTTAAGTACGAGAGAAAAGTAGACAGTAATTAGGCTTAATACGTTCAGATGACTTTATTAGTTACTGTTTTATACACCAGGTTCCACGCGGACGAAGTCGCGGGCACAGCTAGTTCATAATGTTGGTCAGAATCATAATTACCAGGAGGCTTACAGTTGGGCATGACAGCCTGATTATTGACAGTATATAAATTTCTCGGTCATTGCCGTTGTTTTTAGATTGAATTGTGCTCATTTCAGGTACAGTACTTTCGTACTAGGATAAAACAATTAACTGTGTATGTTCCTGAATTAATTTGCTTTCTGTGTTCTTATAGATATGTTTTTTTCGAATAGAGCGTGTTTACGGAAATTTCATCAACCAGATAATTTGTTTTTGACCAACACGAACAAGACAATTCAAATAACAAACTAAGAGGACAATTGGTTATTTAAGACACCTGGCTGATTGGATTATACAGGTCCAACAGCCGAATGTCGCTTAAAGACAACGTCTCTTAAAAATCACATGAAAGCGTGAGCCATCTCTTAAAGATAAACATAAACATTATTATTGAAATTCAGTTTTTGTGTAAAACAGAGCGTCTTACATAATTTTTATAATAATTTGATATAGTTTCACTAAGGGGGGGTCCTGAATTTGATGTTCCTTTAATACCTCTCTGCCCCTTCTAAAGGTCACGGACGCCGCAATGGTGCAAATATCAAAAAGGTTTTTATTAAATTCCCTAATATTTTCCTCTCAAATGATAAATGGTCGTGGAAAAATACGTGAAATATGTTGACAATTTAGTTGAATCCAAATTACTATATCTTGTTTATGACGACCTGGCAGGCAGATTGCCAACAGACTGTACAAAATTATAGAAGGCAATAACGGCTATATGCTAATAATGAATTACGTTGTTGTGTTATGTTATAATAACTGTTATCTAATAACTGTTAATAAATCAATTATTCTACTGTTTGTAATTGCAATATGTAATATTGACATAATAATGCTATTTAAATTTTGATATGATTGTCGTTTTCGTACATATATGTTATTGCATAATGCTTGCTGGTTCTCACATTATAATAACACAGACCAGCTTTTGTTATATGGGAGTCGTGCGGGCGATGGCCGCCTACGGGGCACCAGTGTGGGCCGACGCCCTCGGTGCTGACAACGTGCGTGCGCTACGCAAAACGCAGCGCACGGTGGCACTGAGGGCGGTCTGGGCGTACCGCACGGTGTCCTCGGCGGCGGCTTTTACGCTCGCCGGCTCCCTACCCTGACCCGTACTGATACACGGCGGCGAGAAAACGTAGTGGAGAGCCTCCGACTCTCAGGGAAGTTGAAGTCAAGAGGCGGGAGCTCAGGGGAGTGGCGGTCGATAGGCGGATACAGGACCTGGTGGACGCGCGCTATGGGCGTTATACAGTGGACGCTGTCCGCCCGGTCCTGCGGGAGTGGATGGGACGAAAGTGGGGCTCCCTGACGTTCCGAATGGTGCAGGTACTCACCAGGCACGGTTGCTTCGGGTCGTACCTGCACCATATCGCACGAAGGGAGCCGACCGCCCCATGTCATGAGTGCGGCGCTGGTGAGGACACCGCGCAGCACACTCTTTCCGAGTGTGCTGCGTGGGAGGGGCAGCGCCGCATTCTGGCTGCGGCGGTGGGGAATTTAGGGGGGAATTTGTCGCTGCCGAGCGTGGTTTTGGCCATTCTCGATAGCGAACAGGCTTGGCGAGCTATGGCCTCCTTCTGCGAGGAGGTCATCTCGCAGAAGGAGGTGGCGGAGAGGGCTCACGAGGTAGATCCTCTAAGTGGCCCTCTCCGCCAACGGAGGACCGGCGGGAGGAGGCGGCGTTTTGCCAGACTCCTCCCGCCACCGTAGCCGGACCTGAGGGGATGGGCCGGGGGGCCCATCTCCTCATTGCACAGGTTCGGTGGACGAGGAGGGGCAGCCGGTGTGTACCCGGTTGCCTCTCTATAGGCGGGAGCCCGGCGGTCACCTTCCGCCGGGCGGATCGTTGGGGCGGCTCTCCGAGGGGAGAAGCATAGATCGATCCCTTGCCGCCTCAATAATACGGTCGGTTGGTACACCGTGGGGTTTTAGTCCGTCCGAGTCGGACATAACCCACCAGCTCCCCCGGGAGGGTGGCGTATCCATAAGGGATTTCCCCACGTACAAAAAAAAAAAAGACCAGCCTTTGTCGCTACCAATAATGATATCTATACTAATATTATAAATATGAATGTTTGTTTGCTTATTTGTTACGCTTTCACATCTTAACTATACAACTGAGCATCATAAAAATTTTGCATAAACGTTGCCAGGGATACATAAAAGGACACTGATATATCATACCCACAAAAAAAACCCCGAGGGAAAAAACAAATCTATATTAAAACGCTCAAAGCAGCGAGCAAAATCTAGTCTTCAGTAATTTGTTACTCATTGCGTAGGTATAATACATTGCATTATTAAATGTTTTAATAATATAATACTTCGATATAAAATACTTTTTTTATATTTTCAAGTGAAAAGAGGTGTGAAATATTAGCTTGCTGTAGAATGTAGATGGAAAATGAACAACAGAGATACAAAAAATACTCATACACATCAACTAGTAATATGTTACTGGTTGTTAGCAACAAACTGCGTCGATGCTTAGCACATAAAAATGGGAAAAGATTGAAAATTCATCATGTCGTAGTTGTTGAACTGAAGATTAAGGATCTGTGGGTGTAAATATTTCAGCAGAAAAGTTAGTGATGATAATTCAAGCTAAAGACGAAAGAACTGAGATGCATTTCTGAGAAAATTAAATTACTTTGGATATTAACTCTTCGTTTATAATGTTATATTACTAATAAACCAAGAAGTAGATGTATTATCTTACATCGTAATTTATTTTAATATAAATTCCATGAAAAAAAATCTAGTGTCTACTATTAGTCTTTTTTCATACGAGTTCGGCAAAATGAGAGCACAGTCCCCGATGGCAAGTATGCTATAGTCCATAAATAACGGTGACTGTCAGTCTTAAGTAGCAACTGCAGTCGTCGCTATCATGTCGACCTGCAAAAGTGTCACTTCATGCTTCGTTTGAAGTACCCCATGTCGTAAGCAAATATCCGAGCTAATATCTGAAACTGGTGGACCGATTTTGAAGAGAATTTTACGGGTCAATAGAGCACTTTTCAGCGTATTATCTAGGTTATTTACCTTTACTGTTATTTATAAAAAATAAGTAATAAAGACAAAATTACAATAAAAAAATGAAAGCAAACAGTAAGAATGAAATAGTGACCAATAAACAATGTAATGATTCGAAATTTTTCCGAAAACATTTTCTATTATTATAAGAGAATCGATTTTATAAGCGGAGAATCTTATTAGGGGCACAATACATACAAAAGTCCTTCAGGATGTTCAGAAAATGATAAAGACCGTCCTATCGGAAAGCGATGAGACCGAAACTTTTGTTCGAACAAGTGATCGGCTCAAATGGAATCTGTTAATCCATCGAACAACGTTTCGTACGTTCAATCAAAAAACTGAAGTATTATGCTTCGAGTTCCAGATGTTCAGTTAAACTGAACGCCGGATCTGTCGGGATGAAAATCGGGTGGAGTGTCAGGGGTATCCTTACGCTTACGCCCCTGCCACAGTATCAGCCGAGTCTCGTCCGGAGCCGGACGCCCGCTTTCTTTCATTTTCCAGAAATCTCTCCTATCACTAAACTTGAGCTTGTATTTCATTCAAAATCTATTAAACGACGAATAAAAAAAATTATAAAGTTTATTTCAGTTATATTTCCGAATCGCAATCTACAGGTGTCACCACGCGCGCAAACAATGACTCAATTTCAGAGAGAAAGCTTTCATGAGTTTATTTATTTTTTAATTAAATGACTTCAAAGTGCTTAAGTGTGAAGTGTTTTTTATAAAGTAAAAAAAAAAAATAAAAAAAAATGTAACAAATAAAATATCGAATACAAATAAACACTAAAGACAAACCAATAACAATAAACAAAATACAAATTTAAAATCAATTAATTGAATAATAAAAAAGTGTTTTAAAATATTTCCTGAATGTGCTTCTAATTCTAATAAATATTTTAAATTAAAAATTTATCTAAAATTTTAAAATTCTCGTTGTTCTTAAAATAAGTCTTGAAAATTTTAAAGTGGGTTTTATCTTATTGAAATCTTAACTAGGTATGTACTGTTTGAGATTTTCTTTGTTACCAATCTTCATTGTTATATATTTTGCGGGGTGGTAGGGTGTCTGTACCCAACTGGATCGCGACCACCGTACACCAGGTGGAACACCCGCCATAGTGACACGTTTGTACGTGTCGCGTTCCGGGATCAGCCGGTGTATATCCAGCAACCGGGGGGGGGGTGCTGTCCCTGACTGGGTCGCTTTCAGGCCGGCATGACAGCGGCGACCGGCGATAGATAGTATGTCTTTCGGTGGTCGCCATTGTTTTTGGATTGTACTGTGCTTACCATCAGGCACAGTACAGTCACTTTGCCGAGCTACAATAAAAAAAAAAAAAAAAAAAAAAACTTTATCTCAAGAATCAAATACAATTTCATTCTACTATCCAAATGGGATAACAATTTCCAATGCATTTTAATAACTGAATAATGTTTGTTATATGAATAGTGTTCGGCACAAGCTGCATTATAATTATGATTTATTTAAATTATACGACAACTTTAGCCCGCAACTTGATTCTCAAGGAAATAATTCTTTTTTATCCAAATTAATTATAGGTATTTGTTTTTTTATTATAATTTTATTGTAACTCTTTTACAAATTTAGTTTACCTCTATTAATTTTGTTATTATTGTTTAGTTTTTATGGAAAAGCGTAATGATATTATATAATATATCTTTTAACTTATATAAACAAAATGGAAGAGGTCTGTCGTTGTGAGCGCATCACTGAAAAACTGAATAGATTTCTATCAATATTTTAAATTTCACTTCTAGAACACTCGATTCTTATCTAACTAAAACCAGTGCGTGTGTCAGTGTGTACACGCAGAGAAAGTGAAACTTCTTTGAATATATATTATATTACTTATATATATTATATTACTACTTCTTCTAAATATATATTATATGGATATAATATATAGTTATTTATAATATATTATACATATAATATATGAATATATTTACGTATTTTGCTTATACTTATATATTTATTTATTTTGGTATTCTACTAGATCCAGGCAGACAATTATACATAGTTATTTTTAATAAATACTCTTACGTTTAACGAATAAGGTGTCATAGGTAGTTTTATTTCAAAAATATATTTCGATTTTTATAATATAAGCACTACAAATGATTAAGCAATATGTTGTACACAAACTATATACATATTTGCTCTCAATTTTTTTATGGTTTCTTCCGTATATAAAACATATTTTTAAGATTATACAACACAGACGGAGTTGCGAGTTTCAACTAGTATGTGTAATGCTATAATACTTTAAAAAGTCCTCCGCCTGCTTGAAAAACCTCGTAGAAAACAATTCAGTGCTTTTGAGATTATCTGGAACGAACTTAGACAGTTATATTGTACTTATTTGCGTACGTTAGATACTATACTCATAACGTCAATATTCAATGTGCCAATCCTTCAGTTCAAGTACACGCAGTTATTAAAACTATAGAAAATAGTTAAAAATTATAGAAGGAAAGTTAACAACGGAAGAGCAAAGAAAACCAATAAAAATTTTTGCTGAAATATAGGGAAGTAATATAGTATTCTTTCGTTTATTTAATATGGATATAGTACGTAAATATTTATTATAAGATGAAATTGTAAAAGCAAAAATATACATAAATATCTTGGCAAATGGTGTATAATTAATTTTAAAATATATTATGTTGCCGTCTGTCCTTCTTTTGCTAAGATTTCATTTCGAACATAAATTTTTATGAGTTCACTAACTCTGAAACGTTGAGATTGAAAGAAACTGTCTTTTGCATATTACGTCCCCTTAATAGAACAATCTTAAACTAGATTTCTACGAATGTAGTTGTAAAAATAATTGTTACCGACCGTGATCGGTCAGTTTGGTTAAAGTTGGCATTATTGTTCATCAAGAATAAACGAGTTCGACATTTCTTGTCTTATCACATCTAAGTAGGTTTTATACAATATATTTTCCTCTTCGACTCTTCTCTATTAGTTGTGGAATCAACATTCGTACCTTTTACACACCATCGTTCTCCATATTACAAAGCTGAAGAGTTTGTTTGCTTGAACGCGTTAATCTCAGTAACTACTGGTCCGATTTGAAAAATTCTTTCAGTGTTAGATAGCTCGTTTATTAAGGAAGGCTATAGGCCATATATAAACACACAATATTATCTCAATGTGCTCATTTTCTTAAAAAATAATCAGAATACTAAGTTTTACTTCTACCGTTGTGAACTAACACTCTTCTTTTTTTATTTCTACTCGGTGGAATGTCAGTTCGTAGCCTATACGTTCATATCCCGACATGTACTAAGAATTTCTTCTGAATCCGCGTACATTTACTACTACATATTGGTAACACTATCGGCTTTCGGTAAAGAAAAACATCATAAGGAAATGTGAATTTGAGGCATGTTCTTGTAATATCATCGTATGTGGAAAAATATAGAACTGTGAACTTTCCGGAGTTTAAAATCACTAATACGTCGTGGCCTAGCGTAGTGGTTATACCCGTACCTTCCTCTGGGAAGCCTATGATCTTGCAGTGGGTCTCTTGAATGTCTCATGAATATTATCTATACTAGTTATATCAAAAACGTAAAAATAAACCATAAAGAGCAAGTAATAACATAGGAATAGTGAGTCGGAAAAGCTTTATGTGGTAACAGTAGCTCTGTAACAACTGGTCGTAAACTCTTCTAGTTTCAATGTAATAATACCAAAATGAAATATCTTACTGCTTAGCTTTTCTCGTGAGAAATACTTAACAAAATAAAATCGCTAATCGAAAAATACGATACTAATGCGTGTCATTTATCTAGTGATTCGATTTCCTTACGATGTAACTCCTTCAACGCGGTTATTTTTATTCAATGTATGTGATTTCCGGAGAATTAGTACGTCTCGATGCCTGAAGTTGCATATAACAGAACGTTGTTACTCTAGTCTTATCTTTCGGATCACTATTATTTTTGAATCTGGCTTAACGTATTTGTCTTTTATATACAATGAGATAGTGGGATTTCAGAGATGAACGGGAAACTCCGCGTTTCTCATATAATCAAACTTTATGTACATTAAAATTATACAATATTTAAAGCATCACTTCTATTTTTCACCCGTTATCTATACATATTATAAGAATGTAAATCTAACGTGTATGTACTTTTAGATTTTTGTTAAAAAAAATTGTTACCGGTGTTTTGGAATAAGTAATAATACACATTTCAATCTTTTTTAGAAATATATTTCTATCTGTTTGTATGAACACGATTCACTGCTAAAGTACTGCGTTCAGGATAAAACCTCATCAAGAAATGAAATACATCCTCGAGTAAAACTTAGTCTTGATTTCATTAAAATTGATGCACTCAAAACTAACTGACGCGACTTAAGTACGAGAGAAAAGTAGATAAATAATTGAACTTAACTGATTCAGATGATTTTATTAGTAACTGTTTTTTTTTAATTAAGTTCCACACGGACGAAGTCGCGAGCACAGCTAGTAAAAAAATATTTTCCGTGTTTAATGACTGTCCTTTTTCTTAAGAAATGAAGTACAATTTACTATTTCATAATTTTTAATTTTAGAGTTAGAGTATAAGTTAAAAGAAATGCTCCTTTTTCACGATGTGAATAATACTTTATTATATTATAATTATTAATCGCATCACTGTTATTTTTCGTATAATATGAAAAGTAATTTATCATATTACTAGCTTCTGCCCGCGACTTCGTCCGCGTGGAGTAGTTACTTTGGGCTAACGCCAACACGCAGCGAAGGCTCACAAAAAGAAAAATATCCCGATTTTGAAACATTCTTTATTAGTGCTCCGCTCCTATTGGTCTTAGCGTGATGATATATAGCTAATAGCCTTCGTCGATAAATGAGCTGATGACATAATGTTTCAAATCGGATCAGTAGTTCCTGAGGTTAGCGCGTTCAAGCAAATAAACTCTTCGGCTTTATAATATTAAGTATAGATAACTATGAATTTTACCACACCTACTTTTGATGTACAGTAAAGAGTAATATAGTATTTTAAAATAAAAGTTTAAAACCTTGTTTAAGCAAAGATTTTGTGTCCTTGTTCTTATTCTACCGTTTTTGTAACAGATCAAAGAAATTGTTCGACATAATGCTTATAGCTAATTATTGCATTACACGGCTGGATGCTCATTGTCATTTCTTGGGACGTAATTATCACGGAAAGTTCGGTTACAAAGGAGTTTTCACCCGCCAATGCTCCGTATAGGCAATGATTTCTCAACTGTGGATTTTAAAGCGACTAGGCTTTTACAAGGAGTGAGTGATTAATTTTTAGTAGTAATTCTATCAGTTTAATTGCCATCCATAGGCTTTAGTGACCGCCTACTATAAGGCGAAACGTGCACCTTGCTAACATTATAGCTTAACTTATAAAAAGAATGCTAGATTCTACATTTCTCTTTTTTAAGAACTAAACTTAGGCAATTTCTGGTCTTCCCAACTGATTAAGATTACAGATAATATTATCAGATATTAATGGCTGCCTACGTTACAAATTTCAGCGGTGAATTACATTGCTTAACTTTGTAACGTTACATTTTACGATTTCATGTACGGGTAAAGCCGTGTTTGGACTTTTACATAAGCGATTAGCGAGTATAAGAAGTACTGAGAATTTTAGGTACTACGCGTTTTCGTCAAGGGCGCTGATAACATATGTATGATAATAAAAAAAAATTTGATTTTATCCCAAAAATAATAACTTCCTTGAGATTTTAAACCCTTTCTAGGATCTCAATTGAAATACTCCAAAGCGGCTTGTACAATTAAATAAATCATTATATAGTCACACACCTCCCAAGTATAAGAACGCAGGTAACTGTGTCTATCTGTTATGTTTTCCCGAATAAACCTTTGAGTACATCGTAATGAAATTTGACATAAAGGTAACCTGAGATCTGGAATCAAGGACAGATTAATTTTAATTATTTGTAATAAGGTCATTTAAAAGTTCAAACAGATATAAAATTATATAATCACTAGCTGATAACCGCGACTTCGTCTGCGTCGTTTATTATCTCGATTGTTTTAATATATCTCAAAGCGAATATGCAGCGTTTTCGGCGAAAGCTCTCAGGCGGCTTAACTTTTTCCGACACTTCCAACAATTATCGTTATATTTTGACCAATTTTCAAAAAATCTAGACAAATTATATACTTTAACCTTCCTCGTGAATCGCTTATGAAAACCGTATGAAAATCCGTTAAATCGTTTTTGAGTTTATCGCGAACAATCAGACAAAGAAGTTTGTATTATAATATGAAGTGATAAATAATACATAAACTTAGTTGGTAAAATTATCAAAAAAAAGCTGGTGATAACTTTCTTGAGTTTGAGAAGACCCCGTGTGAAAGAGGTCTATATCGAACATTTTTGAGACGCGATTTTTCAATATTTGATATTACGGCAATACTATTTTTTTTCTATTGAACGTCAATTCTAGAGATCTGGCGTAATTACGCTTCAATTACGCTATTTACACCGTGATGGATACTAAATTATTTCAACGTTATTAGATGGGACAATATTATTGAATAAGACAATAGATAAATTATTTATAGACATTATAATTTGTAGAACAACATTAATTTAGTGTGCTACACACGCTGCAAATGGCTATTCGTATAACGTAAATGTATTTAATAATCTCTTCCTATTTATATTGTTCTAGATTTTTATAAATTTATTCAATAGTACGCATATATCTCGGAGTAAAAATCGATGTTACATAAATCAAGTAAGTTGCACCAACATTTGGTGTATTTCTGTCACATAAATTTTATGTACCCTTTCATTTCCTCTGCATTCAGAATATATTACTTTGTGAATTTATTTGCTTGCATATGTCACAGTGATATGGTTACTGTTTTCAGTAAACGAGTTAAATGTAAGGATTTCAAGTAAAGTTAGATCCAACCTCTCGAATCTGTATAGTGTATGGTTTATTTTATAAGCGATAAGATAATATTGTTTTTCTTCTGAAAGGTTATCCCCAAATTTAACATAATATAGTGTATTGATTTGGGAAACAAAAATGTAAAACTATATTTACAAAACTCTCTAGTGACCCCTCGACTGTCCAAAATAACAAATTATTTATTGTAACATCACATTTTTTATAATATATGCATTTTTTTTATTTGTACGAACTTTCCTTTTCTAAATCGTTAAATTTATAATGTCGTGAAATTAAAACAAAAAGTAAAAACATGCACCACCATTTTGAGATACGAGTTTTAAAAAATCAGCCCAGGGATTAATTAAAATACCTGACTTACTGAGTAGAGAAGCGATAATTGTTCTTCAGTCAGTAAAAGTTCCAATTCCACAGCGACTCCATGTTTTCGGTGATGGAAAATATTGCGTTGAATCATACAACGGTGCTACGACATTGTTAACACCTACTTGATTAAATGCTAACTTAGAGCTAAAAATCTGTCGACAAACATCTGTAAGTATCTTTCAACTTTAATAATTGAAAGTCACTGAGTGTTTTAGGACATAAAGATATTTAACATGAGATGAGTTTATGATCAAACGTTAAACTTATTAAGTACATATACAGTGGTGGTCATATAATTAGAAACACTTCTTATGAATAAAGAAAGTATAACTTCAACGTGCGTTAGTAAAAATTATACACATTCAATAAATAATAATCATGCAATAATATAGCCACTCAAATAAAAAACTCATTAAATGCATAAAATATAAAACATATCTTACTTTTAATTACAAAATGAGTCTTACACATGTACGAGTTTATTTTCTGTTACTGGCCGCTTGGACGCCTAATTAGAAACATTTAAAAAAGCATCCATAGCTCGTTCTTTTTTTAAATTGGAGAATAACATTTCTTTCTTGGCTTTTTCTATTATTTTGGCGGCAGTTCAAGGCCTTAACCAGATTAAAAATGAAGTTTTTTCGCCTGATGACCCCAGAAACATCTCGTCAAGACTGATACGCCGAAGATTAGTGGAAGCTAAATTGTTTGGAAGAATCTCTCGAAAGGTACCGCTTCTTACCAAGCAACACCGAGAGAAGCGATTATGTTAATTGCACGGTACGAGAATGGAAAAAAGTGTTATTTTCAGATGAAACAAAAAGAAATATGGTAAATCCCGATGGAAAGCGCTATGTTAGACGCGTCTCCTGTAAGCAATGCTTTTAATTATAAATACACAAGGAGTATAGTCAAGCACGGTGGCGGTAACATTAAAGTTTGGGGGTGTTTTTCCGGATGTGGAGTTGGACCCGTTCGGAAGATTGAAGGTACAATGGATCAATGGCAATACAAAAATATCTTAGAGCACACAATGATTCCCTACTCGGATGATCATTTGCCTGTAACCTGGATCTTTCAGCATGACAATGACACACGGCCAATAGCGTCAAATGTTTCTTTAGCGAACAGCGTATATCCGTTTTAGACTGGCCAGCAAATAGTCCGGATTTAAACCCGATAGAAAATCCCTGGTATATTGACATTGACATGTCATTTTATTTGCATTTATTTTTTTGTTATAGGTTTATATTATTATAATGAGTTATTGTATCTAATATTATATTATTATTACTGAGAAAACTCTGAAACCACGAATCCTAAAAAAACCTTGAAAATGCAGTCCTCGGGAATAGTCTAAAGTTGGATAGTTTTCTGTTACATAAAAATGGCAATATAGCAAGCAAACCATACTCTTGAAGAACTTCGTTTATAACCGGCACGGTGGTGCCGCTCAAGCAGACACTATAAATAGCCTACCAAAGCTAACGCGTACAGAAAAATTGTAAGGCTAAAAGATTCCATCATTCTTCGTAACTATATAATAATAATCATAAATACAGTGGTACAACAAAATAATCCCAAGGAGGGTTGATGTCAGGCAGGCGGCCGATCGTAAAAATTAAGTCAAATCATATACCACAAGATGACAAACGTGTTGTACCGACCGTACTTATGTGGGATAAGGGTAAGAAGAAGAAAATCTCTGGTATATTGTTAAAAAGAAAGTCTCAAACAAACGTATCACCAGTCAAAACGAATTATATGAAGCATTTGCTGAAGCATGGAATTCAATCCCCCCAGAAAAATGTATGAAATTGATTGAATCAATGCCACGTCGTTGCAGTGCTGTTATTGAAAATAAGGGATACGCCACTAAACATTAATTACAACTATTGGTAGACTGTAGATAGTAGTTATTTCGTAAATAACGATACTAATTACTAATACTTGAAACAATATTGTTTTTTATACTTTTTTGTTCTTGTTTCTAATTAGTTGACTATTATTGTTCATACCTTAAAACTCATTTAAATGTTTGTCTGTAATGTAATATTGAAACTGCACTTGTATAGTGGGATTTATATTGTTGTCCTATTTATTGTTTAATTTCAAAATAAAAACGATTGCAGTGAAGTATGTTACATAATGTCAAGGACCGTTAGTAGTGTTTCTATATACGACCACCTCTGTATATATATATAATATATATATATATATCTAAAACAATCTGTTATTTCGCATGTGCGAGTAATGAATTTATGTCATGACACAAAATTTTTGTTTATGTCACAAAGACATATTTAACGACAGCCTAAAAAATATTAAGATATAAATCGTGCCTCAACAAAGATGTCAACTATGCATACAACACATAACTATGATAGTATTGCATTGTATGTCATATTGTCATAGGCTAACTGTGATTTTGTTAAAATTGATAATGTTATTTATAATTGGTTTGCATATTTATAATGTTAAGTTCTGTTATCCATTTAAATTTTAGTATATACTAGTGGGCCCGGCAGACGTTGTCCTGCCCTGATTAAAAATAAATTCTTGACAAATTATATACCAAAACGTTCCTCATGAATCACTTTATCCACTGGTGAAAACCGCATGAAAATCCATTCAGTAGTTTTTGAGTTTATCGCGAACAGACAGACAGACAGACGCGGTAGGGGACTTTATTTTATACTATGTAATGATGTACGTTTCAAAAAAACAATAATTTAGGAACTTTGGTAGTGGTTATACTGCTACTATTCATAGTTAGACGTTTTTTTTTATATTCTGGGACGTTTTCTTTTGTCAGATAATAATCAAGGTATATCTTATTTTTTAGAGAAATTGAATAAAACATACCGAAAACACAAGCGAAAATCCATCGAAACAAATTTAATATATACAATGCCCCCGAGGTCTATGGAGAATAACCTCGAGAAATGCGGTTTGATATAGCTGGATGTTTACATTTATTATTTTAAACTGTACTGATAAAGTCTTTAGTCTGTAGCTGAACTCATTACACGTTTTATTAGATAATCTATACTGACTTTATAAAACTCAAAAGATTGTTTGTTTGTTTTTAACGTGAAACGTACCGCTCCTATATTTACAATTCAATCTATGAGATAATCCGCGAGATCAAATTTTTTTTTTTTCGTACTTTATAGTTGGTGAAATTTTAGCCTATTAACATCACGCTGTGAATCTTAAGAGTTGAGCATCTATCGTGTAAAATATAGTTCAGATCCTACGCTACGTGAAAACGATCATTATTCAAAAGTAGGTAAATGTGAATACCTATGTGAATAGCGGCGTACCATTCCTGATAATTCAATTGTCTTACTGGCTCCGTATACAACTGTGTTGATCGTAAAGCAACATTTTAAACACTAAATCTACACGCTATAGATATATCGAAAGATCCAATCAAATAACAATTGTTATATACAAGAATAAATAATGTTTTAATTGAAAAGTTTCATAATTGTACCAAACGCTATAAATATAAAGTTGCGTTTAACGATCTCTCAGAGGTATTTAGGTTTAAAGCCTGCGTTAGGTCTTCAGTTATACTGTTGCTTTGACGTACGCTTCTGTTATTAAAACAGATACGTTTTACTCTTTATTGACGTACCTTTTGTTTGTTCTCATTGTTGTCGGACGTGTTCACGTGAGAGAAACTTGGGACTAGAAACAATGGTGGTTATGCTGTAAATGGGTTTATACACTTCATACGAAATTTATAAAAGCACTGAGTTTTATGTTATAAAAAATTCGAAACAATGGAATAACTGTGTTCTCTTTTCAATTTTTAAAATAATTTTAGTATGAGTAATTTAAATTTGTAAAATGATATTATTCTGGTTTTCACATCTTTTGGCACTTCGAACAAGACTCATATACATTTTTATACAGTTTATTAATTCTTCAAACATATTATAGGCTGCACAATCTCAATTCAAAATATCAATATTAGATGTACACAGGTCTCTATCCTACGCATCGCTTGTCTGACGCAAGCCACACAAGAACAATACGGTGGGTCACGCAAGTAGCATGTCGATGACGCGAAACCATAAGTTTATCTCCTACCAAAAAGTACCGTTCAAGGCGCCTTAAGAAGTTTTCACTTCAAAAACTTGGATATAGACAATATTATAATGATTGTTGATTATTTTACAGTAGTTACAAGTTGAATACAGTTATTATATATTTTCTCGGCGAAACGTTTGTTATACACTTCATAACATATCTCCAGTATTTGTCGGTTGTCATGTGGGCGATAACTCACTGTTCGCAAGAGCTACTTCCCAACGCGCAGTAGAAAATCGTTCTAATAAAACAAATAAAAGACAGTGTATCTTTTCAAATGTAGATGTTTTCTTTAACACGTTGTTGCTTTTATTCTACTTTAATATATATTATCAAAGTAACTCGGCGAATATTTTTTCAATTTATTTTTAAACCTATTACTTGACGGTCGTTATTATCTTTACATAATATTAAACCATGAGATGTTCTGTACTCACTTTGTTTATCCAGAATATAAAAAAGATTATTTTTCGAACTTACGCTATTATCCTGACGGCCTTTACCGCTTCACCGAACTGCTAAGGAGAATGCTTAAGGCACTCAACCGTTTTTGGCAACAACCCCGAGAAATAAAAAGAATTCTATAATCCCATTTTTATTTAAACGCAAACCTAATTTATACACACTTATAAAATTAAATTGTCCGCGATTTGTGTAGACCTGTCTCCGAAACTAGTGAATTCAGTTTTACGAGACTTTTACTGGCAGATAGAGGATTTTTTTGAATATATCTGAGATAATCATCACGCTTTTGTGTAGGGGTAAGCAATAGTCATAAATGTTAGCAGAAGTGATTTAATATAGGCAAAATGTTTATAGGGGCTAAAATGGCGTTAAGAAAATGTCACTTAAAAGACAGTTCGTAATTACTCCAAATAAAGCAATTTAATGAGATAACAAAACATTTTCAGTGAGAACAAATTCTCGAGCGCCATATTAAACTTACATTATACATATAATATAATCCAAATGAAAACGCGTCCGCTTTGCACTTGTACCACGCGTGAACTTAACAAAGTTGTCTCTGAGGGTGATACAGAGATATTTACGACTGAACCTAGGGATATAGGGTTTTGCTAACGCTTTGTGGAGTTCTAGTTTTATGGCCAACATATTGTTTTAAATACTAACGTGAACACATCATAAAGTGTAAGCAGGTGTTGTTAAGTTTTTGTCTCACCACTAGTTGGCTGATTAGTATTATTTAGTGTAGATGGATTTACATTGTTAGCCTAAATATATTTTTTTAAACAAATGCGCTAAACACCCTAATGGGATACGTTATTGTTTTCAAGGTATTTGGGGATCATTATGTTTTTATTTCATTTACGTGTATTGTCATCGAGACTGAACAAACAAACAAATTTAATGGAACTCGTTCCAATTCAGCTTACAAGATTTGATCTAAACAAACTTGGTTGATAGCGTGTTCGGACACCGGGGCGATGGACGTAGGTTCGAATCTTTGTAACTGAGTGGGAGCTTCCGGTGGAGCACGGTGGTAGGGCTTTTTCTAAATCCGCCGCCCGCTACCTACCACCCTCAAGTTGAAAATCTGTCGGCAAGCACCTTTTGGTGTACTTCGGCAGCTGCACTTGAGAGTCAGTCCTCTCTAGGTTTAGCGCGCTTACCATCGTAGACCACGTCATCATTTAACATCAAATGAGATTGTGGGCAAATGCTAATAAAGTATTTTGAAAAAACACACATTGCAAACTAAAAAACTTGTAAAAAAAGTGTCGTTGTGAATCGAGTCACTATGACCGATCTTCCTGAAGCACATAAAGGTAGTATGGTATTTTTAAACGGTAACTTGTGTGTCTCCAGAATGCTAGTATATAATTTAGACTTCGATTGACTCAATTCCAAGATTTCCGCAGTGGTTAGATACTGAGTGAGTCACTGAATTGTATATTGTAAGTTCGAATTTGGCTCAGGAAAATGTTTTGTATGAGACAAAGTGATTGTTCCGAGTTTGCTTGTAAGTTGCTTGTAAGTTTGCTTGCTCGTACTAAGTGTTTGTATATAAAATTAGTTTTTTTTAACATCAAGGTTAAATACTGTTCACGATTCACGGAACTGTTTCCACCGAGTCGTAATATTAATGTCTCAAACGATCAACAAGATCGCGTGTCTACCATCAAATTGGTTTATGCAAATCCGGAGATGTTTTCCGTTTAGTCCACAGTCGACTGTCGCGTTCTTAACAGATTTTCACTGTGCTACGCGGGATCCTAATATAATATAATTTTCAATTTATTATACCCTCGATACACGTTAGAATTATAGTTTTTTAACTCTGTGTTTTTTATTTTAAATAATTCTCAAAACGTACATACCAGTAACAAAAAAATCTGTAATTATTTACAGAATTAATAAAAAAAATATAAATAAGAAAAATTGTCAAATTAATTAATTTACAAAAAAAAACTATGTAATTTCGATGTTATTAAATGATATAATACTGTGAAATCAAGTACGTCTTGTAAACGGTGCCTAAATAAGTGCGAAATGTCCATTTAAACTTAGCCTTGTATTCAGTAAGTTAAAAAGTTTTATCGTGTAGCAATATTGTTGCATTTTTTTAAATTACAATTGTGCATCGAACGAACGTTATTAAAAAATGAACACAGTCCAGAGCACCGGAGGTCACGGAGGCTCCATCAAAAAGGATCATAAGCATGAGGTGAGTTACTTTGTCACAACTAAGTATTTTATAATATTTTCTAATAATGAACGATGTCTCTTTCAGATTTCATAAATTATTTCAGCATATCCGTGAACATATCCATGGAGGGTCCTCCATTAATATAACACTAACGACAAAATCATTATGTCATCAGTGATGTATGAATAGATGAATAGTGCTGTGGTGCATGTAAAAATAATTTATCGATGGTTTACTATCGATATATCTGCTAAACGTTAAATTCATACTTCGTTCTGATATTTCGACAATTCGCTTGTTTGTAGCCAAAGTGAAAAGTGGTAAAGGCAGTTCTCACTGTAGTATTTCCTTGTGAAAGTAAATTATCTGCTCTTTTTTATACTTTACAACTGACTAGCAATTAATTTGCTCGCGACTTAATTTGTATCTTTATAAAGACTGATACTATACATTATCTGCATGTAGTACGATCGGTTTACAGTTTAGTGCACACTGAAATACCTCTCAGGTAGAACGATTATTGTTTTCAAACGTACTTGATAATGTTTCTTATATATTGACCGACTTAGCAATATCCTTAAAAAGTATCATGTGCACGTTATTTAATGCATAAGATATATTCCTTACTTCAAAGTTTCATCAAAATTTGTTCAGTAGTTTTTGCGTGTAAATATAATAAACATCTATTTTGCAGTAGTCGGAACACATCTGTACGTTCTTTGTGAGAGAATTTTATCTTAAGAGTGATCGTTGATCAGGCAAGCAGTAGAAAGATACGTAACACTATTCTATGGTGTCACCACGATGATAACAGTTTGGATTTTTAATATTTACATTTCAAACTCTTGATTGTCATAATGTACATTAGTCTTATTATGTAAACAAAAAGAATCTTTTACAATTATTATTAGCATAAGTCTCGTTTTGTGTGTAAAATCGCTATATTACTAGAATTTATAGAGAATTAATTCAGTATTTTCAAGCAAAATGAATACCTCTTCTCACTAAAGTAAGGACCTCTTGAACCTTTTCAAGTTGATACTTTAAGGTAATAAAGAACGTTTTTTGCTGATGATAAAAAAAAATCTTACAACGCCATTTTCTAAAGTATTTTAGTAGAACATTTTTCGCTACCTCTGAGAAAAAAATATAATGTTAAAGACTTAATTTTTCAAGTTACAGAACTAATTCTTAGTAATATTGTTATTAATCTGATTTTATTAGGATTTATATGATGATCTACAGTTCTGTTCAGTGCTCTCTCTTTCTCTCTCTCTTGAAATCTTGTCTCCAAACTGTTGGTGCAAAGAGCAGTCACGATGGTTTTCCATCTAGTTCTGTCACACATTTCACCTCGTTCCTAGTAAGCCCAATCTTAAAAAAGTCTGCAAGCATAGATCTTCGCCAGATCTGTCTAGGTCGACTACGTCTCTACTTACCCTGGAGATTCCAGTCCAATACCTGTCTTTTATTTAGTGAGCACCAAAGATACTCAGCTGAATGACTACTCGCTCAAGGGTGCCAAAGTGGCCGGTCCTACTTGAGCTGTTTCCCTAACACAGCAATCACGAATTCTAGTAAACCAAGCCCACCATAGATGTATACGTTAGTGAATGTGTTTTACATGTGCCGGATGAATGCTTCTATGAACTGTTAGATCGAAAAATTTAGATAATTGGCAAGTAAAGGTATATGAATATTGACTCAATTCTAGTAATTAGAATACCACAACGTAAAGGGAACTAATCATGTAATTAATCTGAATGTTGTATGAACAGAGCATAAGTACCAAATTTAAATTGACGAAGTAGTAGCCAGTTTGTCACTACGATAGCCTAAAGTCTGTTATTAGTTTACTATCCTAAATACTTCTACAGTACATAACTAGTCAACATGTAGCATCAAGGCAGTGTTCATATGGTCAGAATGCTAGACTATATTACCTTAATAAATGGAAACGATATAATGACCACGTAAATATTAATTAGCAACTGATACCTACGACCTAGATTTCATAAAAGTAATATATTTTATTACTTTCTTTGCCAGTTATAAATTACCTGTGTCAAGTCATTACTGCTTGGTACCTATGGAAAGTCTTAATGTTATGTAACTTTTAAATGGTGGTGGTTATTCTATCTCCTTCAAAATCGTTTAAATTTATTCAACCGTTTTAGATATTACTTCGATTAATTGTATAGATCTGAATTCCTCAAACTATGGAGTGAGTTTATAAACCATTAGAAGAACATTTTAAAAGAAAAGTGACAGCGTTGGATTCGCCCCTAATTGATATAGAACTTGATGAATATGAAGGAAGCAAATATTACGAAATAACAATATTTTGTTTCATTCTTCCCTTCTATATAAGTAAGGATACAAAGATGATGTATAAAATAAATGGAGAGAAATGCGAGTAACGCATTAAGTGGTAGACGAAAGTCAATGACATTGCAAAAGCTGTTTACGTCACAGCAGCTTTTTTATTCTATTTGGAAACAGATTCGCCCATTCACGATGATACCCTATTGTATTGCTGAACAATAGTTATTTATATTTACAGTTTACCCGCAACCATGAACTTTGAAAGCAGCAGATCGAAATATCGACAACTGTAGTACGTAAAGATTGCTACTATATTTTATATTTGTGTATCGCTTTCTCTAAATCTCACTTCTTCATTACCTAATTCTAATTTATTATGAATCGCAGTCACTTTCACCTTGTCACAGGCAATAAGTGAGTCTCCACTCAGGAACTCGTCTTCTCCAATGATACTAAAATTTATTGCTAGGTATGCCACTTATGACATATCAATTCATTGCCTCTTTGTATATTCTTGTTAATCAAGTCCTTGGTTACTTTACTGAATACTTCTTACTATTACTCTATTTGAAGCTGCGTTTAGTTTATGTGGAACAGTGCATTGGTCAACAATCTGTTACTCTTTAGCAACACCCGGGGAGCACGTACAGGGAAGTGAGAGGTACACTTCCTGCGGACGTGAGTAACATCAGACCCCCAGTCGTATTCAGCCTATACTGAATAATAATATACATATATTATCTTTGAAATTCAATACACGGATAAGGTTTTTGCAAGATATTAATAAGAAAGCTATCACAAATTCGTAAGATATAATCATCGACAAATGGCTTCCAATAATCTTGCTAGAGTTTCACATACATGCACATGCACATCATCATGACAATCGTAACATATAATTGAAAAACAAAATAAAAATTATCTTTAGTCATACACTTAGGTGCGCAAATTTTCATTGTAATCATTCAAATACTTTCAAAGTTTAGCAATTTCAGATATACCAATATACATTTTGTACATATATACGTTTACATAGATTTGAAACATAATTATAGAATAAATAATAGTGTTAAGATTATGGTTACAATAATATTATAGAGAAGAATCATTTCCAGGTAATATAATCATTCATGCAACAACCCGACCTGTAATAAACTTTACAAAAGCCTTGAGTTTATTATCCGGTACATCGGTAATGTTATGAGGAAAATCATAATAAAACTGCCGAAATTACCTACGTAACAGTTGTATGGTTTGTTTATTCTGAATTTTCCGGTCTCCCAAAGGTTGAAATTCACCAAAATCTCTTCGTATGTTCGTACATAATATTTACTTAAAATATATTGCGAGGGTAAAATTAATATATTGTATTTTTGCTAAACGTTTTTCTTTTACAATGTTGTGCGGTTTAAATTATTGTTTTTATTAGATTGTTAAATCATATTTATTTTATCTATATTATACATCTACCAGTATACTTTAAATAACTTTGTTTTCCCTTCTAAAATTTATAGATTTATAGATTAGGTTTTGTCGAAAATTGTTCAAAAACTTTAGCTTTTGTTTTAATATCCCTATTACAATAAGCATTTCATTTATGTTACGAAATATGTATAAATTTATAATAGCTCAGTGGTAGCATGTTAGGCAGTAGTCGATATAGGTTTGAATCCAGCAACGAGTCTGAGTTATCGGCGAAGGAATATATCTTGATAAAAACATCGCACGATAATAGGGTTTTATTCAATGTAAGCTTGACTAGTTTCTATCCTTAAGTTGAAAATTCATCGTTAAAGCGTTCCTCGAGAGTTGATCTCTCTATAAGTTTAGTATGTTAACATATCGTTATGTTAGTCATATCGTATTTTAAAATAGAGTGAGGTTGTAGTTTGGCTATAAACTAAAATCTATAGAGTATTAAATAAAAGAAATATAAAACAGCAATGTAATCCACCTGGTATTATGTTCTTACAGCAGCCTAAAATGTAGCAACCACAATAAGATCGCAACACTGAGGCCAGTTATGATAGATTGCTAGTCCTAAGGAGTGTACTAACGTCATTCTTCGGACTGGAATACGTTACTGCGAGCACTACTGCAGTGCGTTGTGAACAAAGACATAAGATACAACTCATTCTATTTTAAGACGAAGGTGATAACACTTTAAAAATACAAAATCTGAAATGGACTTCAGCTTGTTAACTGGCAAAGAAGAAGTATATTTTCACAGATATGTGTGCATGTACCATAACATAAAGGTAGAAAACTACAAAATAAAAATAAGTAGTAGTTCTTCTACGAATTCCATAAAATGATAAAAAAAGAATATCGATATTTACTAGTTTTAATTTCTCATCACTAACTCGTAAAGTTAAGTTGCGTGTCTAAGAAACGATAAATCTGGATAAGTTCTAGTATAATCCGACCAAAATATATGAGGTTTGTCGCGCGGGTGTCAGTTTCGGTTTTATATGACATTCAACTTCGGTCGTTAAAAATCTTTATGGCATCTTAGACACAAGTTTAGCTTTTTCAGTAAAAAGTTAAAAATTTTATCAACACTCTATCGTTGTTTCTATTGCATTTTCTTTTCTGTCTTCAAATTTCGTGATGAATATCATTAAATTTCAAGAGTTTGAACCTCTATATATGTAAACTAACTTTTGCTTGCAGCTTCACTCGCTTTAATCTTGATTGGACCTATACCTTGGGAACAGTTTTTTTTAAAGGTTTGTCCTTCGGTTCATATACGTGAAAGCGTAAGAAACAACCACATTCACTTTAACATTTATAATATTAGAACTAGTTCGGATTAGGATAGTCTAAATATTTTTCTGATGTACAAACTATATTACTATAAAGTTTCGCTAAAATCCGTTCAGTACTTTTTGCGTGAAACATCCGTCATTGCTGACAAACTTTGTAATTTATAAATAGGCAAAGTTAAAACAGTACTTTGTCTCCCATGTTTTTGCCAACTGATTTGTTTTACTTGTTTTTGTCCAGTAGCTACTAACGAGCTCTAGTGTTATCGTAAAAAATGTTGGAAACAGTTACTTCTTTTCATACCATCAACTATAATATTGAGATTGAAAAAAAAAGAATTATGATTATATTTCGATGAGACGACCTTTAGTAATATTAGAAAAAGTCGAGGCAGTCATAAAGACTGCCGACAGAAATGAAAACTCAAAACAATGAAATAAATGTGGTCTCTTTTGAATTTAAATATTAATTATAGTGTGAATGATAATATTTACATTTCAGGATTTGTTTATTGAAATTATTAATATTAGTGTGGTTTTCATATCTACTGGCGTTCGGAACAATAATTATATAAGGGAAAGGTGTACGAGTTGATCCCAAGAGGTAAAATGATCATTTTCGATTGCACGCAAACGGCTAAAGTAATCAAGATGAATTCTTTAGCAAAACTTAGCCTCATATGTCCCCTCACTTCAGTTCAATAGCAATGGTGGCGTGAGCGACGCAATGGTTTTTACGAAAGAAAATATAAGTAGTGTTTCTTTAATATTATGTAAGGTTGACTTTAACTTTATGATACTTTTACTGAACACTGTTACTTACAATGACTGCTGTGTTAATATGGTTAATTTTGTTTTTTGGGTAAAATGGAAATAGTAGCGTGGATGTTACTTGACTTTGAATGAAGCAATTGACCTAGGGACAAAATGATTCCTTTCCTTGTGTACCAGATGATCCCCGGGATCATTTTATACTGTGCCTTTTACTAATTACGTGTAACTTATTTTTAACTTTCCCCATCCCTATCGAATTTATAACGTTGACGAGACTAAAATTTTGCAGCGCACCAATCCGCTTAACCACAGATCACGACACCAAGGTCTGGGGGTGAATTTCGCTCCCGCACACCAGACTAGGCCCCTCTTGGCAGCGGCTCAAGCCTAGGTCCGTTCCCTCGGCGTGGAGCGCGATAGTGACACAAAATCTTACATCACTGCAACAACATTACACATATCACCTCCACACACGTGCACGTACACATGCTTACACATGAAAGTGGAAGAGTTTTGTTTTTTCCCTTATCGAAGGGAAGTAGTTTAGAAAATTATCCGACACAAAATACATATAGGAGTTATTGAGGTATGTATTCTTGATACACATATATGTTTCAATAACTCATATAAGTATGAATATGTAGCTTAACCTACGTTAGCTCAGATAGGTCGCGAACTACATGAAGCCGCGGTATGTCGTGCACCCTTAAGCTAGTTGCCCAAATAAAATCGACTGAGTGCCTTTAGTGCTCGCCTTAAAAGGTACGGTGAAGTCAGTTTCGGTCAGTTTGAAAAAAAAATAGAACGCGCCAAAAAATATACACACAGAATGTCTATAATTTTGGGCAAATATTTCTAGCAATAACAAGTTAAAGTGTGTATAAAATGTTGTGCATGTAGGAAATGGAGTCACGAAGCTTGTACCGGGATAGGTGCCGACGATACTGATAGATTTATTTGTGTTTTGCGTAGCATAACACCGCCAAAAAAGTGTTTAAACTTATAAGAAGAGAAATGAAGAAATTTTATTAATCCTTGAATACGTTGACGTTTTTTGTCGATTGATTAGTTTGTTCCCGTAATTATACTGGAAAAAGTATAAATATTTATCTCGTATTATAATTTATATCGCTAAGTAGCACAGTAAAGTCACTAATTAGAAGACTGATTTCATTATTTTTATTTTTACTAAATTAAAATTTAAGCGGCTGTTGATTTTGTTCAGTTTATAAACCAGAGCACACATATTACATTTTATTCTCGAAAATTTTAGCAGGAAATTGATAATTCCAATGATCACCTTACCCTAACCATAGGGATCATCTTAACGACCGAGGTGTTTAAGATGATTACTTTATGGGGTTTTAAAAATGTGTACATATTATATTATTAAAACTTATTATATTAAATATTCCGAGTATGACAAAAGTAAGATAGATACATATAACAGTAGTAACCGCTATCCTGTTTGTTTTATATGGAAAAATGCTTATTCTATTTCGATTCGTGCTTAAGGTGATGATATTGTACACCCTTCCCCTACAATTCTATTAAGTCTATTAATCAATCAAACATGTAATGAGATGCAAAATGTCAAAATTACTAGTAACATGCAGGCGCAATATGGCCGATCATGCTCACGTAGCATGTTATGATGCGAAATTATAATCTATCTCCTGCCAAAAATACCGCTCAATGCACCTAGAGAAGATTCCAAATCGCCTAAACACGATTTCACTTAAAAAAAAATTTAAGAGAATATAATATGAATATAATAAAATATTAATTGTTCTTTTGAAGTAATCATAGCTAGCAATATACAGTATTAGATTGCGATGGCAGCGTGTTTCGACATCGGGTAAATTGAAGTTCGAATTCTGTAATAAACCGAATTTTTCGCTGAAGGAAAAAGTTATGATGAAATCACATAATAGTATGGTTGTTCTAATGCCCATTTGACTAGCTATAAAGCTAAAAATTGGCACCAGACTACTGTGTTCTAGCAGCTGCAACAAAATGAAATAACAACAAATAAATATTAAAAATAACAACAGTTTCAGTGGACCTAACCACATCCCTATTTAACATTATTAGTGGGCGCCCAGTGGTCGACATTCGACCATAGTTCATTGAATTTTTAAAGTTTGAACTTTATTAGGGTTCTTTTATCAATGGCATCGACTTCAAATATATAATTAGGTAGTTCAAATATCAATATTTTTTATTTAATTAGGTTAATTTAATAATTAAGTTAGTTTTCGCTTTTTAGTGCCTTATTAGTTTTTCACATCGAAGGCGGTTTATATTTTTTGTAAAAAAATTTATTTCTTACCATTTTTAGTGTTCATAAATATATCTGGTTTGTAATGGGTATAATAAATCGGTTCCAATTTCACGAAAATACGTAGATACGAAGTGGGTGAAAATCAAATAAACGATATTTCACCCCCTTAGAGGTTGAATATTTTCTTCAAATATGGGACCACCGCTGAATATAATTAATTCAAATAAAAAAAGAATCATTTAAATCGGTTCATAATTTGCGGAGATATCGATTAACATACATAAAAAATAAATACATAGAACCGAACGTAGTAACCTCCTCCTTTTTCGAAGTCGGTTAAAAAATACATAAAGTCGAGCATAGCAACCTCCTTCGCAACCTTTTTTGAAGATTATTCACAACAGATTACATTCATTTTTGGTGGAAGCACAGAGATTGGCGTTATTTCTAGACGTCACCATCGTTCACATATTAATCCACCCTATATTAGCCTTTAGACAAAAAAAAACCCGCTTGACATGATGGTTGAACTCACTATCCGGCAAATCGGCAATGTGCTTTGGGACTTTGTTATAAAACCTAACACGATTGCCTTAAAAAACTGTTATTTGTCATAGTGAGTCTGAAACATGGAAAATCCCAACCCACACACAGCGTTTTAAACTATCCAAAGCATATATTCGTGGTGGTCGTATCCCACATTACCACTATAGCCACAATTAATAGCACCCGCTGTAATCAATCTTGGGTAGAGCTTAATAGCAAACTGCAGAGTAATTTATATGTTCAGTTAAACACGCTAAACGACGATTAGTTTTACACTGGAACTAGCTATGATCGTGGTTTTGCACGCGTTTAACAATATCTTTGTCATTACGATTTGTTTTAATTAATAAATTCGTTGTAGAAAATTTTTTATTACTTAAATATTCTCATTCAAATTTACATAGCGATCGTTTCAAGTGTACAGACATTGATGTGTTCCAATGCCACCTAGTAGCGACTTGTGACAAAATGGATAACATAAAAAATTTATCGGAGTTTTTGGCGAGATCCTAGCCTGTCATGGATTTTATATTTTATTTTTTGAGTCTGAATTTTGTAATATTGCTGGTATTTTTTACGTAATGTAGTTCCGTTATTGTGCATAAGTAAAGTGGATGGGAAATAATAACACTATCACTGAGATGCCACAAAAGTCCATTGAAAGTTCTAACATGGGAGCCACCGCCTTGTTAGAACATTGAAATTATCACAAGACACTCGTTATATTATTACCTACTCGTCAATGATGGACACTGTTGCAATATTTGTTTTATATATACAAGAATTACATTCATGTTACACCATAGAGGAATAAGTTACATTCATATATAAAAAAAAACCTTTCATTTAATTGTATATTATCACAGATGATTATTTGAATGGTTATTTAAAACATTTTTTCTTTAATTTAATTAGTTTTCATTTAATTTTACGGTTGTGTTTATACATTTTTCTCAGTAACTCAAATCGAAATTAATTTCTGCATGTTCCCCAGTGTGCCATTCTCTCACCTGCGCATTTTAAGCTGAAAAAAATAAGTTTTTAAAGATAAATAATATACGCTATAACATTTCAAGGTATATATCTTATCTATTATCGTATAGTATAATACTAGTAGCTAGTACCATTCCTTAGTGGTTCCTAAAGTAAAGTTGTTTCGATTATTATATAAAACTTCTCGAAACGAGAACAATAGACAGACGCTTTTGTAATACTGTTTCCAACATCTGATACCATTGTTATCTTGGTTTATAAGGTATACCTGCATGGATTGCTGTAAGTTTTGCCGTTAGTGCCACAGACTGGCTTGTACAACGCTGGGCAGATGCAGCCTTGAGCTTCAACCTCCATCGTGGTAGCTCCAATTAGTAATACCAGTGTGAATACTGTGTAAGGAAATTAAACATTATTTTTTATTAATAATAATACAGAATTTCAACAAAAAATAAAATATACTTAAAAAATATACACGAGAACGTCCGTGACCATAATTAGTATTTTACCTATATAGTCTTGGAACCTACCACCTAAACCTACCGATACTTCCGTATACCGATACGAATGAAATTGAAGTATCTTGCGTTTATCCAGTTTAAGCTACGAAACGGCTGTAAATACTATGATGAGAAATATATAAGCTGATAAAAAACTATTCTAACCTATTATACAGGCTGCATATAATTACGCTTTATCATAATAACAATAGGAATGTTAAAACTTCACACTAAGGAACTTAAAATCAATAAAAGCATCTTTGGAAAGAACCACGCGAGAATGAGTTTTTGAAAATCAACGATATTTTGATGAATTATCATTACTTGTATTGGAATTAATTGTTCCAAACAAGATTTATAGGTAACTTACCAAATATGTACTTCATTATTAAAACAAGATCTGTGCGTCTCCAGCTAGGTTATTAACACAATAACTGATAGTTATTTGTAATTCCGACGTATTTATACGTAAGTTCATGGACAGTACTTGTATGTATGTTTGTCAAACATTTGATCAAATTATATGATTTTCCTTGAAGCTTATGTTTTTTTTTATGTTTCCATTAATATAATTATGAATAACACTATGGCTGCGGATATAATTGTGCATGTTTTTATTTTAAATATTTATAGTTACTATCCCATAAGCTCCAAAATTATAGTCACATAGCGTAACATCATTGTAGTCACATCTTCCAGAATAGGAAAAGAGTCTAATGAAAGCTACGACATTCACTGTTTTCAAAAAACACAACTATACCAAAAGTAATAATTTAGTTTTGTTCTGTTATTTGAAATATTGTTTAAAAAGTAATTGTCGATGACAGTTAGTCTAGGAAAACAATAATTACATATTATAAAACAAAGTCCTCCGCCTCGTCTGTCTATTTGTTCGCTATAAACTCAAAAAATTCTGAGCGGATGTTCATGCTGTTTTCATTAATAAATAGAGTGATTCACAAGAAAGGTTTGGGTATATAATTTGTCAAGATATTTTTGTTATTTGGTTGAAATATAACGATAATTGTTGGACATGTCAGAAAAAGTCAAACCGCTTGGGAGCTTTCGTCGAAAATGCTGCCCTTTGAGATATAACAAAACAATTGAGATAATAAACGAAGTTGTGGAAATGAGCTAGTAATGAATAAATATTATATTTCAAGAATTAATTTTATTTAAATTCAACAACATTGGACAGGACTTTGGAGAAACCGGTGATACTATTTGTTTATAAACTGAATACTCCTAATGGATGCGATGTATGTTGTCTAAGGTTCTCTTCTTATGAATTTTGCCAACATTTTTCCCAGTGTATGCATATTTCGCTCCTGTGCAGTTCAATCTGAAAGTGATAGTAGAAATATAAACCCTTTTCTAACATAAAATAGTACTAACACTTTTGCATTTCTTTCTGGATTAATTAACAAAACAGAATGAGTCACGAATTATTACCACCCATTATTTAGCAGTTTTATACGGTTGGAACTGTTACCCTGTTTAAAATGTCTAACTAAATATAGGATTAACGTCTATATATCAACAACGAATTACTTTGTTGTGTTATTTTAGAACAAATAATTTTATAAACTGTTATCAAATGTTCTGCTGTTGATTAATTTACTGTATAAAAAGACGCGATAGTAAGATTAACATATACATTATTTCTATCGTAACGTTGAATGTGACTAACTGATAACCAATAACGTTGTCTTCATTCATATGTTAGCTATTGCGTAGGAATAATTTATACCACATTATACGTTACAATAATTAATATTTCTATTTTTATAGTAGCATGTAGTTTATTTTCATTTTTAATGCACGCGTTTGTATTAATTGACATGACTTGATGGACAGAGTTGTTAATCCTGCAACGTCAGCTGCGTATTATAGGAAGTGTTCAAAAGAACTACTCAGTTGTATTTTTTCATCACCTCTCTATAATATAATTATATGTGTTGTGTTGTGTCATAGTTTTATGGTAACGATAATAGAATAAACAAAAATATTCACAAATGTCACGAGGATAAGCTACGAACGGATTAAATCTAGAAAGAATCTTTACACTTAGACGTTTCACAAGACAGCGTAAATGTAAGATTATGTTTTTCAAGTTTATTCCATATTATCATCGTTATTCTGTTATTGAATATTCGTTAGTTATATCTCTTTGACATGTCATTACTATAAACGGTTTCGATTTTAGCATATGAGGTGTCTCTCTATGTAACATTCAAATATGACAACATAAAGAAGAGAGAGAGGGTATAAAAATACCTTTATTTACTCACAAGTACCCAACTGAACAACCCGTACATTATTATAACTAAAAACGTTATATGGTACAGGATCCACGGTCCATTTTTGCACTTGATTACTATCAAGCTAATTTTCCGTGAGTAGGTTCGTTTCGATGAGACGCCCAACAATTTCCTGTGCGAAAATTCTCGATTGTGGTAGCTAACAGAGGTAGTAAGGATAAAATATGTCGATTTGATGATTCTCAAAAATTGAGAACAGTTTGAATCTGGAAAAAAAATGAAAAATGGACCGTGGATCCTGTACTAATAGCCTTTTACTAGATAGTTTGATTTATTGTCCTTTTTTAATAATTGTACTTGTCCTGAAATAATACCACATTGAATCATATAAATATACCTTCTTTCGCCATAGTAGGAAGCTAAAGGAAATGACGTGGTTCACTCCTGTTAACAAGATTGTTGATAAATCCTAATCCTTCATCCATCACCATTGGCTAATTACCAATACAGTGAATGAAACGTTGTCAATATAATGTAATTACTTACTCGCAACTATTACTGTATGTTCGTCCGTTTGTACCACACACTGATTCGTAGACATCGGGACATATACAGGACTTGGTGTCTGTCATCGAGACTAAGGAGCTAATGACCAGGATGAATGCGACCACTGTAAGTAAAGTCCATACTTTAAAACACGAAACATCAATAAAATTCCTCACGTGTTCTGAACCGCGTCAAACTAGAGAGAGAGACGAACTTCTTAGCCTTCCATGGATTCACCGTGCGGGTGCCGGGTCCATCGTGTGGCAGAGGGGAAACTCAGAGCAGTTCCCAGGACTTGCGACTCAGGTGTAGGTTTAAGGAGGCCCCCTTTGAGATGCGCATCAACGCTCACCTTCACTGCTCGAGTTTCCCGCCCTGCCTAGCCAAATTTGGTAGGAACCTGTAGGTGCAGCCTTTGATACTCGTTCTAAAATAGAACTTACTGCAGTTCTCGACAGGCCAAGGTCCTTCAGAAGGTTGTAGATAGATTTTGCTGGTATACCTCTCGCTCCTACTTCTACCGCGTATAACTTAACCACATAGCCATTTTTACTTAGTTCATTTGTTACTTATTTAATATATATTATTATATATAATTATTTATATTATATATAAATATATATAATTATTTAATATTATAATATATATTTATATATTTATTTAATTTGATTGTGTGTTCTTTAGGAATGTTGGTTTCCCACGGTACAGTAAGCTCTACTAGTATTATATGTTTATATTAGATTTATATTTATTTAGTATTATATTAGATTTGAATTCTGACATACGTTCGAGGTTTCGTAGAAGAATAACATCGTGATGAAACTGTGCCTGTAATAAAAATATGGTGCCTACCTCAGCTGCTGTCGCTCACAGCAAAATACCATAAGTTATTAAGCTAAGCTAAGCTAAGTAAGCGAAGTAGACTAACCTAGCAGTGCCAATATCTAACTAGGGAATCTTACGAACTCCGAATGCAGCAGAACTTAATCTGCTCGTCAATTTTTGTATGTAAAGGCCCCATTATTTTTTAGAATCAAATGTGATTCTTAAGAATACAGTATTCTAAAGTATCGCTACCAAATTCTCTTCGATATTGATTCTACTATCAACTCGTGCAAAATTAATCAAAGGAAATGTCATAAATTTCATTTTACCTGCATTTAGCAATAAGTTATTTAATATAAACCAATAACAAATTCCATTTACAGTATTACTGAGATGAAAACCTCTGAATCTATCCAGTCCATTTTCAATATAAGTGAAGTATTGTATGCAAAAAGCACCATGTCAGTACAGTTATTAACCATTTGCGGCAGATCATTTATATATATCAAGAACCAAAACTGCCCTAAAGTATATACCTGCGAGACACCAATTCACGCAAACGATCCCGCAGAGGTTACTCCATATATGTTTGTTTCAAAAAGGCGTTACTTTGCGGAAATCCATCAATAAATATTATAGTGGACGCTACTTTGTACTTCCACCTGGAATTGATTGAACACTACTACGTCTAACTGCAACAAAAAGCGATCTCTATTAATCAGTATGTATGTATATATTAATTATACAATAGATAATTAATATAAATATAATAATTATCAATAAATTAATTAAAATACGTTGCAGATTGACGTGTAATCACGATAATCGATTACACGCGGAAGTGAATTCTAGGCGAAAGTGCAAAGTAGCGTCCACTGTATTATTTACTCCATATATGCTATTTCTGACGTCAATCTTTTAATTAAGAATCGAGAGAAGATCCACAAACACCATAGTATTCTAATTTATGAATAAGCGTACTATGGTCAACACAATCAAAGGCCTAAGACAGATCGCAGAACACACCAATTGCATCCTGCGAATATTCGCAGGCCCTCAATATATGACTTATTTATCATAGTTTATCATAGTTTACTGGATGGTAGGGATACAGCCGTGCATATTCCCTACCATCCTGCTTTATTACTGGATACATACGAATTAATTACGAATCACAACGTGACTAAGCGTACCATTACACGAATATTACATTTGATATATAATTCGTTATTCACGATTGTCGTATCATTCCATCTTTATCTACAAACTTGTATCGTCTTATTTAACTAATATTATAAATGCAAAATTAAGCAAGTTTGCTTGTTATGTTTTAACACCTTAACTACCAAACCAATCAACATGAAATTTTGGAAACACGTTGTCAGTGGTAAACATATAAGGTAACATATTAAACATATAAGGACACACGCTCCTTTCTATTAACACAAAAAGTACTGTTCCCGCTTGATAAATTAAATTTATATTCATTAGCACGAGTGAAGTTGCGAGTAACTGCTAATGAAGATATTATATAGGCAGGCGAAGTCGTGGGCAGCTAGTTGTATATTAAAAAATGCAAAAACTAAGAAAACATAGTAAATAGTAACTAAAGTCGCGGTGGTCTAGTAGTTTAAATAGTGGAATATCATTCCGATGTCCGAAGGTTCAAACGCCGGCATAAACCAACGAATTTTTTGAAATTCACCTGATGTTAAGTGATCACCACAGTCCATAGACACTAGCAAGACCGCAGCGGGCGATGGCCGTCAGAGCCATACGCGGGTACCGTACGATCTCCTTCGAGGCGGCCTCCCTACTTGCCGGATCCCCACCCTGGGACCTGGAAGCGAGAGCCCACGCGTCTTTGTATCATTGACGCGTGGAGGCGCTGGAGAGGGGTCAACGTCTAGCACCCCGAGAAATCGGGATGCTAAGGTCCCAACTCCACCAGGTCCTAGTGGTGGAAGAGTGGTCTCGACGACTTGAGCGATCTAGCTGGGGCGTGGTAACCATCGAGGCTGTTCGACCAGTCATGGTCGAATGGCTCACCAGGCGGCATGGCACCCTGAGCTTCCGGCTGACACAGGTGCTTTCGGGGCATGGCTGCTTCGGGCGCTACCTGTGTCGCATTGGCCGGGAGCCAACTCCAGGGTGCCATCACTGTGGCTGCGTGGATGATTCCGCGCAGCACACGATGAGTGAATGTACCGCCTGGGATGTGCCACGCTACGAGCTGGTCGCGGCCATCGGCCCGGATCTCTCGCTCCCGATCGTCGTTAATAAGATGGTCGAGAGCGAGGCCGGGTGGCTCTCCGTCGCCTGCTATTGCGAGACAGTCATGCTTGCAAAGGAGGCGGCGGAGAGGGAGAGGGAGTGGACGACTAGACTCCCCTCCCGCGGTCGACGAACCACACGGCGGCGATGGGTAGGTGATGACCTCCGGCCGCCGTAGATGGGGCCTGGGGGCGTTGGACACGGGCATGTCCGTCGCCCTGGCAGTTTAAACTGCACAGGCCCATGTGGTGGAGGTGCATTGTGCCGATGCGACTCCCACAGTTCGTCAGGGGGGGTCTAACACTCACTCCCCCTTCGAGGGGTCTACCATCTTTGACCCCTCAGACCGCAGTCAGGGCCTCTGGAAGGGCTTACACCTATCGGGGGAGCAGACGCAGTGCCAGCCGGCAGTCCCTGCTCCCCCACCCAAAAAGGTATATGAAGGCACCATGGGGTTTTAGTCCGTGCAAATCGGACATAACCCATCCTCAGCTGCCCGACGGGATGGGCATCTGTAAGGGATCTCCCCATTTAAAAAAAAAAAAAAAAAAGGGGAGTTGCAAAAGCGTTGCCGGCCTGTATTAGGGATGGCGGGAGGGGTTGAGGAGGATAGGAAGATGGTAGAGGAGAGGGGAGGGGGATTGGCCCTCCGGCGCTCTCAGTACCGAACGAAACGCAACAATGAAAGCAAGCACTGTTACTTCACGTCGGTTTTCTGTGAGAGGGTGGTACTACCCCGGACGAGCCGACCCATTCATGCTGAAACTAGTAATAGCTTCAGCATGGCTCTACCACCTACAAAGCTCTACCATTTCATCTCCATACCTTCCTTCTGGGAGAGGCGTATGACCCTGCCATTTATCTCTTACAGGCTGATGATGATGATGATGATGATGATGAAATAGATTCTTACGAAAGGTACACTTCATTGTGCAAGATGTGAGAAGCCACTAACGTCTTGTTCGGTTAGGATTTCGTATTTATACTTGATAGCTGTCTCAAGTAATTGGCAAATATTTGACCAAATGTCGTTTATTCAAGACTACAGTTTCATTAAGGACAATAGTGCTATGATTAATTTTTATACTTATACAAAGTATTAGTGCCGGCGCGCACTTCTGTGCTTTGAGTTGTGATGCCTTTTTTATTCAGAATAGGAATAATGTCCGCAATAGATGGTACGCGCATTGCGGTATGATTTGCGGAATAGTTTAAGAGCCCGTGCTACCCAAATTTTTCTTATTTTATATTAATACACATTACATATATTATTGCATAATGATTTTACGTTTATTTAATATTTCTTGAGAAAACAATATTATTTTGCCATTATTTTTTTGCAAATAATACAAATGAATTTGTGTCTCATGTTGTTGCTTTATCAAAACTGAATTAAATTTATTTTATAAGCTGCACAAGCAATAATAATAAAACGTGTACTCCTGGTATAACATATTTACAGAGTAATCGAAAGTAAAACGAAATGAAGGCAAAAGTCCTAACCACACTATTTTCACATCTCATATTCGGATTTATATGTAAAAGGCTCAAGTATTTTTGGTTACAAATACGCTCTATAGATGGCACTGTAATGTAATTTTGTTGGTAAGTTTGATAACAAAAGATGGTGGACAACAATTCATTTTCACATTTCTGACTATCTGTTACGTGAAAGTGCTCCGTTAAATTTTCTTGCCTCCCACAAACCATTTTATCTACCTCCGGATCTACTTATGAACATTGACTCCTGCATACACTTGGATGTTGATTTGCCTATCGATGTATATATTCATTACAAATAAAAATGATCAAAAGCTTGTACACGATTTACGCAGTACCGCTTTATGCATACATACATAGCTATAAATGTACATCTATAACCACCAGATATTAGTTCGAAAACTCTATTACAGAGGCGCTGATTGGAAAACACGAGTGCGACCTCTATTTATATAAGGTACTCTGTAGTCCTAACTATCTCACCTCCATCAACTTGGATATATATTGCGTCGCACTCGCACCTATAGCTTCCATATATGTTTGTCTGCCGAGGGGTTAGAACTGTCTCAATACTAACAAACTAACATCATTAAAGTCTCATCTTCCAGAATAAGATAGTATAAGAAAAGCTATGACATTCACTATTTTCAAAAGAGGACATTATACCATAAGTAACAATACTTTTATTCTGTTATTTAAAAAAAGTTATAAACATAATTAACGATAATAGCTATAGTTCTACAAATACAAGAGGTAGTTTATGATCAAGTTCAAGCCTCAGCATAAGGTTGTGAATAAAAATGATATTTCAATGCTTAGTTTTATTTAAATTCAAGAATATTGAACAGAAGCTTGGAGAAACCGGTAACACTATTTTATTTTAAACTGAACACTCCTAATAGCTGTGATGTATGTTGCCCAAGGTTCTTTTCTTATACATTCTGTCCACATTCCCCAGTGTATGCAAATTTCGCTCCTGCGCAGTTCAATCTGAAAGTAATAGTAGAAATATAAATTCTTTCCTAAGATAAAATAGTACTGGCATTTTTGTATTTCGGTCTGGATTAATTAACAACACAAAATGAGTCACGAATTATTATCAGCTATTCTCGAGTAGCTCCATACAGCTGGAAGTGCAACTCTGTTTAAAATGTCTAAATAAATATAGCAATAACATCTATATATCAATAATCAATTATGTTGTTGTATTATTTTAGAACAAATTATTTTATAAACTGTTATCGATTAATATGCTGTTGATTAATTTACTGTATAACAATGACGCGATAGTAAGATTAATATATACGCTATTTGCATCGTAACGTCGAATGCGAGTAACTGATAACCAATAACAGAATAACGATGCTTTTATTCATTTGTTATCTAATACGTAGGAATAATATATATCAGATCAGTTGGAGCAATAATGAATATCTCTATTTTTATAGTTGAACGGGGCTTATATTAATTTTTAATACACGCGCATCTATTAATTGAAATAATTTGATAGACAGAGTTGTTAATCATGCAACGTAAGCTGCGTAAGACCGTTGCTCCGCTGACCATATTCTTCCCTATGTATTATAGCAAATGTTCAGAAGAACTGCTCAGTTTTTTTCTTTTATCATCTATATCATCTATATCATATAATAGAACAACAGATTCCGGGCTGGATCACAGTTTTATGGCAATGATAACCTAAATATTCACAATGTCTTAAATTTTTCAAAACACGATGTTTATGTATTTCTTCGTTTTTATAATACCAGGTTTTTTGAACGAATGACATCGACCAGCGCTTGACTTCAAGCATGTATGACATTGCAAAACGATTGGGTCTAGAAAAATACAAAACTTTTCAGCGTAAAGACAGCTTTTGTTGAATTTATTTATTGTTATAATCGTTATTCTGCTATTGGATATCCGTTAGTTATTTATTTGGCATACTTTTTAGTCTAGATGACTTAATGGGTTTTAACATAGGAGGTGACGTTAAATTCGTCTTAATTGTGTAAGTGATATAGACTGTAATGTTATGTATTATTTATATGTAAATAAAGAAGAGAGTAAATAAAAATACATTTTTTTCTCACAGGTACCCAACTAAACAACTCGTTCATTAATATAACTAAAGAAGTTTCAGCTTTCGACTTGTTACTTCAGTTTATTGTTATTTTGAATAGTCGTACTTGTCCAAAAATACCAAACTCAGTTATAAAAATACATCTTTGGTCAAAGTAGGATGCCAATTGCTAAAAAGTTTTTCTCCCTCTTTCAGTGGCCATAGTGCTACTACATATAAGAAACCTATCAAGACCGTAAACGAATCCTTACCGTTCAACTATCACCGTCGACTAATCACCAAGTTCATTGCTTTTTTTTTCTCTAATTGACTACCCCATTGGCTTAGCAAGCCAATTCTGTAGATCCTAGAACCACGCTGAAGTTATTACTGGTTTCAGCATGAACGGGTTGGCTTGTCCGGGGTACTACCACCAGACTCACAAAAACACCGACGTGAAGTAACAGTGCTTGCATTGTTGCGTTTCGTTTGGTTAGTGAGAGCGCTGGAGGCCTACCTCCCCTCCTCACCATTCCCCCATACACAGGCGAGCAACGCACTTCCGACTCCCCTGGTGTTGTTAGTGTCTAAGGACGATGGTGATCACTTAACATCAGGTAACCCACCTGTGAAATAAAAAGTAAAGCCTTAACAGCTTCACCGAGCTACGTCACCAAGTACATTACACGAAATGTTATCAATATAAAGTAATTACTTACTGGCAACGATTACTGTATGTTTTTCCATTTGTACCACACACTGGTGTGTAGTCATCCGTACATATACAGGACTTGGCGTCTGTCATCAAGACCAGGGATCCGATAGCAACGATGAGTACGAATACTGTAAAACATACTTTAAAACATGGAATACCGATACAATTGAAAGCGTGTTCAGAAGACGCCTCAAACTACGTAGGTTCGAATCCAGAAATAACCTCGAGGTTTCGTTGAAGGAAAACATTGTGGTAAAGCCGTATGAGGTTGGTATAGCTTTCTCTAAACCCGCTTGCTTAGCTAACATTCTTAATTTGAATATCTGGAGTTAATCACCTATAGCTATGTCCGGGCAGCAGTACTTGAAACCTAGTTGTCTAAGTTGGTATCCATCTTTGTAAGATATAGCCTTTACGTCTACAAAAGACGATTTAAACAGCATTGTTAACATTTTCTGTGATGACTATATAATCAAATCTAAATTAAACTCATAAAATACTTTATTCATTTTAGGCCCTAAGAAAGCACTTATGAACGTCAAAGCTACCACCGGTTCGGAAAACAACGCACTCATCGAGAAGAACCGGTAAGAAACTCGATCTGGTTTATCTCTTTAACATATATGTATAATAAATATACATTACACGTCACAATCGATTTTAGTGGATGTACGTACAGAGATGAGTCAATTCCAGACATAAGCATCGTTCACGATCTGGGAGTGATAGCCTCGTCCACAGCATTGGCAAATGAATGTCAAGTCTGTAGCTGATTATTCATTGACCATGTTAGGTTACATCATTATTTAACAACAGTTGAGGTTGTGGTCAACTTTAATCTAGAAACTTGGACTGATTGCCGTTGTCATGCTAACTTACAAGCCCCTCAACGTTGAATACAGACTAAGTGATTTCGAAACACGACAAACTTAAAGGAGAGTCACTGAGACTGATTTATGACAGTTTGATCGGTGTTAGGATGCAGTCGGGCACATTCCATAAGAGTGTTACGATTATTGGATACATACGAGTTGATTCCTAATCGAAGTATGATTAAGAGTGCCACTTTGACGGATGTTACATTCGGTATATGGTGATTGTTGCTAACTAATATTACTACCTAATGCAAAAGTAAGTTTATTTATTATACTTTCATGACTTAACCACCAAACCGATCAATTTGAAATTTTGCGAACAAGTTATTACCGATATAGACATACTAAGCATACTATCTTTTACCCGCGGCTCCGCACGCGTTTTTTACACTGTATTGAAAACATAGAATTGTGAGAAGATGTCAAATTACAGAAATGCTTTCTCAAAAACAATTGTAAGTACGACACGCACATCACCTACAGTAACGTGTAACATGTGCATTAGATATATAAATACTAAAAGTCTGTCAAATGAAGTTTACCATCAATAACATATTTGGAACTTTAACACACCATATAACAGCCTAATGCTTATTTACACTGTATAAGGAATCAATGAAACAATGTCTTACAAAAGTTATTATACTAGCTGTCAATATTATGATGTTTATGTGACTCTACAAAAAGTAATCGCTTGTCTGTTTCGCAAGGAACTGTATTATGGAACTCTTAAGGTAATACGTTTTTAATTTAAGATCTTATTAGAAAGATCCCTTTTGTCTTCAAAATTACTTTTAGTTAAAATGTTGAATTGTAAACAATAAATTGATAATTATTTTTCTAATTCAAAATACAGAATGAGCTGAAGTCTTGAAATCTTGTATTAATATAAATCAAGATATAAAACGTTATATCTGTTTAAGCAGTTTTTAATATTCAACAATTTAAATAGTGCTCATTGAACTCGATGCAATATTCTTATACATTACTATGGTTATTGAGTTATATAGACGCAAGCGCGGTAAATAAAACAAAATGGCCAAAAAGACAATATAATTTAAATTACATACATATATACAAATATATAATTTCAATGATATTTATTCTTGGAATCCAGTTCAACGCATGCTTTACGTACATGTTTACAGTGAACAACATATTTTTGCTAAAGTTCATGCGGACGAAGTTGCGGGTAACAGCTAGTCTACAATAGAATAGTCTAAACCACTTCAGATAAGGTCAGCTATCTGTCAGTGAAAAGCCCGTTGAAATCGATTTAACCGTTTTGAAGATAACATTGTGGACGAAGCTGTAGGTAACAACTAGTCTAAAATATAACAACACAAATTACTTTGAATAATGTCAGCTATCTGCCAGTGAAAGTCTCGTGAAAATCGGTTCAACCGTTTTAGATATATTACAACAGACGAAGCCGCGGGCATCAGCTAGTTTAAAATAAAATTCTCTAAATGACTTCTTATAAGGGCAGCTACCTTCCAATAAAAGTCTCGTGAAAATCTGGCGAACGGTTTTAGAGATAGCACTGCAGACAAAGCCGCGAGTAATAGCTAGTATAAAATAAAGTAGCCTGTGTCACCCGTCGTAATCTCAGCTATCTGCCAGTGAAATTCCGGACAAAATCGGTTCAGCTGTTTCGGAGATTACTCGTACCAAACAGACAGAGAGATCGACAACATTTAAAAAAAATACATTTTGTTATCTGTAGCCAGTATACTTTCATATCCAATCATTAAAAAATTGTTATTTTAATATTACATACAGACACTTCATTTTTATTATATGTATAGATAGATACTCATCGTACTTTTCATCAAGAAAAAAATAATGTTTCCGAGGTATAAGTTAAATCTATGTTAACACGAGTGAAGTCGCGAGCAAAAGCTAGTTAAGGTGTATAGGCAGGCGAAGCCATGGGAGGCTGGTTGTAATTAAATAATATATGGTATATATAACATATGCAATTAAAAGTATATAATTTAAAAAAATCAAAAATTTAGAAACATAATAGTAAATAATGACTTACGAAACACAGACTTCATTGTGCAAGATGTGAGAAGACACTAACGCCCTGTTCAGTACAAATTCCGTATTTATACTTGATAGCTGTCTCAAGTATGCAATTGGCAAATGTTTGATCAAACGCGGTGTTTCCAATTTTTTGGTATGTGTAATTTTTATACTTGAATTGTACCACGCGATATGAGACCGACCTTTGTGTCAAGAAAATGATAAGTACGAAATCGTAAATTATACGACTTTATAAAAAGTAATTTAGGTAATTTTAATTTATACTAGCTGTTAACTGTGGCTCTGCCCGCAGTACTATCTCCAAAACGGTTCGACCGTTTTTTACGGGACTTTCACCAGCAGATAGCGGACATTATAAAAAGTAATTTAGTCTATTTTAATTTAGACTAGCTGTTAACCGTGGCTTCGCCCACAGTGCCATGTCCAAAATGGTTTACTCGATTTTCAAGGAACTTTCACTGGCAGATAGTTGATCTTATAGGAAGTAATTTAGGTTATTCTATTTTAGACTAGCTGTTACCCGCGACTTCGTCTGCATGAAATTTACCAAAAACATGTTGTTCACTGTAAACATGTGCATAAGATGTGCGTTGTACTGGACTCCAAGAATAAATATAATTGAAATTCATATATCTGTATCTATGTATGTAATTTGAATTATAATGTCTTTTCGGTCATTTTGCTTTATTTACCGCGCTTTCGTCTACATAACTCAGCAACCATAGTAACATATAACAATATTGTATCCAAGTCAATGAGCACTATTTAAATTGTCGAATATTAAAAGCTGCTTGGACAGATATAAAGTTTTATATCTTGATTAAATTTATGCAAGATTTTAAGATGTCAGCTCATTCATTGTATACAATTCAACATTATAATTATTAATAGTAATTTTGAAGATAGAAGAGGTTTTTCTAAAAAGATAAGATAAAAACACCATAAACGTATTACTTATTGACAATATGGATATATTATATCATCATAATAAAATCTTTAAGTCATTGTTTCATTAGTTCCTTATACAGTGTAAGTGAGCACTTACCTCAGTTACATGGTGGGTTAAGGTTCCAAATATGTTGCTGATGATAAACCTTATTTGACATACTGTTAGTGTTTATATACCTAATGTATATGTTACATGTAACTGTAAGTGGCGTGCGTGTCGTACTTACAATTGTTTTTAAAGAGTATTGCTATAATAGTACACGGTCTCACAATTTTATCTTTCTTTAATACAATTTAAAAAAAACGCGTGCGGAGCTGCGGGTACAGCTAGTAAAATTATAAATATATTAAATTGAATCCCAATCATTCGATAAAGATACATGAATTTATTATTTAAGAACTTTAAACTATCAATAAAAAAAAATTTAATGCTATGATTTTAAAGGTTATGATTTGGAGTCCAGTTAAAAAAATGTATTGACTGAACTCTACTTAAGTATATAATAATTAATTGATTTGTGTACTTAGATAAATAATAATTAATAACAATGGTTTTAAGAAATATTTACATCGAAATGATCTTCACAACAAAAAAAAATCGATTTTGTTTTGGGATTATCACGGTGCACTGCTTGAAACCATTTATTTCGATGTTTGTCATCTTGGGGAACATTTAAAAACATTTTGTCAGCAGTTGTTTTTGTAGTATTCGTACATAATGGTACAAAACAAGAACGATAACTTTTGAGGTTCGACATTTTCAATATAAATTTAAATATTCAACAATGACAACAAAATTAAATAGATCAAAACACTGTACTTATTATTTCTATATCAACTGCAATGAGTGAAAACTAACATTATGACGTCACACGCGCTCGGGTTTGTTCGGGAGCTGTCGGCGCGTCTTCGGTACTGGATTCAAAAATTAATTTTTATGTTGAAATAACGTTTAAATTATTACGAAAAAAAAAATAGTTTCGTTATAAAACTTATATATGATCTTTCCATTAATCACGAAAAAAAAATTATAGAAAAATAGAAATATAGAAAAATGTCAAAATTTGTTCTGTAGTTTATAAAAATGAAGGAAACAGACCTTCATCAATCCTTTGGTAGTTCATGATCACATTTAACATATAAAATAATAATATCAAAACAAATACTAATAAACGACAAAGAAAAACTTAGTTATAGTTTGTTGTAAAACTTTTAAAAGTACGGAAACGATACTTTTAAACGTAAAAAGTTACATCTAGGTTCAATGAACAACATTAAAGGGGCGCTTTTCAAAATTAATCATTACGTAACTGCTTATCCTCGGAATGCCGTACGGTCGAACAAAGGCAAGCGGGGCTCCGGTCGAGGGACAGAACGCTGGCGGCACTGCGTGGCACGGTGTGATTCATTGCTTTCCTTATTATTATACCAGTTCGTTTTGCGTAAATTACGTGATGTGTAGTGTATATCAGTTTCGTTTCTTTCTAAATAATTAGGTCAAATATTAAGGGCGACTTGTACCAAATGCCATTAAAAATATTTAAAAACCGTTTAAGTAAACGTTTTTTACGCTCTAAACATTTTTAATTTAAATGTGTTTAGCGTTGGCTTGTACCAACTGTTTAAATTTTCGATTTAACTAAATGTGTTTAAAATGTCGGCAAAGTAATCAATGACGTTTCGTTTCTCACTTAAGTTATACTCGAACCACAATTTGAATAAAACTTGTGTACAATAGCAAAAATGTATGCGTAAACGAAACGTTCATTATCCACTCCAGTGTTGGAAACCATAAGGATTTAAGGTCCATACAAACGAAAGTAGACCTTATGATGCACAGGTCAGCAAACATTTTGGCAGCATAAGTTTAAAAAATAATACTGAATTTATTACAAGTTTTGAATAATAATAAATTATATAATGTGAAATTACAATTTTTGTATAAAATATATTATTAAATTATTCTTTCATTCCTAAGAACTTTTTTTTACTTAACCATGTAGTTTACAATTTATTTATTGTATTTATACTTTTAGGTTAGAAAAAATATTTTTCATGAAATACTTAAATAAATATTAAATTATTATTATTATATGAATTTTTAAAATTAAATATCTAATCATTTAGACGTATGAATAGGATAGCAGTAGTTTTTTAGTCAATTAACTTTACTATTTTCCTCCCAATTTATTTCATATAAAACTTATTGTAAGAAAATATACTAAGACCTAGCTAAAGGTATAATAACCCTTTAAAACTAAAACAAAATCTATACCTATCAATTCACTTGTCCTAATATTAAAATAAAAACATATTGTTTCACTAATATGCAAGGATAGCAGTTTTTTATGAAATATATAGCAACGTTGATAGTCATATTACAATCTAAAAATTAATTCATATTCATGTGAAAAAGGCATAAATATCAGGTCTTGAGAGTATTTCTCCTATAGTGGCCCTTTTTATACTAATCAATCATACAATAAGATTGTTACAATATAAGCAGAAACCAATGAAATTCAAAAACTATAATTATACTTTTGAAATAAAGATAAATTTCAATAATTTATACTTATTACTTTATATAACAATTTTCAAAACTGATTTAGAAATAAATCAATTACATGTAATTACATTTTATTAAGGTATCATAAAAGAATGTATACAAAATGAAGAAACTAAAAATTATAGTGATATTTGATGACCACTGCTCTTCATATACAGAGCACCTATAAACATTACAGAATTATGGTTTTGTTTTAAAAAATAGAATATGAAAGTTGTAAATAAAATACACACAACTATGTGTTGCAATACTCTGTACAACATATAAATAGGGACATTTTTGTAATTATCTACTGGAAACGACGTTCTAGTTTGTGTACACAGCGAACTGTATTAAACTTAGATAAAACCGGTTTCAATTGTGTCAGTGTATACAATTATTGATACAAATGGAAAAGAATTTTTTATAACATAAAGTAACTCAAAAAATGCAGAACAATTACTTCTAGCACTCATAAATAACTCAACATTCTCTCAGGAAACTGTCAATGTGTAACGTGATGTTGCTACAAAGAATTATTAACTATACAATATTTGTTAATCGATCATAAGAAAAAACGAAATATATTTTAAATTAGCCATAATTATTTATGAAAATAATTTTAAATATATGATAATATAAAAACTATATATAATTTTCATATAATTAAATATATTATTGTGACCATAGATTTATAGACCCATAGGCCTATATAGAGTACACGTACTAAATGCCTTTGCCGATGGCGGGAGATATAAAAAAACCGGGACATTTCTGTCCCTTTCAAATGCCGAAAAATTATTTTACCGAGTTATACTTTGACATTTTGCACTTTTTGCGCGCGCATATTTGTAAATAACGAACGTGTTATTTTACGTACTTGCTGCGATAAATATTATGTTAACTGTTATTGTGTTTTGTTAAGTTTAATATATATAGTTTGTTCGACTGAATCTGTATATTATATTGTGTTTATAATTACTTTGAACACAATATGAAAACGCAAGGCGAATTAAGTTCCGGGCATCATTCATGAGCACCAAATTTTACACGAGATTTATTATAACTTATAAATTTAACTTTAGGAAGACTTTCGAATAAATTACTTCTTTACAATATTTGTCGCACAGGTCTACTCAAAAATTCTATAAATTCTTTATCATCATCGGAGAATAAATTAGAAAACGAATTTTTTTTTCGAAAAACGTAGCCCAGAATTATATAATGACACTCCATGACAGTTCACTAAACGCGTTTAGTCGCGCTAAACAGCTCCCACAGAACATTTAACTTTGACAGATCGCTAAACCTATTTAGCGCCTTAAAATTGTTGGTACAAGACACTTGTTTGATTAAAATAAAAAGTTGTGTTTAAATATGAGTTAAATACAATTAAGTCGTTTGGTGCAAGCGGCCCTTAGCACCTATTTTTTAAATTGATTTAGAACCAGCAACGACTACTCAGTAATCCCTGAAAATATTACTGCCGAACATAACAATATTCCTTCACCGTATTTCGAGCATTACTGCGATATTTTACGGTTTTTTCCGCACTGCAAGAAATATGTAGTAATCTACCGGATTTAATTCCGGTGCACAATTTTACCGGCAGTGCGCGCTCCCATACAATTCTATAGGTTACATATTTTGCGGAAAAAAAATCGTGTGGAAAAAATCCGCCATGAACGCGGGCACTAGAGATGTTGCTGTCTAATGCAGCGCGGTGTCACATCGCGCTGTGCCCTTACATTGGTTCATGTTGCCGCTCTGTACTGTAGCATGTATACCACAAATGCATTAATAATTTTTAAATATGAAATTAGGGCGTCCAAACAAACTGTTTGTTGAGTTTCATAATAATATATTAGCATGTAACAAAACACTGTCGTTATAAATTATTTCATATATTTTCAATTCATGTGTTACTTTATTAATTAGATAGTAAACGCAAACTCCACGATATCCGCAATATACTCCTTTATAACCGAACCTGTCACGGACGACCCCCATTCTGAAAACATAAAGTATTTAATTAGTAATACAACGTATTTCACATTTTTTAAATCATAGCTAAATATTAATTTCCCAATATTGTTTTTTTGTAAATATTAATTAGTATGTTTAGTAAAACATTTTTATGTTGACTTTTCTGACTATTCGACTATTAAAAAGTGAATCATATGATTAGTGCCCCCGACACCCCGCGCCATACTACACGGCCTATCCGCGCCTTACGCAACACGCATAATTTGCTCGCTCAGTGTACTTTTCAACACACACTTTTGGAAGTACTTAAGGTTAGAAAACAATAAGCAAATAAACGGTATACATATACACCCATTATAGATAATGTGTTTATATGTTTTAGTTCTACTGGTCGTCCAGTTGTCCAAATTAAGTAAATTTTTTTTTTCGCGCCTTAATATACAGACATCATTATTTGTATTACTTGTGTACAAATATAATTGATTGTAGACGTGAGAAGCGTACATAATGACGAATAAAGACATGGAAAAACACTTCGGTTTGTCGATAGTATGAAAACAAAATTTATTTGAAAGATAATTGGTTGATAAAAGAAGTAAAAGGTGCTGAACTGTTTGTGTGTGTAGTTTAGAATAGCACAGATAGACCTGAATAGCGAGATTGTTTTATTAGTTCTTTATAGAGTGTAAGTGAGCACTGAGGTAGTTACATGGTGGGTTAAGGTTCCAAATATGTTGCTGATGGCAAACCTCATTTGGCACGCTGTTTGTATTTATATATATAATGTAGACGTTACATGTTACTTTTAGTGGCGTGCGCGTCGTACTTACAATTATCTTTAAAGAGCATTTCTGTAATTGTACATAGTCTCACAATTTTATAATTCTTTAATACGATTAAAAAAACGCGTGTGGAGCTGCGGGTACAGCTAGTATTTTAATAAAATGAAACAAATAATTACCAAGGAGTTATTTTTACGAATGAATCACTAAAATACATATTTTAACCATATGTTATAGTGTTTATAATAATAATAACACAATATTTTATTGAAAAACAGCACATCATTGTTAATTTATCTGTTGAAACAGTTAAACAAACAAATAACATTATATTAGCTACAATAAAATGTGTTTTTTGAAATCTATACATATAATAAAACAGTAACTAGGCCAGATATTTCATTTAATATATTTTTTTTAAATTATAATCGGAGTGAACTTTATTATCGATATAGAAGTCAAAAATATTTTATTTACAATTTTTGTCTATCTGTCCCTGTGTCCGTGTATCACTCTGAAAGTGCTAAACCAATTTTGACGAAACGTAACACAGTGATAACTAGATAACTAATATTATAAAGTAACATGTAGGATACTTTTGTCCCACAAAACGCAAGGCGTTCAATATATTATCTATAACTATAATTTAATAATGGACGAAAATCAAAAATTTGTAATAGATGAAATTCTTGACAGATGTTCATAACATTTTCTTTGTGCTATAGCTAAAGACAAATTAGCTAAAAATTTAAGCTATATTTCTACTCTCTATGGTTATTAAAATAAAGTATCTTTGGTCCGTATAGTGAACATTACAATTAAGCTACAGCGACTTATCGTTCCTTTGCGAAATTATCAATCGGTTGAATAAAAAGCATAAAATCTAATAAGTAGGCTAAATCTCATTGATGTATGTGTTTGTTTCTTTGTCATGAAGCATTTTCTTTTCATCAAGTTTCAAACAACAACGATTATAAAGAAAGTTCACTTCAATAATACCACGTCGACAAAGTTGAAAAATAGTCGTAAAAATTTATACGAAACCGCCATTAATATGTTATTGTATAAAAATGTTTCCTTGCATATTTAATATGCTTAAAATGCATTCTTATTTATAAACATAATAATTTGGAATTTTAACATGCACATTTCTGACATACAACTTCTCATCTTCATATGTCTTATTTCTGACATAATAATCAACATAATCTCTATGGTAAAATAATCCAGACGGCTGCTCAAAATTAAGTCTACTTATGTTTAATTTCAAAAATGTAACTAGAGAGCGTTATTTACAAAGCATGATTTCTGAATCAAAGTGATGTAATTAATGTAATAAAGTCGGCAATTCTATAATTCTATCATGGCAAGATTCTAAGATATGGTGTACACTGCCTGAACGGTATAAATCTGTTTGTAATAAAATCTATAGTATATAACTATATATTTAAAATATATATAAATATTAGTACTCTTAGATTTAAAAAACAGTCCGCGACACTGCATATAATATAAATTACTAGTCACAGTGTTTGTCTCGAATGAACTCCGAAACAACTTAACCTAACTTTATAAAAAATTTTGGTCAAACTTAAGAGATATATAGAATAGTTGTTATATTAATTACAGTCGGTAAGTCGTGCTGCAATCAGTTTTTAGGTTTGTTCGTAAAGGTTTTTCGCATTCTAATTAGGTATGTGTTTGAGTTGTTTTAAAGTTTGGATATGCAATTGGAAACGGTAATAACCGATTTAGCGCCGAAGAAGTTTCACGGGTCAGCTAGTAGGTGACACTTTGGAGAGAATGCACAGGAATTATATGATGTAATTCCGTCACCCCCGTTCCACCAGAGGACGACCAAACACTGTGAGGGTTTCCACGATAACGTTCTTAATATTCCTATGATTCGTACAAACTGGCTTACTTGAAACTTTTTTTTAACCTGCAACTAAGGAGTATAATTCACTCCGGGTGTCTGTCTTCACGTTATCCTATAGCTTGGGAGTGATCAAGAGATGAGTGAATAGGAGGTAAATTATTGTTACTGTTTGGTATAACTGTGTTTTTTTTAATAGAGAATGTCGCAACTTTTCTACACTATCTTATTCTGGAAGAGACAAATTGATGTTAAAACTTATAAGATAGTAACTGTGATAATATAAAATTATTTATTAGGGTGGTTCATTTCCGCAAAATTTTTTTTTTCATTGCTCATGCTAAATATTAATCTACATATAGAAAGAAAAATTCTCACCAAGTTTGAGCTCTTAATATTAATTTTAAGTACTTACAATTTAAATTTAAAGTTTTACCATTCAAAATGCATGTAAAAAAATCTTTTTTTTTTCAAATTTCTAATGCTTACCCGGCTTTTACAATATTGCAAATCGGTTTGATGGAACTTGTGGGGAATTTCACGCTCTTCAAAATAGTCTTTGTGTTTTTTTGTGTAACTCGCACTGGTTCACCAGTAGGAGTCGTCAAAGTACAGTTATTGAATTTTGCTACAAAAAAATAAATAATCTTCATTTTTATTCTTTTGCTAAACGACAGAAATGTTGAAAAATTGCAAGACCTATGTTACAATTTTATTCTTGTACTTTCTTATGAATTTGTGTGTTGTTTTAATATTTATTGTGAGTGAGAAATCATAATAATTTTAAAAAATTTCTTAGTGTAGGGAAATATAATGGTAATAAGTAGAAAAAATGAATCTAAATAATAATAATAATAATAATATTTTAATGTTCCAATGTTGTGTAACACGGTATTCCGAGTGATATATAAGTGTTTTATGATAGTAATGAGTGAATTGTTTATTAAATAAAAGTGTATGATTTGAATTACCGAATTTATAATTATAATTTAAATTGTGGTAATAATAATTTTTCTGTATTTGTGTAATTTTGTGAACGTAACCATTTGAAAGTGAGTTTTTTAATAGTATGTCTGTTGTATTGATTAATCTGTAGTATATTATTTGCTTTATTATAGAGCAATCCTCCCAGGAAGCCTTCAAAACGACAAACAAACCAAGTGTTATGTTTAGATACTTTTATTATATCCTCGACCCTTCTTCTCTTATTAGAGAATTGTAAGCTTGGCGTTCCTACATGTTGACGGAGGATAATTTGTAGGATAAAAAGCTGTCTAACGGTTAAAACCTGACATTCTTGGTAAAGATTCTCTGTGGGGTACCTATATGGTCGGAAAAACATCACTTTCAGTATGGCTCTTTGAGCCCTTTCTAGAGGTAGCAAAATGGATTTACTTGTTCCCCCCAAGACGGAATGCAGTAAAGTAGAAGTGACTGGCATAATGCAAAGTATATCGTTTTTACAATGTTATTGTTTGCTACTTGTCTAATACATTTAAAAATTGAAATAAGCCTGCGGATGCGATGTACTAATGACGAAATATGATATTGGAAAGATAATTTATTGTCCATAACGACACCCAAATATTTGGTGATTTTAACTTCATCTAAATGGGGACAATTACAATAGTCAGTTAATGTATTCGGACACGATGATGAGTGTACAATCAATCTCAGATCATCGAAGCTTGAATGAGATTTATTTTGAATATTAAAAGTCATGAATTTTGTTTTACTTGTGTTCAGCGTGAGTTTATTTGTACGTAGCCAGGCACATACAAAATTAAAACCTAATTGAGCACTTAGAAATGTATGTCTCCAATTCTGTCCTTGAAATAATAGAACAGTGTCATCAGCAAAGGTAATCATTTTCCCGTTTTCTATTTCTAACTGACACAAATCGTTTATGTAGATCATAAAGAGTGTAGGTCCGATAATACTACCCTGTGGGACGCCATATGTGACTGAAACTGGGTCACTAACAATATCTCCTATTTTAACAGACTGAGTTCTGTCTGTAAGATAATCTTCAAAGAGGTTGAATGGTATTTCACGGATCCCCAGATGCTCAAGTTTTTGTAAGAGAAGAGGAATCGAAACTGTATCGAAAGCCTTTGCAAGACCGAGAAAGATACCAAGACATTTAAATCCCTTGTCAAGATGTTTTGAAATAAACATTAGAAATTTGAAAAAAAAAAAAATTTTTTTACACGCATTTTGAATGGTAAAACTTTAAATTTAAATTGTAAGTACTTAAAATTAATATTAAGAGCTCAAACTTGGTGAGAATTTTTCTTTCTATATGTAGATTAATATTTTGCATGAGCAACGAAAAAAAAAATGTTTGCGGAAATGAACTACCCTATTATTTATATTATAAATTAAATGTTGCGCTCTATTTTTTATTTAATAAATAAAGTGTTTTAGCAATTTGCAACAAATGTTATGCCTTTAATTAATTTATTTCTAAAGTCTTATAATGCGGTCCTATGAACCTAGAATATGAGATAGTCTGGATCCATAAGAGTTCCATGAATCATATTGATTTTGAAATAATTTCTGTACTACAATTTCTGATATTTTTTTCAAATTTAATAAAGGGATGTCTATAAAACATATTAGTTGAGTAATTATGCTTTATATCACCATACAATTATAGATGTTCCCTTGGCTGCACTCATATTTATATTCAAGTTAGCGAGGACTAACGAAGACCTGATGCTATTGCAATGAAAATACCAATATTATCTATTTCGCCATCATTTCACAAAGTAACAGAGGTCGTGATCTAGTCAATACGTTTTTTTATGAACCTCGAATCAGTTACCCTGTGGTAGTATAAGGTATTCATATGTTTTTTTTAACATTTCAGTAAAAGTAAGAAACACAACTATTTCTTTTTCACCACCGATATTGAAAATATGCCCTCTTCCCTCCACGTTTTATCTAAGACAGTGTGGCGTTACATTATTACTTTACGTATGTGTGCGTTATCGTGCCATCTGTTTTGTCAAAATATCATGTAGGTGACGTATTTATAGCTCTTAGTTATAATATCATTGCTGTATTATGGTGGACTCATTATTAAAATAGACAGTTAGTATTTACCAAAACACGGTAATAAACCCCCATGAAGCGCTTCCTTTTTGTTTACAAACTAATTCGTTATCGATGGCGATTGTCTGTTGACGGCCTCAGTTGTTTTACATTTGCCGCTTTTCAGAGTGGTAGACATGTCAGCTGTAACACTTATCATAATGACACGACTACGTGGGTCACGTTTCACAATCAACCAATGTAAATTAAACTGTCCAGAGCCTTGCAAGCTGACATTACATAAAGGCCTTTATTTTTGGATTGCATTGTGCTTATCATGAGACACAGTTTCATTACTTCCTCGTGATTCTATAAAAATACGTTGATAAGGTTTTTTTACATTAATGGAGAGTTTTTTGTAAAACAATAAATTTCCTACAAATATCTCATTAACATTTTTCCTGTAGGGTCAGGTATTAATAAAATCAACCTACTTTAAGCCTCAGCGTAAAGTTATGAATAAATATCAAGGGTTAACTTTATTAAAATTCAGCAACATTTATTTTACTGGACTTTTCTATTAGCTGCGACTTATGTTTTCCAAGGTTCTCTTCTTATCCTTTTTGTTCACATTTTCCTTTGTGCGCAAATTTCGCTCCTGAGCAGTTCAATCTGAAAGTGATGGTAGTATTATAAACCCTTTCCTAACATAAAATAGTACTGGGATTTTTGTATTTCGGTCTGGATTAATTATCAACATAAAATGAGTCACAAATTATTATCACCTAAAATATTTTTAGCAGTCCTCTTATAAAGTTGGAACTGCAACCCTGCTTAAAATGTCTAAATATGTTATTTTAGAATTAATTACTTTATAAACCGTCATCAGTTGTTCTGCTGTAGATTAATTTACTTAATAACGACGCGATAATAAGATTATAAAGTATTTGTATTGTAACGTTGAATGTGACTATTAACCAATAACAGAATAACGTTTTCTTCATTTGTTTGTTATCCATTGTATAGGAATAATACATATCACATTATTAATTAGAGCAATACTTAATATCTCAATTTTTATAGTTGAACGTAGTTTATACTAATATTTAATACACGCGTGTTTATTAATTGAAATAAATTGACTAAGAGAATTGTTATTCATGCAACGTCAGTTGTGTCCGGACATTGTCCCGCTGAACGTATTCACCCATACGCATTATACAAGTGTCATAGAACATTAATTCTTCGTTCTTATAATATCAGGTTTTTAAGTAACGGCATCAACTAGCAATGGATTACATTATTACTAAAAGTTTTTTGTGTTTAATTATTTTCGTTATTGTGTTTTTGATTATCCGTTAATTTTTCTAAGCTGCTAAATAGATTTTAACATATGAGGGCCTTTTTATCGTCTTAATTGTGTGAGTGATATAAACTGATATATCGAACAAACATGAAATCTGTAATTAAAAGAGAGAGGATAAAAATACCTCTTTTCTCATGAGTACCCAACTTAACAGCTCCTTCACTAATAAAAAAGTTTACTAGTTTGTCCGGATTATTGTTATTTATTTAATAATCTCTCTTGTACTAAAATAATACATCTTCAAATAATATAGATACACCTTTTTTCACCAAAGTAGGATATTAATTGAAATGACGTGGTTCTCTTCTGTTAACAGGGCTGTTGATAAATCCTAATCCTTCATCCATCACCATCGACTAATCACCAATATATTGAACGATATGTTGTCAATATAATGTAATTACTTACTGGCAACGATTACTGTATGTTCGTCCGTTAGTACCACAGACTGGTGCGTAGTCAGCGGTACATATACAGGATATGGCGTCTGTCATCGAGACCAGGGATCCGATAGCCACGATGACTACCAACACTGTAACAAAGATGCATACTTCAAAACATGATATACTAATATAATTCGAGTCGAGTTCGGAAGACTGTCAAACTACGTAGTTTCGAATTCAGGAATAGACTGGATGTTTAGTTGAAGGAAAATATTGTTATGACACTACAGTATGGTGGTACCTAGGGCTTTAGGTTAGCGGCTAGTCAACACTTGCAAGTTGATGCGCCTATTATTTATTTTTTTATTTCTGTAGACTCTTGGTCTGCATCTTTTTTCTGCTTTCGTTTATTTTATTAGTTATTTCAAAAATCGTTGTAATTGTGAGTAACTTTTGTTATTTTAATTAACTATTAACTATTTACATCGGATTTTTAACTGAGATTGTTACCTTTATTGCGGCTTTTATTATTTTACTAGCTTTGCCCGCGACTTCGATCACCGTAAACCACAACATTATTTAACATCTGGTGAGATCGCGGTCAACTACCAATATAGAAACAAAAGCGACGACCGACAGCTATAATCACGTTCTACACATATATATCCATAGGTATAGTATAACCAATAATCTTTATATATAAATTTCTTCTGTACGGGTGTATGTTACTGAAATCCTCCTAAAGAGCTGGACCGATTTTGATGAAATTTTGTGTGTGTGTTCCAGTTGACCCGAGAATGGTTTAGATTCACAATTGGATCCGATAGGTGGCACTGCGGTTGAATTTTAGATTTTTTTTTATTATCAAGGTAGGACAACGTCCGCCCGGCCCCCTAGTATATATAAACAATAAAAATACTAAAATTAATAAGAGACTTACGAAATACAGACTTCATCGTGCAAGATGTTAGAAGCCACAAACGTCTTGTTCGCTTCGGATTTCGTTTTTATACCTGATACCTGTCTCAACTAATTGGCAAACATTTGACCAAATTCAGCTTTCTTCGGTATTTCCAAGACGACGGTTTCATTAAGGAAAACAGTGGTAGGAATAATTTATAAAGTTGACTGACCCCAGTTGACCGAACGAAGCTGACCGATATGGGACCGACTTTTGTTACAAATTAATGGTGTATATGAAATCCAAAATTAATCCAGTGAAAATAAAAGCAAACGTCTTGTCAGATAACAGCTACCACGATATCTGTGTTAATATTATATTATAAAAGTATATACTATTATTATATATCATTATATAATATATAATTCTTCTGTCCGTATGTATATGACTGAACTCATCCTAAAAGGTTGGACTGGTTTTGATGATTTATTTTGTGTGTGTTCCAGTGGATTCGAGAATGGTTTAGATTGGATAGGTGGTGCTGCGGCCTGATTCCAGAGTAAATACAGTTCCTTTGAGTCTCAATCACATTACAACTACTCAACTTATCGGCTATGAGCGCTTGATGCAGAATTTCTCGTAAATGATTCTAGGTTACACTTATATATTTTCGTTGACCCTTTGCCACTTTTTTATATGCACAGCGAAGTACCTATATGTTAGGAAGTTCTTAATAAATAGGTATAAGATGCTGTGAACTTTTTTGTAGGTATTTTAAGATGTACAATTCCGTAGGATATATTCTTAATATATCCTATAAGCTTTAGCCAGTGTTTCCAATGTAAGCTACTTACGATTTCATTAGAAGACAACGTTTATTCTCTCCTTTTTATAGATTTATTATATATGTACAATACACATAAACCTTCCAGAAGAAATTGTCTAAACGATATTGAACACCGCATCTAAATCTGTTACGTATTTTATAAGTAATTAGGGAACACGGACAGACACGAAAAATGATTTTGATTTATAATATTTATTTTAGGAACAAAACAGATCAGCTAAGTAAATTATATCATCACATCAGCCTTTTATTGACCCACCGCAGGATAATAGGGCGCTCCCCACAAGAAGGTATAGGCATAATCACCACGCCAATCCACAGTTCTATATTTTCCCACATACGGTGGTACTACAAAAGCATTTCTCAGGTTCAGGTTTCCTCACGATGTTTTCCTTCACCGTCAGCCGATACTGTTACCAAATTAAATTGGGAAATCTACGCGACTTTTAAAAAGTTCGTTATTACATACCGGAGTTAGAACCTGGGGATACCGAATTGACATTCCAACATTGAGACCAGTCGACTTGAAATAGTAATTATAGTAAATACTAGCTGTATCCGCGGCTTCGCACTCGTTTTTTTTTAAATTGTATTAAAGAAATATAAAATTGTGAGACCATATACAATTATAGAAATGTTCTGGAAAAAAACTGTAAGTACGACACGCACGCCATTTATAGTAACATGTACCGTTTACATTAGATATATAATACTAACAATGTGTCAAATGAGGTTTATCAACAGCAACATATTTGGAACCTTAACCCACCATATAACTACCTCAGAGCTCACTTACACTGTATAAGGAACTAATAAAACAGTGACTTAAAGAATTTATTTTATTTTATTTATTTTAGGATCGTCAACATGACAATACACTAGTAAGTATATAAAAAGTAGGACTATTGTGATACATTATAAATGTAATCATATTTAGAGACAACCACGGCGTGCTCCAACAATAAATTAAATATTAAACTATTTTACATATTTAAAAATTTAACATACATAATATAATAATACAAAAACAAGGAAATTGAAACAGAAAGAGAGAGAAAAAAAGAAATACTGAAACAATTATAACTGTATTTTGTGAACAGACTGATATGTCTCTATCGCTGTTTGGAAATGATTTTGTTTAGTTGAGAAAATGTCGCATGTTTTATGGTATGAGTTATATGACCTAGATATTCTGTTGACCGGAGGGTAAAAGCCTAAATTAGTACATGAATGAGAAATATAAAAAGGGACGTATTTATTCGATCTCGGAAGCTTAGCAGGAATATTCAATTTGAAGTGATTAGTAATTTATGGACAGTCAATATTGTCATGAAATATATTAAATAAAAACATAAGTTCTAATATTATTCTTCGATTATTTAAGGAGGATAGTTTGAAGTGGTTAAGACGGTCATTATATTTTGTAATTTTATTGACTACATTGCAATTATAACAAAAATGCCATAAAAATCTTTTCTGTACTCGTTGTATGTTTTTTATATAAATATCATAATGTGGATTCCAGATTAGACTGCAATATTCTAAATTAGGTCTTACTAATGATTTATATAGGTGTATTTTAGTGCTGCAATTCTTAAAATTCTTACAATTCCTCAAAACAAAACCTAATATTTTAAAAGATTTTTTAATAGTATTATTTATGTGCTTATCAAATTTTAGTTTTTTATCAAAAACTATACCTAGATCTGTTATATAATCAACTTCATGCAAAATATTTTCTTCTATCTTATAAACACATTGTGAGTTGCAGTTCTCTCTAGTAAATCTTATATAATAACATTTATTAATATTAAGTTTCATTTTATTCATATAACACCATTGTACTACACGGTTCAAGTCTTCTTGAAGTAGAATCGCATCATTTGGTGTATAAATAGATTTAGCTATTTTAAGATCATCAGCATAAAGATAGAAATCAGAGTGTTTAAAACAAGATGTAATATCGTTTATAAATATATTAAACAGGATTGGACCCAGGTGAGAACCCTGAGGGACTCCTGAATAGATGGGGAAAAGAGAAGATGAAAATCCATGTGCAATTACCATGGATTTACGGTCTTTTAAGTACGATTCAAACCAATTTAGTAAATTTCCAGTAATACCCATAGAAGATAATTTGAATAATAGTAGTTCATGATCCACCGAATCGAATGCTTTTGAGAAATCTGTGTATATAACATCCACAGGGATGCGGTTATCTACAGAATTAACCAGACCGTGATGATAAAGAAAAAGATTGGTCACCGTAGATCTAGATTTCATAAAACCATGCTGATTCTCTGTAATTATTGATTTGACATGCCAGAAAATAATGGGATATAAAAGGGATTCAAACAGTTTACTAAAGACTGGTAATATTGATATTGGTCTATAATTATCTATATAGTTTGCTTTTCCAGTCTTGGGTATTGGTACAATCAACGATTGTTTCCATATTGTTGGAAATATACCCGACTGTAAGGACTTATTGAATATAATACTTAATGGATAAGATAAAGATTCAGCACATTTTTTTGCGAATACAGATGGAATTTCATCAAATCCAGCACCTTTAGAGGGGTCTAAGTTTTTAAGAGCTTTGTATACTTCATCTTTAGTTATTGTAACTGAACTTAAACATATTGAATTATGGAAAGGGATAGGATTATTTGGTGGCATATTATTACAACTAGGTTTTAAATAAACCGATGAAAAATGTTGAGCAAATAAAGAACATATTTCGGAACCATTATAATTAAGATTATTATTATGATATAATATCACCATATTGTCAATAAGTAATACGTTTTTGGTCTAATATCTTATTGCAAAGACCCCTTCTATCTTCAAAATTACTATTCATAATTATAATGTTGAATTGTAAACAATGAATGTCTTGAAATCTTGCATAAATATAAATCAAGTTATAAAACTTTATATCGGTGTAGTCTTTAATATTCTTATATGTTACTATGGTTACTTAGGATGTAGAAGAAAAAGCGGTAAATAAAAAAAAATGGCTGCCTAAATGACCAAAAGTACAATATAATTCAACTTACATACATAGATTCAGATACAGATATATGAATTTCAATTATATTTATTCTTGGAGTCTAGTACAACACACATCTTATGCACATATTCACAGTGAACAACATATTTTTGATATATTTCACGCGGACGAAGTCGCGGGTAACAGCTAGTCTAAAATAGAATAACCTAAATTACCTTCTATAAGGTCAGCTATCTGCCAGCGAAAATCGGTCTAACCGTTTCGGAGATAGCACTGCAGGTGGCGCCACGGTTAACAGCTAGTCTAAATTAAAATAGACTAAATTATTTTTATAATGTCCGCTATCTGCCGGTGAAAGTTCCGTAGAAATCAGTCAAACCATTTTAGAGATAGCACTGCAGGCGAAGCCACAGTTAATAGCTAGTATAAATTAAAATTGCCTAAATTACTTTTTATAAAATCAGCTATCTGCCAGTGAAAGTCTCGTGAACATCGGTCAAACCGTTTTAGAGATGGCACTGCGGGAAAAGCCACAGTTAACAGCTAGTCTAAATTAAAATATACTAAATTACTTTTTATAATGTCATCTATCTGCCAATGAAAGTTATGTGAGGATAGATCAAACTGTTTTAGAGATAGCACTGCAGGCGAAGCCACGGTTAACAGCTAGTATAAGTTAAAATTACCTAAATTACTTTTTATAAGATCAGCTATCTGCCAGTGAAAGTCTCGTGAACATCGGTCAAACTGTTTTAAAGATAGCACTGCGGGCAGAGCCACAGTTAACAGCTAGTCTAAATTAAAATATACTAAATTACTTTTTATAATGTCACCTATCTGCCAATGAAAGTTACGTGAAGATCGATCAAACTGTTTTAGAGATAGCACTGCGGGCGAAGCCACGGTTAACAGCTAGTATAAACTAAAATTGCTTGAAGTACTTTTTATAAGATCAGCTATCTAACAGTGAAAGTTATATGAAGATCGATCGAACCGTTTTGAAGATAGCATTGCGGGCGAAGCCACGGTTAACAGCTAGTCTTCTATCTATACATATAATAAAAATGAAGTGTCTGTATGTAATATCAAAATTGTTTTTTTTTTACTGATAGGGTACGAAAGTATACACGCTACTGATAACAAAAATGCAATTTTTAACATTTTTATCGGTCTGTCTGTCTGTTTGTTCCGGCTAATCTCCGAAACGGCTGGACCGATGTTGACGGGAATTTCACTCGCAGATAGCTGAAATTACAGCGGGTTACTTAGGCTACTCTAAATTAGACTAGCTATTAACTGCGGCTTTGTTTGCAATATTATCTCCAAAACAGTTAGACCGACTTTCACGAGACTTTCACCGACAGATAGATGACCTTATAAAAAGTAATTTAGTTTATTTTAATTTAGACTAGTTGTTATTCGTGGCTTCGCCCGCAGTACTATCTTCAAAACTGTTAGACTAATCTACACGAAACTTTAATTGACAGATATCTGACTTTATAAAAAGTAATTCAAGCAATTTTAGTTTATACTAGCTGTTAACCGTGGCTTCGCCCGCAGTGCCATCTTGAAAACGGTTCAACCAATCTTCACGAAACTTCCACTGGCAGATAGCTGACCTTATAAAAAGTAATTCAAGCAATTTTAGTTTATACTAGCTGTTAACCGTGGTTTCGCCCACAGTGCTTTCTCCAAAACGGTTAGACCAATTTTCATGAGACTTTCACTGGCAGATAGCTGACTTTACAAAAAGTAATTCAAGCAATTTTAGTTTATACTGGCTGTTAACCGTGGCTTCGCCCGCTGTCCTATCACCAAAACGGTTAGACCTATTTTCACAGGAATTTCACTGGTACATAACGAGCCTTATAAAAAGAAATTGAAGTTATTCTATTTTAGACTAGCTGTTACCCGCGACTTTGTCTGCATAAATTTGTCAAGATTTCAAGTTATTCTTTATTTTTAATAAGAGAAATAATTATCAGCTTATTGTTTACAATTCGACATTATAATTATTAATAACTTTAATGATATAGAGGTTTTCCTAATGGGATCTTAGATTATAAACGAATTACGTAAAGAGTTCCATAATTCAATTTCTTGCGGAACAGACAAGCGTTTATTTTTTGTACAGTCACAGAATCTTAATTATAATGGTAATGTATATTAAATGTAAAGTAAACGTAAATCTTTATAATAATATTTTAAGTTATTGTTTCATTAGTTCCTTATACAGTGTAAGTGAGCACTGAGGTAGTTATATTATGGGTTAAGGTTCAAAATATGTTGCTAATGACAAACCTCATGTGGCACGCTGTTAGTATTTATATATCTAATGTACACGTTACATGTTACTGTAAGTGGCGTGCATGTCGTACTTACAATTGCTTTTAAAGAGCATTTCTATAATTGTACATAGTCTCACAATTTTATAATTCTTTAATACGATTTAAAAAAAGCGCGTGCGGAGCTGCGGGTACAGCTAGTATAAACTAAAACTGCAGAAAATTACTTTTTATAAGATCAGCTATCTGCCAGTGAAAATTATGTGAAGATCGATAGAACTGTTTTGGAGATAACATTGCAGGCGAAGTCACGGTTAACAGCTAGTCTAAATTAAAATAGATTAAATTACTTGATATGATATTCGCTATCTGCTGGTGAATGTTTCGTGAAAATCGGTCCAATCGTTTTGGAGATAGCGTTGCAAACGAAGCCGCGGTTAATACGTAGTCTAATTTAGAGTAGCCTAAGTAACCCGCTGTAATTTCAGTTATCTGTTAGTTAAATTCCTGTTAAAATCGGTCCAGCCGTTTCAGAGATTACCCGGACCAAACAGACAGACAGACAGACCGATAAAAATTTAAAAAATTGCATTTTTGTTATCAGTAGCGTGTATACTTTCGTACCCAAGCAGTACAAAATTTTTATTTTGATATTACATACAGACACTTCATTTTTATTATATGTATAGAAGATAGATAATATAGAATAGATATTATATATATAGAAGAAGATGAAGATATAGAATAGATATAGAAGATTACCCTTGAAAGTAAATTATATATAACTAGCTAAATAGATAACCAAATTATAGCAATCATGACGATGTCTCAAACAACATAGAACTTCAGCGTCATCAAATCAATCAATCCAAAATTAGGTACTTTATTCAATTTACGCCCTAAGAAGGCACTTATGAACGTCAAAACTACCACCGGTTCTAACAAACAACCCAGTCATCGAGAAGGACCGGCAACAAACTCGATCTAGTTTATCTTTTTAACATATATATATACCTAGTCTTGCTATAAATACTGAAACAAAGAAAAAAATATTTTCTATTGCAAATAACATTTATTACTTTTACAGTATGTTAGTTTAATACATAAATACAAAACAATTTAAAATATAAAAAGCTTATTCGAAGTGGTCTTTATTGGCTGCAATACAGTCCTTTAAACGTTGAGGCCAGTTATCAATAGAAGCACGCACTCTTTCCATGGGAAAATTCTTCACTGCCAATCGTACGGATTGTTTTAGGGACTTCAAATTATCATGGCGTTTAGAGCAAGCCATACTCTCTAAAACTGACCATAAATCATAAAATCATAATCCAGCGGATTACGATCGGGACTAGACGACGGCCAGTCTTCAGCTCTGATGAAGTCCGAAACGTTCGTTTCCAACCAAGACTGCGTAGATCGAGCTTTATGACCCGGCACCGAGTCTTGCTGGAAGGACCATTCTTGGTTATTGAATATGGTGTTGTTAAGGGGCTTCACTACCTTCTCATAAATGGTATCTTGATACACTCGTGCCGATATTTTGATACCTTTCTCACAAAAGTATGGCCCAGTCACTCCTTCATAGCTAATACCCCACCAAACCATCACTAAAGTCGGATAGTGCCCACGTTGCACTCTGTCGACTAATTGGGAGGCTTCTTTAGAGCTTTAAGCATAAATACGGTCATTTTGTTTGTTAAAATGTTGCTCAATTGTAAAAAAATTCTAATTTGTAAACATTTTTTTTCTGTGACCTCCCTTAGCCTACCACTTCAGTAGCTGTTTCGATTTTACCACCCTATTCTTTTTAAATTATCAGTTAAGAAATGACTAGTACGTCTCTTATAGGCCGCAAGTAATAAATACGCGACATGGTTCTAGGTGCTATCTTCATCTCCCGAAATAAAATCTTTTGCTTTCGGACAGGATTTCTTCGAATTCTTTCCCTTACTGCTTTGATCACCTTTTTCGTACGAACACTACGTGGACGACCAGATCTTTTTCTGTCACAAACAGAGGAGGTCTCATTGTACCTATTAACACAAACATTTTACTAATACCAAGCGTATGGAGAGTTTTAAATATTGCCTTTGGCTCCATACCTACTTTGTGTAATGCAATCACAGCGATTCGGTTCTCTTTATCATGCCACTCCATTTTAATATCGCAAAATACTGTACAATGTATTGGCGCCAAAATGAGAAAACCAATGTATAATCATATAAAAATGACAGATTCCAAATTCAAATGTAATATTTTGTTTATTTTTAATTGTAACAGTATTTATGGCCAGACTAAGTATAATATTTAATGTCCGTGACTGAATACCGCTCAAAGCTTAAATGGCTACCCATTCGGTACGGACGAAATAGCCACATCTTGTCCCTCCTGTATAATATTCTTTATAATCCTAGTTCCCCTTCTTACCTAAAGAATAAATTTGAGATGTTAGGTTGCAGAACTTCTTCATCACGCCGTCTATGCTCTCAACATTTACTCAAATTTCCTATCTGTCATACTAAATTTTATAACAAATCATTTGCGGTTCAAGTTGTACGCCTATGGAACACATTCCCTTTGATATTAGGCAGGCAAGATACATGATATTATTTAAATAATATCTACACCGGTATTATCTCTCGCTGTCGTAATAGAACAGTTTTATTGCGTTATTTTTTGTATCTATAGTTTTTGTAAGTCTGTTTGTTTATTTATATTGCCACCCGGTATTTTTGAAAATTAAATGTTTCCTCAGGTTTGCCTGGAAGAGATCGCTCTAAGCGATAAGGCCGCCTAATTGTAAATTGTAAACACATATTGTAAATTGATGTCCAATTTCAATTACAATTTTCAACGTGTGTGCAGTAAGCAGTTTTATTATTATTATTAATATATCGTTTTAAGTAGATGCACAGAGATGAGTCAACTCCAGACATCGCCATCGTTCGCATATTGATCCACTCTATACTGTATGCCTGAATATTGGCTTTATATATAAAACATTTACGCAATAGAAAATTATAGAAAAGAAGTTAACGAAAGAAAAAAAGAACCCAATGATTTGACTGCTCCTTAAGATAATAAGGAAGGCCAATAACAATAATTATTCTCTTTAATTTTTCCACAAATCATTTATGACATATATAAACTCGCGGCTTCAGTCTTTTCAAAATGTTCGTACCTCTCTGCCATAGGCATTCACACTTCAATGCCTCTCAATAATGGTCGATTCTCGTAGGGTTGCTAACCCCACTCATATTCTTACTTAGTTTTTCTTTAGCGTACTTTCTCACCTACAGTTTGTATGGACAATGGTAAACCTACCTACCTACCTAAAAATGGTAGCGTGATGATAGATATTTTATAAACTCCCTCAATAAATATATTACAAAACACGTTATAGTATAGTACAAGTATAGTACACAGTATAGTAATAGTTTGTTTAGTTTCATAATATTAGTATGTAATAAAACACTGGAGTTATAAATCGTTTCATATATTTTCATATGAACATTGTTTCATATATAAATTTGTTACAAAGAACGTACTAAAGGCAACCTCCAGCATATCCGCGACATACTCCGTCATAAGCGAACCTGTCACGGAACTCCCTCATTCTGAAAACATAAAACATGTCATTAGTAATATAACGTATTTAACAATTTTTAAACCATAACTAAATATTATTTTCAAAATATTGTTCTTTTTTAATAGTATTAAAAAACATTTTGGAAAAGAATTTTTTACTGACTATAATGTAAATGTCCGAGGATCAAAATGTGAATCAAATAGTTGGCCACTTGTGATCTCCGTCCAGGTCACGTTTAATATGTCCTGCCATCAACCTCCGACATCCCGGACCCGCTTACCATACTACACGGCACGTTCGCACCTTTCGCACACACGTTTATTTTACTCGCTCAGGGTACATCTCAACCTACACTTTTACAAGTACTTAAGCATAGAAAACGATAACCAAATAAACTGTATACGCATACACACATATAGACAATATGTTTATTTCAAAGTTATTTCTTCATGCGTTAGTATAGTATACGGATAATATATTATTATCCGTATTCGTTATGCACAAATATTATAGTTTGTTTGTAGTAAGAAGTGCGCAGTATGACGTATGGAGACTTCTAAATAGACGCTGCGACTCTTCGATAGTATGTATGACTAAACATTTCAGGCAGTCAAAAGTACTGCCGACAGAAACGAAAATTCAAAAAAATTGAATAACTGTGTCCTCTTTTGAATTTTGAAATTAATTTTATTATGACTTATTTCAATTTCATAAATTGTAAATTGAAATTATTATCATTAGTTTGGTTTTTCCATCTATTGGAACTCCGAAAAATAATTATATACACTTTTATACAATTAATTAATTAATTAAACATATGATAGGTTGCACAATCTTAATATAAAATATGACTATTAAATGTAAATAGGCCCCTATACTACGCGTCACTAGTCTGACACAAGCCGCGCAAGCGCAATACAGCCAGGCATGCTTACGTAGCATGTCGACGCGTGAAAATATAAATTTAACTCCTGCCAAAATTACCCCTTAACGCGCCTAAAGAAGGTTTCACTTCAAAAAAGCTATTCAAAGAAAATCGATTGAATAAAGATTGTTTGTGTGTGTAGTTTAGAAGAACACAGATAAATACGAATAGCAAGTTTATTTTATAGCACTTATTGTTATACTCACCGGCAGATGTTACAGTATGTTACACCGGATCTGGCGCAGACTGGCTCGTACACCGCGGGGCAAGCACATGACGACATGCCTATCAGACACCCGAAGGTCGCGATGAAGACTAACGCTGAAAATATAATATAATTTTATATTATCTACACAAATAAAAATAAACTGCCGAATGTATGTAAATGCACCATTTTAAAACATCTGCGTCTATTTGGCTAATTATTTTTTGAAAGAAATACAATGCAATAAATAAAATAAAATACAAAAAATACCACTTGAAATAATAGTTTGAACAAAAGGTAAATAAAGTACCGACTTCTAAGAACATTTTCTCCGATGTGTACATGTTTTCTCAGAATTAATATGTACTTTCAATATTTTCCCTAACGAGAAGTTTTTATACAGGATGTAATGTAATTTTCAATTTACAATAACGTAAGTTGAGAATGCTATAATTTTTTTTTTACATATTCTTTTAAGTTCGACTTAGCGAGATTCAACTATATATGTGTACAAAATTCGATCCCAATTATATATCCTAGTGAAATATAGAAGTAAATTATTCTTACCAAATATAAATCTCATGGTAAATAGTAAGATATTGGTTCGTCGCGTCGACACAAAGCGAACAATAAACATGGTCGGATTGCTTGATTTTTTTCTTTATAAACCCTCCCGCGTATGTTTGTAAACAATTCCTCATCATTGTGCTAATTGTTTGTGAAAAAAAACACATGAGTAAATATTCCTTTATTCCAGTCAAATAAATCATATTATTTACCAACGCATTAATCAAAGGCTCCTTAGTGGCAATAAAGCTTGTACAGGTTGTCCATTTCCAATGAATATTATATTCAAGTCTCGCATGAAAATATTTTAGTTTACTTGCAAATTTGGGAAGCTCCGTAAAATTATAGATGGATTTTAATAATCTTAAAATTGTCGCATATACTTATACACAGACATATATATACACACACACACATATATATATATATATATATATATACATATATACGCATCTGTTCGCGATAAACTCGAAACTACTGAACGGATTTTCATGCCGTTTTAACCAGTAGATAACGTGATTAATGAGGAAGGTTATGATATATAATATTTCGAGGCTAATAAATAAGCCTAAAACCTGTTCGCAGCATTACCTTAAGTGTCCAATGAAGATCAAAACTAACTTACATATATTGCCGATAAATGTCTTCCCAGTACCTCTTGTAGCTTCATCACTTAACATACTGTAAAAATTAAATTTTATCTACATTACATTTTTTTTAGTTGTTTATTTTATAAGAATTTGTAAATTATACGTGAAATCTGCATTCAATCTTAATTTTGTTAAATTTATTTTACTTTTGACATATAAACCACCTTTTCCACTGAGATACTGAACTCGGGATAATATACCTTTATAACAGTGAAAGAATTTTTTAAATCGGATCAGTAGGTCCAAGAATTCCTCGAAAAGAAAACTTTACCTCTCTTTTTGTAATATTAGTATAAATACAACATAGTATGGTAACTGCAAACACCTCAGCTGATTATTTTAATCGTAGATTCACAAACCTGAACCCAACTACTTCAAGACTCAACAATATTTAGAAAACTAATTTTATCAAATATCGAAACAACACACGTACTGATAGAACTCTAATTGAGGTTCATCTTCTACAATGCAATGTAACTATTATCTAGGTTTATGTTTTACGAAAAAATCTTGTCACCTTTGTTTAGCAAACATTTTTTATACAATAAAATAAATGTAAAATAATTAACATATAAATGACAGTTTCGTTTACACATCTTTTTCATATGTGTTTGATAATTACGCACAGAAATGCCATGTAGCCGTAGCTCAGTTATAGCGTACTGGACATTATATGGTCCTACGGAGTCGACGGTCCGGAACCCAGCGCTTTTTTTTTTTGGATTTTTTTTTAAAGTATCATAGCGAAATATAGCTTAAATTTACCAAAATCCGTCAAGAATTGCATTAACTACAAATTTTTGACTTTCGTTCGTAATCCTGGAGAATCCCTTTATGAGACAAAAAATATCCTAGATATAACCTTGTAATATTAGTTATCACTGTGCCAAATTTCGTCAAAATGTGTTCAGTACATTCAGAGTGATACGTGTTCAAAGGGTGAAATGCGTCAATAATGAGATAGCAATTAAACAATAGAAAATCTATTTTATATTATAAAAAACTACTATTGTCGTCTATGTATATTAATATGTATGTATGTAGTATGTATATCAGCATTCAGGCAATAGACTTACAATCGTCCGCAACTCTGTACGCTTTAGTCTACATTAATTATTCTATACTTGATTATACATGTCATTGTTTTCCAAATTCAGCGATAAACAGCTATCATTTACGGATTTAACAATCAAAAACCTTAACTTTAACATACAAACAGATTGAACGATTTATACCTTTTTCTACTCGAGACGCACATAATAATTCTAAATTTATACCATAAAACATTACCAATAATAATTAAAGAAATCATAAATATAAATAACAATAAAATTACGGAAAGAAAATATTTAGTTGCCTAATAAACGCGTGCAGAGCAACGGGCACAACTAATTTATACTTATATAATATAAGAGCCAGAGACAAATTCTATTTTATAAATTATAACTATTTGAAAATAAATAATCTGATAGGATTTACAATCGAAGGTGGTACATATATCGCTCATGTTATATATGTTTCCATAGTATTTTATACTACAGTAACATACAGGATATATTATTTATACGTATGTATATTTTTGTATATTCACAAAACAAAATACTGTAAGTATACAATATAATGAAGTATGTAAATAAAGTGACAGGGGCTCTTATTTTTATTATTATTAGATCAATTTTACAAAGTTTTACTTCCTAGGCACTCGGTCCTTATTTAAAGAAAAAAATATCAGGATATTATAAGGTTTTTAAAGAAAATACAATATTTACTGAGCGACGTATTCAGCGAACTGTTATTTCTGCCGGGAAGGAGTGGGGCAAAAAGGTGTGATACGCATGTAGAGGAGAGAGAAAGTAAACGTATAACATAGTTTATACAGAAATTTATAAACAAAGAATTTCTTTTCTTAAAAGTATTTTTATGTTTTTTCTCTGCAATTAAAGCATTTTGTTACAATGATTAACAAAACGAAGTCATGGACCACGTATCACTTAATTACAAATGTATTGAAGACTGAATCGAAAAAAAAGAAATCAATCTAAATTATTTTATATATACGTAGTTTTATCAGAAAACATAACAAATATATGAACGTTTCACAAAAAAATATAGTAGTAGATGTCGCTAAACTCAACATATCAATAGTTTCATATTTGGAGACATTGTTTATTAGACTTAATTTCTAGTTCAGACACGTGCTGCATAGTGATGAAAAAAAATAATGAGATTCCTTGGGCACTCTCAAATTATTCCTGTAGAGTTCGATATGTACATTTATTCAGTGTTAGGCAAGTTTGGATGCTAACTTTACTACATACAGTACCACCACAGACTATTGAGAGAATACGATAGATAGAATAAAATGTTGCATCTTGGAGAACAGAGGCACTAATAAAAGGTAAGGTCTGGTTATATCCCCGAGTTTCAGTCTCAATATACCCATTAGGATGTCCGTTATTTAGCAAGTTGCCTTTTTTGACTTGGGTATCGTTCTAGTCATTGGTTTATAATCTAAACTATTTAAGATTTTTTTTTATCGATGCCATTTATCCAGGTCTAAATGACAATACTTCTGCCATTCATTTAAAATTGAGATATGTCACTTTTTAGAAATTCATTTTTATCCTAATTGTATTGAATAAATAACTTACCAAATATTATTAATTCTTCAAATCAAATCTTTCTTTATTCAGTTTAGGCCCTAATAAGGCACTCATGAACGTCAAAGACTACCACCGATTCGGAAAACAACCCGGTCATCGAGAAGAATCGGCAAGAAACTCGATCGGGTACATTTTTTTAACATACTCCATCTCCATCTACTATGATCCCTTGGGATAGAGAAATTTTAATATGAGCGACAAAAAATTAATTTGTATATTTTGATAGATGGTGAATTTTTATAATTATAATATAATATAATATAAATATTTGGTAATTTATTTAATAAAGCAAGCAAGATAAAAACTAATTTGTAAAGTGAAAAAATCCCATATTAAATGAATGGGAAAAGTATCGTCGTTTATGTACGGTTAAACGGCATACGAATTGTATATTTCTTAATTATTTTTAGGCTACAAATTAATGATTTGAACGATACCCAAGTCAAAAAAGCCAGCTTGGTAAATAACGGGCACGCTAGTATCCATGTACAAGTTATTTTTTAATCACTGTTTTTATTCTTAAAAATCCACGCGGACGTAGTCGCGGGCACAGTTAATTATACACATCGGTAATATAATAGTTTTTGTTTATATATGTTATTTGGAATATATTATACGTTTTTTGTAATATAAGAGTTTTAATATTTTGTAAATCAATGATAACAGTTAGATACGCTCTTTGGAATATTTAATTGTTTGATATAATTATCTCATTTTCAACTTACGAACTAGATTATTAGGAATATTTAATCGTATCCAGGGAAGTCCTGACATGTATTAGGGTTGATTCTTTTTATATTTACATCGCTTATTCACTAATATGTTTCACAGTAAAACATTCTATTCATTCTACACACATATAAAACAAAGCTTACAGCCGGTACTGAGTCACCACAACCGTAATGAACAGAACAAGAACAAACGAGGTAAGAGATATAAAATTACTGACATATTTAATACTAAGTTCCTCTGCGTTACCTATTATCTTAACAACATATTTTAGCTACAAACGAAATAACATGCAAAAATAAAAAATACTTTGCTTACACGATTTCTTTGTAAATAATGTTATCTGTTTACTTCGTGTCTCCTACGCCCGCACAGCACACCGCATATCCCACTTTACATACTTCTCAACGGGTAGTGCTTATAAAAGTCGTAGTGTTTTCAAAATTTAATAAACTACATTACATTTAAATCTCATGATTATATTTCAAATAAGAATCAAGTGTCAAAAAATAATAACACGAAAAAAATGTTATCGAAATCAATGAAGTAGCATTGAAGCACACTTTTTATAGAGTGATCCGATTTTAATGAGATAAAAAGTAAATGTTACTCAGGGATATGCTTTTTTACATTAGTTGTGATGCGTGCACAAACAGACAGTTTGACGTGTACCAAAGATTTTTTTTAATATGTTAACTATATTTACTTCATTTTGCCCAGCAATGGAATACTAATTTTCTAATATTAGACGATCACTAAAGTTAGCCGCTTATAATGAAGAAACATGTTCCCAGGAGAGCTATTCTTTTTAAACGGGAAATTACAGAACTATGGATTTCTCGACATTTGGAATCACTTTCGTGATCTGTTCTGATTAACATAGCACATACATACGTATCAACATCTTTTCCTATATAAAGAATCTCTGCTCGGTTCTCGGTGGAAAATATATTAGAAGAAAAACCGTCCTTTCCAGAAGGCATTAATTAATTATAATTACATAGTATAAAACAACGTCCCCTATCGCGTCTGTCTGTCTGTCTGTTCGCGATAAACTCAAAAACTTCCGAACGGATTGTTATGCGGTTTTCATCGGTGGATAGAGTAATCGATGAGGAACGTTTTAGTATATAATTTGTCAAGGATTTTTTTCTATTCAGAGCGGGATAACGTCTGCCGGGCCTGCTAGTATATTATAAAGAAATATATTATGAACAAATATAGCATACAATTTGTTATGAAGGCATATAAATTAGATATGTGTTATATGATAATGGATAAAAGAATATTTGCATGGATTAGAAAAGGAAAGACAAATTATATATCGCGCGCTTTAGAAGTAGGTAACAATAAAAGGTATTGCACGAAATTAAAGTTTTTATTATTTTACGTATCTAAGCTTTGAAATTAATAAAACAGCCGAGTATTAAAACATTTCGTATATTTTGATTAAAATGATTATTTTGTAACATTGTGTTTTCATTCACCGCAGCATACTCCGTAGTAAGCTAACTCTTCGCCTGCACACTGCAGCCTGAAATGTATAATGTATTTATTATATAAAATTAAATAATAAAATATCCTATTTATATAACAAATGCTAATAGGATATACTCAAAGTGAGTTGTTAAATCCATCGAACGGTATTGTGTTTTCAAGTATTACTATAAAGATAAAAAATAAGTACTATAAATGCCTCCATAGGAATAATTCTGCTTTGTTCACATATATATATGAATATCTCCTTAAGTATGTCGTATTTTCCACAATCATTAAGTTAGAAGGTAGATTCGACATTTGAGAAGGAAGATCTGAATACGATGTAAACACAGACAGCAGACTCGTTGCTTTGCGTAGGGTTGATTGTGAATGGTTTGAATTTGCCGTATTGAATCAGACGTTTAGAGATTTTTGCGATTACTTTGCTCTTGCGAAATATGTGATTAGAGAGCAGGTTTCTGCTCCTCGATGACAGGGATATTTTTAGGGAAAAGGAAGGGTTATGATTTTAGCACTCTATGTATGTATATTTTTATTTACGTATGTTCCTCCGTAGCTCCTGAACTATTCATCCGATTTTGATGAATAGGGTGTCAATCGACTTATTAATGGCCCTTGTAATATAGGCAATATAATTGAATTATAATGTTATTAATGTGGAAGTGACAGAGGATTTCAACAGAACTAAATAAATAAGAATATCTAACATATCAAATGACTTGTTTTACTCAGTAGGGCATATAATAAGAATGTAAATGTACCTGTCTGTAGTTTTTAGATTTTTGTGAAAAAAATGTAAATAGAAAAAATTAGTGCGTGGAGTCCCTCCGCGTGGAAGAAGTGAAACTTCGTAATGTGGAAATGAAAATAGGAAGGGGTAGAAATTGATTTTTAGTAAAATCATATTATTTCTTTAAGTCAAACTTTATTGCTTACAATTCACAATTGATCACATCTTTTAATTATCATTTTCAATTGAAGAAATATCCAAATTTATAACATTTACAATGGGTATATGATAACTAAAGTAAGATAATTCTATTCCCCCTCCCCAGGAGCGTTGAACGTTTAACGCAACAGTGCTTTCATACCCCCTCCATGGAAGCGTTAAACGTTTAACGCAACCTTGTTGGAAATCGCATTAGAAGTTTCACTTCATAAAAAGGTTAAAAAATGTTGCAATTATCTAGGAATAAGTAAGAAAATATATTTCGATCATTTTTAGAAATGTCTGTCTGTCTGTCTATTTGTCTCTCTGTTTGTATGTTTGAACACGCATCACTGCTAAAATACTGCGTTCACAATAAGACATCACAAAAAAAATCGTAAAGCGTATCCTCGAGTAACATTTAGCCATTATTTTATGAAAACCGGTCTATATTATCAAAAGTTATTGTAATTTGAGTGACGATTCGAGTAAGTACGAGACAAAAGTAGATAAGTGTATGGGCTTAATACATTCAAATGATTTTATTAATCACTGTTTTTACACAGGGTTCCACGTAGATGAAGTCGCGGGTACAGCTAGTACTCAATAAGACGATTATATTAAACAACACCTACGTTCTTTCTTACCTTTTAGTGTTTTTTTCTGTAGTCGGGTTACAGTTTTGTAAACTTATTGTTTTATTCAAAATAGTGGTTTAACATTCATTAGCATTTTCCCTAAACCAATACCGAATAAACTATGTTTGAATATGATTTTAGTCGTTAATATTAATATACTAGCAGGCCCGGCGGACGTAATCCCGCCTTCATAATAAAAAAAAGCCTTGACAAATTATATACCTAAACCTTCCTCGTGAATCACTTTATCTTCTGGTGAAAACTGCGTCAAACTCTGTTCAGTAGTTATTAAATTAATCACGAACAAACAAACAGACAGACTCGGCAAAGGACTTTGTTTTATAATATACTAGCGGGCCCGGCAGACGTTGTCCCGCCCTGATTATAAAAAATTCCGGGACAAATTATATACCAAAACGTTCCTCGTGAATCACTTTATCCACTGGTGAAAAACGCATAAAGATCCGTTAAATAGTTTTTGAGTTTATCGCGAACAGACAGACAGACAGACGCGGTAGGGGGCTTTGTTTTATACTATATAATGATAATGATAGTGATATTGCAACTTCTACTATACTCACTCGCATATGTTACCGTAAGTTTTATTGGTAGTGCTGCAAACCGGGTCGTATTCCTTAGTACATATGCATGACTCACCAGCCCTCGCTGTCAGTAATCCGAAGGTCAAGAGTAACATCAGCGCTGCAAATGTAAATAATCAATATATTAAACAGTCGTTGCGGTATAGTCGTTTGATCGGTGAAATGTCATTTGATTGTCTGCAGGTTCAAACCCTGGCATGTAATACGTTTTGTCCAGAATTCGTATACATATACTAATTTAAATTGGTAATAATATCGACTGGCAGTGAAAGGAGACATCGTGAGGAAACCTGAACCTGAGAAACGTTCTTGTAGTACCGCCGTATGTGAGAAAATATAGAACTACTCAAACCTTGAAGTTTGAAATCGCTAATATGCCGTGGACTGGCGTGGTGATTATGCCCTTACCTTCCTTAGGGAAGGGGCCTATGACCCTACAGTGGAATAAAACGAGTCTATTAAACTACTTGATCGTTATTAAACGCTTTATATTGAGACGTGTTTGTTATCGCCTGGTGAACACGCCAACGTGATATTATCGGATAGGTAAATATTTGTGCCCCAATACATATATGTATATGAGGAACGAAAAATAATAATGCTAATAATAATACAGCTCATTATTAAATAAGCGAAGGAAATAACAGTATATAAAAATAAGTAACTTTCGCTTTATTGTGATAATTTATTATACCGACTAAAAAGAATAGTCCATTGGTAATTCGATAGAGGTAGCAATATGTGCTCTTTTTTCTCGAACTGACTACGCTATTGACCTAGTAAGGTCTTAACAACTCCACTGGACTACTAATATTTGCTCTCATACAGAGTGACGACAATGATGTTACAACTTTTAACCAAGACAACAACGACCATATAGAGATAAGAAAATCCTCTTAAATCCTCTACCTGCCTTTAAAAATCTCATTCAAATCGGTTCAACAGTTTTACTCCAATTTTTGATATATACTAGCCATGATCACGACTCTGTCCGTATGGACATACGATAATGACAAAGGGATTATACAACCTTAAACAACCTTAACTTAACCTTAACCTTTTACAACCTTAAAAAAACACAAGAACTTACTTCCATATAATGCACAAGAAAATATATAAATGATATAAAAGTATGAATAAAATAAACAATAATTAAAATATAGATTACTAGTAAATTTACTCTCACCGTATAGACACCTCATTTTGTATGTTGGTTCGTGACGTTGTTACAAATTCAAATAGCTATACCTACTATATAATAAATAGTTCTAGTTATTTTTCATTCGCTTATAAAGCCGCCGCTCTGTAAATAACACTACGTAGTTTTATTATTTTTTACAATTGAATAAACAGCTATTTATTTCTGTTGAAAATATTTATGTTTTTTTATTATTTATCGGACACTTTGTAGAGCATATAAAGCCTGTATTGTGTAAGGTAGTATAATAAAATAACGAGACAAAAGGTGTACGTCAAAGATATAAAAAAAAACTGCTTGTCCGTCTATTCGTTTGTACACATACGACTAAGAAACTAATGGACCGATTTTTAAAAATTTTGGCAAGATAATTATTTATGTACTGTAGTAACATATACGATATACTCTTATGTATACGTACACTTACATTATATACTATATATATGGAAAATAAACAAGGAAACGTATAAATAATAGTGTAATTTATTTGAAACTGAAATGTAATGAAGTTAAGAGGAATTATTTCATGTTCATGATATTATATAATTTTAAATTTAATTCTATTGTATTAAAACATAAGTATATACTAGTCAGGGCAATTTACAGGTAGCGCATTAAATATACCTACTGAAAATAATTAAACAAACTGATCTATTTCTTAAATACTTGATTGTTTCATATCTTTCCATATTTTGACAACTTTAAACAAAAATGTTAATTGGGTTTAATTGGAATCTTATACATTACTAGCTAATACCCGCGACGCCGTCTGCATCGTTTATTATCTTAATCGTTTTATTATATCTCAAAGGGTTTACGTAGCATTTTCGACGAAAACTCCCAGGCGGCTTGACTTTTCCAACATTTTCAACAATTATCGTTATATTTCCACCAATGTACACAAAATCTTGACAAATGATGTACCTAAACCTTCCTTGTGAATAACTCTTCTATTAATGAAAACCATATGAAAATCGGTTCAGTAGTTTTTGAGTTTATAGCGAACAGATAGACAGACAGGCGCGTCGGAGGGCTTTGTTTTATAATATGTAATGTAACGTATAAAATTACTTGGTTTACCTTACATTGAAATTATTAAGAATTTGACTTGATTTTTATTCTTTTATCTGTATTTTTATTAGCTTTTAGAAAGAGTCATTTTCTTGGTAGGTTTTAATATAATGTTTAAAGATGTCAAAATCACAAAGTAATTAAAATGTATCGTTGATTGATGGCAACTTGATGTTGGGGGATGGTTGAACCTATCGTCGATTGATATGTGACTAACCGACGATAAGTTCAAACGTTTTCTGTTGTGGTGAGATGTGACAGCAAATAATCAACTCCAGGCGGAAGTGAAAAGTAATATCCACTATAATATTTAATTATGGATTTTCAGAAAATAACGCCTTCATCAATCAAATAACTCGAATTGAAATTGAAAGAGGCGAAAGTTAGGATAAAGATATGGGAAAATGGTGCTCTTTATTTTTTACTTATCCCATTAGGGAAATGGAGTGATGATAGATGCAATATATTGCACGGAATAAATAAAATTGTAAAAAAACATATTCATATTCTTTATTACCTACTGCAATATGAATAACAACAAATCGACAAGCAATAACAGACATTCTTTTACACATATTGACATCAATGCTGACTGACAATGAATTATATAGTTCTACAACGACAATTATTTAATCTTTAAGTAATCTATACTAATATTATAAAGAGGTAAAGTTTGTGAATTTGTGAGTTTATGTCGTTGTAGGGGGTAATCTCAGGAACTACTGGTCCGGATTGAAAAATTCTTTCATTGTTATATAGCTCATATTTTATCGAGGAAGGTTATAGGCTATATATCATCATATAGCTAAGACCAATAGGAGCGGAGCACCGATCAAGAATGTTTCAAAATCGGTTGCATGTCTGCGTTAGCCCAAAGTAACTATTCCACGCGGACGAAGTCGTAGACAGAGGCTAGTCCATACATATAATAGGAATGTAAATCAACGTGTCTGTAGGTACTATTTAGATTTTTTTTTAAATTGCTGGTGTCTAGGAATAAGTAATAAAATATATTTCAATCATTTTTAGAAAAGTCTCTATGTCTGTCTATTTATTTGAATACACATAACTGCTAAAGAACTGCGTTCCAAATAAAATCTCACCAAGAAATTGGTTCAGTCATCAAAAGATATTGTAAATTTAATGACGACGCAATTTCAGTACGATATAAAAGTAGATAAGTAAATGGACTTATTATGTTCAAATAATTTTATTAGTCACTGTTTTTTTTCATTGGGTTCCACGCGGACGGAGTCGCGGACAAATCTAGTTAATTATATAGTTCTACAACGATGCTTATTTAAACTTGAAGTAATAAATAATATATGGGTCATTCCATGTCAAATCGACAAATTTTTTACCTGACCCCCTTTGATTTCGCTGAAAATTTTCTATCTTTTCTACCCCCCGAAAGTTATTTTTCAGAATTTTTTCAAATTTTTTTTCCCGACTCAAAAAAAGTTATGAATTTTTGAAAAAAACCGCTCTTTTATTTTTAAATTGCCAGAACTTTTTCAAAAATTGACCGTTTGGGCACTTTTTTTTTTTCAAAATTTTTGTTTTTAAATGTAGTTTTCGAAAAAAAATATGAAAAAATTTTCAGAGTCCCAGATATATATAATATTCTAGTTTTTTTTAAAAAACCGTAATTTTCTCAAAGTCCGACCGTTTTTTTTTTTTTGCTCTAAAAATACTTCAACTAATTCTGCAATGATCCCCGTTAATCAAAAGATGTGACGACAGTCGCTTCTAATTTTTTTTCTTGATTATAAAAAAACTTTTGTTGAATTTTTGCTGATTTTATATAACTTTGTTATGAAATTTTTTTTATTTCCTCGTGAAACCTCAAAAGTTGAAAAATAAAATTTTATTGGAGAATTTCAAGTGATTATCGTCCAAAAAATTGTTATTTTTTTCAAAAAAGTAAAAAAAAAGGACTTTTCATACTCATAAATAAATTCACCGTCTCCTAATTCTCCCAGGAAACTGTCAATGTGTAACGTGATGTTGCTACAAAGAATTATTAGCTATACAATATTTGTTAATCGATGATAAGAAAAAATGAAATATATTTTAAATTAGCCATAATTATTTATGAAAATAATTTTAAATATATGATAAAACCATATATAATTTGCATATAATTAAATATATTATTGTGACCACAGATTTATACACCCATAGGCCTATATAGGGTATACGTACTAAATGCCTTTGCCGATGGTGGGAGATTTAAAATTTTTTTAAAAAACGCGCGGGACCATTCTGTCCCATTCGAAAGCCGAAAGATTAACAAAATATAAATTAACAGCACTTTATGATAAATAATAGGTACTTTATTTAGCAATAGTAAGTCTACGTGACATGATGAACACAACGACAATGTAATTATTCTGAAAACATAACCTCCATATTATTTAAATGAAATGTAGATGATATCTTTTTTACCGACAATCGATAGCTCTTAAATTATCACATTGTATCAACTGGAGGTAACTTTTAAACCCATTGTATTTTTGAAGTTGTCATATTTCAGTACCAAAAAAAAAACGTCCATAAGAGTAAAAAAATAACGTCAATGAGAGAAAAATTTTTTTTTTTTTTTAAATAACAATTTCTTGTACGATAATCACTTGAAATTCTCCAATAAAATTTTATTTTTCAACTTTTGAGGTTTCACGAGGAAATAAAAAAAAATTCATAACAAAGTTATATCAAATCAGCAAAAATTCAACAAAAGTTTTTTTATAATCAAGAAAAAAAATTAGAAGCGACTGTCGTCACATCTTTTGATTAACGGGGATCATTGCAGAATTAGTTGAAGTATTTTTAGAGCAAAAAAAAAAAAAAACGGTCGGAATATGAGAAAATTACGGTTTTTTCAAAAAAACTAAAATATTTCATATATCTGGGACTCTGAAAATTTTTTCATATTTTTTTTCGAAAACTACATTTAAAAACAAAAATTTTGAAAAAAAAAAGTTCCCAAACGGTCAATTTTTGAAAAAGTTCTGGCAATTTAAAAATAAAAGAGCGGTTTTTTTCAAAAATTCATATCTTTTTTTGAGTCGGAAAAAAAAATTTGAAAAAATTCTGAAAAATAACTTTCGGGGGGGTAGAAAAAGATAGAAAATTTTCAGCGAAATCAAAGGGGATCAGGTAAAAAATTTGTCGATTTGACATGGAATGACCCATATACAATAAAATGATTTCTTTTGCTTTTTATTGTGTTCTTTCTTTTGTTAAACGACAACATTGTGTAAAAAACAGTCTTTGTTAATACGTGTTTTGTTTCATGTCTGCATACTGCCACATAAAGCGTTCGAATTCATTAATTCCCCGGGAGTAGCAATTAATTATACCTGACCACTTAATTTCATGTGCACTGTTTTTTTTTTTTCGAACTGACTACGCTATTGTAGGTCAATAGCAAGGTCTTAATGGCTTCACCGGACTACTAAGGCGAGCGCTTAATGCACTCAGCTGATTTTATTTGGGCAACTAGCTCAAGGGCGCACGGCACACCTCGGCATGGGCTGTTGCCTGATACATGCAATTCGCGACCTATCTGAGCTTTTTTTTTTTTAACGTGGGGAAATCCCTTATGGATACACCACCCTCCCGGGGGAGAGGGTGGGTTATGTCCGACTCGCACGGACTAAAACCCCACGGTGTACCGACAGACCGTTATTGTTGGGGCGGCAAGGGATCGAGCTTGCTAAGCACCTTGTAGAGCCGCCCCAACGGTCCGCCCGGCGGAAGGTGACTGCCAGGCTCCTACCTATAGAGAAGCAGACTGGGTACACACCAGCTGCCTCCCCTCGTCCGCTGGACCTGTGACATGAGGAGATGAGCCCCCCGGCCCATCCCCTCAGGTCCGGCTACGGTGGCAGGAGGAGTTGGGCAAAGCGCCGCTCCTCCTGCCGGCCCTCCATTGGCGGAGACGGCCACTTAGCGGGTCTGCCTCACAGGCCCACTCCGTCGCCTCCTTCTGCGAGGAGGCCGACACCACACCCGGCAGCGACAAATTTCCCCCTACCGCCGCCACCAGAATGCAGCGCTGTCCCTCCCACGCAGCACACTCTGTGGAGTGTGCTGCGCGGTGTTTTCGTTGGCGCCACACTCGTGACAGGCGGCGGTCGGCTCCCTACGAGCGATCCGGTGCAAGTACCACCCGAAACAACCGTGTCCGGTGAGTACCTGCACCAGTCGGAACGTCAGGGAGCCCCACTATCTCCCTATCCATTCCCACAGGACCGGGCGGATGGCGTCAACGTTGTACGTCCCGAAGCGCGCGTCCGCCAGGTCCTGCATCCACCCCTTGACGGCGCCCTCTCTGAGACGCCGCCTCCTCTCTTTAATCTCTCTGGGAGCCGGAGGCTCCCCATTACGCTTCCTCGCCGCCGTAAAATCGTACACGGCGGCAAGAAATCCTACCTCCAGCTCCCAGGGCAGGGAGCCGGCGAGCTTGAAGGCCGCTGCCGAGGACACCGTGTGGTACGCCCGGATCGCCCTCAGTGCCACCGTGCGCTGCGCACTACGAAGCGCACGTACGTTGACAGCACCGAGGGCGTCGGCCTCACCGGTGCCCCGTAGGCGGCCATCGCCCGCACGATCCCCATGAAGAGTCGGCGGCACCCGGCACGTGGCCCCCCTATGTTAGGGAGCAACCTGGGGAGTAACTGCGAAATGGGGCTCGAACCACCAGCGCTCGTCCGGGTGAGGCCCAAGTATGTCATTTGGATCCCTACCCTGATCCGGGCGCCATCCACCATTATGTGTGCTCCAGATGGTGGCCCCCGCCGAGGCTCATGGAATAATAGGGCCTCGGTCTTCTCGAGGCCCACCTTGCGGCCCAACCTAAGGAGGCATAAGGATGCGCCTGACCACGAGGGATATGACCGTCGTGGCCAGGCGCGATAATTCTTCCTAAATCCCTCACCCCCCCCGGGCTACTACTAGGGTGTCGTCCACGTAACAGATGAGGTGCGCTCCATATGGGAGCGCGCCGCGGAGCACCCAGTCGTAGCCCATGTTCCACAGTAGCGGCCCCAAGGCCGACCGATTTCCAAGGACACCGCCAAAACCCTCTCGCCCTGGGAGGTCGCCCCCGTGGACAGCGACTTGAAAAGGCACAGGGCGTCCACGGTGAAACGCCTTGTCCGGAAGCCGAACTGCTCGTCCGATAAATTTGGCCCCGTTCCTTCCAGGTGCTGGACGATCCGGGTAGAGACGATTCTCTCCAGCGCCTTCCCGGCGTCGTCCAGCAAGACGAAGAGCCGATACCCGGACGCGCAGTCCGAAGGGCGGCCCTCCTTTGCTATTAGGCAGAGCCGCCCAAGCTTCCAGGGCTTCGGGAACTGTCCGATCGCCAGACACCGGTCGAACAGCTTCCGAAGCTACCCCCGTAGATGGGCCAGTGCCAGGCCGAGCACCCTACCCGGGACCCCGTCAGGGCCGGGCGCTCTCCGCCGATTGAGGAGGCGTTCAACAGCCCTCCCCATCTTCTCGTCCGTTATTGGAGGAAGGTCGTCGAACACCTTCACGACCTCCGCCCGAGCCGGAGGCATGGGAGGAGCTGGTAGCAGCGGAGGGTCGGGGAATAATTCCCCCACGACGCTCGCCACCACCTCCGGCCGGAGGATCTCCGTCACTGGGGGTACCCAGGATCGCAGCGCCCGAGGGCTTCCCCGCCTCAACGCATATAGCGCATCGCGCCGTTTCGGCCTTACATTGGAAGGCCTTGTGCCCTTCGGCGCCGCAACGATAACACGCCGCACCCTTGTTGGACGAGGGCACATGGGGCGGGTGTGTCCCAAGCCCATGCACTTGAAGCAGCGCATAGGCTTTTCGTCCAGCAGCTGCACGCGCACGACGCTCCACCCGACCAGAAGCTTGCCGGATTGCACAAGCTCCTTGGCCACCTCCGCGGGGAGCGTCATGTACACGGCGCCTAGGCCCCCCAGTTTCTGTTGACCTCACCGGCCTTAACCTCGCCCTCCTTGCACTTGGCCTTCGCCGCCACGACCGCCACGACCTCTTCTCGGGAAACCGAATCGTCAAAACCGACGATCCGGACGTCCGCCTTCTTGGTCGGAATGGTTTTCATGAAAATATATGACATTATTTGTTATGATATCCGCTATCTGCCGATGAAAGTCCCGTGAAAATCGATCCAACCGTTTTGGAGATAGCATTGCGGACGAAGCCGCGGTTAACAGTTAGTCTAATTTAGAGTAGCCTATGTAAACCGCTGTAATTTCAGATATCTGCCAGTGAAATTCCCGTCAAAATCGGTCCAGCCGTTTCGGAGATTACTCGGAACAAACAGACAGACAATTTCATCTTACATAGTATTTTGTAGTTGATAGTTAATATAAATATTCTTACCAATTAGACCTTCTACACGTGAAGAATATGAAAAGGGAATGGAAGGAACAACAATTACAATTATTAATAGAGTAACTATTTCCTTTACTTGAAATTTTCATAAAAGGTTGAGTTTTTTTTATTTTTAAACTATGTTCTAATTGTTTTTTTTTTAGTTTTACAATGAAATTGTATTTCAAACTAATAAATTTATCTCTGATAAACCACAACATCATACGTATAAACTAGGGGTGTGTGAATATTCGAATTAACAAATTATTCAATAACGACTCGAACCGAATAATTCGATTCGAACTATTCCAATATTCCGAACTATTCGAATAATTTGAATAATAATATTTCAAGAGATTCGTCTGTTAGTCAAAGGAATTTTAATTAAACTACTTTGAAAATTTATAATAAATAAGAAAGTTTACAGTTTATCTTATAAACTTATTTAATTTAACGTTTCATACAAAAAAAATAATAAATGGGATATATTACATCTTTTCCTATAACTATTAGTTTAATAATTTGTCCTTATTTTAAAAATATTCTAATAGTTGGAATAATTCGAACAATTTGACTAGTACGTATTATTCGAATGGTTTGAATATTCGATTCGAACTTGAGTCGAACTTCATTATTCGATTCGATTCGAGCACTATTCGCACATCCCTAGTATAAACTATAAAGTTGAGCATTTTATTTATAATGCTGATTATAATCGTTACATTACGTCAAGTTAATCGAATTATTGCAGGTGATTGTAGATTGAGGCGACGATTACTTAATTGATAGTGCGTCGGACACCGCGTCGGTCAACGAAACTTCGAATCCTTCCAACTGAGTCAGAGCTTTCACTGAAGGAAATGATGATGGTGAAATCCTAGCATCGTAGTACAGCTTTTTCTCAGTCCGCCTAACTATCTACCACCCTCAAATTGAAAATCTGCCGTCAAGCACCAGTTCGTGTATTCCGGCAGCTGTACTTGAGAGCCAGTCGCCTCTAGGTACAGTGTATTTATCATTTTAGACCACATCATCATATAACACCAGATGAGAAAATATTGTTCTATAATAAGTTATTAACACGTGTGCAACATTTGAAATTATTCAGACGTCTGAAAGTATATAGCCAAGTTAACAAAAGAAAAACCCGACTAGAAAGTGACAAAAATGTTTCTATATAATTATAATCGTATATTGGTATCAATTTGGCCGAATATCGAATATCAGCGATGTAGTACATCTGAGTTGTAGCTTAACGTAACGTACCGTAGCTGAATCCATTCATCCAGGGGGGGGGGTCATTATACGATAAATTATGTATATATTTCCTTTATTTATCTTGTTGTTTGTAATTGTTTTCCAACAATAAACACAGAGCACGCCGAATAAATACATATCTATACATATAATAAAAGAGTAACGGAACGAAATCTATACATTAAATATTTAAAGAAAAAATACTCTGGTGGGGCTTTGAAGCAATGACAGAACACAGTTTCATTGTATTTAAATTTTTTGTCTGTCATCATTTGTACGGGATTCACGTAAAATCTACTAGATGGATTTTGACGAAATTTGGTATGGTAATAGTTTATACACCGATATAATATATAGGACATGTTATACATATATAACACGTTCGTATATCTTACTTACAAGAAAACACAAAAGAGAAGGCTTATTATAGGGCGGTTCAATATATGAGAAATCTTGATGTCTGATGTCTGAAACTAACACCTCTCTGTGCATCTGTCAAAAATGAAGGTAGCTATAACGTTTTTTAAATATATACGATGTATAACCAGCTGCAGTAGTGCAATACAGTGCAGACTGTTTTTATAACTGAAACTTCACACGAACGTAGTCACGGGCACAACTAGTAAATCTTATACTGACTATATACAGAAAATTAACACAAGAGCGAAAAATATAACCCTTTTCCTGTGGAGACTATAGACTGTATACATATAATATACATACTGTATATTAAAATGAGATCAAACAGAGAAATCATTATTTCTACTCATTTCACGTGTGTGTACAAAACATCGATGTAATAAATAATTTCGTATATTTTAAATGATAATTTTGTAAGATCGTGTTTTCATTTATCGCAGCACACTCCGTAATAACCTAACTCTTCCCCTGCGCACTGCAACCTGAAAAATACAATAAATATATGTTATTATATAAAATTAAATACGCCCTGTCAATATAATAAATGATAATATAAATATTCTAAAAGTAAACTATTCTAACTAATTCTAACGAACTAATTCTACAGTATTGCTCCTCCATGTATCATTAATGTACCTACTTTAAAAATGCATTTTGCATTTGATTATTTATTTATTACGTTACAAAAATTTATTATATATTTAAAAAAATGTTGAAGCAGTCATAACGACTACCGTGAGGAGTGAAAACTGAAAATAATGGAATGACTGTGTTCTTTTTTGAATGTTAAAAATAAATTATAGTGTGAATTATTTAAACTTCATAATTTGTATATTGAAAATATTAACATTAGTCTGGCTTTTTTTTTTTCTCGAACTGACTACGCTATTGACCTAGCAAGGTCTTAACAGCTTCACCGGACTACTCACATTAGTCTGGCTTTCACATCTATTAGTATTATATACATTTTTATAGAGTTTATTAATTAATCAAATATATAATGGCTGCACAATCTCAATAAAAGATATAAATATTAAATTTACACAGGCCGCTCAAGCGCAATACGGTCGGTCAAGCTTAATAGCATGTCGGGCTCCTTCCTAATAGTGAGACAGACTAGGTACACACTAGCTGCCTCCCTTCGCCCGCCGGACCTGTGCAGTGAGGAGATGGGCCCCCGGCCCATCACCTCAAGTCCGGCTACGGTGGCAGGAGGAGACGGGCAAATCTCCGCCTCCTCCCTCCGGTCCTCCATTAACGGAGAAGGCCGCTCAGAGGGTCATCCTTGCGAACCCTCTCCGCCGCCATCTTCTACGAGATGACGTCCTTGCAGCCAGAACGCGGCGCTGTCCCTCTCACGCAGCACACTCAGACGTAGTATGCTGCGCGGTGTCCTCCGCAGCGCTGCATTCATGGCATGAGGCGGTAGTCTCCCTGCGAGCAATCTGGTGCATGTACCATCTGAAACAGCCGTGTCCGGTGAGCACCTGCACCAGTCGGAACAACAGGGAGCCCCAAATTCTCCCTAACCACTCCAGCAGGACCGGGTGGACAGCGTCAATAGTATAACGCCCCGAAACGCTCGTCCGCCAGATCCTTTTTTCTTTTTTTTATTTACATGGGGAAATCCATTATGGATACCCACCCTCCCGGAGGAGAGAGTGGGATATGTCCGACTCGCATGGTATACCGACAGACCGTATTGTTGGAGCGGCAAGGGATCGTTCTATGCTAATCACCTTGGATAGTCGCCCCAACGGTCCGTCCAGCGGAAGATGTGCCTACGGTGGCGAGAGATTAAAAAGTAAAATGAAATTAAAATGATTGAAACATCTACTTCCGATCCGATAGGCAACCGGAACATTAACACTAGGGCCACCTTATTAAAGAGCTCGGCCTATAAAAGGAAAGATTTTTTTTTTTTTTATTGTAGCTCGGCAAAGTGACTGTACTGTGCCTGATGGTAAGCACAGTACAATCCAAAAACAATGGCGACCACCGAAAGACATACTATCTATCGCCGGTCGCCGCTGTCATGCCGGCCTGAAAGCGACCCAGTCAGGGACAGCCTCCCCCCCCGGTTGCTGGATATACACCGGCTGATCCCGGAACGCGACACGCCCAAACGTGTCACTATGTCGTTAATCAGACATTCATTGCTCTATGTCGAAGTTATTGAGGGCGAAGCTCTGCTCGGATAAATAGTCACTGTGCTTACAGAGTATTAATTTGACTGATTATACTTTTGTTCACTACTCGTCCGCCAGGTCCTGCCTCCATCGCCTTAGCGCCTCGTTCCGGCCTTCCCTCCTCTCGGCCTCAATCTTCCTCTACTTTAAGGTCCTTATAGTATTGTATGTCGATCCTAATTACGATCAACCTCTTCGCATGTAATGAATAAACAAAGATATGAAATAAAACATTGGTTTAATATAACATTTTGTATATTATTAAAAACTTATATTTATGATGACATACTACAAGCAAATATACAGGCAAGGTCCTTGATAAGCCAACTCGGCACCTGCACAACGCAAACTGTAAACAAAAAAACAAGTTCTATATCCAAATAAATAGAAAATGAAGATCACCAATAACAAGTAATAATGCTATTGAAGAATATCATTGTTATTATCTTTTTTTATATCATAGGAGGCAAACGCACAGGTGGGTCACCTGATGATAAGTGATCACCACCGTCCATAGACACTTGCAACACCAGAGGAGTCGCAAGTGCGTTGCCAACCTGTGTTTGGGGGGAGGGAGAGGGAGGAGGGGGAGAGGGGACGGAGTAGGGGGAAGAGTAGTGGGCCTCCGGCGCTCTCACTGACCGAACAAAACGCAACAATGTAAGCACTGTTACTTCACGTCGGTTTTTTGTGGGTCAGGTGGTACTACCCCGAGTGAGGCGACCCATTCATGCTGAAATAGCTTCAGCGTGGCTCTACCACCTACAAAATCATGTGAATGACTATCTTGTTTCTTTTGTATTAATCACAATGTTTTTTGCAATCGCTTTGCTAGAGGTGGCTAAATTCATGTTATTATTCCCAAAGCAAAATATGGAAAGTAACGAAATTGTATTACGCAAATGATATATTAAATAAGTATGTGAATCTATCTATACATATAAATAAAGAGTCCGTTATTTGTCCAAGCGAATCGTCGTCATACGTAGCGGCGAGGGGGTTGTGGGGTCGAAATCTAGAAACTCGATGAATTCAAAGAGCGACGGATAATGAATCGTTATGCATTATTTAACTCATTCTAGCCTAAACAGACACAGATTTTATCTAAAAATGATCACGATAGCTTCATCTCGTTCAGAGTTATTATATTATCTAATTAGTGTGTTTTCTCGCGATGCAGAAGTGGGATAGGCGATGTGGTGCTTGTGCTATACGTCTGTACATAAACATATTATTAAGATAAAAGATAATACTAGAGTGAAATATTAGCACAGATAATATTGAATATATATTCTCACTTGCAAAGATTGCAGTAGGTCACGTGGTTTGTACCGCAGACTATATTGTCAATTTTCTCATTACTGGAGCATGTACAATTATCTGCACTCTCGACAAGGATGAACGCGAGGGATACGATAAACACGAATGCTGAAAATATAATTATCATATATAACAATTATCAATAGAGCAATATATCACAGGTATTAGTCCTAATTTGTATCATTAGATGCGCTGATCTAAAAAAATGAGTGATATCTATATTATACATATATAATTAACTCTTTGCCTACCTTATCTATACATATAATAAGAATATAGATCTAACCTGGCTGTACTTTTTAGATATTTGTAAAAAAAATGTTACATGTCTGTAGTAACAAGTGATAAAATACATTTCAATCAATTTTAGAAATGTCTGTCTGTCTGTTTTTTAATACGTAAAAGAACGAGACAGCTTACGTTAGCCTAGCTTAACATCATGTACCGTGGCTTCGGGAGCTGTTTGACCGCTGTCTTGCGGTCGGACAGTTCCCGAAGCCCTGGAAGACGGGACGGCTTTGCCTCATAAGAAAGGAAGGCCGCCCCCCGGACTGCGCGTCCGCGTACCGGCCCCTAGTTTTGCTGGACGACACCGGGAAGGTGCTGGAGAGGATCGTTGCCTCCCGGGTCGTCCGGCATCTTGAGGAAGTGGGGCCGAACTTGTCGGACGCGCAGTTCGGCTTCCGGTCAGGGCGTTCCACGTTGGACGCTCTGACCCTCCTTAAACAGGTCTCCACGGAGGCGACCTCTCAAGGCGATAGAATATTGGCGGTGTCCTTGGACATCGCCAACGCCTTCAACAGTCTGCCGCATGGTGTTATACGGGAGGCGCTCCGCTTTTTCGGAGTGCCCCCGTACCTGCGGCGGCTGTTGGAGGCGTACCTGGACGGGAGAGAGGTCGCTTTCGTGGACGCCAGAGGGCAGATGGTCCGGCGCCATACGGCTTGCGGGGTTCCACAGGGGTCGGTCTTGGGCCCGCTCCTGTGGAACATGGGCTACGACTGGGTGCTCCGCGGCGCGCTCCCTTCTGGAGCGCGCCTCATTTGCTACGCGGATGACACCCTAGTCGTAGCCCAGGGGGGGGGAATTAAGTGAGTTGATGCGCCTGACCACGGAAGCCGTTACGCTCGTGGTCGGGCGCATCAGGAGACTGGGCCTTGAGGTGGCTCTCGAGAAGACCGAGGCCCTAATGTTCCATGGGCCTCGGCGAGGGCCACCTCCAGGGGCCCACATTTATGTGGAGGGCGTTCGTGTCAGGGTGGGGACCCAGATGAAGTATCTGGGCCTCACCCTGGACGGACGATGGCGGTTCGAGCCCCACTTTAAGGGGCTCGGACCGCGCATAGTCAAGGCGGCAGCGGCACTCGGACGACTCCTCCCCAACACGGGGGGGCCGGGTGCCGCCTGCCGCCGCCTTTACATGGGGGTCGTTCGGTCCATGGCTGCCTACGGGGCACCGTTGTGGGTCGACGCCCTCAATGCCACCAATATCCGTGCGCTGCGAGCTGCGCAGCGTACCGTGGCGTTGAGGGTGATACGAGGGTACCGAACGGTGTCCTCGGCGGCGGCCATGGTGCTGGCTGGCTCCCTTCCCTGGGAGCTAGAGGCGGAGGTGCTTGCCGCCGTATATACTTATACGGCGGCTAAGAAACGGATGAGGGAGCCTCTGGCTCCCAGGGAAATAGAGGAAATGAGAAGGAAAGAGAGAGAAGCGAGGATGGAGAGTTGGAGGCGGGACCTGGCGGACGCGCGTTACGGTCGATACACGATTGACGCCGTCCGTCCGGTCCTGCCGGAATGGAATCAGAGGAAGTGGGGCTCCCTGACGTTCCGTCTGGTGCAGGTGCTGACCGGGCACGGGTGCTTCGGTTGGTACCTGCATCGGATGGCACGCAGGGAGCCAACCGCCGTATGCCATCAGTGCGGCGTTGACCCGGACACCGTGCAGCACACTTTGTCTGAGTGTGCTGCGTGGGAGGAGCAGCGTCGCACTCTGGCTGCGGCGGTAGGGCGGGACCTCTCACTGCCGAGCGTGGTTGCGGCCATGCTCGGCAGTGAGGATGTATGGAACGCAATGGCCTCCTTCTGCGAGGAAGTCGTCTCGCAGAAGGAGGCGGCGGAGAGGGTCCGTGAGGAAGACCCTCAAAGTGGCCGTCTCCGCCAACGGAGGACAGGCAGGAGGAGGCGGCAGTTTGACCGCCTCCTCCCACCGTAACCGGATCTAGGGAAGATGGGTCGGGGGGCCCATCTTCCCATTGCACAGATCCGGCGGACGGAGGAGACGGTCGGTGTGTACCCGGCTGTCTCCTAACAGGACGGGGCCCGGCGGCGGCGCTTTCGCTGCTGGGCCAACCGCTGGGGTGGCACGATGAAGTCTATAGAGATCTCGTGCCGCCCCAACTATAGCGGCAGACGTACACCGTGGGGTTTTAGTCCGTGCGAGTCGGACATAACCCACCCTCTCCCCCGAGAGGGTGGTGTATCCATAAGGGATTTCCCCACGCTAAAAAAAAAAAAAAAAAAATGTACAAAAAAAGGATTTATGTTATAAATATTAGAACTCAATACTCAATCAAATTAAGTAAATTTACTTATCAATAAATTATCACATCGACCTATAACAGACCCACTTCAGGGTCACAAGCCTCTTCCCAAAGAAACGTGTGTGCATAATCACCACGACAGCCCACAACGTATTGGCGATTTCAAAGACCAATAAATTTACATTTCTATATTTTCCCACATACGGTGGTACCACGAGACCATTTCTCAGATTTCCTCAAGATGATTTCCTTCGCCGTCAGTGTTACCGATGTAAATTAGTTAATATATGTGAATTCCAAAAAAAATCGTTGGTACACGCCGGGTTTCGAATTCGAACCTGCGGACATTGGATTGACATTTAACGGGTAAAATCACTCGACTATCACAACTTAATAGAATAGTAATCAATAGAAAGTGAATATTACCAGACAAATGCTTCATTTTAAGCAGTGTATAGGGTTCGTCGCGTGGTACTTGATACCGTGAACTATATTTAAATTGCTTCAAATCGCTATTTATAAAGTAACGGTTCTATAAATTATCTTAAATCATTATAATATTTATTTATAATAAGGGACATGTGAATAAATATTATTATTCATATTATAATATTATTCTGTTTAAGACGAATAATGAATATATGTCATTCATCGAATACGTTCAAGGGCGTACATATATCATTACATAGTATAAAACAATGTCCCCCACCGCGTCTATCTGTCTGTCTGTTCGCGATAAACTCAAAAACTACTGAATGGTTTTTCATGCGGTTTTCACCAGTGGATACAGTGATTCATGGGGAAGGTTTTTGTCAAGATTTTTTTATAGTCAGGGCAGGACAGCGTCTGCCGGGCCCGCTAGTCTATACATATAATAACAATGTAGATCTAACGTGATTGTAGGTGTCTTGAAATAAATAATAAAATCCATTTCAATAATTTCCGGATAGTAAGTTCAAGAACCATTTCAAGCGGGTTTTAATATCTAAAAGCTATTATAGGGTGGATCAATATGTGAACGATTGTGACGTTTGGAGATGACGCCCCTCTTCGTGCATCCACTAAAAACAAATGTAACTATTTATGTTTTATAAAAATACTAGCGGACCGGGCGGACGTTGTCCTGCCTTGAAAACAAAAAAATCCTAAAAGTCGACCGCAGCGCCACCTACCGGGTCCAATAGTGAATCTAAACCATTCTCGGATCCACTCGAACACGCACACAAAATTTCATCAAAATCGGTCCAGTCGTTTAGGAGGAGTTCAGTCACATACACACGCACACAAGAAATATATATATTAAGATATTTGCCGGTTTTTCTTGATGACTGGGTTGTTTTCCGACCCGGTGGTAGCTTTAACGTTAATAAGCGCCTTCTCAGGGCCTAAACTGAATAAAGAATATTTTGATTTTGATTTTATTTCATTTAGAAATGTCTGTCTATTTGTCTATCTATCTGTCTGTCTTTTTGTTTGAGCACACATCACTGCTGTCATATTGCGTTCACGATACAATCTTACCAAGAAAATCATAAAGCATATCCTCGAGTAATATTAACTCTTGATTTTATTAAAATCGGTTAACTCTATCAAAAGTTATTGTAATTTTAATGACGACGCGAGTTGAGTACTAGATGAGTAAATGGACTTAATACATTCAGATAATTTTATTAGTCACTGTTTTTTACGTTAGGTTTCACGCGGACGAAGTCGCGGACACAGCTAGTATTGAATATATGTCATTAATCGAATACGTTCAAGCGCGTACATATATCTCAACTAATATTACAAATGTAAAAGTGTGTTTGTTTGTTACGCTTTCACGTTGAATTTTGAAATTTATTATCGTGTGAATTATTTAAATTTAATAATTTGTAAATTGAAATGATTATCATTTTCTCTCCTTCACATCTATTGGCACTCCGAATAACAACATACTTTTTTATACAGTTTATTAGTTCATCAAACGTGTGATAGGCTGCACAATCTTAATAAATACTATCAATATTAGATGAACACAGACTCTTATACTACGCGTCGATAGTCTGACGTCTGATGCAATACGGTCGGTCATGCTCACGTAGCACGTCATGAAGCGAGATTATAAATTTATCTCCTGCGAAAAAAGTACCGCATAACGCGCCTAAAGAAATGTTCACTTCAAAAATGTACTATTCTCTATAGACCAAATTTACATAAAGGCAAACGAAGCCGCGAGCACTAACTAGTGGCAAATATAAATAACGCGAACCGCTGGACGAAACTATAGTTCAGGCCACAGATTGTATAAGTATTCTGTCCTGTAGACCGTGTGATTTTCTCTATGTTTGCATCATCATCATGGACAGCTGTTCTCGATCCACTGCAGGGCATAAGCATTTTAAAAGGCCGGCAACGCACTTACAACTCCTCTGGTGTTGCTGGTATCTATGGATGGCGGTGATCACTTACCATCAAGTGACCCACCTGTTCGTTTTACCCCGTATGATATAAAAAAAAAACAATAAGCCTCCTGCCTTTTACTCCATTCTTTTCTATACTGCGCCAGTCTTGTCCAGAATTTCCCCACAAGATTTACGATGTCGTCAACCTATTTTGCCATTGGTCTTTCCACACTTCGCTTGCTCTATCTCGACCACCGTCTCTCGTGTTCAAACAAACAGACAGATAAACAGACAAACAGGCATTTCTAAAAATTATTGAAATTTTATAACTTATTCCTAGATAGCTGCAACAATTTTTTTCACAAATACCTAAAAAGTACAGGCACGTTAGATTTACATTCTTATTATATGTATAGAAGATAAAAACATATTTTTTTCTTTATTATCTGTTGTTATATTAATAATAAAGTACAATCAGACCATAACATACACATTTCTTTAGATACATTCAGTCCGGAGTAATAATGTACTTCATAAAGAATAATGAACAATAGGACATATGTTTTCTATTTTATTGTGCCTTTTCGTTTACTGAAGTGTGTTTCTAATATTGGCTCATTAAATATTGTTAGATGAAGGCAAAAAACAACGAGTATTCCTGAAAAACATTCTCGTGGTATCAGCCTGTAGGGGAAAATAAAGTTCTACATACATCTCTGCTCTCATCAGTACAAACTGTTATGATCTTAAAGAACGGGCTCTACCTCAGAAAGGTAGTTTTTTAATCAAAGAATTTATTATCTATACTGTTTCCTCATGGAACAAGTTTCTATAGTATCCATTTTTCTATAAACCGCCACAAGGTGGCACTGCAGGACATCGAATAATAGCATAACCAAACCATATACCATCGGGCCATAGAACCGATCGTCATAAAGATCCGTGTATTTATACGCTATATAATATTTACGCTACATACATCTTGATAGAAGTCAATTATTTATTACAACTAACAGTAGTTATTAAAGCAAACCAAATTAGCAAGAACAAATAACAAACGCGTGCAGAATAACAGGATACAGTTAGTATCATATTACAGTGATCATTTTTTTCTTTTCTAAAAGCTTATAGCGTAGTATGTGTCTTCGGTAAACCTATTAAATGCCAGATTGCAATATTTCCAAGGCATAACAATAGCAATAAGCACAGTGATTTAGGAACTGTCAAACAATTCTTGAAATAATAAAACGCAAGCACAATTATTAGGTTTTTTATTAGAGACATAAAACACCTGCAGGATACGGAATTCCTGTAATATCGCCACCACTCGCTGTGCCACCAAAGTCATACATAATTTTGAATTATAAAGTGTTAGTAGTATAGACTTATATAAAACATTTGAAGTAGTATGATTTGGGAAATGGACAAAAAACGCATTTAGCGACAAGTAACTGACACTAAGTTCCACGCACTCAACAACGACCTTCTGAGATTTAGAGGTTATAAATTGTAGTAAGCTAAACATGCCTTTTTAGACTTTAACTTAAAGTGTATTTTTCAATGAGCAGCACGCTCTGTCTGAGTGTGCTGCGTGGGAGGGACAGCGCCGCATTCTGGCGGCAGCGGTAGGGGGGAATTTATTTCTGCCGAGTGTGGTTTCGGCCATGCTCGGCACCGAACAGGCGTGGCGACCAATGGCCTCCTTCTGCGAGATGATCTCCTGGGGCCCATCTCCTCATTTCACAAGTCCGGCGGACGAGGGGAGGCAGCTGGTGTGTACCCAGTCTGCCTCTCTATATGTAGGAGCCCGGCTGTCACCTTCCACCGGGCGGACCGTTGGGGCGGCTCTACAAGATAGATTAGCTAAGTTCGATCCCTTGCCACCCCAACAATTACGGTCTGACGGTACATCGTGGGGTTTTAGTCCGTGCGAGTCGGACATAACCTACCCTCTCCCCCGGGAGGGTAGTGTATACATAAGGGATATCCCCACGTTAAAAAAATGTTCAATGAGCCGATTTTAATAAAAAAATACCTATATATTGTTTCGAAATGTACTCAAGTAATATATGAAAAACATTAACACATTTTCTAATAATTTGGAAAGAAGATATATATTCATAAAGACACACAAATAACGTTTTTAAAATCGGTCTTATTGTGTTGACAAATGTTTTCATTGCTCAATTTTGTCATATCTAATACAGACCTTGTAACCCTTTAGTAGTTAACCTCTGTTAAATAATATTGTTACTGCATATCTTCTATGGGAAAAGGTAATGATACGTAGCCTAAACTCGTACTCGAAAAATCCTCTATCCGCCACTACAAGTCTCATCAAAACCTCCTCAGCAGTTAACTAAATCAAAGCTGATAAACAAAATACTCTTTAATGTTTATTGATATAAATATCATATTTGCGATTTGTGTTGTTGGAAACGCATTCTAATGGTACTGCTATACCTGCGTGTATCGGCACGATGTTTTGTCTACGGTCACACTAAATGCAAATGTGGGAAGACATTATCGTCATGCGTTACGAACTATCGGGCTGCGTGACGATAGACGCAGCACGATAACTGGGCTGGTGGTTTTTACATACATCAAAGGAGTTTAACGGACGCTAATGTCGAGTCATTAGAAAGACACGGGTGTGGCGACGTATAATCTGCGCCTTTATCGAAATTTTTTATGACGTTAATTTTAGCGTGACAATTAGTCGAAGCTTCGTTTCACAGATATGGGAGTAGCATAAAAAGATCAATACATAACATTAGAGATAAGGGGTTAGTTGATAGCGTATTCGGACGTAGGTTCGAATCCTTGCACCTGAGTCGGAGCTTTCGACGAAGGCAAACATCATGATAAAACCAGCATGGTGGTAGGTTTTTTTTTAAGTCCGCCTGACCAGCTACCACCGTCAAATTAAAAATCTGTCGCCAAGCACCTATTAGTGTGTTCGGGCACATGCACTAGAGTGAGAGCGAACCCCGTTAGATTTAGCATATCTACCATCTTAGAATTATCTTACCACCAGGTCGAAAGCTAAAACCTATAATAAGTTAAGTATAAGAAAAAACAATAAAAATAAAATAATAGGTCTTTACCTATGAAATTGCCGTTCTGCAGCACTGGCCATTTCAAATCAAAATAATTTTTGTTTGGCTAAGAATTCTAATTTCAAATTAATTTTATTTTAAAAACATGGAATTCTTTTTCCAAAAGTAGTCATTTGTTTATTGATTAGTATTACATTTTCATTGCATTTCAATCTTTTTTGTCATCATGGATACGTTAAAAATTCGAGTAATTATGGAATATGAGTACCGTCGTGGCAGCAACGCGGCACAAGCGGCACGCAACATCAACGACGTTTACGGAGCTAACACTACAAACCAACGCACCACCTGTTATTGGTTTGCTCGCTTCCGTTCTGGGAATTTCGACCTGAAAAATGAGCCTCGCGGTCGTCCGAAGACTTTGGTCGACAATGACGAATTAAAGGCGATTGTGGAAGCTGATGATACACAATCTACGGCTGAATTAGCAGCAGCTTTCGACGTTAGCGTCAAAAAATTCAATACACGAGAGGCAGTATAAAATGCCTTTAAAGAATTTGTTGCCTCCCGTCCAGCTGATTTCTTTAAGAAGGGCATCAATAAACTGCCACTGCGTTGGCAGAGATGCATTGATTGTATGGGTGATTACTTCGATTAATACAAATAAAAAATACATGAAAAAAATTCGTTTAAATTTTTTCATACAAAACAGCAATTTCATAGGTAAAGACCTAATATAAAACTGGCATCCAAAAAATGCTCCAAAATATCCCTTACCATACTTAGGTATCTACTTAGTGTAGGATTATCATAAACTTATTAATATCTCAATTCCAAAATCTCAATCATTCATGTCCTATTCGATTTTGAGAATTTCCATGGTATATTTTCGAAATTCAAGTTCCAATACTGATGATATTAAAATGAGATCCCATTGAGAAATCCCTTTCCAATAAAACATGGATTACTAAATAACCAAGATATTTTTAGAAGTCGCGTCGAAAACATCCATATATCTGTATCACGTGTATATGACAAATTACCGGCAAACATTTGATCCAAGCGTTGGTTAATATACGCCAACTAGAACAGGAAAAACATTAACATGAACGAGTTTTATAGGATTCCCCAGTGGAATTATTGTTTTTTTTTCTACTTGTTATATGCAAAGTAAATAAATAGTACTCATCGTGAGGGAGTTACCGCTTGCTCATAACCTTGAAAATACAAGGATAAATCAAAATAAATAAGAACATATTATAAAGGACAGTGCGTATGTTCTCTAGTGTTCTTATAACTCACAAATAACTTAATTTATAGTATTTTTTTAATCATACCTGTATTCTCTGACCAGGTTTGAACGTAGGTTTTAATTACATTAGATAACATATAGAACAAGTTATGACATTCAAAGTAAAGTGCGTCGATACAGTGATTACAGGTATATTAGTTTGCAATAGTTAACCTAAAACTTTAAAATATACTGAACTATAATATTCAGTTACTAGTTTTTGGGTATGAAAGAGTAACAAATATTGATTTACCATCACAAGCTTTTTCATTTATAATACATATTACAATAGATCATTATTGATAGTAGAAATTATTTAAAAAAAGGGAGCGAGGAATGGTCTCTCTAATTTAGATTTAAACGAATTTCTTCACAAATTACTACACACTTATATCTCATCTTCCTCCTTGGTAACACCAATTTTGATTATCTATTTCTTAAAACATTAATCCTGAAAACTTACAAGAAATAATAACTTCATATTACAATCCGATTTATTTTTTATTATGAAAACACTCTAGATGTTTATATTAGTAATATTATTATTTCAGTCAAGGATGGAATCTTCTAAGTATCATAGAAAATAAATGAAACTAAGACAAGTATAAAATATATATGTATACTGACAACCGCCTGTTTTTTTTCAAAGGTTAGCGTTGTCTAACAGATAGCTTTTAAAAATTTCCTTATTGTATTATGTTACATTCGTTAAGTCACCCGTAATCAATTTTGAGGTAATATTTTTAATATGAAGACGCGACACTGCAGTTTTATTATACTACAGAAATAATTTAACTCCATACGACATACTTTCAGTGTCAAATACCTCTTAAAGTATTTAAAAATAACGTGTATTGAGTGATAACGTATGCATCCTGTGTATAATGGTACCTTTTCCTGTTTCATTTTTCATATAAATACAGGTATTTAGGTCGATCAGTGAGTATTGCCTTCAACTTCAACTCATAAAGAATTATCCTTCGAAATGAAGTTTATATATGGTAAGTGGAAAGTTACCTTACAACTGATATAAGATATGTGCTTTGTGTTTAATAATGGAGACCAAAATTTTGAACACAGCAGCTATCCAAGAATACATACGAGTTCATGGTATTTAAGAATAACAAAAGCTAGACAGCTGTTTATGACCCAGTTGTAAATGTCTCCATTTTGACATCACAATGATATAATCAGAGCCTTTTACAAACTGATAACAAAAACAGTAACAATAATAATTCATACTTAAGTATATAGCGACGTCGAAATTATAAACGTAATGTGCTATTGACTTCAAAAAGAGTTTACCTTGTATATATTATATTTATGAATTGTGGAAAATAAAAATAAAGAGTGGTTCGAACTTCGACCATAGAGTAATAAAAAACTTTTTGCATTTTTTAAATTGATAACACTAAAAAAAAAAAAGAATGAAGGGAATCGCCTGAAAACAGAGGAGGGCATGTTCTTAACTGTTTCCCCAATGCCTATTTATATACAGAAGATTATAAAAACGAAACCTCATTAGAGAGACACATGTGTTTTGTCATTTTACCGCTAATTTTTTACGAAATAATCTCTTAAACATTTTTAGCAATGATGTTGATGATGCTAGTCATTATAACGTTGGGAACGAACGCAAATGCCCAGAACTGTCCTCGCAGTAGACCGGGTTGTATCTGTACCGCACAATACGATCCGGTGTGCTCCACCGAAGGTTGTACCTATGGAAATGGTTGCGAGTAAGTTGCCACATTCTAATAGAAGGTTCTCTTTATTTGTTAATCGTTTTTGCAGAATAAATGGGTTATATTTTGAGGTTAGTACAGCCTATAGTAATGTATAACTATTCCATATAGTTTGTCAAAGTTATTTTTAAATAATTTTCTGCGGTTAACAATTATTATACCTATGTATTTCCTAAACCAGCAAATGTTTCCAAGTTTCGCTATCACGCTTAGCACATCCGGTGACGAAAAAAATACATTAAAACTGTAGATTTTGCTGATTAAATCTATAATACACTGAAGTAATTATATCCGCGACTTTGCTCGGAAAAGAATCCCATAGTTAGCCCAGTAGTTGAAGTCTTATAGACTGCCATTACTATCATGCATGATGGTAGGTCATTTTCTAAGTCCCACTGACTGTTCACCATCTTGAAGTTGAAAATCTATCGCCAAGCACTTGTGTGTTCCGGCAGGTGCGCTTGAGAGTCAGTCGCCTCTAAGCTTAGCGTGTTTACCATCTTGGACTACATTGTCTTTTAACATCAGACAACATTTTGATCAAACGGCGACACAATTACATGAAAACTTTAACATTTCTTCACGATTTGTACTATAAATGCTATTCTACATTACTATTTCAATTTTATTTTGCAAGTATCCGCTGGTTAATCATAAAAATCCTTAAGAAATATTTTACTGGTCGTATTTTTATCTTACGAATATCCATGATTATTTACTGCTACGTATGCTATATGCGTACTTGATATTATTTCCGGAATTATTATATAAATATGGTTATATGTATATCTCGTTATTAATTTATCTCATCTTATATCCAAGCATCATAATAAAGTCATAATCCATTCTTGGAAACTGTCCAAATATAAAGATCGACCAAATAAGAGATTGTATATCAATCAATACGTAGTACGGAACAAAGTCTCTATTCTGTTCACCTAATTATTTTAAGTATACCACGAGTTCTCATTCAATTTTATATGTGATATTGAAGTGTATCAAAAAAATGGATGAATAAAAATAAATTACCTATCAATACTTATCTGAACTTACATGAATATAAAGTATATATATCAATACACGTTTACGACTATATTATACATTACTAGCGGCCCGCTCCGGCTTCGCACGGGTATATAATATATAGCCTATGTCATTCACTGAAAAAATGATTAAGATCGATCCAGTAGTTTTGATTTATTCATTACTGCCCGTGGCCCGCCTGCGTTTGTTGCAATGTAAGCAGAAAACATGTAATTATTCACAACATCACATTAGAAACCTCAAAAATAACAGTATTACTCCACTATTTAATGGATGTCATTATGGATATAAACCTTCCTCTTCAAACACTCTATCTATTAAAAAAACCGCATCAAAATCCGTTGCATAGTTTTAAAGGTTTAAGCATACATAGGGATATAGGGACAGAGAAAGCGACTTTGTTTTATACTATGTAGTGATATTCTTGTATCCCAGCGGCGAGAATTAATCAGGTTGGTATTATTTTTTATAAAATAATTTCAGATTATACTGTGCCGGTGGCAAAAGGGCGTATGATGGAGAATGCAGGAAACTTTAACAACACAGTGTGTCCTTAGTGGAGTGGACGGCATTAAATTATAATATATGTATCCAAAAACTACTCCCACATGATTATATTGTTTGAAAATATAATAAAATAGATCTGCCTTACTTATTCATTACTGTGTAATTTTTTTATTTCTATATATACTATATATATCGATATACTGAAGCGATGATAGCTTAGATGGTTAAGTATTCGGACACTGCGTCGTTCGACACATAGTCGAACTCTTGCAACCGAATCCGGGCTTCAGTGAAGGAGAACATAATGATGAAACCAATCAAACCATAGCAAGGTAGGGTGTTTCCCAAGTCCACCTAACTAGCTACCACTTTCAAGTTGAAAATCTGTCGCCAAGCACCTGTTGATGTATTCTAGTCGCTGCACTGAGAGCCATTCCTTCTAAGTTAAGCTTGTTTATCATCTTAGAGCACATTATCATTCGACATCAAGAGAGATTGCGGTGAAATGTTTACCGTTGTGTAATGTTAATGTGAATATAAAAAAAGTTCCTAAAAATTCCACAAAATAGACTCAAATATTTACTCAGAGTAAAATAAACAAAACACAATGTAAAATAAACATTTACATTAGAAGCGATATCAGAATAAAATTATCTTTTAATTAAAACACACGAGACGTATTCAAATGATTCGCCACTGCATTACAATTTCTACTTACACTCATTACATGTTTATAGTATACTAACTTTCCGCCCTGACTTCGCACAGCTGTTCTAAGAGCCTAAGAATTTCAGACCAAATGTTCACCTTATAGTACGATTATGTAATGAAATGGCAATTGAACAACTAAACGTCAATCTGACATTACTGTTTTAACTTTATTCCTTAAAATTTGGAAGGAAAATCATAAGAAAATGTCAACTCGATAAAATTCTTATACCTGATCCTATCTTTTAATACATTATATTCAAGTGGTTATGTATTAATAAACAATTATTACTTTAATTTCGGGTTTATCAAAACATACCATGTTAATATAAGAATTACGTCATATGGGAATCAAACTTAACATTTTTTTAAATATATTAACATAACATTCAATATAAACGGTGTATAGTAATAAATCTGCAGTTCTGTTTGTGCATTTATTTTTTCCGAAACTTTAGGGTAGATGAACAATATAAAGGACGTGGTGTTAAAGAACGTATATTTGTCCGGGTTTAACTGCAAATCGGTTTAATCGACCTATACGAAACGTTGTACACGAGAACCTGATATGATTCCTAGGTTTGTCAGATTTTTCACTTAGTGCATGTATATGTTTTTTAATTCGTACAGTTGTATAAAGAATGATTTATAGTAACTTAAGTACAATGTGCACACATACAGCTTTGCAGACTGGTTTCTATATATTTTTTGTGAATGTATATTCCAAAGAGCGAATCATTCTAACTAATGCTTACCATCTGCAATTAGTCCATCATATGAGACTTAAGTTGTAATGCCACTATAGGTTTTTTAAGACTTGGTGTATCACCAAAACGATGTGATAACTATGAATTAAAAACATTATTATTGTTATTTTTGCCGACAACTTATAAAAACATTCGAATTTATATTGGTAATATTATTATTTCACTCAAGGGTGAAATCTGCTAAGAGTCATAAAATTAAGTGGAACTAGAAGAAGTATAAAGACATATATCTATATGTCGGCGGATTGCCAGACTCTCGTCAGGATCCATCACAAAAATGACACTACTGATGAGAACCAAATTATAGTTTCCTTCTCCACAACGTCAATTAATTAATTAATCAATTAATTAGTTATAAATAATAACTATTTCGTTTGCACAATATTTTTTTCTTTTTCTCCAACTGATTACGCTATTGACCTGGCAAGGTCTTAACAGCTTTACCGGACTAATAAGGCGAGTGCTTAAGGCACTCAGCCGATTTTATTTGGGCAACTAGCTCAAGGGTGCACGGCACACCTCGGCATGGGCTGTTGCCTGATACATGCAATTTGCGACCTATCTTTTTTTTTTTCATGGGGAAATCCCGTATGGATACACCACCCTCTCGGGAGAGAGAGTGGGTTATGTCCGACTCGCACGGACTAAAACCCCCATGGTGTACGTCTGCCGCTATAGTTGGGGCGACACGAGATCTCTATAGACTTCATCGTGCCGCCCCAGCGGTTGGCCCAGCACTGACAGCGCCACCGCCGGATCCCGTCTTGTTAGGAGACAGCCGTGTACACACCGGCCGTCTCCTCCGTTCGCCGGACCTGTGCAATGGGAAGATGGGCCCCCGACCCATCTCCATGACCATAGCGGCCCTATTTCTAACTCTTTCTGTATGTAGTCTAAACGTGAGGCGTTTATCCAACGTGACTCCTAGGTGTTTAACCTGATAGACCCAAGGACTCTCTGTTCCGTGTAATTTAATGGGCATGAGTTTACGTTCGTGTCTATTTGATATGGGGTCGAAAAATAACGCTGCGCTTTTATCAGGATTTACTTCTATACGCTATCGAATAAACTAATCACCGAGTGTGTTAACGGCTTTTTCGATGCGTGTCTTAAGTACTTTCGGATGCCAACCGGAAGCCTAGAGGACTGTATCGTCAGCATAACAACCTACCTCTACCTCCGGAAGCCGAGGTAGGTCACTGACGAATAGATTGAAAAGTGTGGGTGCAAGAATTAGGTAGATCGGTGAGTATTGTTTTCAACTTGAAGTTGTAAAGAATTATCCTTCAAAATCAAATGTGTGTATGGTAGGTGGAAAGTTACTTTACGACTGATAAAATACGTGACTTCTATGTTTAATAATTGACTAGTGGGCGCCCAGTGGTCGACATTCGACCATAGTTTATTAATTTTTTTAAAGTTTGAACTTTATTGGGGTTCTTTTGTCAATAATCTATAATCAAAGGTTTTCATCATGGCTATCGGTTATTTGCCACTTTTTTTTTAAATTATATGAATATAAAAAAAAACGATGTCTAAATGAAAATTGAAATTTGTTATAAATTTGAAACAAAAAACAGGCGTTTACATAAGGTGGTAAGGCTTTCAAATTCTAACTAAATATAACTTTACGAAAATAAAGAATTTTATCGCAACATGCGACACAATTTTCAATTAATTTTACACGACACCATGGGTGGGTGGATGGTATTTCTGGATGATATTGAATTAAATGTAGTATGTACATTATGAGGAATAGTGATACACCCAGTATCATGATTTGGAAAAGTAATGGATACACAATAAAATCAAATGGTGAATCCAAAACAAAGATGTTTTAATACTACCATTAACTTTTTAAAAAGAATTCATCATCAACTGTACTAAATATAATTGTTACATCAGATTTCATTGTAACCGCGGAGATCTAAGTCACAGATTACTTTCATGAGCAAACAAATTTTCTTATTTTGATTTTACATAGTATTTTTTGGCTCATTTTTTATCGAATCATCATCATTTGAAGTAAGTTCACCATATAAAAATACTAAACATTGAAATATTGACATTGACTTTGATAATATTGCTTTACTCTTATGCCAACATGAAGTGAAAGCAGTCCTGTCACCTAAAAATTTTGACATTCGATAAGACCAAAGAGAATAATAGTTATTTCAGTGGTTCCATAAATTTACTAAAGATAAATTATTTATCAATTAATTATTAATGTATATTATGAATTTACATATTATATTATTATAAAATTAACCTACAGTTTGACCAGTTGATTTCAAAGGCCATGTAGGGCATGCAAAGTCAGTCATGTTAAAAATATTGAAAACGTAATTGGAACGTAAAACTAAAATGACGGATGTCAATAAGTCTTTCATTTACATGTGTGTATATGTTGTGTTAAATTCAAGCAGTAGTATGTGTAGGGCATATTTTAATTAATTTAATGTATTTTTAATTCATTTTATATAAAAAAATAGCTTTCTGCACTTCTCCTCCATATCATATATATTAATACGTGAAGCCAAATCTTTGTATCCCTTTTTAAGAAAATTGCGTGAACGGATGAACGTGAAATTTGGCATAGTTAAAGTTTATATGGAGGAGAAGTGCAGAAAGCTATTTATTTTATATAAAATGTATTAGAAGTACATTAAATTAATTAAAATATGCATTACTCACACTACTGCTTCAATTTTACACAACATATACACACATGTAAATAAAAAAGACGTTTTGACATCCGCCAATAACGGACTTCAAAAATGGTTGCGAAGGAGGTTGGTATGCTCGGAAAGGTTGTGAATGAGGTTGCTATGCTCGACTGTATGTATTTTTTTACTCTTACGTTCCAATTACCCTCTTTCATTCTACATTCAACAATGATATTATAACATATAACTATTATTATAATATTTATAATACCTTACATGCTCTTTGAATTTAACTGGTCAAATTAGAGGTTAATTTTATAATAATATAATAATTTTAAATATATAATAATATTTAAATCCATACCAAACATTAATACATAAATAATTAATATAATGAATAATCATTATTAATATATGTATATTATTTAATAAATTTATAAAACCATTGAAATAAGTCTTATCTTATACGTGAAGCCAAAACTTTGTACCTCTTTTTAAGCGAATTGCGCGAACGAATGAACTTGAAATTTAGCATAGTTAAAGTTTATATGGAAGAGAAGTGCCCAAAGCTATTTTTTTATGTAAAATGCATTACAAGCATATTAAATTAATTAAAATATACATTATTCACACTACTGCTTGAATTTTACACAACATATACACTAGGGTGATTCAAAAAAAAAGAATTTTTTTTTTTTCGTTTCGTACTCTGAAAAATAGGTTCCTAGACACCTCTAAGAAAGCCTCTCCAAGCATGAGTTCTTAATTGTAACGGGAAGGTCCTCCTTCTTACAGTTTTCTATTTTTTCTTATTATCAGATAGAAAAATTTATATCCCGCTTCCAACTACTTGAAAAAATATCTTGTTCCTTAGATTTTGTAGGAAATTGAATGCTCTACAAAAAAGGTCTCTTACGATTTTTTCGTAAACCCAACCGTTTAAAAGATATTAACGGTTAAAGTTTGATTATTTTTGGGAATTTTTTTTATTTCTTATGAATTTTATAACTCAATGAAAAAAAATCATTATGAATGATGAAACTCATAGTTTTGTAGGAAATTTACTGCTCTATAAAAATGGTCTCTTATGATTTTTCGATCAAGTTGAGCGTTTACGAGATATTCATCGTCAAACATCAATGCATATCAATTTTTCTAGTTTTTGATCAATAATTCGAAAAATTTCAATTTATTCTGTGAGTTTCAAGGAAATTTAGACAAATTTGAGTTTTTATTATAAAAGCAACTCCTATAGATGTTTTCTGTTCAAAAATTCATTATATTATATTCATTAATTTCATAATAATAAATGACAACGCGATTAAGATTTTAAATTATTAAAGATAAAATTAAAAAAAAATATTATTAGAATAAAAACTTTCAAATGAATTTTTGAACAGAAAACATCTATAGGAGTTGCTTTTATAATAAAAACTCAAATTTGTCTAAATTTCCTTGAAACTCACAGAATAAATTGAAATTTTTCGAATTATTGATCAAAAACTAGAAAAATTGATATGCATTGATGTTTGACGATGAATATCTCGTAAACGCTCAACTTGATCGAAAAATCATAAGAGACCATTTTTATAGAGCAGTAAATTTCCTACAAAACTATGAGTTTCATCATTCATTATGATTTTTTTTCATTGAGTTATAAAATTCATAAGAAATAAAAAAAATTCCCAAAAATAATCAAACTTTAACCGTTAATATCTTTTAAACAGTTGGGTTTACGAAAAAATCGTAAGAGACCTTTTTTGTAGAGCATTCAATTTCCTACAAAATCTAAGGAACAAGATATTTTTTCAAGTAGTTGGAAGCGAGATATAAATTTTTCTATCTGATAATAAGAAAAAATAGAAAACTGTAAGAAGGAGGACCTTCCCGTTACAATTAAGAACTCATGCTTGGAGAGGCTTTCTTAGAGGTGTCTAGGAACCTATTTTTCAGAGTACCAAACGAAAAAAACAATATTCTTTTTTTTTGAATCACCCTAATATACACACATGTAAATGAAAAAGACGTTTTGCATCCTTCATTTTTCTCTTACGTTCCAATTACCTTTTCAATATTTTTAACATGACTGACGTTGCATGCTTTACATGCACTTTGAAATCAACTGGTCAAATTGTAGGTTAATTTTATAATAATATGTAAATTCATAATATACATTAATAATTAATTGATAACTAATTTATCTTTAGTACATTTATGGACCATTGAAATATTTGTTTAAATTTGATTTTAATTGTATTTTAATTCTAAATATTTATATAATTTGTTCTAATAAGTCTGTGTTCGTGTTAAAAATAATAACTTTCAAGTGTATTAATATTAAGTACATAAATCGATAACTAAAGTATAAGAAAAGTGATGTAATACAAAAGGACGTTGTCAACGGCTTCAAATTTTAAAAATCTGAGCAATCCTGGGGAGTATTTGTTACATATAAATATAAATTATTACAATATATACACATAGAATACAAAGTACACACAAATAACAAATCACTTAGTTCTCAACGTTCACACTGTGAACAACGTCACGTATAATATAGGCAACCTATGTCTCGATTTGCTTGACAAATTATGGAAGCAAATTTGAGGACGAAATCAATCAATTGGCCTCACATACATACATACATACATTTATTTTACTATTATACACACTCCACATATACACTCTACTATCCAAAACACACTATCCAAAACTTATACGAAATAATATCCTACTACTATATACATAGCATTTAAATTTTACTAATTCTCTACTCTCGTCACTTCTTCTCTAAAACGACAAATTTCTTTATTGCATTCCAAATACTGTCTCACATTGTTTTGTTAACTGCTTGTAATTAAGCTCTGGTAATTTCAAATTTCAAATAGTTCAGAGGTAGTGACTGTTTTCTAAGATTATTTCACAAATATACCTTTACAGGTAACAAAAAATATTAATTCATCAGCCCATGGTGCCGTATCATTTTTAAAAAGTCTGAGTGCACCTGTAAAGTCAAAATTTAATTTTACATCTATTAGTACAGGTGAAATAATAAGGGCTTTTAAACTTTTAAATTTGAAACATACTGAAGACATATGGGGAATGTCGGTAATGGTAGTGCAGTCCTTAATTATCAATATTTCACCATATTTAGCTAACATATTTAATAAGTGTATAGCACAAGGAACCTTCCCCAATCTAATGAAAATAAGTTCCTTTATTTAAATCAGGCTGTAGAAATAGTCTTGGAAATTATAGACCAATTTCTGTACTTCCGTCGTTAAGCAAAATTTTTGAGAAGATTATGCTTAAGCAATTAGTAGGATATTTTAAAGCGCAAGAGATTCTGGATGATTGACAGTTTGGCTTCACAAAATCAAAATCGACTACTGATGCTAGTGCAACGCTTTTAAGTAATATATTACGGTCTTGGGAGGGATCGCAGGATGCAATTGGTGTATTTTGTGATTTATCTAAGGCCATTGACTGCGTTGACCATAATACCCTCATTCTGAAATTAAAACATTACGATGTTTGTGGAGTCTCTCTCGATCTTCTTGTCTCCTATTTAAAAGATCGCTGTCATAAAGTTAGTATAGACGGGGCAACGTCTGCGGGATCCTTGACTCGAATTGACGTTCCACAGGGTTCCATTTTAGGGCCGTTTTTGTTTCTTGTATATATAAATGATCTGTCACTAGTGGTTGATACCTGTGCAGATGTAGTTCTTTTCGCGGATGACACTTCGCTTATATTTCAGGTAAAAAGAATAGATTCCGAGTTTACGTATCTAAGCAGTATTTTAAATAAAATTTCCGATTGGTTTGCATTAAATAATTTATTGCTAAACGCAGCCAAAACAAAGTGCATAAAATTTACCTTACCTAATGTTCCACCAACTGATAGTAAAATCGAGATCCAAGGGAATCTAGTTGGCTTAGTTGACAATACTGTGTTCCTGGGTATCACACTTGATTCTAAATTACAATGGGGTCCTCATTTAAAAAAATTGGATGGAAGATTAAGTTCTGCTACGTTCGCCATTCGAAAAATTCGCCAGCTAACAAATATTGCCACTGCTAGGTTGGTCTACTTCGCTTACTTCCATAGCTTAATGTCTTATGGCATTTTGTTGTGGGGGGCCGCAGCTGAGGTAGACACCATATTCTTACTACGAAAACGGGTAGTTCGAGCAATCTATGACTTGGGACCTCGTGAATCATTAAATACTAAGTTTCAGGAATTCGGTATTTTAACTCTGCCCTCTCAATATATTCTTGAGAATTTGATGTATGTCCGGAAAAACTTAGATAATCTGGATTTAGTAAAAGACCGACATAATGTAAATACCAGAAACCATAACAAACTGGTCACTCCATGTTTCAGGCTTACTAGACTAGACTAGACCAGTAACAGTTTTTTAGGTAATAGTGTTAGATTTTATAACAAGGTCCCAAAACACATTACCGATTTGCCGGATAGTAGGTTCAAGTGTTATGTCAAGCGGGTCTTAATACATAAAGGTTATTACAGGGTGGATCAGTATGTGAACGATAGCGACGTCTGGAAGTGACGCCTCTCTCTCTGTGCAACCACTAAAAACGAATGTAGCTTTATGTGTCTATTGTTGTAATAATAAAAAAAAATATGTTAGTTATTATGAAAAGATAAACCAGATCGAGTTTCTTGCCGGTTCTTCTCGATAACTGGGTTGTTTTCCGAACCGGTGGTAGTTTTGACGTTCATAAGTGCCTTCTCAGGGCCTAAATTGAATAAAGAGTATTTTGATTTTGAATTATTATTCTCTTTGGTCTTATTGAATGTCAAAATTTTTAGGTGACAGGACTGCTTTTACTTCATGTCACTTTGCTTCATGTTGTCATAAGAGTAAAGCAATATTACCAAAGTCAATGTCAATATTTTAATGTTTAGTATTTTTTTATGGTGTACTCACTTCAAATGATGATTCAATAAAAAAATGAGCCAAAAAATACTTTGTAAAATCAAAATAAGAAAATTTGTTTGCTCTTGAACGTAATCCATGACTTAGATCTCCGCGGTTACAATGATGCAGTTCAATCTGATCTAGCAATTATATTTTATACAGTTGATGATGGATTTTGAACAAAAATGAATTCATTTTCAAAAGTTAATGGTAGTAGTATTAAAAACATCTTTGTTTTGGATTCGTCATTTGATTCTATTGTGTATCCATTACTTTTCTAAACGATGATACTGGGCATATCACTATTTCTCATAATGTACAGACTACATTTAGTTCAATATCACCCAGAAATACCACCCACCCATGGTGTCGTGTAAAATAAATTGAAAATTGTGTCATGAGTTGCGATAAATTTCTTTATTTTGGTAATGTATATTTACGTAATTTGAGAGCCTTACCATCTTATATAACCGCCTGTTTTTTGTTTCAAATCTATAATTAATTTCAATTTTCATTTAGACATAGATATTTTTAAATGTTTATATAATTTAAAAAAAATGGCTAATAACTGAGTAGCCCTGATGAAAACCTTTGATTATAGAAGTATACCCTTTCACAAAAGAACCCTAATAAAGTTCAAATTTTAAAAAATCAATGAACTATGGTAATTAACTATGCCAAATTTCACGTTCATCCATTCGTGCAATTCTCTTAAAAAGGGGTACAAAGTTTTGGCTTCACGTATTATTATATAAGATACTAAAATTTTATACAAACACTTCAAGAATACATACGTGTTCTTGGCAATAAAGAATACAATAAGTTAGTCGGCTGTTTATGATCTCAGGTATCTGTTAATCATTTTGGCATCTCAATTACTTAATCGAAGCATTTTGTTGACTGATAACAGACACAATAATAATAATACATACATACTTAATAGGGCGTTTTAAAAAAATATATATATATTTTTCCTCGGAACCACGCTCAAAAGTTTCGTTTTAATGCCAAAATAGGCCTCTGAAAATATGAGCCCTTAATATTAATATTTAGGTTGTCCGCATCGCACTTTTCGATTTCCCATAAGAATAACACAGGAAAATAGTTTTTTTTCTTTTGATTTTTATAACTAATGAACGATATATCGTATTGCAATACCCATTCATTATTTTTATAGATAATTTAACGCTCTACAAAAAAGGTCTGAAGTCACTTTTTGATAAATAAACTCAGTCAAAAGTTATTCAAGATCAAAGTTTAACTTACCCTCAATTCAGCTGTTTTATTGACTGATTTGGCAGAATATTATGTTTTTAGAAAAATTGAAACCAAAACATTTTACAAAATAGAAATTAGACTTCTGAAAACTGTTAATCTTTATTTCCTGCTTTATAGTAAATGTGGACAGGGTACTTAAAACGAATTATCATTGACAGTTAACCCGACATTTGAAAATTCTGGTTGTTGAAAATTAACATCAATCGTTCAATTGAGATCATTTTTTTAACATTAGTTAACATTAGTTTGAAGTTTTTTTTTAAATTGTTATGGCAATTAAAAATCGAGAAAGTTCTTCACCAATGCGTCAACGGTATGAAGTTACTGAAAAAAATCTAGAATCTTTATTGCAAAAAGATTTGAGTGACTTTATCTCCAAAAATTCCGTAGAGTTGTTCAGCAAATTCGATTTGCCATGCGATTTTTTGGAAGATGATGTTTCAACATGGTGCAGTAATGATTCATATAAGGAATGTTTCGAACATTTTAATACCTTAAAAGTGACAAAAAACTTGTAATATTACTTACTCGACAATAATAGTAATAATCGACTAGAAGATTGGCTAGGTACCAAAAATAAAGTAATAATAATATTAACATAACTAGCAATTGAAACATGACGATATATTTCGAATTAAAATTATAACTAACGATCAGAGTATGATGGAATACTCACAGCTAAGACGTACCCAAACGGGCGTGCCCTCCGATCAAAGTGCGATCGTATAGGGACTCAAGTAGTAATCGAAATCGAAATCTAAACCGAAACCGAATGAGATTCGGTAGTGCAATATAGTATAATAATATTGGTAATCATAGTGATTTTAAACTCAAATTCCTTATGTCATCACCGTCATTGTCTATCATAACCCGACATGGTTAAGGATTGCCGCGAAATCTTAAATATATCGGTATGATACAATATACAACAACATTTGGAACACAAAACTTTGGTAAAAACAAAGTAATCGTAACATAACTAAGAGTTTGTTCAATTGTAGTTATTCTGACCCGATGACTAGACAACCGACCATCTATTATTGACATAGAATCTTCTTACAAAAAAATATAACTATATTTTATCTATATCTTCTTCTATACATATAATAAAAATGAAGTGTATGGATGTAGTATCAAAATAACAACTTTTTACTGACTGGATATGAAAGTACAAGCTACTGATAACAATAATGCAATTTTTGTCGGTCTGTCTGTCTATGTGTTTGTTCCGGGTAATCTCCGAGATGGCTGGACCGATTCTAATGGAAATTTCACTGGTAGATGGCTGAAATGACAGCGGGTAATATAGGTAACTTTAATTTAGATTACCTGTTAACCGTGGCTTTAAAAGCTATCTCCAAAACGGTCGAACCGATTTTCACGTGATTTTTACTAGAAAATAGTTTACCCTATAAGAAGTCATTTAGGATTTCTTTTATTTTAAAGTAGTTATTACCAGCGACATCGTCCCCCTAATATTTAGCAAAATTTTAAGACTTCTTCAGCAGATTATGTATTTAAATTTGAAAAATTATCGAGTTATTGTTTACAATTCCACATTATAATAATTAATGATTATGAAGATAGAAGAAGTTTTATACCATAAACGTATTACGTTAAGAATTCCATAATATAATTTCTTGCAAAACAGACAAGATATTATTTTTTGTATAGTCACAAAAACTTAATTATATTGATTACTAGCTGGCCCGTGCAACTTTGTCTGCATCAAATCGGTTATCACCTGTTTCAATTGTATTTTTAAACGCGAAAAATTGTAATAAACCGAAAACCCGATTGCAGCCACACATACCGTTTCCAATTATGAATCCAAACTATCAAGGGACTCACTCAAACATATACCCAGTGGGTATGTACGAAATCTTTTAAAATAAGCCTAGAACACGTTCGCGGCATCGCCTACCGGGTTCAATTAAGATAAAAACTAACCTACATATATTGGCGGTAATGTAAAAAAGAAGCATAAGGAGATGAAATATAGCTTAAATTTTTAACTAATCTGTCTCCTACATATAGCGCAAAATAAATTTGCCAAAGTTTGTCAAGAATTTTTACTAACTAGATTTATTTTACATACTACAGTTTTGTGATAGTATAGAAATAATTTAATAACATACGTGATACTTTCAGCATCGAATATTAAAAATAATTAAATTAAAGTATTTAAAAATAATCGTATATTGAGTTATAACTTATCCATCCTGTATATATCTTGTAGGTTGTTACGACGTGTGTGTGTGTGTATGTGTGCGCATATGTATGTTATTGTTTAATTTTACATATAAATGCAAGTGCGCTGGTAGATGAGTATTGTTTTCACCTTGGAGTCGTAAAGAATTATCCTTCAAAATGAAATTTTATATGGTAAGTGGAAAGTTACTTTATAACGGAAGAGATAGATGCTTTGTGTTTTTAATTAAAAATGAGTCCAAATTTATTAGAAACACTGCTATACAAGAACGTGTTCATGTTCATGGCAATTAACAATAACAAAAGCTAGACGGCTGTTTATGACCCCAAATGTCTCAACTTAGGCATCTCCAAGATATAATCAGAGCCTTTTATAAACTGATAACACAAACAGTGACAATAATAATACATACTTACACAAGTATATAGCGACGTCGAAATTATAAACGTAATGCGCCATTGACGTCAAAAAGTGCTTACATTTTATATATTCATGAATTGTATAAAACAAAAATAACCTTCGAACTTCGTCAATAGAGTAACAAAAAACTTTTTGCATTTTTTTATTGATAACACTAAAGCTAGTCAATAGCTACAAAATAAAAAGGAATGAAGAGAATCGCCTGACTCACTCTATATTTATATATAGAGGATTAGACAAACGAAACATCATTAGAGACATATGTGTTTTGTCATTTTACCGCAATTTTTTTACGAAATAATCTCTTAAACATTTTTAGCAATGATATTGATGATGCTAGTCATTATAACGTTGAGAACGAACGCAAATGCCCAGAACTGTCCTCGCAGTAGACCAGGTTGTATCTGTACCGCACAATACGATCCGGTGTGCTCCACCGCAGGTTGTACCTATGGAAATGGTTGCGAGTAAGTTGCCACATTCTAATAGAAGGTTCTCTTTATTTGTTAATCGTTTTCGCAGAACAAATGGGTTATATTTTGAGGTTAGTGCAGCCTATAGTAATGTATAACTATTCCATATTGTTTGTCAAAGTTATTTTGAAATAAGTTTCTGCGGTTAACAATTATCATACCTATGTGTTTCCTAAACCAACAACTTTTTCCGTGTTTTGCGTCAGTTTCGCTCGCTTAACACATCCCCTGGCAGGGAAAATAAATTCGAACCATGGATTGTTTGAAATCTTTAGTATATTCCTTGGCGAGGTTTTATCGTGAACGCAGTACTTTAGCAGTGATGCGCGTTCAGACAAACAGACAGACATTTCTAAAAATCATTGAAATATATTTCATTACTTATTCCAAGACACATGCAATAAATTTTTTCACAATAATCTAAAAAGTACAGACACGTTAGATTCACATTCTTATTATATATATAGATAGAAGATATTTAGGTGTAACGGCAGTGAATTAAAAAAAATGGATGAATAAAAATAAGTTATTTACTTATCGATACTGAATTGAACAACTTACATTAATATGAATTATATATTACATACACATCCAGGGCTTGGTTATTATGTTCGTTTTACCCAACAGTGGGAACTAATCAGGCTAGTATTATTTTTTTATAAAACAATTTCAGATTATTATGTGCCGGTGAAAACATGGCGTATGAGGGACAATGCAAGAGCTATTAACCACACAGCGTGATCTTAGTGGAATGGGCGGAATTACATTATAATATATGTATCCACAAACTACCCTCACGTGATTCTAATGTTTGAAAATATAATAAAATAGATCTACATTACTTACTCTTAATTTATTGTGTAATCCTTTTTTTCTATGATATATATACTATTAATTATATATGGATATACCAAAGCAATGATAGCTTAGTTGATAAAGTGTTCGGACACTGCGTCATTCGACGTAGCTTCATACATACATACATAAACCATAACATTATGGTAGAGCTGTTACTAAGTCCGCCTGACTAGCTAACACCCTCATATTGAAAATGTGTTGATGTGTTCTAGCCGCTGCACTTAGAGCCAGTGCTTCTAGGTTTAGCGTGTTTATCATCTTAGATCACGTCATTCGACGTCGGGTGAGATTATATAAAAGTATAAAAAAGTTCCTAAAAATTCCACAAAATAAACTCAAACATATACTCAGAGTAAAATAAACAAACAACAATGTAAACTAAACATTTACAATGTTAAAAGCGATATCAGAATAAATTATTTGTTAATTAAAACACACAAGACATATTATGCAAATGATTGTTTTCATTACTCGCCACTGCACTGCAGTCTCTACCTAAACTCATTACATGTTTTATAATATACTAATTGCCCGCCCTGACTTCGCTCTGGTATACTTACGAAGCAAATGATACCAAATTTTCACTTCACTGTATGATCAGGTCAATGAAATAAAACGAGAAATGAACAACTGAACTTCAATCTGTCAATATTTTTATACATCTCTCTGTCTTGTCACTCTTCAATATGGATTTTTTTAAATCCAAATTTTTAACTTTTCCGTTGGATTGTTCAAACAACCTTATTCATAAAACTATGTTCTGACAATTACAAACTGGACAACAATAATTTTGCTAAATAAATGCAGCCGTTTTGAAGTGATGCGTTCACATACATTCGGCAATTGGTTTTTATATATGTAGATATTAATTACATAACTTGGCTTTGGTTGTGTACCTCATGGAAATTAGAAAATGGATTTTCTAATCACAGATACCCAGAGATCATGTAACACAACAGATACTTACGATTTCGGGTCCTTCAAACGAGTAGTAAAGAGACGCATGCATGTCGGCATGATGACGGTGATTGCCGTTGTTATTTAAAACCAACAATCACTGGGACTTTTAGAGTGTATCGTTCTTCCCATCAGGTTTTGTGCAGTCATTTTGCCGAACTATTATAAAAACAATTAGAATGCTCAGTTTTTGATGATATATGGGTGTTACGCTTAAGTTGAACACGCATACCTCACCACTCTAGTATTCTACTATTTGAAATATCTTGTGATAACTTATTTATATCTAATACGACAAACGACAACAGTTGTAATACAATTTATCTTTCTGTAACATAGACAAAGCCGTGGAATCGAGCTATGTATCGTATAAGCGTATTAATAAAATGAAGAACATAATCCGTTTTTAATTAAATCTTAATTACTCTATATCAACACTAGACTAGCAATTAAGAAATGAATTATTTTACAATTCAACGATTTTCGCTGGACTTTAGAATGTGGGAGATAGCATCCTAATAATTTAGACCAATCATTGTCGCTACTCGTAAAAACGTAAATAAATTAAAAAGTAAACGCGATAGATGTATTAAAAGGTATTTATGCATAGTTTCGTACGTTTTATTATAGTAGCAAAAGTGAAAACACTGCACCTGATGGTGAGCTCAATGCAATAAAAGAATAACGGTCACAATCAAAAGATCTCTAATCCCTTCTCAGTCGTCACTTCCATATGTACGCCTGTATGCCTTTCGGTTACTAGATGTAACACTGGCGGATCCCGAAACATCAAACCAAAAAAAATTAAGAATGGTGATACTATTTACATAACAGTTCAACACAATTATCTTATCCTATATCGCAAATCGCTCAGTAAACTTGAAGTTGAACTTTCGGTAAAGAAAATAACCATGATGGAACCATAGCATGGTGTTAGGGCTTGTTCTAAGTCCGCCTGGGTAGTACCACACTCAAGGTAAAAATCTGTCACCAAGCCCTTATAGACGTGTCCCAGTAGCTACACTTGAGAGCCAGGCCCTTTAAGTTTAGCGTGTTTATCATCTTGAACTACATTGTTATTTAACATCAGGTGTGATTGTGATCAAACGCTAAAGCCTGCAAAGTATCTATACTCAATATTATAAAGCTGAAGAGTTTGTTTGCTTGAACGCGCTAATCTAAGGTCCAATTTGAAAAATTATTTCAGGCTATATCATCACGCCAATAGAAGCGGAGCACCAATGAAGAATGTTTCAAAATCGGGGTTAACTTTCGTATTATTTAAAAATATTTTCAACTTCTACATAAACGAATTCGTGAGTTAAAGTTAGCGTTAGCCCAGAGTTACTATTCCACGTGAACGAAGTCGCGGGCAGAAGCTAGTAAAATATAAATAAAGGTAACTGGGAATAAATCACTTAGTTACTTAAAGTTGAAATTGTGACATTCGATATGCAAATTACATTGAGTATATTAGTGTTTTTATAAATTCTGACATTGACGTTTCACTAATGACTCTTTAATTAATTGAGATAATGTATATGGTTATATATTTCATACGGTAAAACGAATCTAGAGCATTATATTAGTTATTGTTATAGGTAGTATCGATATGCGATTCGTTCTGGTTGAATACTGTTCAGTCTCTAACCCCAGTGCAGTGGTGTTTAAATTATCGATTCTATTGTTTGAATAGTTGATTGGAATCTGTATCTTTTTATTGTCTTTATTCCTTGTTCATGAATTAAATCTAGCCTTTGAACTGAACATTTTTTAATAAGATATAAAGAATTGTTACTTGAAGTATTTTCAAATGAGTATTAAATTAAAGTTTATTAGATGATTACTCGCGGGGCTCGAGTCGTAGCTCTCGTTTATTTCAGATGTGAGCGAGATATATAAGTCATCTCTCTCCGACCTGCGAGAGAAAAGTAACTCTAGTGTTTAATTAATCAGGAACGTTGAATTATGAAAATGCAATTAGTTCCTGTTGTATATATTCTAGACGAGATTAAAAGGAAAATGAAGGCTTAAAATTTGTACAGAAGAGTTTTCGTTAAGTTTATAATTGTATGAAATTGTTTCGCTATGATTCTCAAAAGAAGTAATGTTCTTTCTTTTTATTACTGGACGGTTTTTGCAACTTTATTATATTATATTTATACTATTAGAGTTAAGTATAAATATGATTTTATTAGAATTATATGTAATAATTCTAAGTTGTCTTTAACCAATTTTAAGTTAGCTTAATGTTAATTTTATTATTAGTGCTTAACTTCATAGTGCATCGTATTTTATGTACTAGTAAAATTTTCAACAGTATAGTTGAACCCATTTTAGATATTAATCAGGACAAACAATGTCTATTTCAATTTTATTTATATGTATATATTATAGGGATATACAAAATGTTGAGAATGTTTTTTTAAATTGAATACGTTTCTGCATTCTTCCTAATATCTGTGTTACAAGTTTAAAAATACCAATATTCTATTAATATTATAAACAAAGAAGTTTGTGAAAATGAATGATTGTTGTGTTACTCTTTCTCGCAAAAACCAAACAATGGATTTAGGTACTACTTTACAGTTATATAGTTTGTATATGAGAATAATATATAGGCCATGGTTTATGAGATATTGACAAAAATATTAAGTGTGTAGTAAGTTTCAAAGAGTCCTAGAGAGCTATATTAGCGTGCGTTGCAAAAATCGTGGATAAGTTACACGGAGATTTTGTATACTGTCATCTACTCTGTTACTAATATTATAAAGAGGTAAACTTTGGGAGTTTGATTGTTCGGGGTAATCTCTGGTATCGCGATTCGATTATGAAAATTCTTGCACCGTTTGAAAGGTATGTTATCCCTGAGTGCTATAGGATATACTTTTATTTTGATAATTATTTTTAAATAATTAAGCACAATAAATGTAATTACAATCTGCAAACATTCTGCTAAATGGCGTGCACTTCTTGAACGGTTTAAAATAAAATTATAGCAAAAATAGTCATAACTTTTAGTTTTACAAAAAAGTCCGTGACATCATATATCTAAGTTTAATATTTCGGGCAAAAAGATGGTTTATATGTCAAAAGTAAAATAAATTTCGGTAAAATTATTGCATTGTCGCTGCCGCTGGTCGTGCGAGAATAATAGGTGGGGCGCAGAAGTAAGTAGGACAGGCACAATTTAAGAAGTACTGGGAAGATATTTCTCGACAATATATTATATAGGATGCTTTTTATCTGAATTGGAATCGGTAGGTGGTGCTTCAATCAGGTTTTCTAGGCTTATTTAAGGAAAATGTTGTATACTAACTAGTAATGTTTTTAGTGGGTCTCTGGATTGTTTGGATTCACAATTGGACCCACTTGGTGACGCTACAATCGCGTTATGGTTTTTTTAAAGATTTTTCTCATTTCGAAATACAATTGTAACCGGCAATAACTGGTTTGTCGCAGACAAAGTTCCGCGGATCAGCTAGTCATTTATAAAGACACAAACTCAGGCAAACGCATACGTGAACGTAACATACAGATACACATATAGTGAGGGGGTTATATTTCTTTTTCTTATTTTCAAACTTGATTAGTTTCGTTTAGCCAAGTTGTCAGATGCAAAATACATGTTTTAGTTTGTGAGACACGCATGTTACACAGGTGTGTATTACTAATTCTTATATGTATGAATAGTGTAGTTTAGATAAGCTGACTCAATCCGTAATTCGGCTACTTTGGTACCCTTTAGCTTGCTACCATACGGGTGGGTGAGTGCTTTAAGCGCCCCACTTGTAATCCGGTGAAGCTGTGAAACCCCTTCAGGCCAATAGCAGAATCAGATCGGAAAAAAAGAATTCGCAAGTAGCTGCTAGTTATCGCTATTTTTAGTATTTTTATTCGGCCAAATATGGAGGTAACTAAAATTAATATCATAACGGAATCATATTAAGTAAAACATCAAATATATATTGTTGAACAGTAACAAAATAATTTGTACAGTATTTTCCCCTTGCGATCCATACTATGTGCACAGCTAGGTATAGCTGTATAATCAAATATAGTTGTATAATCAAAGTATGTGAGCTGAGAAACGCAAATGTGTGTCTTAAAATTAGAGCGATTAGCAGCCATTTTCGTACTCCTTTGACCTCCTAAACCTCTCGTTTTTCAATTATTTTTGCTCTTATTTGCGCATCTCTACAGATATGTTACTAACAATAATTTAGAACACAATTTTAAACAGTAAATTTAGCATTTACTGAACTTGCATATCATGAAAACTGGTGAGTAATTTTGAATCGCTAACGTACGGTAAGCATTATTGATACATAATTGAAATTATTGAATAATCTAAAATCGTTATATAATTTACGATATTTATATCGTATTAGCTAAACCGCGCAACTTCGTCTGCGCCAAATCGGTTATTTTCGGTTCCAATTTTATGTTCAAACGCGAAAAATCTTAAAAAACACCTAGAACCCGACTGTAGCGACACGTACCGTGTCCAATTGTAAATTCAAACTACCCCTTATATATTGGCAATAAATGTCTTCCCGGTATCCCCTGAGTTGTTTCTTTGACCCTCACATCTGCACCCCATTTACTATCCTCGCAACAGCACAATAATTTTACCGGCTTATAGTTTTTATGTTATTATGGTCACCATCCAACTCCATCAATTAACATGCTGTAAAAAGTACACTTTATGTCCATCAAATTTACATTTTGATTTAGCTATTTGTTTTAATAAGAATTTGTAAAGTATACATGAAAAGTGTATCTAATAAGTTTAGTAATTTGTAATTGTAACATTTATTTTCTTTTTCACATAAACATAAACAATCTTTTTGGCTGAGATATTAAACTTAGATATATGTATGTTGTATTTTTTTGTAAAGCTAACAGTAATGAATTTTGTTATGGATTTTATTACTTTACTTCAAATTATTCCAGCAACGCACACCATATTATAGAATTTTGTTAAAACATATAAGATTAACCATAGTATTGATAAAAAGAGAAAACACAGAACTTTGTGCCTTTGTTATAATCGGACGGACGTAGTATATTGTTAGATAAAATATCATACAATACAATACCAAATCGGGGCAATTGAAAAAAATGTGTTCTAGAGTGTCTTCATCCAACCCGCATTCACATATTGAGTCGTCCCTGATTCTGAGCTTTACAAGATGGACTGGAGAACACAAGTCTACAGATAGCTCCTCAGTCTACAGATAGTAGTTGCAGCAAATTGCAACAGTTCCAGAGTTCCATAATGGAAACAAATCAGTCTTGTTTGGGAGGATAAATCCTGAACATAGGTTTTGTAGTGGTCAAAATATCCAGTCTGGATAGCTTCTTTAGCGATAAGATCAATAGCTTCATTACCCTAGATCACACTATGTCCTCGTATCCATGCCAGAACTACATAATTATCCTATCTCTCAAGCTGGACCAAATTATACATAAATGTCATATTTTATGAAGATCAGTTGAGTAGTTCCAGAGGTTATCGTGGACAAACATCATGACAATGGATTTTTATATATTAAGGTGATGATATTCGTTTAAATAATCAACATTATCAATTTCTCAATATATAACAACAAAGGATAAATCAGCTGGAGTTGTTGTCGAGAATAGGCCCCCCGCTGGGTATAAATTTTATGTCCTTACTAAAAATAAATTTATAATCAATCCTACTGCTGCAATTATAAGTATTGATTGCTTATATTATAACACAATTTTGTAAAACTATATGTTAATGTATTTTTTTTATTTCAGGTAAGTTTACGCGGTCCATATTTCCATCGCGTAAGTAAATTATATATATAAAAGATTTGTAATATCATTTGGTAATTAAAAAATATAATATACACTGACAGAGCATAATTAAATTCGGAACAATGAATATTAGGATAGGAAGTATAAATTAGCCCTGAGAAAATATAATTTTACGTCATTCTAAAATATATCTCGATAATATAAATGAAATATAGTGTCCTTGTTAAAATTTATTTAATTTTACCTTAAAAGAATTCCTTAAATAAAAAAGAAATCTTAATAACCCAATTTCCTTGTAACTAATATTTAAAGTCGCGACATAAAAAATTAAGTAACAGAATAGGCGAATCTCAAGTAAGTAGCAAGCTCAGCGGCAGTGTCTAATAGCTACGAACGACATGTAGTTAATCTGTCGCACTCCCTGGCCCGGCGCCAGACCTTGGCACTAGGACGAATTTTACGTTACGTTAAATTTAAGTTACTACTTAGAGTCTAAACGTATACAGCTGACCTTGGAAAATTATGTAGGTCAAGAAAATACTACAAAGTGCTGTCATTATTTTAGTGAATCGCAGCAAAAACACACGAAATTGAAGTTAATTGTTAAAATAGTATAATGAATTACAGTCTCGTTTGACGAGGTATGAGAATTTGTTCAGAAACGATAAAGACTCAGTGATTAGCGATGTTTGAATCCTTGCGAATTATTCAGAGTTTTCAGTGAAAAAAACATCGTTACAGCATGGCTGTAGCGTCTTTTTTAAACCTGCTAGGTTAACTATCATCCTCAAGTACAAATTCTACACCCAAATACTTGTAGATGTGTTCCAATAGCTGTACTTGAGAGCCAGTCCCAATAGGTTTAGCGTGTTTACCATCCTAGACCACATCATTAATTATCATCAGCTGAGATTATGGGCAAATGCTTCATTTTCTTGAAACCGGTTTTGTAATTTTATGAGAATTGCATCTTATATCTAGATTAATTATAGAATTTTTATTGTAATTTTAAATTATGTCAATTAGTATATTTTGTCATTACTATTTGCTCCCTATAATTGTAAAGCATCGTCAAAATCGTTTCAGTCCTTTTCAAAATAAGCCCGGACATAGGAAAAGTCCCTTCTATTTTATTTATAGCTATAAATTAATGACGATATCATGCTAACCTACAAAACTAAAATCTGTACAAGAAAATACGACTGGATGTGTACGACAAAATTATTGTGAACGATTTAAAACACTGTGACGTATTTAAGCGGTATATACTATTTTATGAAATTTCTAGGATTTTTTAATATACGACTTAAATTTATACTTCTGTACTTTATTTACTTACATTTAGTACCTATATTTAATTTTTAATCTTATTTTGAAAGATATTTTAATGCGAAATCAATTTTTATTGCTTTTATATTATACTCCTTACCCCTTGAAAGAAAAATAGGAATGAAAATATAAGATAGGATAATTAAAACACGAAATATATTGAAAATATATTGATATTATTGTACAAATAATATTTTATCGTAGTTCAACGTTAAACTGTCAAACTTTCAACAACTTTGTGGTTAAGCTTACGTAAGATTAATTATCATAAAGCGCTTATTAGCTATCTCACTAATTATCTTTAAATATAGGTACATAGCAAAGAAAAAACGAATACAAATAGTTTGAGTAATCTAATCTCCACTAATCTATGCTAACTATATATAAAGCTCAAAAAATTGTTTATCTAAACGCACCAACTCAATAACGACCAGTCAGATTTGTAAAATTATTTTTGCATTTTACAAGCTATTTATTGAGGAAGCTTAGAGGAAACTACTAACATACTATGACTCTTAAGAGGGAAGTAATTAGAATTTAAAATTAAGGTCAGAACGTAGCTCGCAGCGGGGTATCAGACCCCGGGGATGGTTTGACCGCCCGACGAGAAAAGCCGAATTGTGAATGCCTATGTTATTGGGATATTATGATGAGTAGCCGACTCCCTGCGCTACAGCTATGTTTCATACGAAATACTTTTCCATTGGTTAAAATACTTCAACATTTATAAAATTAAATACTAGTGCTAAATAATTTCTAAAATTAATTGGCAACTACGTATATCACATAGTATCTAATATAAAAATTGTATTAAACAAAAATCATCCGCAAAACAGGCTCCCAGAAATGACCATTTCAATGTACGCCGGGTCAATTAAATTAGCAGTTGATGTCATCAATGAAAAGCTTAGCAGATTGACCTTCTCATGAATGATAATACAATAATATACAACAAAAAAGTTAATAAAGGCGAATAATAGTATTTTTGGGTGTTCAACATCATATAAATCATTACATAGTATAAAACAAAGTCCCCCACCGCGTCTGTCTGTTCGCGATAAACTCAAAAACTACTGAACGGATTTTCATGCGGTTTTCACGAGTGGATACAGTGGTTCATGGGGAAGGTTTTAGTGTTAATGTTAATAATTTGTCAAGGTTTTTTTTTATAGTCAGGGCGGGACAGCGTCTGCCAGGCCCGCTAGTGTTAAAATAAAATATTTACTTCGCAACGTATATTTTATTATAATGACCGGAATGTCCTGTCGTCGGGGAAAAATTGTGACACAGAATGTGTCATTCTTTTTTAAGTGGCCAATGTGCATAGACTGCCTTAACGGCCAGCACGTTTTGCGGGGTGGTAGGGTGTCTGTACCCGACTGGATCGCGACCACCGTACACCAGGTGGAACACCCGCCATAGTGACACGTTTGGGCGTGTCGCGTTCCGGGCACAGCCGGTGTATATCCAGCAACGGGGGGGGGGGCTGTCCCTAACTGGGTCGCTTTCAGGCCGGCATGACAGCGGCGACCGGCGATAGATAGTATGTCTTTTGGTGGTCGCCATTGTTTTTGGATTGTACTGTGCTTACCATCAGGCACAGTACAGTCACTTTGCCGAGCTACAAGAAAAAAAAAAAAAAAAAAAAACTTTATAGTATATTAAAAACGATTGAGATTTATATAGATTGCTTACGCAACCACTACCTACTACCGTATATATGTTAATAAACCATTAATGAACCGCTTTGCTGCATCACGCTTGAGATCCTACTTTATTCCATTAATAATATTATAAACAAGAAAGTTTGTTACGGTGGGTGGTTGTTTGTTACTCTTTTATGCAAAAACAACGTAACAGATTCTACTGTAACTTTACAGCACGGGTCGGCAACCGTTTCTTATGTTATGAGGATATTGGTACGGGTTACATTTTATCTAATAAACATTTTTTTTTAGATAAAACTAATTTTAATGTAATAAGTACAAAATTAAGTAAGACTGGTCTTTAAAAGTTAATGCGATTTTTGAGGTTGTACTTGACTTGAAAGTTTTTTAATGTCAGCTTCCATTTTGGACAGAGAAACGCTTAGTATGTCATCTAAATATTCACATCACAGACGAAATCACGGGCCGCTGCTAGTTGATTACGGGCGTCTGTTTTTGTGTATTCGCGAAACAGTCCGTATGCTTACATACCCGTATTATAAAATAAACCACGTCTCTTTATTTGTCTGTGTAGAACATTGATAACTAAAAATCGGCTCAACCGGTTTACGTAATTCTTTTAAAATCCTAGGTATATTCTGTAGTTAAGTTTTAGTATATGTTTTCTTAAATTAGAAATAATTAGACATCAGATCATTTATAAAGTAAACTATGAGAATAGAACTCATTCTGTTGCAATATCTTCTCTAAAACATTAACAACATAATTAGTATACTCAGTTTTACATACACAAACACACACACACAGTTTTCATAACACAAAAATCAATTATATGCGAGGATGGAAGTCGGAACCTCTCAGTTCAATAGTCAAGCTTACTATCACTGCACAATGAGGACACATCAACCAGATATATTTAAAAAAACATATACATTTATATTTTCATATATTCTTATATACCATGACACAATATATTAAAAATTTACAAAAAACTTTTTATAAAAGGCAATTTACTCGAGGTTTCGGCCGGATATCCGTTTGCTGACGTGGATGACGGCGCGGCCCTTAATTATGCATGTAGCAACCCTTTTTCATATCCACGTCACATGTTTTCATTAGTTATAACACGTGACATGACGCTAAAAGGCCCGTCAGCTCGGCAAATTATTTATTTTTTTATGTCATAACTGGCAAACGAACTTGTGGGTTACCTGATGTTAAGTGATCACCACCGTCGATAGACACTAATAAAACCAGGGGATTCGAAAGTGCATTGTGTTTGAGGGAAAGGGAGTGAGGGCGAAGAGGGGAGGGGAAGGGAGGTGAGCCTCTGGCGCTCTCACTGACCGAACGAAACGCAACAATGCAAGTGTGCAGGCCCTTCAGGCATTTCTCGATGGTTTTTGTTGTCTCTGCAGTGGCAAGCATCTTCATAAACGCGTTGCGGATGATCTTAGGGGAGGTGCTCTCTATCGGTTCTGGCTGCTGGGTCGTCTCCGTCACTTCGCGGGCTCCTCCGATTTGTTTAGGAGCTCTCTTAGTTCTCCTTGGTTTTTTGAGGCCGGGGTCATTGGCGGGGGCCATTAGGTTCCCTGCCGCCGACGCCTCGACCATTGCAGGCGCTATGCTTGCGCACTCCTTGTTGCGCCCGGCGTCACCAGTCTGGGCATCGGTCCCCGCTCGGCGATTGCGTGCCTCGCAGCGGAATACGGGGCATATTCGGGCACTATTTGAAGGGTGTGGCCCCTGTAGTTTGCGCAGGACGCCGGTTCCTCTTTTGAGCGGTCGCAGTTGCTTGCGAAGTGCGGGCCCCCGCACCTCACGCAGGTTATCGGGCGATGACAGTGATAGGAGAAGTACCTGAATAGTTGGCACCGATGGCATTGTGCCGGGCCCCTCCTCCCACGCCAGGCTTCAATAGATATCTTCATGAGCAGTAGCTCGCTGACTTCATATATTGCTGGTATGAGGCCGGGCGCTCTTTTTAGGGAGCAGTGGAATATGTACCCGAGTCTTCCACGTCTCCCTTATATAATACGGGTGTATTCTGGATGAAATCCCTTCACCCGGAGGGCCTCGGATATCTTGGTAGGGTCGGTATTCTGTGGGAGGTCCCGGATTGCGACCTTCAGGCTTCTCTCAGTGTTCTCTCAACGGGTATAGCTGGTACTTCTGGTGGTTCCGTAGCTCGAGTATGCGAGAGGGTTTTGGGTTTGAGCCTCTTGCTCTCGGGCGTCTGGGCATCTAGTGAAGTTGACGGTGATCGATGCACGATGTGGCTCGTGGTAGGTCCAGGCTGGGGCTCGTCGCGCTTGCGGCGCGATGCCCTTGTTAGTGGGTCGAACTGGGATGCAAGGATTTCCGGGAGTTTCAGTCTTCCTTACATGGCGGATACTAACGCAGTCGTGTCCGGACGAGAAGGTAGATAGCCTTCGTCTGCATCTTTCTGGATGCGTAAGTACAGCGCTATCCAGCGCTTCATTGGCTCCGACAGGGCCCCAGTTGAAATCAACTGGGTGAAAGCGGCTAAGTCGCTTTCGTACGTCCTCATCGGAAAAGACTCTGCGCCGGGCGGCCTCTGTGGCGTCTCCTCGGGCGAAGTTCAATATTCGTAGCGGATGTCGTCAGTGTGCAAAAGTCTTCGGAGTCCTTAGGCAAGCAAGTGATCGGTCGTCGTGAAGACGTGGCATCTGGTTGGCCCTGAGAAGGGCCTTTTTTGGCTCTCCCCGATGCCGTTGCCGATCGGGAAGAGGCAGCGCTATTGCGGCGCATCGTCACGCAGGACGTAAGTAGGTCACGTGGTCGAACGCGGAGCACGGAACTACGGACGCCCTCGTACGCCGGACGATGCGAGCAATCCGCTGAGCCGCGTGGCATGGTACCTGGCTTATATAGACATTCAACATTCAACGCTTCTAAGTTATGATTGGTTCTGGTGGAACAGCTAACCCAGCCTCGTACCCAGACACCCCGAACCGCGGGGCTACGACCTGCTGCATTACATTTCGTTCTCGTTTAGCCAATTCGCCGTGCGTGTTCGTATGATCACGGTTAACACGTGCATTTGTATATTATTATAAATCGTGTAATATTTACATGTTTTTTGTTTAATAACTTGTTTACATATGATTAGGAATAAAAGCGATATGATTCAAAACGATTTGGGATGTCTAATTAGTCTTCTATTAACATTTGAACCGAGCACAAGTGATTTTATTGATTTAGAAATGGCAACTGATTTTGTAAATTTAAAAATAGAATTCGGCGGTAATGGTAAAAACTACAAGCGTATTCAATCAAAAAAAGGAAAGAAAAAAATAAGTCTCTTCAATCATATAATAATTTATCTATCTATACATATAATAAAAGGCTAACAGGACGAAATCTCTACATTAAATATTTTAAAGAAAAAATACTCTGGGAGGGTTTACAATCAAAGACAGAACACATTTCTATAGTTTTTAAAATTTTTGTCTGTCTGTCGGTCTGTCTGTCTGTCTGTCTGTCGTTTGTACAGGATTCACTCAAAAACTACTGGTCGGATTTTGACGAAAGTTGGTATGGTAGTGGCTTATACGCCGGTATAACATTTATACATTATGTATTTATTTATTTTATATATACATTTATACATTACATTTATACATTTTTACATATATATCACATTTGTATGTCTGTTTATTTTACTATTAAGAAAACATAAAAGAGAAGAAATTTACGCAAAAACTATTGGACAGATTTACACGAAACTTTGTAAGGTAGTAGTTTATACATCGATATAACATACTAGCTTCTGCCCTCGACTTCGTCCGCGTGTAATAGTTACATTTGGCCCCCGAACCCGAGAAAAATCTCTATTTTGGAACATTCTTTATTGATGCTCCACCCCCATTGGCCTTAGCTTGATGCTATATAGTATATAGCGTACCTCGATAAATGAGCTATCTAACACTCTTCAAATCGGAGCAGTAATTTCTGAGATAAGAGCGTTCAAGCAAACAAACTGTTCAGCTTACTGTAACAAGACCAAATCTGTAAATTAAATATTTTTTGAAAATTGTAATCGGGGTAGACTTTGTTATCGATTTAGAAGCCAAAGATTATCCTTTTACAATTTTTGTCTGTCTGTCGGTCTGTCCCTGTGAGCACGCATCACTCTGAAAGTACTGGACCGATTTTGACGAAACTTGACACAGGGATAACTAATATTACAAGGTTACATTTAAGAATTTGTCCTATAAAATGCAAGGGATTTTCCAGAATAACGGACGAAAGTCAAAAATTTGTAGTTAGCGAAATTGTTGACGGATTTTGGTAAATTTTCTTTGTGCTATATATAGCAGAGAGATTAGCTATAAATTTAAGCTATATTAGAATGAAGTTCCTTATTGCGCGTTACACGCTATGAGCGGATGGGAGCTAGACCGAAAAAAGTGTAACAAGACTATTTGCGACACCTTAGTACAAGAGCCGATAACGTTGGAAGAACAAAAATTTTAGAAAAGCTGTTTTTTTTTAATATATCTTTCTTTATGCTTTTCCAAACAAGATTCAGGATACCTGGTTGCCGCTAAACGTTGTCTTTATTAATGCGTATCACACATCTACAGGTAAAAATATTGATTAGGAAACTTTTTTTCAGTAAAACTTTCTTTTTAAACGTTATTAAAAACATAAATTTATCAATGCCAGACAATTTTGTTATTGACAATATATTATTATTGACAATAATGTGCCCGATAATATTCTTTATAAATAAAAATAATCCATTTCAAACCATTTTATTTTATCCTTTGCAAAGAACATAACATTTTAATAACCATTATGATATTAAGATTTCACCGTAAACAATGAAAAACAACGATAAACGTAAACATATGACTTGGGATTGACGCTATCTTGAATACATGCGTCTATAACAGGCGCTGCCACAATTATCGCAATCTTTATCATACAGCCAGTGTTGCGCCGAACTATAGCTATATTCTAAACTGGTAGTTATTATATTGGGCAGTGTGGCGAGCGAGGGCAGCTTCTGGCTTCCCCCTTACCCCCTTTCCCCCGCCCGCCACGATCCTTTCTGGATTAGAGTGTGATTATTGCTAGCGCGCGGACGCATCCAGTAGAGTACGATTATCACTAACGCACGCATCGCAAGTTGCAATTAATTACCGCAAACGCGTGGACGCATCGCGCGTGAAATTACGCCATGTCTGTGTCGCGGCCGCTCGAGACTCGAAAGTGAGCTCTCTGTGCAGATCAATTCGTGAATGATTAGTGAATACATTTTATGTGACCCGCCAACTGACTGGATATGGACACAAACCTGCCGAAACTAGCGATCAGCCTCTGCCAAGTAAGCGTGTATATTTATATTCTATCCTAGCTCAATCGATATACTCTTGGATCCTTTGATTGAGCATATTTCCCGTGATACCTTTACCCAAGCAAACCACCAAAATACAGTCCACATCTCTCCTTAGTCAATCAACTGCAGACAATGGAGGTAAAGAATCAAGTGAGCGGACCACATTCGATCCCCATCAGTTCATGGTCCCTCTAGCCGCAATTCCCCCCATAAACATTTTATATACAATTTACCCTCCTTCATACAGCCAGTGTTGCGCCAAACTATAGGTATAGCTAAGTTATTCTATACATATTATTTTTAATTTACCCTTTCTTATGTCTAAATAAAATAAAATTACAGCTATCTTAACATGGTTTGAACATACTTTTTTTATTTAATAAAATAACATCAGACACATTATTGTTAATAGTAAAAATGTCTGGGAATAATAATTTCATGTTTTAGTAGGGGTTTAAAGTTAGGAAAAAGCAAAACATTCGAAAATTATTTAAAAATCAGTATTTTTGACTGTAAAGGTTCGATATACACTAATAAACGCAACGCTTACAGGCAGCCAGGTAACTCGCACGTTGTTCGGAAGAACATAAAGATATAAAAAACTGGCTTATTTAAAATCGCTCTCGAAACCGTTGCTAGCTCTTAGGCGAATAGTTACAGGCAAGTGACAGTTGACGCGTCGACGCATTGCTCATATCTTTTTCATATTTATATTTTTTTTCAATACAATGGAGTGTGAAAAAGTTTTAATACAAGTAGTTATGATAAAGTAAGTGGTGGAGATGATTATTTAATTTTATTTTTGCGTATTGTATATGTGCAGAGTCTATGCACAGTAGGTTAGGTGTCCTGACAGAGAAAAATAGAGAGAGAATAAATATAATATATCTACACATAAAAATTTCATTTCAACAGCAAACCAACTCAAGGATTACATATTGATAAATTAACTTTTATTAACTTGATTATCCCAGATAATTCAGTGTTTAATTGATCACTATTTATTTTATAAATATATTTTATCGTTTGATTTACAATTTAACCTTATCAACTTGATATTTTATAATGTAAACTATACTTATAATATACTTATAATATAATATAACTATACTATTTACTGTATAGTAAACGTCTACAAAAAAGGGAAAGGAACTTCGTTCCAACCGGGGGTCCATAGACCCCTCAAGCCTATTTTTATATTACCGCCAGTATATGTAGGTTAGTTTTTATCTTAATTGAACCCGGAAGATGATGTTACTAACGGTTTCTAGGCATATTTTAAAAGATTTCTCGCATACCATCTGGGTATATGTTTGAGTGAGTCCCTTGATAGTTTGAATTCACAATTGGAAACCGTAGGTGTGGCTGCAATCTGGTTTTGGGTTTATTAAAATTTTTCGCGTTTCCAAATACAATTGAAATTGATGATAACCGATTTGGTGCAGACGAAGTTGCACGGGTCAGCTAGATATAAATATATTAGCACAAACATATTAAACACATAGAATGAGGGAAGTTGCCTTTATTTTATTTTTCTGGCATTTATATTATTTTTCTGTCTCCAAACTTGTTTTCTAAACAAGTAAATAATGTAACTACGTATATATTTATAAACTAGCTGACCCGTGCAACTTCGTCTGCACCAAATCGGTTATCACTGGTGTCAATTGTATTTTTAAACGCGAAAAATTTTAATAAGTCTAAAACCTTATTGCAGCCACACCTACGGTTTCCAATTGTGAGTCCAAACTATCAAGGGACTCACTCAAACATATACCCAGATGGTATGTGGTATGGTTTTAAAATAAGCCTACAACCCGTTCGTAGCATCATCTACCGGGTTCCATTAAAATAAAAACTAACCTACATATATTGGCGGTAATGTGAAAAAAGCTTTAGCGGTCTATGGACCCCCAGGTTCTAACGAAGTTCCATTCCCTTTTTTGTAGACGTTTACTATACAGTCAGTAGAGTTTACATTATAAAATATCAAGTTGATAGAGTTAAATTGTAAATTAAACGATAAAATATATTCATAAAATAAATAATGATAAATGAAACACTGAATGATATCATAATTATTTTCAACTTGTATTAAAACTTTTTCACACTCCATTGTATTGAAGAAAAAAATTAATATTAAAAAGAAATGAGCACGATGCGTCAAATGTCACTTGCCTGTAACTATTTGTCTAAGAGCTAGGAACGGTTCCGACAAAGAACTTCAATAAGCTAGTTTTTTATATATCTTTATGTTCTTCTGAACAGCGTGCGGACTACCTGGCTGCCGGTAAACGTTGCGTTTATTAGTGCATATCGCACCTTTACAGGCAAAAAATATTGATTTTTATATAATTTTTGAATGTTTTGTTTTTTACTAACTTTGAAACGCCACTAAAACATGAAATTATTATTGCCAGACATTTTTGTTATTAACAATAATGTTGATTTAGAACGCTCATCAAAGTATTCCTTCCAATGCGAGTAACAGCTATTTTTAAATACTGAGCATACATCCAAGTTGATAAAATATTAATAGGAGCACCTTCGGAGGATCCTTCTTTATCTAAAATATCAGCGCTTTCATTCCCAGTTATGCCTATATGAGAAGGGATCCATTGTAAAACAAATACTTTGTTCTTTGCTTTGAAATCTAGTAATTGCTTCAAAATAATGTAGGCTATTGGTATTCCTCGAAAAATCGAGGTACATCAAGCTACGTGTTGAAGAACACATTTTGAATCGGATAAAATAACAATCTTAATGGACTCAGTTGATTGTGCAAATGATAAGGCCTCTATAATTGCTATCAATTCAGTGTGCATAGTTTTCATCAATTTGAAATTTCATAAAAGTTTTGGAATTTGACTCAAAAAATGCGGCTCCTAAATAATTATAATTAATATAAATATAATTAATAATGGTAATTACCAGCTTTAGATCCGTCAGTGTATATTTTAACAAAATTTTGATAATATTTGTTTATATATATTAGAGACAAATTTTTTATTTTAAGAATATCATATTGACGCTTTGGCTTCCAAATACCATCTACATTTATTTTAATTATTTTGTGCAAATCAATGTTATCGACCCAGGTGTGTAAAGTGAACATTTCATGTTTTATACTTGTTTGAATTGGAGTATTTTTATATTGAGAAAAAATAGAAACCAATAATGGTTTTTTTCTGTTACGCCAATAAAGTGATTGGAAAGAGATGTTGATGTGACAGTTCTTCTAATACATTAGTTAGTTCGTTTTTTTCAAATGACTTAAATTTAAATAGAATTTTGCCAGCTAAATATTGTCTCCTAAGATGTAACGAACATATGCTCAATTCGCTTTCCATAACATGGATTGTAGTACTTTTAATGAAACCCCCGATAATTCTCATGGCCTAGTTTTGGACTTTTTCAAGTTTATAGAGGTTAACCTGAGCACTACTATCATAAAGGAAGCTCGCATAGTCAATTCGACTGCGTGTAATATTGTATAAACGAACTAAATGTTATGGATGAACACCCCAATTAAAACTGGCTAATGCTTTGAAAACGTTTAGAAACTTAGAGCTAGATCCTGCAACTGCATTGATATGTTTACCCCATTTTATGTATGATAAAGATAGTGATAATTGTGTAAGCGCCTGTTATAGACGCATGTATTCAAGATAACGTCAGTTTCAAGTCATATGTCTACGTTTATAGTTGTTTTTCAGTGTTTACGGTGAAATCTTAATATTGTAATGGTATATAAAATGAAATATGTTCTTTGGAATGGAAAAAATAAAATGGTTTGAAATGAATTATTTTATTTATAAAGAATATCATCGGACACATTATTGTCAATAACAAAATTGTCTGGCAGTGATAAACTCATGTTTTAATAGTGTTAATAAGTGACCGGATTTTTTTTTCCTAAAATTATTTATATATCAAAATTTTGACCTGTAAAGGTGTGATGCGCATTAAAAAATACAACGTTAACCAGCTACCAGGTATCCTGAATCCTGTTTGGAAGGGCATTATATATCTTCATATTAAAGAACCAGCTTTTCTAAAATTCTCGTTCTTCCAACATTGCTGGCTCTTGTACTAAGGTGTCGCAAAAAAGTCTAGTTACATTAACTACAATTTTTTGTCTTTCGTTATCCTGGAGAACCCCTTGCGTTTTATGGGACAAAAACTATCCTAAATGTAACCTTGGAATATTAGTTATTATTGTGTCAAGTTTCGTTAAAATCGGTTCAGTACTTTCAGCGTGATGCGTGTTCACAGGGACAGAAAGACAGACAGACAGACAGACAGACAGACAGACAGACAGATAGACAAAAATTGTAAAAAGATTATTTTTGGCTTCTATATCGATAACAAAGTCTACCCCGATCAAAATTTTCAAAAAATATTTAATGTAAAGATTTAACCTTGCTACAGTTTTATTATAGTACTAGCTGACCCGTGCAACTTCGTCTGCACCAAATCGGTTATAACTGGTGTCAATTGTATTTTTAAACGCGAAAAATTTTAATATACCTAAAACCTTATTGCAGCCACACCATCGATTTCCAATTGTGAATCCAAACTATCAAGGGACTCACTCAATCCCAGATGGTTTGTGAGAAATCTTTTAAAATAAGGCTACAACCCGTTCGTAGCAACCTACATATATTGGCGGTAATGTGAAAAAAAGCTTTAGAGGTCTATGGACCCCCAGTTTCTAACGAAGTTCCTTTCCCTTTTTTGTAGACGTTTACTATACAGTCAGTAGAGCTTACATTATAAAATATCAAGTTGATTGAGTTAAATTGTAAATTAAACGATAAAATGCATTCATAAAATAAATAATGATGAATGAAACACTGAATGATATCATAACTATTTTCAACTTGTATTAAAACTTTTTCACACTCCATTGTATTGAAGAAAAATATAAATATTAAAAAGATATGAACACGACGCGTCAAATGTCACTTACCTATAACTATTTGTCTAAGAGCTAGTAATGGTTTCGAAAGAAAATTTCAATAAGCCAATTTTTATATATCTTTATGTTCTTCCGAACAGTGTGCGGGCTACCTGGCTGTAAACGTTGCGTTTGTTAGTGCATATCGCACCTTTACAGGCAAAAATATTGATTTTTATATAATTTTTTAATGTATTGTTTTTTACTAACTTTGAAACGCTACTAACACATGAAATTATTATCGCCATACATTTTTGTTATTAACAATAATGTGCCCGATACTATTTTTTTGTAAATCAAATAAGTATGTTCAAACCATGTTAAGATAGCTGTAATTTTAATATTATTATTATTTTTAATGAAGGCTTAGTCGCCTGCGCGACTATATCGCCTAAGTAACATACAACTATATAACAATAAGAATGACAATAAACTTAGCAATAGCTTATATTAATTTTGTACAATTCTTTAGCATCTTTCGAAATGGGGTCAGACAATAACGAATTGTACAAACCAGTGTGGAACGAACCAGTAGCATTAAGCCGAGATCTAATATCTTCGCTTCGAACACATTCTGTCAGGATGTGGTGCACGTCATCGATGAGCTCACAACTCTGGCAGAGTGTTGTTGATACTTTACGCATCAGGTAGGCAAACTTTTTACATGGGATGTGTTCTGAGTGTAATCTCATTCCTGTGATTGCTTCCCGACGGCAAATCGTACTGTCATCAATCCAAGATGACCTTAAGGGATATGGCTGAATCGTTCTGTACCATATTCCTTTTGTTTTAGAACGCTCATCAAAGTATTCCTTTCAATGCGAGTAACAGCTATTTTTAAATACTGAGCATACATCCAAATAAGTTGGTAAAATATTAATAATAGCACCTTCGGAGGATCCTTCTCTAGCTAAAAGATCAGCTCTTTCATTCCCAGTTATACCTATATGAGAAGGGATCCATTCTAAAACCATTACTTTGTTCTTTGCTTTGAAATCTAGTAATTGCTTCAAAATAGTGTAGGCTATCGGTATTCCTCGAAAAGTCAAGGTACATCGAGCTACGTGTTGAAGAGCAGTTTTTGAATCGGATAAAATAACAATCTTAATGGACTCAGTGGATTCTACAAATGATAAGGCCTCTGCAATTGCTATCAATTCAGTGTGCATAATTGAAATATTTTCATCAATTTGAAATTTCATAAAAGTTTTGGAATTTGAGTCAAAAAATGCGACTCCTAAATAATTACCAGCTTTAGATCCGTCAGTGTATATTTTAACAAAATTTGGTAATATTTATTTATATATTGAAGACAAATATCTTTTATTTTAAGAATATCATATTGACTCTTTGGCTTCCAGATACCATCTACATTTATTTTAATTATATTGTGCAAATCAATGTTATCGACCCAGGTGTGTAAAGTGAACATTTCATGTTTTATACTTGTTTGAATTGGAGTATTTTTATATTGACAAAAAATAGAAACTAATAATGGTTTTTTTCTGTTACGCCAATAGAGTAATTGGAAAGAGGCAGACAGCTCTTCTAATAAATTAGGTAGTTAGGTAGGTAGGTAGGTAGTTATTAGGTAGTCCGGTGAAGCTGTAAAGACCTTACCAGGACAATAGCGTAGTCAGTTCGAAAAAAAAAAATGAGGTAGTTCGTTTTTTTCGAATGACTTAAATTTACATAGATTTTGCCAGATAAATATTGTCTCCTAAGATGTAACGGACATATACTCAATTCGCTTTCCATAACATGGATTGGAGTACTTTTAATGAAACCCCCGATAATTATCATGGCCTGGTTTTGGACTTTTTCAAGTTTATAGAGGTTAATTTGAGCACTATTATCATAAAGAAAGCTCGCATAGTTAATTCGACTGCGTATAATATTGAAGTATAAACGAACTCAATGTTATGGATGAACACCCCAGTTAAAACCGGCTAATGCTTTGAAAACGTTAAGAGACTTAGAGCTAGATTCTGCATCTGCATTGATATGTTTACCCCATTTTATGTAATAAAGATAGTGATACTTGTGAAAGTGCCTGTTATAGACGCATGTAATCAAGATGGCGTCAGTCCCAAGTCATATGTCTACGTTTATCGTTGTTTTTCATTGTTTACGGTGAAATCTCAATATCATAATGGTTAATAAAATAAAATATGTTCTTTGTAATGGAAAAAATAAAATGGTTTGAAATTAATTATTTTATTTATAAAGAATATCATCGAGCATATTAGTGTCAATAACAAAATTCCCTGACAGTGATAAATTCATCTTTTAATAGCGTTTAAAAATTACTGAAAAAAAATGTTCCTTAAATTATTTATAACCCAAAATTTTGACCTGTAACGGTGTGATGCGTATTAAAAAACACAACGTTAACCGGCTACCACGTATCCTGAATCCTGTTTGGAAGGGCATAATATATCTTCATATTAAAGAACCAGCTTTGCTAAAATTCTCGTTCTTCCAACGTTGCTGGCTCTTGTACTAAGGTGTTGCAAAAAAGTCTTGTTACATTAACTACAATTTTTTATCTTTCGTTATACTGGAGAACCCCTTGCGTTTTATGGGACAAAAAGTATCCTAAATGTAACCTTGGAATATTAGTTATTACTGTGTCAAGTTTCGTTAAAATCGGTTCAGTACTTTCAGCGTGATGCGTGTTCACAGGGACAGAAAGACAGACAGACAGACAGACAGACAGACAGACAGACAAAAATTGTAAAAAGATTATTTTTGGCTTCTATATCGATAATAAAGTCTACTCCGATAAAAATTTTCAAAAAATATTTAATGTACAGATTTGACCTTGCTACAGTTTTATTATAGTATAGATAGAAGATAGAAGATGTAGTCTGTCATTTATTTCTGAAAAGTTATTCACTATTATATGAATTGTCATGAATATATATAGGTTATTGTAATGCAAATAACAATGGCAAATATTGCGATTACAAATCCAAATAAATATTAGCAACGTTTTAAAAAGCAATTCGAAGTTTTCTTTCTGATCGACAGATTTCGTTACGCTGAGAACTACTTCTTGTAAGGAATTTACAATATTCGAATGTAGTCAGAAATGTGAATTCGAACTGCATACATTTCCTTATCACATACAGAGAAATACATTTTAACAGTCGTGGCACGAATCCAAGCGCTACAGCCTGGGACAGAATTTTCCGGGGAATCCAAGGATGCGTTGGCAACTGCCATTGTTGGGAGCAAAGCTAAATAAGAAAAGTATAAAAATGCTTTAAAATGTTTTCTTTACTTTGTCGCCATATTGGTAAAGTGATGTAAGACAACTAAATAAATATTTGCTAAAATTATAAAACACCAGAAATTATTTTTTAATGGCAGTCAGATTTAAAAAAAAATATTTTTATAATAGACTGATTCCAGGAGGTTTTCGGTTATCTAACTTCACGCCAAGACTCTTAAAAACAGAGCAATTACCATACAAAATATAGATCAGAAAGTACGCTAAGTGAAAACGAACTAATAGAGCAAGTAATACGAGTGGCGCTGCAAGATTATCGAAGGCCAAGGACGGGTATCCTGCCCAATGAGAGCTGAGCATTACTGAGAAAGATGGAACTGTGAATGCATATGTCAACGAAGTACCATAGCGCCAGGTTTCAAGGCATTAATCAAGTTTTATACTATACAAAATCTTTGGAAACTTACTTTGTTATCAATTGTTGTTATAAAAAGGAATTTTAAATAATAAAATAAAAATCATAATATATTTTTAAATCCATAAAAACTGAAATGGCAATAGTTAATTTCATTCCATAAAAAAAGTTACTATAGCTATTTGCTTTTATAACTAGACAAAGCATAGCAAAGCACAGGGTTTTTTCTAGGTCCGTCAGGGTAGCTACAACCCTCCAGTTGAAAATCTTTCGCCAAGCCTATTGGTGTGCTGTGGCAGCTGCACTTGAGAGCCATCTCTCTAGCTTTTAGCGTGTTTACCATCTTACACCGTCCACCACATAGTCATCTAATATCAGGTCAGATTGTGATACCAAACTCTGAAAACTATAAAGTATAAAAACGTCGTAGTATCAAATGACTCCAAAAATTATTAAAAAGAAATTTAAAATTTTCCCCGAGTGAGAATACAGATGGCGTTAAAAAAAATTATAACATAAAAATATCAAACATTGAAGACATTTATAACTAAGATCGTAGTACAAAGATTGAGTAAATAGATGGGGTTAAAACAAATCTGACCGTACGTGCCATACAAGAAGATTTCACTACCAACCACGTTATTAAATGTTTCACAAAACATAAAAATGATTATCTTTAATATTTCTTCTACGCAAACCCTTTTACCGTGCAATTTATTCGTTCAATCTAGTCTGAACGAATATATACGCCTGCAGACTAGGTACAGACGTATCTTCTTTATGCTTGCTCGAAAGCCTTTTTTAGATAACTGGATTTGCCACGCAATTGTAAATCTGGAGGTTTAGACCTCCATACTTATACTCTTCATTCGCTTCGCACGAGCGCATTTTCAACGCGCGTAAACATTCTAATACAAACGGCAAACGATCGCCTAAGAGTATTTTATACTTATACTTATATTTCTGTCATATTTCAACGTATGTTTTAGAATCACCTGCGCTGACAAATCCACATACTAGCATTATAAGCTTCTGTCAATCTAATAAGACACCAAAAAATACACACAAGTGTGCAGTGAAAGTAAAGTGGTGGTAGAATTCCTTTTGTTTAGTTCTTGAAGCAATGATGACTCAGTTGATAGCGTGATTAGACTCGATGGACGTAGGTTCGAATCCTTACAACTAAGTCGGAACTTCCGGTGATGAAAAACATCGTAATAAAACTATAGCATGGTGGTAGGCTATTTTCCAAGTCCGCCTGACTACCTACATCACCCAAGTTGAAAATCTGTCACGAAGCACCTGTTGGCATATTCCGGCAGCTGCACTTCAGAGCCAGCGTGTTTAACATCTTAAATCACGTCCTCTTTTAACATCAGGTGAGATTGTGTTCAAATGTTAAAAACTACAAAATATAAAAAAAAAACCATATACCAAGTATAAAACTAGTTGGTTGCGCCGCTTTATGTATATTTGAAATTCTCGCATTATGGATTAAATCACGCCACTTTGAAGCCCGTCCAATTAATTGCGATCAGATTACGCCACCCGCCCCGCTTCCCTTTAACTATGGCACATGCTTATATAAGGTAGCGCGTCCGTGCTGCCGCCATCATTGCTAGTTCGACTGCTATCGTCAGTGTTGTTTGCACGCCGCATCGAGATTGTTGTTGGCCGCGCCGCGCGGGTCGGACGCGCGGCGGCCACTGCTGCTGCTACCGCCATTACTGTAGTGTTGTTGTATCCGCGTCGAGCCGCGCCGCATGCTAACATTTTGAGTTTTCGCATGGTCGAGTGAGAAATAAACGCATCGCTACATACGTGCCGACATACATTATAAACAATAAGTGTTGTGTGGGAGGAAACCCAGTGAAAAGCAACGAGAATCACCTAGCCGGCTAGCCACGTGGAAATTGCAGCGCCGCGAGGTATGTGCCAAGTTTCCTTCCTACCCTTGTCTCCCTAGTCGTAGCTGACCGCAATAGTTCAATATCAAATTTAGCACCCCCGCATATACAGTCCACTTAATTTAGCATAGAAACCCCCGCACACGCGCGCACCCCCCGGTGACGTCGATAACGCGACGGCGTCACCACTAGTCATAACGGATATCTTAAGTTTGTCACAGTGTAAAACCAGTAGACAAGAGAGGTAAAAGATTAGCCAATTTTCAGCAGCGGAGAGGTTTGTAAGCCAGCATGAGATGGCGACCGACGATGGATTTACGATATCCCGTTGTTTATTGTTGTTTGTACTATAGTTACCATTAGGTACAGTGCCTTCACTATATCGTCCTAACATAAATCCCTTATAAAAAAGGTAAACGAAATAAATTCAAAATAAACGTGTCACGGCGAAGCTGCGACAATAAATAATGTTTCATAATAATTTATCTGACAGTTAATCTGAAACGAGAACGGCGCCGCGGGGAGACGTCTGTTCATGAATACGAAATTACAGTGGAATCAGAGTTGGGCTGTTTGCTTTTTGCGTAGCGCTCGCGGCGACCACAATTATTCAGTATCACTTACTTTATTATATAGAATTATTAATTAATCTGCATTGGTTTTCTTACGACGTTCTTGGAACGGAATGGAAAACAATTGTGATATTTTATATTTCGCATATAATTTGGTATCGAGAAAAACATATTTCCGTCGTAACAAAGAAACGAAACGTTCCCATATTAATTTGCAAATAATAATAGTTACTTGACCAATGTTCTTTATTTTCAATAATCCAGCTTCTAATATCTGATCGTTTGTTACTTTACGACTTCTGTAGGGTGCTTAGGGAGGGAGGGAGTGTTGTTAACTCTTCAACTTGCAGAAACAATAAAACCAATAAGCCAAGTTTCAGACTCTATAACTAACGTATTGCGACGATCGAAACAAGTAAATGTTACTTGCAAATATATATATTTCAACCTTTTTTTAAAATGAGTAATATTACATTTAATATTACATTTAATTTTTACTCTAAATATTACAGGAGATTCAAAATGCCATCTGTTTTTCTTTTAGCGAACTATTTTAGCTTAGAATAGCTCAAAGTGCAAAACACTGCTATCTATTAAGTTATTACTGAATCATTTTTATAGCCAATTATCAACTATAAATAATGATAATTATTTCTGTAAGTACATAATGATTTTTTAAGTTTTTCCTACATTGCTTGGAGGAACCACCTTAATCATTTTTTTTAAATAGTCATATTTGTCGATTTAACAAATAAGGTATCTTCGCAAATCTCAACAAAGTACTTGCTTTTATTAACTAGCATAGATAGTAGTATTAGTAGTAGCAGGACATTTCGTCTCAACACTAAAATTACGGTACTTTATGATTAGTCGTATATTTATTACTACGGGGTACAATAACCACTTAACATCATATGGACTCCATTTATTGTTATTACATCATACTTTTACCATATAAATTATGTTTCTATCAATTCTAACGATTTTCTTCTAGCTTGCCATATTTTGCCATTAAAAAACGCTTGTATATCAGTGGAACAGCGACCACTCCACGATTTTAGATGCCATAGTGATAACCGTTATATTTAGATTACACTCAGCTTACCTTCTTAGAATAATGACGTAATTTTATCATTTTATGATAAAAAATTTACCATTTAACTAGAAAAATCACACAATTCATATTATTAATCCTTTCCATTTGTAATTTCGTTCGTGTGAGTAAATTTACATATATCCAATCTAAATCGTCTGGAAGCGAGAGAATAAAGGACGCTAGAATTTTAAAAGTATTCAATAGGAATCAGAAATTGAAGTGATATTTGAGCAACGGGTTTTTTAACTTTGCTATAGATTGCGGTAAACCGTTCGAATAGTTAATTAAAATCGTGATGAAATTATAGCGTGATGTTAAACTAGGACATTTAGGTGTGTTTTTTTTATACTTTATTGGTTTTGGCGTTTGAGCACAATCTCATCTGATGGTAAATGGCAACGTGGTCTAGACCTATAGAGGGCTGACTTTCAAGAGCAGCTGCCAGAACACACCAACAGTTGCTTGGCGACAAATTTTCAACTTGACGGTGGTAGCTAGCGAGCGGCGGACTTACAAGTAGTTCTACCACCATGCTATGGTTCCGTGCCGGTGTTTTCCTTCTCCGAAACTTCAGACGCAATTGCTACTAATCTAAGTCCATCGTCGCGGTGTGCGAACATGCTCTCAACTAACCCATCATCGATTCAAAGTGTCATCAGCATCCGAAAGAATGTACTAAGATCGAAAGAAGTACTGATAGACGTTCTCTGATGATTATACATGTCAAAATTTTAGTATTTGTCACAGCGTCTTGGCAGAAGCTTGTTCGGTTGACGCGAAAATGTTTTATGGCCTGATAGAAATAGATAGAAACAACACTGATACTGATATATTTATTTGAATAGACATCTTGTTGAGTATTAATTGTGGCAAAACAGACATCCCCGGACACTCTCCAAGACGCCAATTGTTTTAAAAACTATAAGGATCGTTGATCGCCAGAGCGTTTGCGCGTGCATAATCATTATAAAGTGTACCAGTTGTTTTGGATTATGACTGAGCCAAATCCACGTCCCGGGGTAAGGATCGATGCTGAATACAAAAAAGGTGAGTCCACTGTTGACTCCACAGATATTTAAAAGATAAACTGAGCTATCTAATAATATAAATTCTTTAAAAAAATAAAAAAGTGTGTTCTGGCAATTACACTCGAGAAACAGTCCAGAGAGACTTAATATATTACCACGTTAAACCACATCGACACAACATTAGATGACATTGTGATTAGACGTTAAATAGATAACAAGGGAAAAAAAGGTATAAAATACTGTAGCCGGAACCGCATGAATATAAACAAAATTTATATTAAATATAAGAGATAAGAGCGAGACGTCTGCTCTCTAGAACAAACTAATAAATAATGACGGCACGCTTTGATATCTTTTCATATTACTGCCACTAACCAATACGTTTTATTCTACCCACGTTATGACAATCCTTTACTTTTTTATACATTGGTTTATATCGAGTACTGTTATCATTTCTAGATATAATTCTATTTTTATAATTGATTTAATGTTCCAATCACGTGTACATAAAACCCATTTTAAGATATTGCAGAAATTAATGTAAGTATAGGTCGACACTACACTTGTCGTCTAGTTATATTAATAATAACTCGATATTAAACGTTCTCGCTAACGGCTCACACACTAAAATCCTTTTGAGATTAGCGACACCATGATTTTGTCATTATAAAAGAAGATATGTTTTTTGTATAATTTGTATTTTTCTTACCGCATTTATTACGTTTATCAATTCTATTTTAAATCTGTTATGAATGCAATATGATATTCAAGAAACAAAGAAAATAATACTACACCGTCTAGTCTTTAGTCTCTGACCATCAGAAGACAAATTGTTAAAAAATCAAGTGTTAAATCTACATTGATTTTAATTAATCAACGAAACTGTAAAAGATATTTATGATCATAAAATTAATAAATAATCCTGTCGAGTCTCAGCGCGATGGTCACCGCACACCCGCACTATGAAACTGTTACCAACGACGGGCGGCGGGAAAGCGCCCGCAATGCGGATCCCAGAGTGGCTCCGCACTCCTGCAGGAACTCACGCGGTAAATTTACCTCTTTACTTAGTATTTTTATTCTCAGCTATTTGTGTGAATCTTGCAGAGTAAACCATCCCAAATGATTTCTTATTTGGCGTTGAAATAATGTGTACATGTGCTGGAAACGGCAATCTCTTTGTTATTATATAGAAAACATCTTATATATTGATTTATATTTGTTTTTGTATTTCGACAAATTTTTCCTCTATGTATGCTTCAAGTAACGTATTAAAAGTCCTAAATACCAAGAGTCGGTTATATACACCTTCTTTCGATAAAAAAAGTGAAATTCTGGATTTTAATAAAAAAACCTATAAACTATGTAACATGCCATAAGTTGAATTTTTAGTAAACTATCTTATTTTCAAAATACTATCATCTGATAAATCTTTATATAAAAATTATTATATTTTTACAAGCAACATTAGCAAAAAATTATAGAGAACTAATAATTTTACTATATTTTTGTAAGCATACCTTATAATAGTTACATTTATTGCAAATAATGATGGAAATTCATAAAATTAGAAGTAGCGAGTAAGTGAATTAAATTTTGGGTTATTTTTTACTTCACTACTTTTACTTTTATTATAATTGTAAAGCAGAATAGTTAACATCTGATATGATAATCTATATAAGATATATTTCTAGATTCTTTACTGCATTTGCTTTAGTTTGAAAGAGCTCTTCTATTTTATAAAACTTCCTTCTCAAGTCTAAATTGAGTTCAAAAGATCAAGCTATGCAGCAACTATAAAGTTATTAAAAACATCAAAGTTATTTAAGTTAAATTAAGATAAACATCACAAAGATGCACTCTTAAGTATTGGAAACTTTGCAAACGAAAGCAAAACCGGTTAGAGACGTGAGTTTAAAATTTTTTTAGATTATTTTCCGTATATCTTTGACAATAGAAATAACATTAAAATATAATGGATAAAACTATTTATGTGATCACGTTTACTCCTATTTTTAAAATAAGATTTAAGTTATTTTTATTATTAACTTCTCGTACTGAATCCAATTTAAGATAAAGGCTAAGGTGCGTGGGAAGATAATAATGTCCCCGAAGGTGTAATCTCGTTTGTTTAAAAAACCTTCTTCAGATCTTATTCGTTTTAGGAAAAAAAAAGATACAATTTAAAATATAAAGTCTGTTTATTTATTTTCATTTTTATAGATAAAATTTTTAAGATATAGTTGTATAACAATTACAGAAACAAATCAGATAATCAATTTTCAGAAATATTTCTTTGTTCAACAATCTTACAAAACAATATTTTTACCCTTTTTACTCGTGTTCCATAGAGAATAGAGGTAGTTTTGACGTTCATAAGTGCCTTCTCAGGGCCTAAATTGAATAAAGAGTATTTTGATTTTGAATAAAAAGTATCAGATTTAACTGATATCGGTTTTAATTGGGAATTTGAAAAAAAAAATACGTTTTTTATGTATTTTAAAACTTTATTATTAATAATATTGATATTTAATGCAAAAAACTTTTAAAAAATCAATAAATTACAAATAATTGAAAATAGATGAAATTAAAAAAAATCACGTGACTATAAACGCGCCATGATTGGTCTCCATAGCTGTGACGTCATAATGTTATAACTATTTAATAACAGTACAGTGTTTACGGCTGTTACACGTGACTAGACAATAATATTGAAAATTTATTGCTAAATAACGAGTTGTTAGTTGGTTACGATTAGCTATGTGTGATAAAGGATTTATTAAAGCAAAGTCTGATAATATTCCTGGTGTTAATATATTTATGATATCCAATTTTTTTTTAAATGACCTTCGGTTTAATTCTGCCGAAGTTCGGGTTGCCAAAGCATCAAGGTGAAACTGTTAAAAAATAATATAATAGATGAAAATATTTAATTGTTTATTCTTCATTATATTAAACTAGCGGGCCCGGCTGAGGTGTCCCGCCCGGATTCCCCCCCCCCCACCCCCCCTGGGGGGGGGAATTAATAAAAATCTTTTTTTAATTAACTTTATCGACGAAAGGAATATACCTACCATATTTCAAGTCGCTAAGCCTTATGGTTCCAGAGATATCGTGATGAGTCTATATATAGGTGGGAATCTCTTATATATATATATATAGATAAGATATAATTATCTATTTCATAAATTGTCTCTACAATTGTAACGTATGCTCTGATGCTCTCATCGCGTGAGAGTTAAAAAGCTATAGGTACTTAAGTATATAATAATTATTTGATTTGTGTACTTAGATAAATAATAATTAATAACAATGGTGTTAAGAAATACTTACATCGAAATGATCTTCACAACAAAACAAAATCGATTTTGTTTTGGGATTATCACGGTGCACTGCTTGAAACTATTTATTTCGATGTTTGTCATCTTGGGGAACATTTAAAAACATTTTGTCAGGAGTTGTTTTTGTAGTATTCGTACATAATAGTACAAAACAAGGACGATAACTTTTGAGGTTCGACATTTTCAATATAAATTTGAATATTTAACAATGACAACAAAATTAAATAGATCAAAACACTATACTTATAATTTCTATATCAACTGCAACTGAAAACTAACATTGTGAAGACACACGCGCTCGGGTGTGTTCGGGAGCTGTCGGCGTGTCTTCGGTATTGGCTTCAAAAATTAATTATTTTGAAATAAGTTTTGAATTATTGCGACAAAAAAAAATAATTTTGTTATGAAACTTATATTATGATCTTTCAATTTAGCATACTATCTAGCAGCATACTACCATCTATCTAAATGATAAGATATTTGTCAAACCACAATCTTACTTCACGTTATGTTTGCAACTTCAGTAAAAAATGTATGATTACAAAAACAATCAACACGCATATCTCATAATCTGCCATAAAATAAAAAAGCCACCAAGGCTCGCTTTTTTCTTAATGTTATTATTACCTAGTTAGATCCACATTATTAAGTACTAATCGACACCAAGTAGCAGCTGCATATGAATAGTACCGTAAACATGTCAAATCTTTGTCATCTCATATTAATTATATAAACTTTAATGAGTTTATTCACACATATCTAATTGCTTTTTGTATATATATTTCGATATTTATATATATTATATTATAGTTATACGATATTTTATAGTTTTACCCTTTTTTAAATTTTTTGAGCAGTACTCAGTGAAATTCGTCGTGGTTGCGATTATTTTCTCGCCTGGTAGGCATGGTATTGAAAATTATTAAAAAACATAGAGTAGAAGCTAAAATGTCGACCTCGTAGTCATATATATATAATTTAGTTTACTGTGCTCAATAAAAGGCACGGGAGTCAGCCATCCTATTTGTAGTTTACCGGTTTGAGCCTTGGTCCCAATTTAAGTACACCGTTGTATATCACATTGATTCCAGCACAAAGTGTGAACCGAATCTGCTATTAAACACTATATCTTCATGCAAGTATATAACTTAAACGGAAATAAAACACGAATTCTGGATTTTATTATTTGAATTATCGTTAAAGTAAAACCTTTACAGCCTTCGAAATAAGCTTGAAATATCTCAAGAGGTCGGGTGAAGAGAAATGTTTGAGTTTTGTTAATCCCTCGAGGAGCGATCCGACGCACACGTCGTGTCGCACCTACAACTTTAAATTATATGCTTTACAAACAAGGCCGTAATTTGGAACTAATTTATTTTGGAATATATTAGCTACGTAGTGCCCTATATTGCAGTCAAATTTTGAACAAACGAGTACTATGAAGGACATGGAAGTACTCTGTATCTCCTCTATGCTTTTCTGTATAACCATAGTATAGTGGTAGTAAATCAGTACAATCTCCTTACCGCTCCGCTTAGTCACTGATTATTTATCAGCCGATCGTGCGTTTATTACTGTTGCCACAGAATGGAATGCAATTGCCGTGTATTATCACTCAGCATCTCCGTAAAATCAAAGTAAAAGTATTTCATTCAATTTAGGCCCTAACAAGGCACTTATAAATGTCAAAACTACCACCGGTTTGGAAAGCAAACCCTGTCATCGAGAAGAACAGACCAAAAACTCGATCTGGTTTATCTTTTTAACATATATATGTAATACTAGCTTTTACCCGCAACTTCGTTTGCGATATTAAGGTAGTTATATTGGCCTACAGTAGATAGTCTGTAGACATATTTTATAACTTTATGAGTCATTTAGGGTAGGTAGGTATTTTATAATATTTATAAAAGCGTTTTATTTATTTTAAAATCGTTCTTTTATAATTAAATTAGGATCACTATGTACATATTTTATTATATTATTTATGAAAGTAGGAGATATAAATAAATATAGGTACATGTTGTATATAAAAAAAATATTACCGACGTTTGCCCGCGTTCGGGTTACCCACCTGTCGACTACGTACGTCCCGCTCCCCTACCTTATGCACCACCGCGGCATAACCATGCGCGCGCGGGCCCGCTAGATAGAAGAGTTTCGAATCCGATACTTTAAACTCTGAGTAGAATATCGCCAATAATAATTATTAGGAACTTATAACCCAAATACAACACTTTATTGAAGTAACTTTAAAAATCAGAGAACTTTCACACTAACTTTGCAGCCCCCTTTTACCCCATCAAGGGATGATTTTGGAAAAAATATTTTACACATTTTTCATGACTTTTCATGAAGAACCTTCATACTGAATTTCATTTCAATAACTTCAAAAACGACAAAGTTTCATACTAACTTTGCATCCCCCTTTTACCCCCTTAGGGAGTGAATTTTCAAAAATTCTTTCTTAGTGCTCCCCTACGTTATAAAAAGAACCGTTGTGTAAAATTTCAAGTTTATAACCCTTATAGTTTAGGCCCTGGGTTGATATGTCAGTCATTAAGTCAGCCAGCTTCTCCTCTTATATATATAAATTTAGAACACATCACACGTCACAATCGTTTTTAGCAAATGCACAGAGAGGAGTCAATTCCAAATATTTACACATTGATCCACTCTATAATCATCTTTTGACACCAAAACCTTTTGACATGGCGCTCAAATTTACAGTCCGGGAAATCGATAATATGCTTTGGGACTTTGTTGTAAAACCTAACACTCTTACTTAAAAAACCATTACTGGTTTTACTGAGTCTGATACACGAGACGAGCAGTTTATCACTGTTTCTAGCATTTAGATCATAGCGGTCCTTTACGGAATCTAGCTTTTTAAAGTTTTTGCGGGCATGCATTAAATTATCAAGAATATATTGGGATGTTCGAATTAAGATAAGTACCTTGTGGATAACACTAAATATAGAGAACACTCTCACAGTAATTTTACAACGTTCTAAGTTTTCAACAGCGAACACCGTAAGTTGTTAATGCTAGCTTGAGGATCTTGAAAAGTTATTTGAGACTTCTCGTTACTACAAAAAGAAACTAACAATATAAATAAAACAAGAAGTAGAGCCACTAGGAAAGCGGAACTGGCACGAGCTTTGAACTCTATTAAAGTTTTTCGATTAAATACGTTCGACCCTTCCACACGTACATCAATCTACGTTGGGTTACGATCTTCTCATATGTTTTATGTCAACAGAAGGTTGTAATATAAGCACACTGACATATTGACTAGGCAAGTCCGCCATTGCGTATTTAACGCATAAAGTGTAAATAAATAAATATATTGAGCGTACGGTATTATCACTCTATTCCATTCATGTATATAGGTATACAGATCCAGAAATCAAATGTATACGGCCCTAAATTAAAACTGATATTAAATTGCAATATTTAAATTATATTCAATAATCGCTATGCCCGTGACTTCGTCCGCGTGGAACTGAATGCAAAAAACAGTCTTTATTTTAGTGTATCTTAGATATTATTTATAGATTATATAATATCCTGTTTCTGTAAGAGATTGAATTGCACTTACTAACCTACTTTTTTCTCGTACTCATCTCGACTCGTCATTCCAATTACAGTAACTTTTGACAGAGTGGACCGATTTAATGAAACAAAGACCAAAAGTTACTCGAGGATGTGCTGTATGATTGAGGTTTAAGCGTAAAGGCAGTAATTTAGCAATGATGCGTGTCCAACCAAACAGACAGACAGACATTTCTAAAAATGATTGAAATGTATTTTATTACTTATTCCTAGAGACCGGCAACTATTTTTTTTCCCAAATTCAAAAGTACAGACACTTTAGATTTACATTCTTATTATATGTATAGATTTATCTAAGCGGTGTGCAAGCGCAGTAGTTCAAAGCAGGTTTGAATTTAACTCAGGAAATTATTATTTTTGTGAGACACAAGTGATTGTTACATGAACGGTAGATGTTTTTTAAAGTCAAGGAAGCTTCGTAATTCTCGTCGCACAAAATATATTTTATTTCGTGTATTTTTAAATCTGGCATATATTCTAATACATTTATTATAGAGATAAGCTGTGAAGGATAATTTTGATGTGCATTGAATGGTCCATGTTTCTGAAATACTTAATTGAAGTATAGTTAATATTATATTCATGAATATAGATTTACAAAAAAACTTAATACTTTTATGATATAACAACATTATTACGTATTATAAAACAATATTCTCTGCCACGTTTGTCTATCTGTTCGTGATAAACTCAAAAATCACTGAACGAATTTTTATGCGGTTTTCACTAGTAGATAAGGTGATTCAAGAGGAAGATTTAGGTATATTTGTCAACGTTTATTTTATTATCAGGGCGGGACAATGTCCACATCGCCTGGCCTACTAGTGTAGAATATATAAATGTATACCGTAGCTTATTCTCAGGAGACAGACATCTCTTCATGGACTTTCTGTGGGATATTGTAAGATATACAATCTCTAGTACAATATTTTGATGTATATTTTCCGGTTTAACCAACCTGAATCATGTAAGCGCCCAAAAAATATATATTATATGATTTACCTTTGTTATATCGTTTAATCTCCATTTTCTGTAAATATCATCTTCATCATCAACCTGTGAGAGAACCACTCCAGAGTCATAGGCCTCTTCCCGAAGGAGAGTATGGCATAATCACTCGCGCCAGCCCTTGACGTACTGGTGATTTCATACTCTGAGAAATTTACAGCCCTATGTTTGCCCACATATTGTAGTACTACAAGAACATTTCTCTGGTTCAGGTTTCCTCACGATATTTTCTTCGCCGTCAGCTTATAATGTTACCAATTTAAATTAGTAAATGTACACGACTTTCGAAAAATTCGCTGGTACGTGCCAGGGTTCGATCCTGCGAACATAGGAATGACATTCCACTGGTCAAACCACTAGACCACCACAATTTTTTATAAATATCATATTCATGAATGATACACATACATTTCTCGTATGAATCATATCAAAATCCGCTGTGTAGTTTAGATGAAATAATCAGACACGCAGACAGACGCTGATAGCTACTATATTATATTATTTACTGATGATATATTTAAACTAATAAGTAGATAAGTAAATATTAAATTTTTTATTTTAAAATAAATTTATTCAATTTCTACTAAGTAAAGTAAGATATTCAAGAATCTCGACAAAGTACGTAGTAAAATTTTAGTTTTATCAAAAAGTCTTGTATTTCTTGAAGCCATGAGATTAGCGATTCATCGCACAAATCAAGAATTAAATTCTATAATATAATTTAAAAATAAAGGAATCTAAGATGTATCTCATATCTATTAAAACTTGACCAAACAATGACAATATTCATTGGTTTATTTATATCAACCCTTTTAGTCATATTGTCTAGATAGTACTGTTGTTACCATCGAACTCAATGTCATCACCATGTTACTATTAAAAAATGTAAAGCATGATCTAATTTTGAAGGTGATACTAAAATCCCAATTAAACTGTGGATTTTATTTAAGATTATGCAACAAAGAAAACGAATATATATATAATCAAATGATAGAAAACTGTGGTTGTACGCGCATCACGCAAAAACTATTGGATAGATTTCCATAATTTTTGTTTTTATTTTAAACAGTTAGTTTTTACTTAAAAATAAAGAAATATATTCATTAAATATGAAGTTACAAAAGTTTTTAAAACTATGATTTTTATAAGCACTACCCGTTCAGCGTTGTGTTTTCTTGCCGTAGAAAAGTGGGGCAAACGGTGTGGTGCTTGTGTTTTCTTTTGTACATAAAATATTATCATCAGCCTGTAAGAAACCCATCGCAGGGCCATAGGTCTCTCGCCGAAGGAAGGTAGGGGCATAATCACCACGCCAGCCCACGACATATTGCCGATTTCAAACTCTGAGAAATCCATAGTTCTATGTTTTCCCACATACAGTAGTACACAAATACATTTCTCAGGTTCAGATTTCCTCACGATGTTTTCTTTCACCGTCAACCGATAGTGTTACCAATTTAAATTATTAAACGTATGCGAATTCCCAAAAACTCGTTGGTACATGTCGGGATTCGAACTTGCGGACATCGGGTTGATATTCCACCGGCCAAACCACTAACAAATAACACAGATGAAGTAGCAGGTATCAGCTAGTTCATAAACAAAACTATAATATATAACACCAATTTCATTGCCCAACACGGCTATACGTAGTTGAGAAACATCGGAATCCTTTATCTTAACAGAACACCGGGTCTTATAGTAAATTACATGACTGGATTTTCTCTTTTAGCAAAATTGAGATGTTCACTTAGAATTTTATATGACAGAAGTCGGTGGCTGACAAGTTTAATAAAATATACAATTGATTTATATAGCGTATTAAGGAGGTATATTAACGTTCAATATAGGCCATCAAGAAAATAATAGAAATCTGAGATGATATGTAATTGAACGTATAAAACTTCTACCCTTATAAAGCATGACTTCTGTGTAGAAAACCGAAAACGTGACTTCGTCGCGCATTATTGTACCCCGTCGACATAGGCATTTACAGTTCGGCCCTTTTTGACAAGGCTCGTTTCTTGTTGAAGGGCCAACTCACCACTATTAATATACAATCGACCGCGCAATTACTTTGTTGTCGTTTAATATACCCTCTGGTTAAGAGTTTATATATTTGTAAGGCACTATAAAATGCAAAAAAAATCGAAGCAGTTATAAGGAGTGCCGACAGCACAACTCAATACAATAGAATAACTGTGTTCTGTTTTAATTTCTTAAATTAATTATAGTGTGCATTTTTTAAATTTCATAACTTTTATTTTGAAATTATTAACACTACTCTAGTTATCACATCTATTGGCACTTCGAACGATAATTATATACATTTTTATACAGTTTATTAATTAATCAAATATATGATGGCTGCACAATCTCAATAAAAGATATCAACATTAGATATACACTGCCCCTATACTACGCGTCGCTAGTCTAAATTTATCTCCTGCCAAAAATACCGCTCAACGTGCTTAGATTTTTTTCTAATCTGACTGATAGTTTCTGAAACTAACTAAAATAAAATAACTTTGAAATGCTATATACCACATGACCTTAATGTAAAACATAAATTAACTCAACACGAGGTCGTAGAAACAAAACCTCGTACAGCTTGGGGCTCCGACCGTAGAAACTTAAACAAAACTTAACTATGTAATTGTGTAGTCACACAGTAATATAAATAACGAAGTTGTGGAACTTACTAATTAGTTAATATCAAGCATTGCTTAAAAATAACAATGCTATTTTTATACTTTTTCATTACTAAATGTAACAAGTTTATAAGCAAAAATTATAAGACTATAGACTCATTAAAATGTATTTATTATCTGCTGTCCGTTCATTAATAAACACGTTAATTTGTCCTTTGTTTCACTCGAGCTTAATATTTAAAATTTTCAATTATTGTTAACACAGTTATATAAGCTTAAACAAACTCCTTATGAAGCATGACTATTAGATAACGTAGCTGATGTAATTCCTTGATATTTGATTAAAGAAGGCGTCACTTTGCGGAAATCCATAAATATTATAGTGGATATAACTTTCCACTTCCGTCTGGAATTGATTGATCACTACTAGCACTACTACTACTACTAGTACTAGTAGTGGTCAATAAAATCCAGGCGGAGGTGCAAAGTAATTTCCACTAATATTTTGATCTAATTTCTCTGCCATAGGCATTCACAGTTCGGGTAGTCTCAAGAACGTTCAATTCTCGCCGCGTGGTCAAGTTGTATTCAGTCCCTGATGGCACGCTATACGACCCACTTTTAATATTATTTTGTTTTTACTTAGTGTCATTTCTAACTTATACTTTGAATAATATTTGCTCCACTCCTAATAGTTATAGAGTGACTTTACATAACATAACCTGAATAAATTAGCTTTAAATTGTAGAAATATTTATAATAGTCCTAGATATTTGTGCATCAAACAAAGACAAACATGCAATCTCTGGAATTGTAAAATATAGACTCAAAAGAACAACTTCTTCTCTATACGTCAGTTTGGAGTAGAGATAACTCAATAGCTACAAATGTCATTTTCTGTCGGACAACAGGCAACAGGCAACGTTCTAATTTTATATCCAAATTTATCCCTTGTAAGTGAAGAATTTTCCTTTTTAGTCTTTACCTCGGTTATGTAAGGAATCTAGAATTTCATAATTTAAAACAGATCCATTAAAGATAGATTTCGTATGTCAATTTTTAAGATTTTTCTAAGAAACATAAATATGTATAACTTTTCGTTTGAGCTCACATAAATATATTGAGCAAAGTAATGGGGAAATCTTTCATAATAACACCATTAAATGTAGTGAAATCACCCGGAGAATGTTAAACCAAAATGTTTTTTTCAAGTTTTCATAGTAAAAAAGGTTGGCCGTTTTGTAGTTAAAGGACGATTCCAATGTACTTAGGTAAAAACAATATCAGTAACTGGCACACTTCGCCACCCAAATAGAATGCTATTGGAACATATCGCGGGGCGCCAAAAAAGGACCAATAAACAGCTATTTTGTTAATAACTTCAGGTCAAATACAAGTATTTCTCAATTCATTTCTATACATTATTATTATTCTATTAAATTTTATAACAATTCACGCATATTACGTGCGTTTTTCTAGACAAATATTAAAGTTTGAATAAAACTATTTGCTTTTTATCTTATATCTGGAAATAAAATGGCAGAGATCTACTGTTGTACGCGTATCACGCATATACGGTAGTTTTCTTTTAGTACTATTTATTTAATATTCGCGGCAGCTTCGAATATCCATTTAGCTGCTTATATCGCCATCTCTGAACCAATGTATAAAACCACAAATTTGGACTGTATAACACTCCACCTAGTAGTTGTCTTGTACAACCATTTCATAGTTGATTATAAAGATCGAATAATCGGTCAGCTCAGATAGTTCCTCTTTACTTTTAATAGATAGCGTTGTTGTAAGATTCTTTACTTGGTTACAAATTATTTCAATAGATGGCGCTAAAATAACTTGCATAAAAATGTTATTTTATTCAGCAGCTAGAAACACTTGTATGGCTGTGAATATCGCCATCTGTGAGATCACTATGTAAAACTCGAAAACTGCCATCTAGGGGATTTCTTATTGAGGTTTCATATGATAAGTTTAACTTAAGGTTTTAATAGATGGCACAGTTTTTAAATTAGATTTTAATAAAAGTAATTTAAATAGATGACTGTAAAATCAGTCACAGACAGGTTTTTCTGAGTATTTAATAATATTAAACAAATGAACGATATTAATTATCTACACTGCAAAAGTTACTCAATACTTTTAGTAGTGTGTATAAACATTAAAAAAATAGATATATTTAAATTAATCATAACTTGGGATGTTAGTCTGTCATGTAGTGGCTTTTATATTTTATGTATACTCTTTTGTGCTATTTGACTCTACATCTTCTATACATATAATAAAAATGAAGTGTCTCTATTTAATATCAAAATAATACTATATTACTGATTGGGTGTGAAAGTGTACACGCAACTGATATCATCAAAAATGTAATTTTTAAAATTTTTGTCGGTCTGTCTGTCTGTTTATTCCGGGTACTCTCCGAAATGGCTGGACCGATTTTGACGGGAATTTCACTGGCAGATAGAAAAAATTACAGCGAGCTACTTAGGCTACTTTAAATTAGACTAGCTATTAACCGCAGCTTTGCTCGCAATTCTATCTTCAAAACGATTGGACCCATTTTCACGAGACTTTCACCGGCAGATAGTGAACATCATAACAAGTAATTTAGTCTATTTAATTAGCGGACATTATAAAAAATAATGTAGTCTATTTTAATTTAAACGAGCTGTTAACCGTAGATTTGCCCGCAGTGCTATCTCCAAAACGGTTCGACCGATTTTTACGGGACTTTCACTGGCAAATATTGGATAATATAAAAAGTAATTTAGTCTATTTTAATTTAGACCAGCTGTTAACCACGGCTTCACCCGCGGTGCTACCTCCAAAACGGTTCGACCGATGTTTACAGGACTTTCACCGGCGTGTAGCGGACATTATAAAAATAATTTAGTCTGTGTTAACTTAGACTAGCTGTTAACCGGGGCTTTGTCCGAAATGCTATCTCCAAAACGATTGGACCGATTTTCACGGGACTTTCAATAGCAGATAGCTGACCGTATAAAAACGAATTTAGGTTATTCTATTTTAGATTAGCTGTTACTCGCGATGTTGTCCACATGACATTTTGCAAAAATATGTTGTTCACTGTAAACATGTGCGTAAGACGTGCGTTGTACTGGACTCCAAGAATAAATGTAATTTAAATTAATATATCTGTATCTATGTATGTGATTTGAATTATATTGTCCTATCAGTAATTTTGGCGGCCATTTTGTTTTATTTACCGCACTTTCATCTACATTACTCAATGACCATAGTAACATATAAGAATATTGTATCGAGTTCAATGAGCACTAATTAAATTTTCGAATATTAAAAACTGTTTAGACAGATAGAAAGTTTTATATCTTGATTTATATTTATGCAAGACTACAAGACGTCATCTCATTCATTGTTTACAATTCAACATTATAATTACTAATACTAATTTTGAAGATAGAAGGGGTCTTTTTAATAAGATATTAACTATAAGCGTATTACTTATTGACAACATGGACATCATTCTAATATCATTATAATAACATCTTTAAGTCATTGTTTCGTTAGTTCCTTATAGTGTAAGTGAGCACTGACGTAGCTATTTCCAACTATTTTGCTGATGATAAACCTCATTTGACACACTGTTAGTATTTATTCATCTAATGGATACGTTACATCTTACTGTAAGTGGCGTGCGTGACCTACTTCCTATTGTTTTAAAGAGCATTTCTATAACTGTACATAGTCTCAGAGTGCTCAGTGTAATACTGATCATTCACTTGTTATCTCTCGCGTTATTCTCGCCCGGAAAAGGATTCATTCATCAAAGCCTCTTGGTAGGCAAAAGTTAAATCTCCTCAATATCAGGGACGAAAAGTCTCTTGAATCATTTAATATATTGGACGTAACTGGACTGATAACTGGGACACACATGTGACTCTTGAAGAAGCATGGAGCAACGTTAAAACGCTGCTAACGGACATAGCAGGTCAAGCATTCGGATACGCGAAGTTTGCGACAAAAGAGTGGTTTGCTGAGAACTTGGAACAGCTAGAACCTTTGCTTGATCTAAAGCGACAGGCTGCTCTAAGATATCAACTCAACCCAAACACAATAACACGCAAGGAATTAGGCCAAGTCAGCTTTACAACGTAATGCACGTTATTATGCTAATCAGTATTGGCTGCAGATTTGTTGAAGCATCCAAACTTATGCAGATATCGGTAACGTTCGCAGCCTATATGCTAGTATAAGGCAGGTGGTTGGTCCAGTACCAAAAAAGACGGCTCCACTAAAAGAAGCAAATGGAACTATGATATCTAATAATGAGCGTAAGTTAGCTCGGTAGGTAGAACATTATAAAGGTATGTATTCAAGTCCAGCGAATATACAGCCTGAAGTCATTGATAACATACCATGCTTAACAACCTGGAATGATTTAGACGACAAACTCACGATAGAGGAATTCCAAGGGGCCGTCAACCAATTGAAAAATGGAAAGAGACCCGGTGGTGATGGTATACATACAGAAATTCTTAAGATCGAATTCTCAGTACGAGTCTTGTATGATTTGCTAGATAAATGCTGGGAAGAGGAGCACGTGCCTCAGGATATGCGAAATGGCAACATTATAACCCTGTAAAAAAAGGAAAGGCGATGGCGGTGATTGTAATAGTTACCGTGGTATATCGCTTTTGAGTACTGTGGGTAAGTTGTTTGGCCGGGTGATACTAGGAAAACTTCAGAAATTGGCTATGCGAACCTATCCTGAGTCCCAATGTGATTTCCGCGCTCACCGTTCTACAGTAGATTTAATCTTTACGCTACGTCAATTACAAGAGAAGTGCAGAGAGCAGAATACACCTTTACTGATGGCGTTTATCGACCTAAACAAGGCATTTGATTTGAAGTAAGTAGAGAAAGACTTTTTACAGTGTTAGTCAAGATTGGGTGTCCTCCAAAGCTGTTGAAATTATGTCATATCATAACGACATGAAAGGCATCGTGGTCCAAGATGGCTGTACATCAGAGCCATTCGATATGCATAGAGGTGTTCGCCAGGGCTGTGTGCTGGCTCCTACTTTGTTTGGGATCTTTTTCTCGGTTCTTCTACACATTGCATTTGGAGATGACCTGCAAGGTATACATTTGCATTCCAGGGTTGTTCACACTTCTTAGTTCAAAACGCCATCGAGACGATTTATTCATTAATAATATTCTGTTTGCTGATGATGCGGCGTTTGTAGCTAGTTCTGCCGATTAACTTGATAGCATGGTTAATAGGTTTTCTCATGCATTCTCTTTACTTTCTATGTCAATCAACAACAAAAAGACAGTCTTAATGATGCAAGGGTGCACAGAAAACGCTACAATTTTGTTGGACGGCAGCCCTTTGGAAGTGGTCGACAGCTTTTGTTACTTGGGATCGATTGTGACTAGCAACTTATCTCTGGAAAGTGAAATCAAAGCTCGCATTGATAAAGCGGCGACCATGTTTGGAAAGCTGAGTACAAGAGTCTGGAATAATAACCACCTTAATAACAAAACCAAAATAACTGTTTACTAAACATGGCGTTTTGAGCATACTTTTGTACGGAGGAGAAAGCTGGACAACACGTGTGAAACAAGAACGACAGCTTAATTCTTTTCACATGCGATGTATTCGCAAAATTCTAGGGATAACCTGGGCGGACAAGATCACAAACGAGACAGTTTTAGAGACTGCTCAACTGCCCAGTATAACTGCTGTGCTGAAACAGATGCGTCTTCGCAGGCTAGGACATGTATACCGCATGGATGCATCCCGTATGCCAAGGCGTATCTTACTGGGTGCTATAGCGTATGCAAAAAGGAATATTGGGAGGCCATTGATACGTTTTAAAGACTGCGTCAAACGAGAAATGTCCTCTTTTGGCATTGACTGTAGAAGCTGGCAGGAGCTCGCTCAGGATAGAAACAGGTGGAAGCGGTGCGATAAAACGTGGTTCAACCAACTTCGACAAAAACGTACTAAGCGTCATCTGTCTTCACGAAATGACCAATCGGCTCCAGACTTGACATTTACTTGTCGAAATTTCTCCCTTAAGGCTGTTTAAATCGTCTTCTGTAGACGTAAAGACTTAAAGGCCATTATATATGCATAGTCTCACAAGTTTATATTTTTTTAATACAATTTTAAAAAACGCGTGCGAATCTGCGGTACAGCCAGTTTGTAATAATTGTGTCATTTTACGTAATATAGTTCGGTCATTGTGCACAACTGAAGTGGATGGGAAATAATACCACGGAGTATGGATTCTGAGATACTACAAAAACTTTTGAAAGGATCACAAGACACTTGTAATATTAACTTGCTCGATAATGGCAGTAATAGTGTAGGAGATTGGTCGCCAAAAATATAATTTAAAAAAGTCGAGGCAGTTATAAGGACCGCCGACAGAAGGGAAACTTAAAACAATGGAAAGATTTTGTTCTGTTTTAAATCCTTAAATCAATTATACTAGTAATTATTATAAAATTTCACTATTTGTATACTGCTAATGGCTCTCCGAACAATAACTACCTTATATACATTTTTATACAATCTATTAATTAATCAGACATATGCTGGGCTGCACAATCTCAATACAAAATATCAATATTAGATGTACACAGGCCGCTATACTACACGTAGCTGGCCTGATGCAAGCCGCGCAAGTTTAATACAGGTCACGCTTACTAACATGTCATGACATGAAATTATAAGTTTATCTCCTGCCAAGAAAATACCCCGCAACGCGCCTACAGAAGTTTTCACTTCAATAACATTTAACGTGCATACACAAATCTCAATTATACTAAGCCAGATAAGAATGTTCTTTGACTTAGTAATTAATTACATACAAGGGACGGTCGCCAGGGTTGACACTTTTAAACCAAAATTAAATCCTTAATATTATAAGTCGCAGTTATTTGGGTACAGGAACGGTCAAATATAATGTGTGAGATAGGATTATATATAGACATTTTGGTAACCTTCAACTTAAAAAGGGTTTTATTACGGTGTTCTCAAAATTTGTTGAAATAGACAAACTAGTATCGCGGCAAATATGTTCGTTTAAGGATTTACAAGTTCAATCCTCGTTAGGGTCGAATATGATTCTAAAATAAACTAAATAAGCATTATTAATATATCTATACTAATATTATAAAGCTGAAGAGTTTGTTTGCTTGAACGCGCTAACCTCGAGAACTACTGGTCCGATTTGAAAAATTATGTCAGTGTTAGATAGCTCATTTGTCGAGGAAAGCTATAAACTATTTATCAGGCTAAGACTAATAGGAGCGGAGCACCAATTTTTTTGAAGTATAACTTCTTTAGGCGCCTCTAGGAAGTAACTGGACGTCAATGCAACAGAAGTCCGTTACGGCAATATGGCGTCACGTGACTGTACTATCCGGTTTCTAAATATTTTTGATTTTGTCAATAAATAGTTTATAAACAAATAGATTTAAAAAATTTGAAAAAAAAAATTAAATTGTAAATACAATAATAATAAAAATCATACAATAAAATTAATTATGTATATATGGCCGCGTGACCGTGCTGCCATCTGGTTTCGATGTAAGTAAGTAACAAATTAAATCAAAGCTTCATTATCTGTAGTGCCATCTATCAGCTAATTCGGAACTTAAATAACACAAGAAATATTATTAGCAACTATTTGTTATAAAGTAAATAAAATATAGAAAAGAATTTATGTTTCTCATTCCGGTTATTATAAACCAATCATATCATAATTGAAGTATGACAGTAATTACATTATTGTTTTAAAATGTATAGTAGTCAACGATAATAAATGTACACTCATCAAAAAAGTCTAAGCAACATGTACTAATTTAAATTTTAGAATGGTTCTCCACATTATAACGTTGTATTTTTTTTTTTAATAATATCTTTAGGGTTCTATGATGTAAAAATAACAGCTGTTGTCTTTATAAGTTCTTTTAATAACAGAAATTAACAATATTAGAATATACTGTAGAAACTAAGATACATAAGAAACTAAACTTTTTTCTTACAAAATGAAATTTCTAAAGAAAATGTATTTATTGTGAAAGAATAGAACAATTTAATACAAAGTATGGGCTCCTCTGCTATTCAGAACTTGTCGGCAACGATTATTCATTGAATTAATGAGACTGTTTATGTCATCTTGCGGTATTCGCTCCCAATGGAATTGTAGCAAATCCTTGAGCTGTTGGGTTGTTGTCGCTCCGTCCAAGTCCTTCAAAACACGTCTCTGGAGCATGTCCCATGCGTGCTCGATGGGGTTGAGATCTGGCGACTGTGCAGGCCAGGGCAATACCCGGATGTTCTCCGTTGCAAAGTATTCACTGGTTCGCCGAGCTGTATGTGAACGCGCATTGTCATGCATTAACCTAAAATCGGAACCAAAGGTTTGTGCAAATGGGTAGACATAAGGTCTGAGAATATCCTCAATGTAATTTTCAGCATTCATGTTTCCATTTACAAAAACGAGCTCAGTTCGCCTGTTCTTCATAATACCCGCCCATAACATAACTGTTGAGCCGCTGTATCGATGAACTTCCTGAACGCACCTGAGCCTTTCAGTATTTCCGGGCCGACGATACACTCGCACCCTTCTTGTATCAGGCTTAAACCCGAATCGCGACTCATCGGAAAACATAATTTTATCCCATTGTTCCTGGGTCCATGTTATGCGTTCTCTACACCATTCATATCGACGAACGCGATTCCCGTGATTGGGCGTCGAGCTTGTAGGCCGTACTCATGCAGTCGATTTCGCACAGTTTGAGGACTTACATCAACACCACTTGAAATTTGTAGCCTCAAACTTATCTCTCGAGCGGTTAACATCGGCTGGCGTCTTGCGGTCAGTTGTATGTACCGGTCTTGCCGAGTGGTTGTATTCCTTTTACGGCCTGGATGCTGTTCAGCGGGTTCTCCTGTATTATTGTAGCGCTGCCAAAGACGACAAATAACACTTCTATGAATGCCAAAATGTCGAGATACCTGAGATTGATTACTTCCCGCTTGCAACATCCCTACAGCTCTTTGCATTTCATCTGCCATCAAATGACGTCGCTTCATGACGTAAAGAATATCTAACAATTTAATTTTGTCGCTAACTTTATTTAAATGGTTGGTAAAATTATAAAATCAAGATTAAACGTAGCAATTAAAACGCACTTAAATTCAAACAAATTCGCAGTCATTTGAATTTTATGAAAAAACAAAACATAATCAAATTTTTTTTTACAACCAGCCAGTATGTCATCAATAACAAAAAAGTTTACTTACCTACGCACTTTGTTTGAGTAAATACTTAGAAATTAATTAATATAAATGGTAAAATTTGTAATATCACGCATGTTGCTTAGACTTTTTTGATGTGTGTATATAATACTATATTACATCATCAATAAATGCCTTTTTAAATTCTTATATGATATATTTATTTTTAACTTAATAGCCATCTCTTATAACGCCAAAGAAGTTTTACTTCAATCGCGTGTAACGGTTACATGCACTCATTTTTGTAACTTTAGCCCAAAGTAACTATTCCACGCGGACGAAGTCACAGGCAGAAGCAAGCTTAACATATTCTTGCATCCTTAATTTTGAATATCGGTAACATTTATTTCTTCACGCTATACTTCCCATCCAGTTTGATATAAGCAGTTAACACTCATGGTGAGTAATAATTATTTTATATTACTAAGAGAACAAAGCTACCTTCTTCTATCTATCTTCTATACTATAATAAAACTGTAGCAAGGTCAAATCTGTACATTAAATATTTTTTGAAAATTTTTATCGGGGTAGACTTTGTTATCGATATAGAAGCCAAAAATAATCTTTTTACAATTTTTGTCTGTCTGTCTGTCTGTCTGTCTGTCTGTCTGTCTGTCTGTCCCTGTGAACACGCATCACTCTGAAAGTACTGAACCGATTTTGACGAAACTTGGCACAGTGATAACTAATATTACGAGATTACATCTAGGATACTTTTTATCTCATAAAACGCAAGGAATTCTCCAGGATCTGCCTGTTTGTCTGTCCCTTTGAACACGTACCACTCTGAAAGTACTGAACCAATTTTGACGAAATTTGGCACAGTGATAACTAATATTACAAGGTTACATCTAGAATACTTTTAATCTCATAAAACGCAAGGGATTCTCCAGGATAACGGACGAAAGTCAAAAATTTGTAGTTAATGAAATTTTTGACGGATTTTGGTAAATTTTCATTGCGCTATATATAGCAGACAGATTAGCTAAAAAGATAAGCTATATTTCTCTAAGCTACTTTAAAAAAAATACCAAAAAAAAGATCGCCGGGATTCGAACCGTCGGCTCCGGCGGACCATTTAATGTCCAGTACGTTATAACTGAGCTACGGCTATACGACATTTCTATCCGTAATTATCAACCTGATACGAAAAAAATATGGGTAAACGAAACTGTCACTTATATGTTGTTACATTTATTTTATTGTATAAAAAATGTTTGCTAAACAAAGGTGACAAGATTTTTTCCTAAAACATAATCCTAGATAATAGTTACATTGCATTGTAGAAGATGAATCTCAACTAGAGTTTTATCAGTACGTGTGTTGTTTCGATATTTGATAAAATTAGTTTTCTAAATGTTGTTGAGTCTTGAAGTAGTTGGGTTCAGGTTTGTGAATCTAAGATTAAAATAAATCAGTTGAGGTGTATGCAGTTATTTTTTTTTTTCTCGAACTGACCACGCTATTGACCTAGCAAGGTCTTAACAGCTTCACCGGACTACTGTTTGCAGTTACTATGTTGTATTTATACTAATATTATAATGAGTGGTAAAGTTTTGTTTTCGAGGAATGCTTGGTACCTACTACTGGTCCGATTTCAAAAATTCTTTCACTGTTAGAAATGTATATTATCCCAAGTTCAGTATCTCAGTAAAAAAGGTGGTTTGTATGTCAAAAGTAAAATAAATGTGACCAAATTAAAATTGAATGCAGATTTCACGTATACTTTACAAATTATTATAAAACAATCAACTAAAACAAAATGGAAATTTAATGTAGATAAAGTTCAACTTTTACAGTATGTTACGTGATGAAGTTACAAGGGGTATTGGGAAGACATTTATCGGCAATATATGTAAGTTAGTATTGATCTTCACTTTAGGTAATGCTGCGAACAGATTCTAGGCTTATTTGAAAAGATTTCTCACATACCAACTGGGTATATGTTTGAGTGAGTCCCTGGATAGTTTGGATTCACGATTGGAAGTGCTGGATAACGCTGCAATAGGGTTTTAGGTTTTTTAAGATTATTTGCGTTTAAAAATACAATTGAAACCGGTAATAACCGATTTGGTGCAGACGAAGTTGCACGGGTCAGCTAGTACTATAATAAAACTGTAATCAAGCCAAATCTGTACATTAAATATTTTTTGAAAATTTTGATTGAGGTAGACTTTGTTATCGATATAGAAGCCAAAAATAATCCTTTTACAATTTTTGTCTGACTGTCTGTCTTTCTGTCCCTGTGAACACGTATCACTCTGAAAGTACTGAACCAATTTTGACGAAACTTGATACAATGATACCTAATATTACAAGGTTACATCTAGGATACTTTTTATCCTATAAAATGGAAGAAATTCTCCAGGATAACGAAAAACAAAAATTTGTAGTTAATGTAACTAGACTTTTTTGCGACACCTTAGTACAAGAGCCAGAAACGTTGGAATAACGAGAATTTTAGAAAAGCTGGGTCTTTAATATGAAAATATATTATGCCCTTCTAAACAGGATTCAGGATACCTGATACCCGGTTAACGTTGTGTTTTTTAATGCGCATCACACCTTTGCAGTTCAAAATTTTGATTTATAAATAATTTTAGGAACGTTTTTTTTCAGTAACTTTTAAACGCTATTCAAAACATGAATTTATCACTGCCAGACAATTTTGTTATTGACAATAATGTGCCCGATGATATTCTTTATAAATTAAATAATTCATTTCAAACCATTTTATTTTTGCCATTGCAAAGAACATATTTCATTTTATTAGCCATTATGATATTGAGATTTCACCGTAAACAATGAAAAACAACGATAAACGTAGACATATGACTTGGGACTGACGCCATCTCGAATACATGCATCTATAACAGGCGCTTCCACAATTATAGCTGTCTTTATCATACAACCAGCGTTGCGCTAAACTATAGTTTATAGTTATAGCTATAACTAAGTTATTCTATACAAATTATATTTAATTTACTCTCTTTTATGTCTAAATAAAATAATATTAAATTACAGCTGTCTTAACATGGTTTGAACATACTTTTTTTATTTACAAAAAATAGCATCGGGCACATTATTGTTAATAAAAAAAATGTCTGGCAATAATAACTTCCTGTTTTAGTAGCGTTTCAAAGTTAGTGAAAAACAAAACATTCTAAATTATACATATAAAAATCAATATTTTTGCCTGTACAGGTGCGATACGCACTCATAAACGCAACGTTTACCGGCAGCCAGGTAGCCTGCACGCTGTTTTGAAAAACATAAAGATATAAAAAAAACTGGCTTATTCGAATTCGCTGTCAAAGCCGTTGCTAGCTCTTAGACGTATAGTTACAGCAAGTGACAGTTGACGCGTCGTGCTCATATCTTTTTAATATTTATATTTTTCGTCAATACAATGGAGTGTGAAAAAGTTTTAATACAAGTTGAAAATAGTGATATCATTCAGTGTTTAATTTATCATAATTTATTTTATGAATATATTTTATCGTTTAATTTACAATTTATCTCTATCAACTTGATATTTTATAATATAGACTATACTGACTGTATAGTAAACGTCTAAAAAAAAGGGAAAGGAACTTCGTTCCAACTGGGGATCCATAGACCTCTCAAGCTTTTTTTACATTACCGCCAATACATGTAGATTAGTTTTTAACCGACTTCAAAAAAGGAGGAGGTTATCAATTCGTCTGTATTTTTTTTTTTATGTTTGTTACCTCATAACTTTGGACTGGGTGAACCGATTTTGATGATTCTTTTTTTATTTGAAAGCTGGTGCTTCCCATGTGATCCCATTTAAATTTGGTCCAGTTCCGATAACGGCATCCAGTGCAAAACCGTATAAGTTTTAAATATGCATTAATTATGTAAACGACAAATAGATGAATAACTCAATATCACGCTAACCGATTTCGATGATTCATTTTTTATTGGAAAGGATGTACTTCAAGGGTACTTTGATGAGAATTTGGTTAGGTTCTGATCATGGGATCCGTGACAAAGTAAGAAAACTTTCAAGAAACGAGCCTACTCTTTTCTTAAGGGCCGGCAACGCATCTGTGTTTCCTCTCGTATCGCAGGTGTCCATGGGCGGCCGTGATCACTTACCATCAGGTGACCCGTGTGTTCGTTTGCCACCAATATTATAAAAAAAACTCTTCAATTCTTAGGAGCCTATTGTGCTTATGTTCGTTGCTGTGTTGCTACATGACGCAAGCATTGTAATTACATTACTTAAGGTGTACTATTATGTGTGAAGCGTTGGTAGCCGAGTTGGTGGTAGAAACTATCGCGGATTATTGATAAGGTTGCGTTCGTACCAAACGTTACTTATTGTACAACCAATTGAAACCATATCGCATACCATTCCGCAAAAATGCGCATATTTTAATATACTTAAGGCGGAACGGAGTTCGCGGGCACTGCTAGTAAAATATATTTATGTACACTAAAAATGGAAAAATAAAGTAAATTTTCAAAAAAAAGTATTAACCGACTTCAATATCAATCAAAAACCCATAAGGCACTAAAAAGCGGAAAATAAATAGTTTATCAAATTAACCAAATTAAATAAAACATATGAATATGTGTGCTACCTAGAGATGTATTGGAAGTCGGTGCGAACCGAAAATCATATCATAGGTACAAAGTTTAAGTCCACTCTCGCGTCTCTGTAATACATTTCTACCTGGAACAAATTTGAAATTTCGGTTGGCACCGATTTCCAATACATCTCTAGGTAGCACACATATTCATATGTTTTATTTAATTTGGTTAATTTGATAAACTATTTATTTTCCGCTTTTTAGTGCCTTATGGGTTTTTGATTGATATTGAAGTCGGTTAATACTTTTTTTTGAAAATTTACTTTATTATTTTAATTGAACCCGGTAGATGATGCTACGAACGGGTTGCAGGCTTATTTTAAAAGATTTCTCACATACCATCTGGGTATATGTTTGAGTGAGTCCCTTGATAGTTTGGATTTACAATTGGAAACGGTAGGTGTGGCTGCAATCGGGTATTAGGTTTATTAAAATATATCGCATTTAAAAATACAATGGAAGCTGGTGATAACCGATTAGATGCAGACGAAGTTGCACGGGTCAGCTAGTTTATAATAAATAACTTAAACGAACAACACAATACTAAGATAAGTCATCAAAGTGTAAACTATGCTTAGTTTAAATGACCGAGAGTAAAACTGTGATCGTAAGAGAAGTAAATTTGGAAAACTTGCCAAATCGCATAAACCATTACAAATACGCAAAGTCTATTTCATCTTCATTTGTAAATAAAAAAAAATAAACTGACTTCGATGTGAAAAACCAATAAGGCACTAAAAAGCGAAAAATAACTAAATTATTAAATTAACCAAATTGCCTTATTTTTTTGTAATTTTTTTTTATTTTTCCATTTTTAGTCTTCATAAATATATCTGGTTTCTAATGGGTATAATAAATTTGTTGAACTCGGTTCCAATTTCACGAAAATACGTAGAGACGAAGTGGGTGAAAATCAAATAAACAACATTTCACCCCCTTAGGGTATTTGACCCCCTTGAATATTTTTTTCAAATCTATATAGGACCACCTCTGAGTATAACCAATTCAAATAAAAAATTATCATTAAAATCGGTCCACAATTGACGAAAATATCGATTAACATACATAAAAAAAAACATACAACCGAACATAGTATCCTCCTCCTTTTTCGAAGTCGGTTAAAACACAGACAAATTAGCGGGCGACTGTTAATTTGGGTATATTTACTAATATTTCCTTCAAAACAAATTCCGAGACTCGTGGGATATTATCATTATATATTATAAAACAAAATCCTCTTCTACGTATGTCTGTTCGCAATAAACTCAAAAACTACTGAACGTATTTTCATGAGGTTTTCGCTAGTAGATAGAGTATTTCACGATGGAGGTTTAGGTATATAATTTTTCAATGTTTTTTTATATTATCAGGCAGGGAAAGGACAGGACAGGACAGGGAGGATTTATTACACTACTTCTAATGAGATAACATTTGGACAGCTTATTTTACTTCATTTTTAGTATTTTTGTGTACTTTGAATAATATGTTTAGTAATTCTTGAGTGTTTACGGCTAAGATACTTTTTAAATAATTGAGCAATAATGAACCCAGTTGCTACTGTAGCGCCATCGCAATTTAATGCAATTTGACGGACGCAGAGATGAGCGAGATGATTCTACTTACATCTACATCATTTTGACTTACGATGGTATTGACATATCTGTATGAGAGAACAGTCCAAACAAAAACATTAATATTTGTAGCATGATTGGGAGAACTTGAAATCTAATATGTCCAAACACATCAATCCCCGGCATCATTTTCCGGACCTGACGAGCATCGCTTCCTGGATTTATAAATAAACTGCCTTGTACAGTTCCGAGTGATTGGCAGTATGTTTGCGTTATAAGTCATTATTGTGTTCCAAGGCTGTAAACATATTTCTTTGTTTTTGTTCCACGGCATAGTGAAGCATTACGGATGATTGTAATCACAGTATAATTAAAAAAAAACAATGCGTGTTGGTTAGTGTTATTCTAAGCCCGCCTGGCTAGCTGCCGCCCCGAACTGCTGTCGGTGTATTAGAGCAGTTGTTCTTAAGAGCCAGACCCTCTTGGTTTAGCGTGTTTACCCTCTTAGACCACATCGTCCTTTAACATCTATACAATTTAAGCAATATCTTTATTTATTACTAGCTGTACCCGCAGCTCCGCACACGTTTTTTTTTAAATTGTATTAAAGAAATATAAAACGGTGAGACCATTTACAATTATATAAATGTTCTTTAAAAATGATTGTAAGTAGGCGACACGCACGCTACCTACAGTAACATGTAACGTATACATTAGATACTAGCGGGCCCGGCAGACGTTGTCCCGCTCTAATTAAAAATAAATCCTTGAAAAATTATATACCAAAACGTTCCTCATGAATCACTTTATCCACTGGTGAAAACCGCATGAAAATCCGTTCAGAAGTTTTTGAGTTTATCGCGAACAGACAGACAGACAAACGCGGTAGGGTACTTTATTTTATACTATGTAATGATATAAATACTAACAGTGTATCAAATTAGGTTTATCATTAGCTACATATTTAGAACTTTAACACATCATATAACTACCTCAGTGCTCACTTACACTGTACAAGGAACTAATGAAACAATGACTTAAAGATATAATATGCCCATATTGTCAATAAATAATACGTTTATGGTCTAATATCTTATTAGAAAGACCCTTTCTAACTTTAAAATTACTATTAATAATTATAATGTTGAATTATAAACAATGAATGAACTGACGTCTTGAAATCTTGCATAAATATAAATCAAGATATAAAACTATATCTGTTTTTAATATTCGACAATTTAATTAGTGCTCACTGAACTCGATACAATATTCTTATATGTTACTATAGTTATTGAGTAATGTAGATGAAAGCGCGGTAAATAAAACAAAATGGCCGCCAAAATTACTGATAAGATAATATAATTCAAATCACATACATAGATACAGATATATTAATTTAAATTATACTAGCGGGCCCGACAGACGTTGTCCCGCCCTGATTATGACAAAATCCTTGACAAATTATATACTAAAACGTTCCTCATGAATCACCCTATCCACTGTGAAAACCGTATAAAAATCCGTTCGGTAGTTTTTGAGTTTATCGCGAACAGACAGACAGACGCGGTAGGGGACTTTGATTTATACTATGTAATGATTTATTCTTGGAGTCCAGTACAACACACGTCTTACGCACATGTTTACAGTATACAACATATTTTTGCAAAATTTCATGTGGACAACATCGCGGGTAACAGCTAATGTAAAATACAATAACCTAAATTACTTATTATAAGGTCAGCTATATGCCAGTGAAAGTCTCGTTAAGATCGGTGAAACCGTATTGGAGATAGTACTGCGGGCAAAGCCGCGGTTAAGAGCTAGTATAAGCTACAATTGCTTGTATTACATTTTATAAGGTCAGCGATCTGCCAGTGAAAGTTTCGTGAAGATTAGTCCAACCGTTTTGGAGACAGCATGGCAGACGAAGCCGCGGTTAACAACTAGTCTAAATTAGAGTAGCTTAAGTAACCCGCTGTAATTTTAGCTGCATCCCAGTGAAATTACCGTTAAAATCGGTTCAGCCGTTACGGAGATTACCCGGAACAAACAGATAGACCGCCAAAAATTTTAAAAATTGCATTTTTGTTATCAGAAGCATGTATACTTTCATACCCAATCAGTAATTTTTTTTTATTTTGATATTACATACAAATACTTCATTTTTATTATATGTTTAGATACCCTATATGTTATCTTCATGTATACGCAATATTACTGTATAAAACATACTAATATTGCAAAAACATCTATTCGTTCTCATAAACATTATTGTTTATAATACAAATACGATTTATATGTATATTTTAGGTCAACTATCTAACAAAATATTTTTTTTTTATATTTACGACCTATTTCTATATAAAACTGGTAGTCTTCACTCCAAGTTCATATCACCTCAACTTAGCAACTCCTATTTTCAATACACTGCATCCCCGATTCCTCAAACATAAATTAATTTCGCAGTGATAAAACACCATATATCATAAATTATATGATATCATTAGCTTGTGATATACCTAGGACATGATACCAGAGGACTGTAAGCCTTCAGCTTCAGCCTTCAGCGGTTGTGAGCGACAGTCCGGCGCCGGGTGAGAGCAATGGCGGACGCGTTGACGCTAACCTCGCGTCGTTCACGTATAAAAACCAACAATTAATATATAAAAAATAATATTCATCGCATTCAGTGAATGTCTTCTGATACGTGTTAATATATATTATTCGTTTTATTTAAAATCACAATAAATAATACATCTAATTTGAATAAAATAACGTATTAAGTGCGTAGTATTGTAAACATGGTTTGTGTATTCTCTGTACTATCTGATATTGATTTGTGTTTCGTTTGCAAATAATATTTTAAATCATAGCATTTGATTATGTGCCTAAATCTTCACATAAACTAGTGCGTGCACGCGGGTTGCTTTGTGTAACATCTATACAAACATTTGTCTAAGAAATATTTATTTTTTTGTATTTTGGAATACTCTCGCATAAAATATTATAACAATAATTCACAATTTAGTTACTTTGAGATTTAAATAAATATATGATGTTATTTTGTGCATTAATATTACAAATTAAGATTATTATAAGAAAAATCTACTCTAATTATCTTCATTTACTTTCTCATACATTTTTTATGAATAAATTTAAAATGTTTTGAAAACCTTAGAGCATCATACTTATTGGTCCGTTTTACATGTAACTCTAAAAGTTCTTGTTTTATCTCGTGTGTAGATATTTCATTATTTCATAACAGGGAAAAATTCAGTTGTCATGTTACATAGCGATATTTTAATCTACTCAATAACATCTGTAAAATTCAGAATTATCATTGTTATGATGTATACAGATAAATATAATTGAAGTGTCTCTTTGAAATACTAAAATAACAGCTTCTTTACTGAATGGATATGAAAGTATGTACAGTACTTATAACAAAACAAAAAATTTTATAAATATTGTGTGTTTTCTTCGGCTAATCTCCAAAATAATTGGGCCAATTTTGAAGGAACTTTCACTATAAAGTAGCTGATGATATATAGAGTGACTTAGGTTATTTTTATTTTAGAAACACATAGGATTCCGCGCAAATAAAATGAACTAAAGAAGCAGTATAGAGTAATGCGCGCACCGTGTACACCAACACTGAACCAAATGCTTTGCTAAATTCCACGTGGACGAAGTCACCGGTAACAGCTAGTACGTCTAATACATGTACATTGTAGTTATATATTGAACGTATCTTAATTAAGTTATAAGAGAGAATTTTTAAGTGCTTACATTGATAACGCTAAATATTATACAGTTTATTTGTTTGGTTGAACGCGCTAATCTCAGGAACTACCGGTCCGATTTGAAAAATGCTTTCAATGTTAGATAGCTCATATATCGAGGAAGCCCAAAGTAACTATTCCACGCAAACGATGTCACGGGTAGAAGCTAGTAAAAGAAAAAAAGCATCATTTCAATACATTTTTTATGTGACTTTCTAATACCTATGTTCTTAGATTATCATTTTAGAGTTTTAGAATTTTCTTTTATTTATATGTCAAGGAATAATTAAATACTTAATTTGTATGCTTGATTTGTATTAAGAAGGTATTGAACGGGACAGAAATGATTTTCAAAGGAGCTCTTAATTCGCCGTTGACGCGGCCCAAAGGAACCTTTACAGTTTGTTTCCACTGTTACATTTTAATACATACGCTACTAGCGAACGTTCACGATATCGTCCGCGTTGACTGAGAAAGTGAGTTTGTATGTTTGTTACGCTTTTACGTCTTAACTAATCGATCGATCATTGCATATACGTTGTTATGGAACTAGAAAAGGACATAAAGTATTTACATCGAGAAAAAGAATGTCATTCCCGAGAGATAAGTTAAATCTACACGAACGCAAGCAAAGCGATGAGCAACAGCTAATATCTTTAGAAATTACTAGCTGTGTGTAAATGTTTTAATTCCATTTACTTATTTACTTTTCTCTCGTGCTTAAGTCGCGTCGTCATTAAAGTTACAATAAGTTTTGCTAGAGTGAATCGATTTTAATGAAACCAAGACTAAATGTTACTCGAGGATATGTTTTATGATTTACTTTAGTAATGCGTATTCAAACAAAAAGACAATCATTTCTAAAAATGATTGAAATGTATATTATTACTTACTTCAAGATACCTGCTACAATTTTATCACAAAAATCTAAAAAGTACAGACGCGTTAGTTAGATTTACACTCATCATTACATAGTATAAAACAAAGTCCCCTACCGCGTCTGTCTGTCTGTCTCTTCGCGATAAACTCAAAAACTACTGAACTGATCTTTATGGGATTTTCACCAGTGGATAAAGTGATTCACGAGGAACGTTTTGGTATATAATTTGTCCAGGTTTTTTTTATAATCAGTGCGGGACAACGTCTGCCGGGCCCGCTAGTATTATATATATAGAAAATAGATAATCTATGTGTTTTTCTGATGTATAAGCTATATTAGTGTAGAGTTTTATCAAAATCTACTAGCTTTCGCCCACGGTTTGCTCGCGTCGATATAGATTTAAACTATCTATCGGGAACAGTACCTTTTTGTAGATGATAGGTACCCTATATCCTTTTCTATATTCCTGGTAACGTGTATGTAAAATTTAATGATTATCGGTTTAGTAGTTGAGACGTGCAAGTGTAATAAACAGACAAACTCATATAACATATTATATTCTTGTAAATCTAATGATTTATGCAGGTCACACGAAGATAACACTCGGATAGAGTTTTTGGCGGGATCTTGGAATGTCATATAGTGGATTTTATATTTTATTCATAATCTTGTGTTATTTCGCTCTATGTATCGTCATATTGGCGGTGTTTTATGTAATATAGTTTGATTATTATGCACAAGTGAAGTGGATAAGAAATAATACTACGGGGCATGGATTCTGACTTCCCACAAAATCTACCTGGCGAGTTCTAACAAAAGGACCGCAATCTTGTTAGTTCATTGAAATTATCGCAAGAAGCTTGTAATTTGATTGCCTACTCGACAATGGTAGTAATTATCTACTACATTATTGATTGCCAAAAATAAAAACACTCGGATAACCGAATAATGTTTTCAAACTTACTTTTCACTATCTGATCTCATTTTACTTTTTCTGATCTGTAAACAATGTTACTGTGGAATTTCATTCAAATATATTACGTAGTTTTTGTGTAAAAGATTAACAAAAATATCCGCCCATTCTGACAAACTTTCCTATTTATCATAACATTAACGAAAATTATTCAGTACATTAACATTGCCTTGATATTCCACATTGATTTTAGATCTTACAAACTGGTACAAAATAAAAAGTCGTCGTTTTATGTGAACAAACAGTAAATATATAAAAAGCTTACATAAATTTGTTCCATTGAAATCATTATTACTGAGTTTCAAAAGGTTTTTGATGGATGTACACAGACGGAAACGTTATCACTTCACAGTTAATGTAAATATTACACGGCTGTTGTTTGTAAACGGCAGGGATGGATCCAGGTATTATGTTTAAATGGGTCAGGCATATTTTAATTTTATTTATAACTAACTGTGCCCACGAATTCGTCCGCGTGGAACCCAATGTAAAACACACTGATTAATAAAATCATCTGAATGTATTAAGTCCATTTACTTTTCTCTCGTAGTTGAGTCGCGTCTTCGTTAAAATTACAATAATTTTTTTTTGAACAACCGATTTTAATGAAACTAAAACTGTGGATGTGTGTGAGTGTGTGTGTATGTGTGAGGTTTTATCGTGAACGCAGTACTTTAGCAGTGATGCGTGTACGAACAAACAGACAGACAGATACACAAACAGACGTTTCCAAAAATCACTGAAATATATCTTATTACTTATTCCAAGACACATGCAACATTTTTTTCACAAAAATCTAAAAGGTAAAGACACGTTAGATTTACATTCTTATTATATGTATAGATAGAAGATTTGTCCTACTGTTAGGAGGAAGATGGCTCAGCTATTAGCTTGTTTGGATACCGCGTTGATGGTCGTGGGTTCGGTGGCTTTCAGTGAAGAAAAACATGATGAAACTAGCAAGTTGGTAGGGTTTTTTTAAGTCCACCCTCAAAAAATAAAAGCCATTTTTATTTATTAATATATATTTATTTTTCTGTTGTTACTAGGAACTAATAAATCTCTACTGTAGGTTTTTAGAAATTCGTATAAATCTTATGTAATATTGAACTAGAGTTTCTGACTCCGTATGTCGCGGGATTGATACCTGCATATAATTGAGTATTTTGTTATGATTGTATTTATCAGTTCGATTGTCTAGATACTTAATATTTACAAATGTAGCCAAGTCCGTGGTTTTTTTTCTGCTTAGTTTAGATTTAAATGGCTTAAACTTATATCTTTATTATACTTTTTTATTTATTGTGCTTAACGGGCACAATAATAATTATCTTCCTGTCAATCCGAGAGTTAGCGGGTTCGAGTTTTCTGCATGAAAAGATTCTTAAACTTTTATTCAATATCACTCAATATATATAAGTAAAATGATAGAAGTTTGTCCTTGTGTATCACCCAGAAGCTATTTTGATAAATTTCGATTAGTTTCTTTCACTTCTTAGATATCTGTCTGTATCTAAAAAAAATCACAATATATTCTTTAATATAAAGTTATTAAAGTTTAAATCACTGCGTTTTTTTATAAACACTACGACTTCAGCGCCATGTATTTTCTAATTTCCTTGTCATGAAAAAATCGGGCAAGCTGTATGGTACACACAAGGTAAGCAAAGTCAGAGGTTATCAGTCCATATTTAATATAAATCCATAAACTAAACTTCTAAATCGATCGTAATTAAATCTCGCAGAGAAGTAACCTAGAACCTGCAAAGGACACTGACTATTTATTTTTGGCACCAAATGGTTGATATAAAGTTATGCAGCTTAGTTTTAAAATAAAATAACCGCATTTGATATCTTTTAGTAATTTCTTATGTTAATTATCACTACATATTATAAAACAAAGTCCTCTGCCACGTATATCTGTCTGTCTGTCTCTTCGTAATAAACTCAAAAACTACTGAACGGATTTTCATCTGGTTTTCAGCAGTAGATAAAGTGATTCATGAGGAACGTTTATTATTCGTCATCGTTTTTTTTATTAACAGGGCGGGACAACGTCTGCCATGCCCGCTAGTAAAGTATCTTCTGTGTTTTTGATAAATTTCTAAAGCGGGGTGTCTGCAATAACAACAAGCGCTTTTGTTAAACCAATCACAATGACTGTACTAATCATCAGATACAGTCCAGTCATTTTATCCGGTAATGCAAAAAGAAGCAATGCAAAGTTCGATGAGTTATAATATGAGCGGAACCACGTGTTTATAGTTAGTCATAGAGTATGAAAAATGGATATTAAGCGATGTTATATATTACAGTTTGAAGATGGATCGACAGCAAACACACCGCTGTGTGGGCGGTTATCTTTCTTACCATATTAACATATAGGGTTGTCAGATAACACAACTTTTTAAATACATCATTAATAGTTTTAGACGTAAAAACTTGTTAGGCGCATTAAGTGGTATTTTTTTGACAGGACATAAACTTATGGTTTCGCGTCAGCGACACGCTAGTAAAGCGTGATCGATGGTATTGCGCTTAATTTTTTTGATTAATTAATAAATTGTATAAAAATGTATGTAATTATTGCTCAGAGTACCGATAGATGTGAAAACTAGACTAATGTTAATAATTTCAATACGTAAACAAATTATTAAAAGTAAATAACTGAGGCTATAATAATTAATTTAAAAATTCAAAAGAGAATACAGGTAATCCATTGTTTTGAGTTTTCACTTCTGTCGGCAGTCCTTATGACTGCCTCGACTTCTTTTCCAAGTAAACCTTTATAATTTTTATTTTAAGAGAGACCGACAACCAGATCAAAATTTACTAGCTCATTCGCGGCCGCTACATTTGGCATTAAAAATGGCAAAGGGTCAATCGTATTAAAATACTCTAGAAGCATCTATGAATAATTTGGCAGAATGGTTATAGGCCTATACCGAAACGTTGAGTGTTTTAAAAACTGTATTTTTATTACCTAAATCTATAGGAGTAGGCTATAACAGTTATTGAATATTAATATCTAGCTGTGCCCGCGACTCCGCCCGCGTGGAACCTTATGTAAAAAAACGGTGATTAATAAAATCATCTGAATGTATTAAGTTCATTTACTTATCTATATTTCTCTCGCGTCGTCATTAAAATTACAGTAACTTTTTATAGAGCGAAACTTTTAATGAAACTAAGACTAAATATTACTCGAGGCTATAGAGGCGAGATGTGTCCAAACAAAGCGACAGACAGACAGACATTTCTAAAAATGATTGGCATGTATCTTATCACTTATTCCAAGATACCTGCAACATTTTTTTCTCACAAAAGTCTAAAACGTAGAAACTCGTTAGATTTACATTCTTATTGTATGTATAGATAAATTCCACTACGGTGTTATTTTAAAACAACTGTTGTCAGTTATTCTGCTGTTGGGTAATTTGCTGATTTGTTTTGTACTGTAAACATATAGTGAGTGCGCAATTATGAAACGAATATTTTTTGTTCGTATAATAACTTTGTAAGCAATAGGAATATACAACATGAAGTTTATTATCGCTATAGATCTCACTTGTTGTGGATGATTGCGATAGAAATAATTACGTTCAAAATTTAATTTTAAATTTAAAACTTTTGTAACAACCCTGTATATTTGTAATTTCATAATTCATAAATTCAGACTCACCGTACAGGTGTTAGCTGATCTCTGGACAAGGCAGCCGCTAAATTATATATTGTTTTATTTAAATACGTTATATTGTAAACATCACGAGAATAAACTGGATACTTACTACATGTTTGCAGAATTACGTTATTTCAACGTATTCAAAGGTATAAAACATTTCGTTTTTTTTTTAATTATATCACAGGACAATAATTGTCAACAAGCGTAACTTATGTTATGTGATTAAATCGCTTAGGATTATTAGCGTAGCTTCATGCAAAAGAACTTACTACAAAGCGTTGTTACCAAAACAGTAATGAGTATTTAAAAAAAAGTTTATAATATGGCATAAAAAAGCAATCGACCATTATAAAATGACCCACATCGAAGCATCATACTGATATTGGAATTTGACTTTCATGTATTGGATATTATGTTGACATATCAATATTATTCTTGAAATAGCTTGGTTGACTTAGTAATAATTAGCAGATAGCGTTAATGTTCATAAGTGCCTTCTATATTTTACTAACTAAATTGAATAAAGTTTTTTTGGTTTTGATATATACATACATATATAGATATTAACACAAATATCAGTCATGTGCGAGAGATGAACCCGCAATCTTCTGGTCAATTGTAGGTCTTACTACTATAACGTTACGAGAGCAGTAGTTCACTAATTACTTAATTATTTTTCAAAATAATGTATTAATCATATTTCTTATTTCATATAACAGTAAAAAAATGCAATCAAATGCAAAAAAAATATTTCTTAGACAGTATATGAAATTGTTTGTAGGAACCCGGGTGTAGTTTGTAGTATTATCAAAGTAAATTAGAATAATAACAATAAAAAAAAAAAGTAAAAAAAACATCAGTGAATTGATACAAAATGGCCTCCTCCAACGGAAAAGAGAGCGCCAAAATGACAGCTTCGATTGACAGTTTAAAGTTATCAAGCAAAAATACGTCGGTCAGTTCGTCGAAGCAAGCCTCTTCGGAGTCAGTGCTCTCGCGAAAGGAAAAAGAATGCTTGCAAATGCAGGAATGTAAGAAGAAACTGCTGGCAATGGAGCCTCAGATCATCATTAGAGATGAGAACGTGGTATTGCGATCACCGCCCCAGAAGAAGATAATGATGCCGCCGACGATCAATCCCGAGGTAAGTTATGTAGAAAAAAAGTCGACGCAATCATAAAGGAATGCCGACAGAACTGAAAATTCAAAACAATGAAATAAACGTCTTCTCTTTTGGATTTTCATATTAATGATAGCGTTAATAACAATATTTAAATTTCAGAATTTGTTTATTGAAATTATTAACATTATTGTGGCTTTCATATCTATTGGCACTCGAAGCAATAACTATATACATTATTTATTAAGTTTAGTAACCAATCAAACGTATGATGAGCTGCAAAATATTAATGTACATATACATGTACGCAAGCCACAATACTACGCGTCGCTAGTCTGACACAAGCCGCGTAAGCGCAATGCAGCCGGTCATGCAGGCGTAGTATGTCATGAGGCGAAATTACAAATTTATCTCTTCCCAAAAATACCGCTCAACGCGCCTAAAGAAGAACGCTATATTAACCATAGCCTACAATTAAAAAGCAATATGTTTACACACGTGATTAGTTGGTAAAAAAAAGTGTCGCGTCTGATTTGATTAATCTATGAGAACTGAAATATTCCCTGTTAAGCTCTGGGAGCGTTTACATGATTTTTGTTTAAAATAATCGTTCCAGTGCGTTAATACAATACTTTTTCTTTGTTTTTTTTTGTTTTTTATAGATTTTAGTGTCCAATCACAATTTTACTAGATATTAAGGCACCATACGATCCTAAAAGTGTTTGGTGAGAAATTTTGAAATTGATGGATGTAGTGTACCAAACGGCCTTTAGAAAAAGCCCTACCACTATTTCGATATTTTTCTTCACCGAAAATTCAAACTCATTACAAGATTCGAAACTACGTCTATCGACGATGCGGTCATAATTGCTTCAAGTTTCTCAGAAACGATTGCGAGAAAATACTCTCATAAGTTTTCCTTCAACGTTCTACCGCCTCCGCTTACTAAACTAACAAAGGAATGGAATGTTAGGAAAAGAAAATAAGGCAGAAAATTGGCTTGTTTTTATTTCTATTTTATTCCCTTTATGTACATATAAAGGATTATATACACATCTGTAGTTATGAACCAAACATCCACAGTTTTTAATTCGGTGGTGTAAATAAAGCATCTTAAATGCATACTTATGAATAAAATAGAAGTGTCTATCATTTTTCTAGGATGATCTTCAAAACAACTAATTTAATTTTGAAAAAACTATGAACATTCTTTTTATTTTGATTCGTACGTTTATATCAACTACGTACATTTTTTATAAGATAAATACAAGAGAGTTTTGGCGGGATCTTAATCTGTCATTTAATGTATTTTATTCATAATCTTGTGTTATTTGACTCTATATTTTGTAATATTGGTGGTGTTTTACAAAATATAGTTCGGTTATTGTGCACACGTGAAGTGGATGAGAAATAATACCACGAACATTGATGACCACGAAGCATGAATTCTGAAATGCCACAAAAAAGTCCCTGAAAAGTGCTAATAAGGGAGCCACCGTCTTGTTAGAATATTGAAATTATTACAATACACTCGTAGTATCTACGTTACCTACTCGACAATGGCAGTAATAATCTGCAAGATTGATCGCCAAAACAAAAGAAACATGTATTGTTTCTCTGTATTTATTTTAATCATGAATTTTAAACTGTAACTTTCTTCGAAATAAATAAATAATGTCAAACGGAAATTCCTCGAACTTAACAACTTTGGAACTTCGTTTGAAGTTATATATAAGTACCTGTGTATGCATCGGGTAAGTTCGTTATCCGATTTAACAGAAAGTACAAAGTCTAGTATGTTCGCTCGTAAATCACAAGGCTTTCGGGTTGCCGCGCGTTCTTAGGAAACTTCTGGTATACCTCCCATACTTATATAAAGAATTAAAGACTAAATGATGTCCATGATTTCATTCAGTACGCTCATTCTCTTGAATATCCGTCTTATTACAAAAAAGATAAATACGAGTTGAACATTTGCTTAAAAAAAGTTTGATCACAAAATGGTGTCTTACTCTTGTTTAGATACAGACATTGTCTAACACTTGACAAAGTCGACAATTCTTAGTTTATTGTATTTCTATTTGCCGGCAAAACACGTTTCGTGAATTATGGATACAAAGTAAATTATATATTTCGTGGGTATAATTAATTTAGAAGATGTACTTAGATAGAGATAAATTAAACAATTTCAAAAATTCACAAGTAAATTTGAGATTGTAGTTTTGTTCCACTTTACGCACTTTGACGTAATATATTACTTATTTTCAGAATCATATCATTTTATTTTAACCAGTCACAATAACAGTTAAGTCACAATAACAATAACCAGTTTTACTTAAATTCAATAATTTTTCATAATGAAGATCTGAATAAAAATATTATTCATAAATTCAAACTGTTTGCAACATATCTGTATGTAATAATAATAATAATAATTGATTGTCCAATAAGTTTTACATAAATTATTTACATAATTAAAATGTCACTGACGGCGCCAATTTAAGTACCTACACGTTGACGTCCGTACTAGTCTTGAGACTGTATCACAGACGCCAGCGTAAACTCCATTGATTTTTGAAAATGTTTGGTAAAGATGATTATCCATTAATAATGGTTGCATTATGTAAATTGTTATGTAATCATCATGAGCTCCTACTATGTGTTATTGTTGGGCATGTGAGTGTGTGTATGTGTGTGTGTAACTATAAAGGTATGTATTTCTAGGTGTATTGAGCATATATATGTGTGTGTGTATGTGAATATAAGGGTGTATATTTATATAGTTGTATGTATATAATGTTTGAATGGATACGAAAGCAAGACAACAGAGCGTAAAATAGTGCATATATATTGAGTATTAGTTATACTGAGTATTACAAGGTAACAAATGTATTTGAATGATGAGATTCATTCTTTCATTCATTCATTCAGAAAGAAGCATTCACCGTTGCTAGCATAAAAACCTTAAACCAGATATTTATTTATCTAGAGACCGCTTGGACACGCTTTTGTGATAAAGTATTTTAAACATGTGATTAATGAGGTTTAAAATTTAGACACTGTTTAGTAAAACGTGTATTAAACACTTGTTCCCTTTTATTTTTGCAATAAGACCGTATTATGTTGACTCCTCTGTGGATTTTACTTTACTCCTTCTACTAGCGGCCGCCCGCGACTTTGTCTAAGTCAGTACCTTTCTAAATGATAAAAAAAAAATATAATTATAAATAATAGTATGTGAGGTATTCTGAATATAATAGGTCTTTACCTATGAAATTGCCGTTCTGCAGTACTGGCCATTTCAAATCAAAATAATTTTTGTTTGGCTAAGAATTCTAATTTCAAATGAATTTTATTTTAAAAACATGGAATTCTTTTTCCAAAAGTAGTCATTTATTTGTTGGTTAGTGTTACATTTTCATCGCATTTCAATCTTTTTTGTCATCATGGATACGTTAAAAATTCGAGTAATTATGGAATATGAGTACCGTCGTGGCAGCAACGCGGCACAAGCGGCACGCAACATCAACGACGTTTACGGAGCTAACACTACAAACCAACGCACCACCTGTTATTGGTTTGCTCGCTTCCGTTCTGGGAATTTCGACTTGAAAAATGAACGTCGTGGTCGTCCGAAGACTTTGGTCGACAATGACGAATTAAAGGCGATTGTGGAAGCTGATGATACACAATCTACGGCTGAATTAGCAGCAGCTCTCGACGTTAGCGTCAAAACAATATTGGTCCATTTGCGTCAAATTGGCAAGGTAAAAAAGCTTGACAAATGGGTGCCCCACGAACTCAATGATCGCCAGCGCGAAGTACGCGTCGAGACGTGCCTTGCACTGCTCAACAGACTCACAAGTGAAGGAATTTTGAACCGCATTGTTACCTGCGATGAAAAATGGATTCTGTTTGATAACCGCAAGCGCTCAGCAAGTTGGTTGGATCCTGGTTCAGCACCTAAACAATGCCCTAAACGAAAACTTACCCCTAGAAAAGTGATGGTCACTGTTTGGTGGTCTAGCGCCGGTGTGATTCATAAACACGCATCACTGTTAAAGTACAAGATTCACAATAAATCACAAATCATATCTTCGGAAGTAACTTAGTGTTTGTTTTATTAAAATCGATCCACTCTGTCAAAAGTTATTGTAATTTGAATGACGGCTCGAGGTAAGTACAAGAAAAGAATAGTAATCTATAGTGATATTATAAAGCTTATTTGTTTGGTTGAATGCGCTAATAAGACCAATAGGAGCGGATCACCAATGAAAAATGTTTCAAAATCGGTTTTTTTTTTCCTTTTGAGAGCGTCCACTGCGTGTTAGCGTTAACCCAAAGTGACTATTCCACGCAGATAAAGTGTTACTATAAAGTGTCATATAGATCCCTCCAATAGTTTTTGCGTGCAAGAATAGAAAATATCCATTCACCCTCAGATACTTACTTGTTTATAATGTTAATAGTATTTTAATAACACTTGAAGCGCCTTTATTAGATTTAAATTTGATGAATCTTGTATACAACAAAGTTTGCATTTTGAATTGCCTGTACCTTTCTTATACGTATAAATTAGTATGTTTTATCCTTTTTAACTTCAACTAAAATACCTTTTTTCATACTTTATAGGTATTTTTAACGTTTGACCGCATTCTTGTCCGATGTTGAATGACGACCTGATGTAAGATGATAAACACGTCAAATGTAAAGGGGACTGGTTCTCGAGTGCAGCTGCCGGGACACCGGGTGCTTGGCGGCAGATTCTCAACCTGAGAGTGGTAGCTAGCGCGTGGCGGAACTAGTAAAAACCCTAACACCACGATTCATTACAATGTTCTCCTTCACAGTGCGCTTTGACTCAGTTGCAAGGATTCAAACTTACGTCAATACACGCTATCAACTAAGCCACTGTCGCTTCAAAATGGAGTCGCGTGCGAAAATATTTGATACGATCAACAATACACCTCGATATCGTGTTTCGTCAATAGTTTTTCATTCTCGTACTTTTCTGGAGGCAGGTACGGGTTCGCACGACTCAAGGCTTGGCACAGTTTTACAGACCATAAGTCTGATGTGTCTTTAAGATTCAATTTGGCGATTATAAAACGCTCACGATATTCGTGCTTGTGTCGCACCCCAGAAACTAGGTTAGTAGAACTGACGAGGACATTATTATTTATGCGAGAATTGTGACATCTGGCAGAATACCTGTGAAGCTTCGATTTTTTTAAATTACTTGGCTTTTCTACCGAAGTTATTCATTGTATAATAATACAGTAGAATAACTTCATACGATTCCGATGAATAAATATAGGAAAGTAAATCAATATATCACTAATATATTTTTAAAGTTTTTTTTTTGTTTATGGAGAAAGTTTTTATGCTATCCATTACTGTCAACTTGTCACTACATGCCGCTGCAGCACAAAAACTTACTTAGCATGCTTATTTAACCACTAAGAATATTTTCGCACTGTCCATTTTAACGAAATTACAGCAATACATGAATCTAATAACAAACGCGTACAGATTCGTTGGGACAATTAATTGAAATTGTTATGCACTTTATATATTACTGCCTATTGAATTTTTATATATTCGAACCGTAATAGAAATTCCGTACAATTTTGCGCAGGACACGTCTATTTTGGCGGATAATAAAAACACCAAGACGTAAATTATTAAGATGGCCATACAAGATGTGTAGGTGCTATGATAAGTAACGAAAGCAAAGAAAGAAAGAGGTAAAGAAAGAGAAAGTTTTAGTTGGAAGTATATCAAGATTGTGCGTTCAGAAATTTAAACGCCATAAACACGTGCCAACACACAGGCAGATCCCAGACCGTGACAAATCTAAGCTAGCCATTGTTAGGATGTTTGGTGATCGCTATCGTATCACCAAACTTTCTACGTTTCAAGTAACAGAACCGCTATCTACTCTGGTACTTGTAAATAAATAACTCATAATTCGTTTGTAGAGAAAAACACCTAAACGAAAAAAAATTGCTTTAATTAAGAAAATATATTGCGCTTCGTTATTCATTTCGCTAAGACGTTCCGTGAGCTATCATGTACTAGGATATTAATGCGGGATAAGCTAATAAAAACTAAACATTACGACCTCGAATTAATCTCGCAGGATTAACTTTTATTCCTTGATTTATAACAACGACACATCTACCGAAATTACTTGCGCTATGAAAAATCTTTACTTTTAAGGAACGTATATATTGTTACACTCATGCGTAATTCACTATTACAGCAAACATGGTCTGTAATATACTCTATAGTATTTATTATAATGCTTACAACTTACACAACTCTGTCTGCCCAACAGAAGTCATGAAAAAGTCAACTGCAGCGCTACCTACCGGGCACCTACAGAATTAGGATTTTAAACCATTTTTAAATCCACCAGAATACACAAAGAACTGTATCAAAGGCTGTCTAACCGTTTACTTACCGTTAACTTTGTCCGCGTGGAACCTTACGTAGAAAACAGTGATTAATAAAGACATTTGAATGTATTAAGTCCATTTACTTATCTACTTTTTGCTGGTACTTAAATCGCGTCGTCATTAAAATTACAATAACTTTTGATAGAGTGAACCGATTTTAATGAAACAATGACTAAATGTTACTTGAATATATGCTTTATGATTTTCTTGAAAAAGTTTTATCGTGAACGCGTGTCCAAACAAACAGTCGGACATTTCAAAAAATGATTGAATTGTATTTCATTAGTTATTCCTAGACACCTGCAACAGCTTTATTCACAAAAATGTAAAATGTTACACATATGTTACATTTAAATTCCTATTATATGTATAGATAGAAGATTATCACAAACTCAATGATATAAAGTTCGTGTTGAAAATAGCACGGCTTTTTCTTTACAAAGTTCTTTCTTCGTCTCAAGGAACTCTATAAGAGTTATATTACTTGTATGATAACATGTGCACATGTAGACAAGACTACAATCCAGATTGGAACGATGAATCCCATTGTTGCGGTGATTTCCCAAAGGGTTGTCCTTTTCTCGGTACAGTAATCCCTAGCGACGTACTGTGGTGCGTCTCAGACTAATTGATTTTAGCGTGGTTTTTGAAACCTACAGCGTAAACGTATTTTTTTGAAAAAAAAATGGTTTTGTGACGGTTTGAATTGTATTTTATAGAACGAAAATGTGTAAAAAAAAAGAAATAGCAACAGATGTAATATATATATATATAGGTTTTAAGTTGTGAGAGAATGAAATAGTATATTCTTAATGTACTCGAAATGTGTACAAATAGGCAGAGACAGAGAGAAACGTTCAAGTCTATAGCACATTATTTTCAATCGGATCGTAGTGACTATCGCGCACTTTTAAAATGTATTCTATGTTTTGTATTATTAACACATATACATATAATAAAAGGCTAACGGGACGAAATCTGTTCATTAAATATTTTATAGAAAAAACACTATGGTGGGGTTTGGAAGCAACGATAGGACACATTTCCATAGTTTAAAAAAAATTCTGTTCGATCCTATGATTTGATTAATCTCTGTGTTTGTAATTGAAATTTTACGCAAGCGCAGTCACAGGCACAGCTAATAGTTAATATATAAAAAAATATTACAAAATAATTCTGAAAACTATTTTTTTACCATCTCCATGTCAATGTGTATTCATCTCATTCTCTTAAAACATAATCAGTATATTAAGATCACTTCTGTTAAAACTGTTAAAATGTAACACAAACTTCTTGGAGAATCAATAGAATGTTAACAATCGGTATATTCCTTGAAAGAGATTGACAGTTTAAATATAAAAGAGCCGCGTGTGTAGATCTATCGTGGTATACATATTATTGAAACTCCGGCGCAGGTGTTCGGACGGACTTTGATAGCGTTTTTTATTACCGACGAAATCGAACCCGCGACCGTTTATACAAATAAATAAAAGATTCCCTCGATGAATAAACAGGTCGTCTTTTATGTGTACCATTAAGCTGATTTATATTGGTATCGACAGAAAGGGTCAAATTGAAAAAAAAACCTTTATGACTTACCTACTTCGACATCTGATAAGTAAATCATAATTCAAGAGAAATTCTTGATAATTCAATGTATATTATTTATTATTATTTATATTATTATTATGTATATTATTTATATTATTATTATTATTTAGGAAAATACCAACATAATTTAAATACCCGAAACAATGACAAATTGGTCCCTCTATGTTTGAGGCTCACTAAGACCAATAACAGTTTTTTAGGTAATAGTGTTAGGTTTTATAACAATGTCACAAAGCACGTTACCGATTTGCCGGATAGTGAGTTCAAGCACCATGTCAAGCTGGTTTTAATATCTATATGTGAACAATGATGACGGTAGTCCGGTGAAGCTGTTAAGACCTTGCTAGGTCAATAGCGTAGACAGTTCGAGAAAGAAAAACGACGTCTGGAAATGACGCCAATCTCTGCGCATCCGCCAAAAGCGAATGTAACTATCTATGTTTTTAAAAATATCTATAATGAAAGGATCAACAAAATCGAGTTTCTTGCCGTTTCTTCTCGATGAGTGGGTTGTTTGTCCGAACCGGTGGTAGCTTTGACGTTCATAAAAGCGTCTTCTTAGGTCCTAAATTGAATAAAGTATTTTTGATTTAATTTGATAGCAACCACCTGCAGACCTAGCGATAGTCGGTACGGTTATATCGATTTATAAAACTACCATCACAGAATCCAGCATGCACTGTATAAGTAAGTAATATGCTGCGATAAGTACATAAATATGGGTGATTCTTAGAAAATTGGGTAACTCAATGTCATCGGTCTGTAGATACGAAGTGTTATTATATCTTATTGATATTTCTTCAATCTTTTTTGGCATGTCACTATTCCAAAAACGCGCAATCAAATTACACTGTATCAAACATTATCATTAATTCAAGAAAACTTATTATTTCACTACAATCTGTGTCGCAATTATTTACTATTAAAATATAATACTTTCGCTGGTATTTTATTTATTTTAAATAACAGAATCAGGAGGCTCAAAATAAATTAAGTCAGAACAAAATTACTACCAGTAGATTATGTTCTGAACTATTAAATGTTAACCAATATAATTAAATACACCGCAAATCGTAACAGTTATATTTAAATCACAGTGGCTGCTTTTATGTGATAAAGCAAACTCAAAATGTTAAACGCGATATACAGAACAGTAATCTTTATCGAGTTAAATAATTTCGTTATCATGATGAAATAGCCTTTTACGGGTTCTAATTGAATCACATTGTTTAGATAATAAATATTTGATAGAAAATGTCTTGCTATAAGTATTAGGTACAAAATAAACTATGTATTATTAACCAGAACATCTGCTATGTATATAATAAGAGTGTAAATGTAACGTGTGTGTACTTTTTAGATTTTTGAGAAAAAAATTATTGCAGGTGTCTAGGAATAAGTAAGTAAAACATATTTCAATCATTTTTATAAATATCCGTCTGTCTGTATGTTTGTTTCAACATGCATCACTGCTCATGTACTGCGTTCACAATAAAATTGAGAATCATAAAACATATCCTCGTATTCATTTAGTCTTTGTTTCATTAAAGTCAGTTCACTCTACCAAAAGTTATTGTAAATTTAATGACGACGCGACCTAAGTAAGAGAGAAAAGTAGATAAATAAATGGACTTAATTCATTCAGATATTTTTATTAATAATTGTTTGTTCAAATAAGGTTCCATGCGCACGAAGTCGTGGTTTCAGCTAGTTATAATAATAATATTGTATTTAGCATGACCAGAGTCGTGGATATAACTTGTATAATAAAATATAGGATATGGAGCAATCGTATGTGGCATAAACTTAAAAACACAGTAAAACCTGGAATATCCCATAAGTGATTCTCACCATTGGTTTTCAGTTCAGAGTATGACTCAATATAATTATACATGAACGAAACCGTTGGTACAACCTGGTGAATGAAATAAATAAATCACGTTTTCAAAACATTAGCCGCCCATTGAATTGAGGACAAAGGCGGGGAAATGGAAAAATTAATGGACTCAAAATTCTGTAAGGAGAGTTCCGCGACCTCCGAAGTATTCACTGGAGACTTGTACGTCGCCTCTTGGATTTTTAATAATTAATATTATACAAAAGACGCCACGAAATATTTTTATTAGAAGGCCGGTTTGTAAAGATTCTTTTGGTATTAGTCTTATGTTGAGAGTTAATTGAACAGGAAACTATATTACCGTGTTATATAGAAATCCAATAAAGACTATATAAATTTCCAGTCTATAAAAAAATAAATATAAATACTTATTAGATATATTTTATGATATTGCATGTAAGCTGGACGTATTCTTATTAGAATAATGTGATATAACGCTATCTTAAAAAAAATTGAAGTATATTATCATCCATTGGCTACAAAGCAAGTACCACAAAAATTAACAAGATGGCGCTAAATAACATACAACTCAAATATTTTTTTTGTGTAAAATCAAGTTTTTCTATGATGACGTATATAGATAAATTAAAAAAAATCAATACTATAGAACAAAGTCTTCGTCCGCGTCTTTGTGCGCATTTAATCTAAGCTATGCGGCGGATTTTGGTAATATTTTGTCTGTAATGTGTAGAACTCTTTCCAAAAGACTTATTGTTTATAATATGTAAGTATTGTGTTCATTGCATTAATAAAGATTCGAATTACAGTAATAAATAATGTAGTATGATATTGTATATCTAGGAACAATTACATAAAAGTTGTTATGGTATATGATACCTCATAAGAACAACCTACTGTCAATATTTCTATTTTTTATATACGAGTACGACTATCAACGTATGGTTTCGCGTCAGCGACATGCTAGACGACCAACCGTACTGAGCTTGCGTCAGACTAGCGACACATAGGTGATCGCAGATGATCATAGGCTTAGTTGATTAATAAACCTCATAAAAATATATATGGTTACTAGCGGACCGGGCGGACGTTGTCCTGCCTTGAAAACAAAAAAAATCCTAAAAGTCGATCGCAGCGCCACCTGCCGGGTCCAATTGTGAATCTAAACCATTCTCGAATCTCCACGAACACACACAAAAAATTTCATCAAAATCGGTCCAGTCGTTTAGGAGGAGTTCAGTCACATACACACGCACACAAGAAATATATATATTAAGATTGCTCCGAGTACCAATAGATGTCAAAACCAGACTAATGTTAATAATGTTTATATAGCAATCGTTAAATTTAAGTAATTCACAATATAATTAATTTCAGAATTTAAAATAGAACACTGTTACTCCATCGTTTTAAGTTTTCACTTCTATAGGCAGTCCTTATGACTTGCCTCGACTATTTTTAATGCAGAATGGTCCAGTCGGTAAGAGTAACAGCTTGCCAAACGAACATACTCGCCGATCGAAGTAAATTTGGTAACAAAAGAACTTTTGTTTATTTTCCTTGTTTTACTCGTACTGAAACGGCGAGAAGCTTCGACTGTGTGGCTCGTAAATAGTGTTGGCAACTATATTTACAAGTATCGATAACTTTGTATTTATTTAAAATTGTTTAAAAATTATTTGTCTTATTTAAACAAAAAAAAATTCTGACGTGATAACGTCTTACAAATCGATGAACGCCGGCTGCACGCACGAAAAAGCATGACTCATTGTCACGTTCCGCCTGAGCTGAGCGTGCAAGCGAGAGCGCGGAACAAGCGATAGAGAGGCGCGATCGGCCTAAGCGTTCGGCTTGTCACGCATTTATCTCTCTTCCACTCCATCGATGGATGCGTCCGAGTCGTTATCACGTAGAATTATCGTCCGTAAACCAACTTTACAGACAACTAATCTTTTTTAATTCATTTATCAACTCTTGCATTATTAAAAAAAAGGCACAAAATGCTTCACTTTTAAAATAATAACGCTAGCTCTGTAGGTATATGTTCTCGAAAGAGTCTCATCCGAATGTTTTAATAAAGTATCCCGCAACATTAGTCGCATTCACAACACGACAAGGCACTTTGTATCATATTAATATTATAAATGAGAAAGTTGGGGACTATGGATAGGTATTCGCTGCTGTTTCATACAAAAAATATTCAACAAATTTTGATGAAACATTCATTACCGTAATATCCTAACTGAAATTATAAAGCTGGAGGGTATGTTTGTTAGGTTGAACGCGCTAATCTCAAATAATACTAGTCCGATTAAAAAAAATCTTACAGTGTTAGATAACTCATTTATCGAGGAAGGCTATAGGGTATCATCACACTAAGACCAATAAAAGCGGAGCACCAATGAAGAATGTTTCATAATTTTTTTTTTCTTTTGACAGCTTTCGTTAAGTGTTACCCTTAGCCCCAAGTATCTATTCCACGCGGGCGAAGTCGCGAGCAGAAGGTAGTCCTAACTATAATTACAAATGTAGTAAGTTTCTTTGTTACACTTTCACATCTTTTCTACTTAACCGTTCAACATTAAAAAAAACGAAATTTTGCTTACACGTTGTCCGAAGTACAAAAAAAGATATAGGATGTTGTTCGTTCGTGCGTTCGTGCGTTCCAGCGTTCGTGGCAAAAGCTAGTAGCGTATACGTAGAATAGCGCATAGACTATAATTTATAGACATATCATTACAACTGGCCAAAATAATACGATAACTGTCAAGTAAGAATGAAAGAATCCTGTTATCTAGGAATGAACTCCATGTACGCTGCGTAAAGCTTTAGAATTATACGAAGATAATATGTAATATCATCATTTATGAAGATAGAGACCGAGATAAAGTCGCGGGTGACTATAGTCTTTTCGTTAATATAAATGAGTAGTTTGCAGGTACTCTCGTATTTAACTTTAAATGTTTTTTTAAGGGTCACAAACATACATGTGATGCTTCTGTTATTGAAAGTATGAATAGGCTGCGGTTATCGCTTACCTTACCTCGCTTTCATAGGCATTCACAATTAGGCGCTTCTTGATATTGCTGGGTTTTTGTCGAATGGATAGTATGTCAACGGTCTCCAATACTCTGCCGAATGATATGATCTGCCCCCACTAATAAGTTCCTGTCAGATAGTGTACTTTCAGATTAACATTTTTAAGCTCATTGTTAAGTTTCTTAAGTTTCTATGGATAAATAACCTATAACATTCGTCAATTAATAGGATAAGAAATCTTGTGGAAATTTTTAAAATGACTGGCCGTTTCACAGTGAATCGCGTACAAGCAAACAAGATTATAAAATCTTTTGAGCTTTGTAACATTAACTACAGAACTAGGTATTTTTTATAAAATATTATAGTTAAATATTGTACAGGAATTTCGGTAGGTTTATGTTTTTTGTTCAACGACATAATTTTCAATTGTGACTAATTTTTATCGACTATGCTATGTAATATGTCCCATCACTAGTCGTAAATATAAGAAAACAATTTGATTTTATTCCTACATTGTATATTCTGTAATCCTTTATTGGCGTGTGTAGGGCGTGGTACAAACCGTGCCACGTTCTACTGCAGAAGCACCACCGTCATATTTCTATTTCACGTAATCGTGCTCATACTTCTGTGTTATAATCCTGACAGAGTAGTAGTGTTTTTACATGGAAAAAATCTTACTTGAGTTTCCCACCTCAACATCGAGGTGGAGGGGGGGTATGTCAGATCCATACTGACTAAAGCCCCTTGATGTTCTTCGCAAACTTTTTGGCTGGGGAAGGAGGACTACCTATACATTTTATCCCTTCGAGCCGGCACGTGTCGGCTCCTCATCAGGGACATCATTTTGGAGGCTTAAAATTGATCACACCCTCTGAGGAACTGGTAGGAGACGCATTGAATACGAGTATGCCTCAAGCTTCATGGGCATGTGTATTAGTGCCAGGGACGTGCCCGAGATCATAGCTCCCAGGCCCTACCTATAGCAGCCTTACGTGACCTATTTTACACCGCCGTCCGCTTCATAAACCGCGGGAGGCGAGTTGTGACATCTGTTGCGACTCCCCCTTTGCCCCCTTCTTAGCAAGTATGATTCCAATCCGGCCTTGCTCTCGACCATTTTTGGAACGACATCCTAGAGCGAGACTTCAGAGCCAATCACTGCAATGAGCTCGCGGCATGTAGCGTCCCAGGCGGCACTAGTAACATGTATTGAGTTATTATAATATTATGTATTAATGAGTAGTCATCTCATTAAAAAATATAACATTTTCTATTTATTTTAATTAAACTTATGGCTAAATAGAGTACCTATTTGATTATTTGTATTCGTCGCTGAGAGGTTCAATTTATGTGGAACAGTGCAGAGGCCAAAATCTTTTGTTACACTTTAGCACCACACAGGGAGCACGTGTAGAGGAATGAGAGGTACACTTTCAACGGATGCGAGTAACATCAGCCCCCCAATCTATAATGACGACATAATCTCACTTTGATTTACGTCGTAATACTTCATTGGATTCTTCATTCTCCACCGAGCAGCAAGGCTGAAATTTCCCGATTAAAGCCCCACGATTTTCCTTCATCACTTGATCATCGTGAAATGTTGCATACACGTTGTCCCAGGTATAGAAAACGATGTAAGATATCTTTCATCCAAAAAAGCACCGTTCCCGAAATATACATCAAATTAACATTAACGCGAGCGAAGTCTGGAGCATAGGCTAGTGAAATATACTTCCCGTGTACAAAGTTTGACCGAAATGTGTTATTTTTGAGTCATATCTAGATAAACAAACAAGTAAAACATTTTTTGAAATGTGGTTATAACGTCGTCCTCGTAGTCGTCTTTATAACGGAGATCTATTATAGCATATGGAAAAAATATCCATGTACAGACATAACTACACTTTTATTTAGATATACATTTTTCTTCTCTCTTTAATATGGGCTTTGTCGTATATCGACTATGATGCCCCGTAAGAACATCGTATAAATATTAAATTCTATAATAATCACATTGTACCACATCTTAAAAGCTAAACATGCGATTCTGTATCGCATTTTTGCTCTCTGAGACAGAGGGTCTGACAGCATCGAAATACAAATGCCTACATCCATGGATCGAGTAACATTTAAAAAATTCTTACAACCTTGGTATTGAACACATTCCATCAAAATGTGTTGTACATCCTCATTAGATATAGATAGTGTAGTAAACGAAAGGTTAAACACAAGTATTATTCAAAATTATAAATACAACTACATTATGGGCAATAAAATATCTCTTGTAGACATATATACATTGTGTCTACAATACAGTACAATTTTGTATGGTTTATTGTTAACATTATTGTATTTTGTTTACATGACTTCGAACACCAGCATGTATCAACGATTGTTTTAGAACTCTCGTACATTTACTAATTTCATTTAAATACATTGGTCAAAGTATCGGACGGTAAAGGAAAACATAATGAAGAAACCTGAACCTGAGTAATGTTCTTGTAGTACCCTCATATGTGGGAAAACTATAGAACTCTGTTTTTCTCGGTGATTGAAATCACAAATAACTTCTCTGGGAACAGGCTTTTGGCCCAACAATGGGGCACTTATATTTAGTATCACATATACGTCCTAATAATACTGAGTACTTTACTGTCAATTTTACAAAAAATCGCTACTAAGTAACGCTAGAGTGCATCGACATCTATGCTATTTATCCGACCATCATGAAATTTAGTTCGTAGATGTTCGAACATCGCAATGAAACCATAACATGAGCTTTTTCTAAGTCCGGCTAGCTAGCTACTATCCTCAAGTTACAAATCTGTCGCTAAGCACCTGTTGGTGTGTTCCGGCACACGCACTTGAGAGGCAGTTCCCCTCGAAGTTCAGCGTATTTGTGAAATGCTAGAATGATATATGGCATTTTGCTATAACTCAATTTTTCTTAGGGATAAATAAAATAATACGTGCGTAGTTGATATCTTATGAAGGCCTTGTCTAACATGTTTTTGTCTGACTCTGCTAACGGAGAAAGAAAACATAGGGTATATAAACGCGGAATAAAATTACGAAATACCAGTCTATTATTTGTATAATTATCCGGTTTATACGGCTAAGGGAAATGGGTCAAGCAATAGGAACTAACTCCAACAATAACAATTAACCCCGGACCGTCGCGTCGCTTCGGAACCTCACGGCGGTTTTAACCTATTGTTCAGAATACATTGTTCTTTACAAACTGTTTGCCGATAACATTTCTATACGTATACGTCGATAGTAAAGTTATATTGGAAACCTTAGAATATTATATGGAATATTTTTTGTTTATATAAATCTTCTGTCCGTATGTATATGACTTCTAAACGACTGGAGAAATTTTGATGAAATTTTTTGTGTGTTCAGGGGGATTCAAGAATAGTTTAGATTCACTCTTGTACCCGATAGGTGGAAATGCGCCAAACTTTTATGATTTTTTAAATTATCAAGGCAGGAAAACCTCCGCTGTGCCTGCTAGTTATATATCACATATACATTTTGAATTATTATCAACGCGCTCAGATAATCTTAGCTTTTGTAGAAAACACGACTGTTGCGAATGAGCCACGAGGTATAGTACCTGTCTGACATAGACATTCACACATCGGTCATTCTCGATAATACTCGGTTCTTGTTGTCAACCAATCCGCTCTGAGCATCCGGTACCTCGCTCCACAACTCGTCCGCCACCCGAAGTATTTGTTTTTACTTAGTGTAATCTCTATACACAATGTGGTTGCGCCGCTTTATATATATTTGAAATTCCCGCATTATTGTGATCAGATCACGCCACTTTCCAGCCCCGCTCCCCTTCCTATGGCACTTATATTCGATGGCGCGTCGGGCGCGCCGCCACTACTACTTGTCCGCGCCGCGCCGCGTGCGTCGGACGCGCGGCCACTGCTGCTGCTACTATCGTCAGTGTTGTTGCCCGCGCCGCGCGCATCGGACGCGCGGCCACTGCCGCCACTGCTGCTGCTACTATCGTCAGTGTTGTTGTGTCCGCGCCGCGCCGCACCGCGCCGCATGCAAATAGTTTGAATTTTCGCATGGTCGAGTGAGAAATAAACGCATCGCTCCGCATATATTGTGTGCCGACATATATTATAAACAATAAGTGTTGTGTGGGAGAAAACTCAGTGGAAAGCAACGAGAATCACCTAGCCGGCTAGCCACGTGGAAACTGCAGCGCCGCGAGGTATGTGCCAAGTTTCCTTCTTACCCTTGTCTCCCACTTCGTAGCTGATCGCAATAGTTGAATATCAAATATAGCACCCCCGCATATACAGTCCACTTAAATTAGCATAGAAATCCCCCATCGCTCTTCGGTGGCGTCGAAAACGCAACGGCGCCACCACAATGTGTACTATAATTATTGAGCTGCTAAGGTCCAAAGCGTGATAATAGATAATGCACAATCTTTCTCAATAAAGTCTATACATCCGAATAATATTATAAACCAGAAAGTGCATGAGATTGAATGGATGCTTATTACACTTTCCAACAAAAACTACTGAATGTATTATGATGAAACATTACAGTTATATAGCTTATACATCATAATAATACATATGCTATAATTTATAGCGATTTTATTTAAATTTGCCAAAATACAACGATAAGCGTCAATTAAACTTGAAAAAATTGTCATACACCGCAAAAATCTCTAGAAATATACGAATATTATGTATCGTGTCATCATTTATCAAATTACAAACACAAACAAGGTCGCGGGTGGCTGCTAGTAGGCTATAAAGTGCAATAAGTCTCGTACAACAAAGACGTAGGTAAAGATATGGGGAAGCTACATATAACAATACACAAATATTAAATTGTAAGTCGTATTTTACTACTTATGTGTCCTAGACACACGGTATTAAACGTGATATATTAGACAGAATAAATATCTAAAGACATGCGGACTTCGATCCGGCCGTTCGGTCAAAGTAAACACGATATATTGCATTTATTATCTGTACTAAAACCGAAGACAATGTTTCTTTTTTTGTTTATTTGACAATTTTGTTTGACTGGATTCCGACTACTATACATTCCAAAAGTAACATATATCTATACATATAATAAGAATGTAAATCTAACGTGTCTGTAGTTATTAGATTTTTGTGAAAAAAATTGTTGCTGGTGTCTTGGAATAAGTAATAAAATACATTTCAATCATTTTTAGAAATGTCTGTCTGTCTATCTGTTTGTATGAACACGCATCACTACTAAAGTACTGCGTTCACGATAAAACCTATGATCTTATAAACTATGATCAAAAATATTTTATGATTGTAAATCGAGTAACATTTAGTCTTGGTTTCATTAAAATCGGTTCACTCTATCAAAAGTTATTGTAATTTCAATGACACCGCGGCTTAAGTACGAGAGAAAAGTAGATAAGTAAATGGACTTAATAGTTAATGTAGTCAGATGATTTTATTAGTCACTGTTTTTTACGTTAGGTTCCACGCGGACGGAGTCGTGGACACAGCTAGAATGCTATAAGGATATATTTAGGTCTATCGTTTTTTTGTATCAGCCAGTGGTATACTCAGCTGACGAGATACTTATAAGCTTGCATGGTAGTGACGACCAACGATGCATAGTATGAACTGTACTTTTAATCAAGCACATGAAGCAATCACGGCTGAGTTGATAGCGTGTCGGACACCGCGTTGATGGACGCAGGTTCGCCTCTTTGCAACAGAGTTGGACCTTTCGAGAAAAAAATCGCGTTGAAACCAAAGTATAGTGGTAGGGCTTTTTCTATGTCCGCCTGGCTAGCTACCACCCTCAAATTGAGAATTTGTCTCCAAACACCTGTCGTTGTGTTCCGACAGCTGCACTTAAAAACCAGTCACCTCTATTTTCAGCGTGTATACCGTCTTAGACCACAACGTCGTTTAACATCATTTGATATTGTGGTCTAAAGTTAAAACCTACGAAAAAAACAGGCATCACTTTGCCAAGTTATTCCATAAACTAAATCTCCATAACTATTTATAGCTTACTAGCTTATTGCCCTCGATTTCTTCTGTTTGTATCTTTATAAAATGGTTCATTCAGTGCAGGTTGAAATAGCTCTCTGATGGCAGTATTTCTTCCAAACTTAACCCAACACTTATCGCTATACTAGCTTCTACTTCCTGCTTATCTCGCGTTAATAAGGATTTATCCTATCCCATGGGAGCGGTAGTATATTTGTCATTTTGGTCAATATAAACAATATATTTATACGGGACAACTCCCGTCCTGATAATAAAAAAACTGACAAATTATAAATATACCCAAACCTTCCTCATGACTTAGTTTATCTACTGGTGAAAACCGCATGAAAATCCGTTCTGTAGGTTTTTGAATGTATCCCGAACAGACAGATAAACGTTTTTTTTTCTCACGAACTGATTACGCTGTTCACCTGGACAGGTCTTTACAGCTTCACCCGAACTACTGGAGCGAGCGCTGAAGGCACTCAGCCGATTTTATTTGGGCGACTAGCACAAGGGTGCGCGGCACTCCTCGGTTTGGGCTGTCGCCTGTTATATGCAAAAAATCGTGACCTATCTGGCCTTTTTTTTTTCGCGGGGCAATCACCTTGGATATCTGCACCTAGCCGGGCAGCATAGGTGAGAATGCCAGATTTCTACTGACTAAACCCCCTCGGTGTTCTTGCACCATTTAGCCGGGTGGGCAGGAACAGCCTCTGCAGTACTTCTACCCGACCCGGCAGGTGTTGACCCCTCATCAGGGCCCCGACTGGTAGTCTGGAAAGGGAAGACCTTGACCCTCTCTGACGAACTGATGTGAGGCGCACTAAACACTAATGCGCCTTAACCACGTGGGCCTGTGTTAGAGTTGCCAGGGCGACAAACATGCCCGTGTCCATCGCCCGGAGCAGGCCCTCGCTACGGCGGCTGGAGGTCGTCACCGACCCGACACCACCGTGTGGTTCGTCGACTGCGGGAGGGAAGCAGAGTGGTCTGTTCCCTCTCTCTCTCCGCCGCCTCCTTAGCGAGCATTACTCTCTCACAGTAGGAAGCGACGGAGTTCCATCCGGTCTCGTTCTCAATCATCTTGCGAAAGACGATTGAGAGCGAGAGATCCGAACCAATGGCCGTGATGAGCTCGTGGCGTGACTCATTCCAGGTGGGACATTCAGCGAGCGTGTGCTGAGCAGTGTCCCTAGCGCACCCACAGTGATGGCACTCTGCCGTTTGCTCCCGGCCTATGCGACACAGGTAGCTCCCGAAACAGCCATGTCCCGAGAGCACCTGCGTCAGCCGGAAGCTTAAGGTTCCGTGTTGCCGGATGAGCCAATCAACCATAACTGGCTGTATGGCTTCTATCGTTGCTACACCCGAGCTCGGTCACTCAAGTCGTCGGCACCATTCATCGACCACGAAGACCTGGTGGAGATGGGATCTCAGTGCCTCGATTTCCCGAGTTGCGAGACTGCGGCCTTGTTCCAGCGCATCCACGCGTCGTCGGTATAGGGACGCGTGGCCTCTCGCTTCCAGGTCCCAGGGTAATGATCCAGCTAGTAGGCAGGCCACCTCGTAAGAGATCGTGGGGTATCCGCGTATGACTCTGACGGCCATCACCCTTTGCGGTTTGCGTAGTCGAGCGATGTTATCGGTCGTCAGATCATGCGCCCATATAGGGGCCCCATAGAGAGCCATTGATCGCACGATCCCCAGGTACAGCTTCCGGCAGGTGGAGTTAGGTCCTCTCAAGTTGGGCAGTAGGCGGGCGAGCGCGTTTGTTGTGCCCATTAAACGGGGGACCAGCTGCCGGAAGTTTTCCTCAAACGTCCATCGACTATCGAGGAGGAGACTGAGATATCTCATACTGGACCCGATACCGATGGACTCGCCTCCTACAATGAAGTGGGATCCTCGAGGTGGCGCATTTTGAAGCCCATGAAAGAACAAGGCCTCAGATTTGTGCAAGGCCACCTTCAATCCCAGACGCTGGATCCTATCAACAACCTGAGCGACTCCCGCCGTAGCGAGAATCACAGCCTCGCAGTGCGACTTCCCCCGGGTCAGCACCAATGTATCATCAGCATAACAAACAAGGCTGACACCCTGGAGGAGTGCACCGCGCAACACCCAGTCGTATCCGATGTTCCACAGGAGAGGCCCAGGGCCTCAGGGCCCCAGGCCCAGGGCGGATCCCTGTGGAACACCAGACACTACGTCTAGCCGACCTAATGTACCTCCTTGACCTGGGAAACTCACGTACCTCCCTAAGAGGTACGCCCCGACTGTGCGGTGGAGGTAGGGTGGCACTCCATGATATCGGAGTGCCTCACTAATGCTGGCCCAGGGCAAGGTGTTAAAGGCGTTGGCGATTTTAAGAGACACAGCCAAAACAACTTCGCCTTGAGCAATTGCTTCCTCCACTTGGATCTTCACTTGACCTATCTGACCTAGCCTAAGCTAAGCTACCTAGTCATACGTATATGAGTTATTGAAACATATATGTGTACCAAGCATACATACCTCAACAACTCCTATAGGTATTTTGTATCGGATAAATTTCGCTAAACTATAGAACTTTGGATAGGGAAAAATAAGGGTAAAACTCTTTGTCATTTATTTCTCTGAAAAAGAAAAACAAATGTGTAAGCGTGTATGCGAGCACGTGTTTGTAGGTGTATATGTGTAATGTTGTTGCAGTGATGTAACTTTTCACTGTATCGCGCGTGCAGCGTACTCAAGGGCTCCACGCCGAGGGATCGGACCCAAAATTTGTCGCGGTCGTCTTTTGTAACGCGGAACGTTTGGTACGGTTTCTTAATTCGAGGTGGATACCACTAACGGGTTGGGATGATTCGTGGCTCTATCAAAGTATCTAGTGGTGAGTGATTTTACGTACGTCCAGATAGAAGGCATCTCCAGGTCCTTGTGGAGATTCTTGTTCCGAACGTACAGTAGGACACCGGAGGCTTTACGTAAAAATCGGTTTTGAATTGCTTGTAATTTCTCAAAATTATGTTGCGATATGTGTGCAATAACAGGAGCACTATATGTTAAAATAGGACGAATACACATCTTATATAACGTGAGCTTGTGTCTGAGGGGTATCTTACTCTTATGACAAACTATCGTATGTAACCGACCCATGACCATAGCGGCCCTGTTTCTAACTTTTTCTGTATGTTGTTTAAACGTTTATCCAACGTGACTCCTACATATTTAATCTGATCGGTGCAAGGAGTCTTTGTTCCGTATAATTTAATAGGTGTGAGTTTACGTTCGTTTCTATTTGATATCGGGTCGAAAAATATCGCGGCGCTTTTATCGGTATTTACTTCTATACGCCATCGAATAAACCAATCACCAAGTGTGCTAACGGCTTTTGCGATGCGTGTCTTAAGAACTTCTCACTGACCGGACGAAATGCAACAATGCAATCACTGTTACTTCATGTCGGTTTTCTGTCAGAGGGTGGTATTACCACGGACGTGCTGACCCATTTATGCTGAAACCAGTAATAGCTTCAGTGTGGCTATATCACCTACAAAATTTTATATGATGATGGATAGATCACGGTGTAATATTAGGTAAGTTACAGCCAGCTCTAAGGGAAGGCCTCGAAAAGCTTAATAAACAAATAATTTTAACAAAAGAACCGCATTTAATAAATTTCTCATGACTCCTTTAACAGTACCGCTGAGATACGAAAGCCCATTAAAACTTCGAACCGTCCGAAAAGCCAGACAATTCGGATCGCCGCAACGAACTAAATCATAAATCGATGGTCAACGAGGCGACAAATTTATTACCCGACATAAATGACTTCAATTTACTGCATTAGACAAGCAGTTTGGAATTTTAAAAAGGTAAAAAATAAACATTAGGGGGGAGTGAAAAAAACAAATTTTTTTTTTTTCTTAGCCTGGGGGTCAAATTTGTAGCTTATAAAAAACAAAAATTTTTAAAAAAAAAAAAAAAATTTTACTCAACATCTTGAGCCAGCCCACTCATTTTTAAAACTAAGTACGAGTAAAAATATTTGGTTGCAAAAAAAAAATTTTTGAAGGCGTTCTAGAAACTTCAGAGTATCCTCTTTTATGCCAATTAAAAATCACAAGTTAAAAAAAATTTTTGTGACTATTGTTTTAATTTAAAAAAAAAATCCCAAAAAGTACCATTCCTCTTTAGGGCACTAGAATAAAATTTGAGTTGGAAATGATCATAATTGCCAGTTCTTAGATGTTTTAAGAGATTCAAAGACAAAAAAAAATTTTTTTTTGCAACCAAATATTTTTACTCGTAATTAATTTTAAAAATGAGTGGGCTGGCTCAAGATGTTGAGTAAAATTTTTTTTTTTTTTTTCAAAAATTTTTGTTTTTTATAAGCTATAAATTTGACCCCCAGGCTAAGAAAAAAAAAATTTGTTTTTTTCACTCCACCCTAATAAACATGTATATTATATATAAAAGAACAGTACCTTAGTATATGAAAAACTGTCATATAAGTGTATAGATTACCCCAGTAAATTAATTATAACAATTAGTAACTATGTTTGTAAATTTGATTTTTTTTAAGAGTATAATAATACCTCTCCTATTTCTTAATCTATCGCAATGAAATTTGGCACAGAGGTAGCCAGGAACCTGGAAATGGACAGACACTGAATATAGTATAAAACATGCAGACAAGGTCGCAGAATGAAACTAGAAACAGATATTATTAATTAACAATAAAATAAAAACCACATTTTTTGGGAATGTTATAATGTATGTTGAATATCCCTTATTGCTCAAATTTATAGGTACATATAATAAGGATGTAAATAATAATAATAATAATAAAGCATATTTTCGAGTAACATTTAGTTTTAGTTTCATTAAAATCGGTTCACTCTATCAAAAGTTATTGTAATTTTAATGACGATGCGACTTAACTACGAGGGAAAAGTAGATAAGTAAATGAACTTAATACATTCAGATAATTTTATTAGTCACCGTTTTTTTACATTCGTTTCCACGCGGACGGAGTTGCGGGTACAGCTAGTATTAAAATATTTTTTAGACACGATGTTGGCAAAATTATAAAATACAGACCTTCATATATTTCCGAGCAAATATTTGAAAATCTAGAGAATTCATTATTACTTGAGGCTTCATTTTTCAGTACTGTATACCTCGTCTAGTTCAATATAGAAGTAGTGCTTTATATCGATCGTGATTTACGAGACCGCCATTAAATCAGTTCTGTCTAGGTGTTTTTAACGTCTTTGGAATGGTGTGAAGAATAACTCGACATCTACTGCGGGGATAAGGGAACACATAAATCCTTCCGTTCCGAGTAGTTCCCATAAACCTCGCTTTAATATACTCTTTCCGAGGTATATTATAGCTACATATGTAAATTGAAAAGAGCGCTAATAATTTTATAATTTACTAGCTGATCCGGCAACGCTCAGTTGTTACATGAACTGCAGTTGAAAAATAAATTCAAAATATAAACGTGCCGCCATCTATGAGATATCCATAACAGTTAGTCCTACAGTTTTCTGTCAACAAACTAATTTAAAGCGCCATTTGTTCGAGACTGAGAAAACTTATAATTAATAACAATAATCGACGTTGACAATCGTTTCATTTGTAATTAAACAATATTGAGGCCATTAATCGAAATATAAATTATCCTATCTTTGATATCAGACCAAATTATACATAAATGCCAACGTTTCGTGAAGATCGGTTGAGTAGCTACGGAGTTAATCGTGGACAAACAACATAACATTGGATTTTTTTCATATTAAGAAGTACTCTTTCACCTATTATTGTAGTTCAAGAGTGTTTTTTTTTTCTGGAGGAAAAGTATTATGTGTTTTTATGTACCTCTGAAAAGGTGTTCTATATGCAAAATTTCATTATGACCGGTTGACTAGTCAAGGCGTGAAAGCGTAACAAACAGACATTCACATTTATAAAATTATATAGGATATTACAATTTCAGGTAATATCCATCACTTACACTAGAGCAATTTATAGAACCATTATTACAAACATATTAATAAATACTATTTTTGGTGAAGGTCCATATGAGATACTTCTCTTACCTGAACTCTTACTTCATAACTTCTATTTACAGTCTTGTTTGAAGTTTATTTGTTGATTTTAGACTACAATATCCACGTAATCTCCAGAGTGTGCCATCTTCTGTATGTAATGATTTATGAAGGATATAGAAATTTTTTATATCATGGTTAAAGACAATTACTATAAATATACGATTGTTTATATATAAAATATCATTATATTTCCTTACAACTAGTTGTTACTAACTAATGTGGATTTTTATAGGTGAAAGAATTTTTACTACGGTTCAATTTTTTTGCGTTTTCCCTTTACAAACAAACAATCAAATATATTTTATTTATTAGAGTAGTATAGACTAACCATCACAATAAAATAATTCTTTGAAATAGTATTCTAATATTATATAGATTGGCAGCTACCACGTCTCATCGTAACAAAAAATGTTTTATTTTACACGTTTGTAGTGACACGTGGTAACGACCAATATATTTCAGGCGAAATTCAAAGTAACGCTTCAACAAAAATGTTTCTAAATTACAATTTGTTTTGTCCAATTTAATTGCGAAATCCGCACCGTGGATATAACACTCGACATATGCCCGATTTCTAAGATACTTTAATTGTGGTTTATCTGTTCAATAGCGTTATCGGTTCGATAACTTGTCAAATTGCGTTTCTGAACACACAATCATACGATAAATGTCAGTAAAACACAACGGGCTATTTGACAGTTTATGTTATGGATAACTTTGTCGAGTCAATAACTATTGGTAGTTTAACCGTGTATCTCAGAAACCGGGCATTAGTTGTGTGCTTAGTGGCGCATTCCTGTATCAACCCGTATACGGGTGTCCTTGATTTGCGTGAAGTGTTTTTTAAGATTTTTTTACCTCTCCTCCCTGCCTGCTAACACGTCGTGAGATTTATCTAGGCAGCCTAATATATAGCAGATTTATGCCAGAAATCAGCATATGTTAGTCAAGAAAAATGTTTTAAAATTAACATTAGTTTCTCACATATTTACACTATTTTTTGCTTGAAAAATATGTCATGATATTTTTCAAAAACCCCTCTGTCCCCCACGTGAGATTCGTCATGACAATCATTTTCATATAATAACAAAGTTTTATTTACAACCAATGTAATAATCCTGCCCTATAGACATATATAAGTTATTTTAATTACAGCTTTAAAAGTTAACGATTCCCTCGCGAATGATAAACAAAACGAAAACAAACATTCTTTCTTTTATCAGATAAACTCGCATAAATCTCGCAACGTCACACAAACACTCCGGTTTTTATACGAACCCCTTTTTTCGTAAAAAGCAATTCAGCGTTCAGAAGCGCTGGAGCCGTCAGCTGCGCCATTATTCCGCTTTGTCGCGATGTCGGCCGATCTGTCGCGAACATCTGACGCCCGGAACGTCACTAATGTTTCCACAGAAAATTAATACATTTTATAAATTACAATAACGTGTATTTGTCATTTCTTTAGGCGCGTTCAGCGGTATTTTTGGCAGGAGATAATTTTATAATTTAGCGTCGTGCCATGCTACGTAAGCATGACCGGCCGTATAGCACTCGCGCGGCTTGCGTCAGGGTAGGGACGCGTAGTATAGGGGCCTGTGTACATGTAATATTGATATTTTGCAGCTCAACATAAGATTGATTGATTAATAAATTTTATAAAAATGTATATAATTATTGCTCCGAGTGCCAATAGATATAAAAACCACACTAATGTTAATAATTTCAGTGAACAAATTCTGAAATTTAAATATAATATTGTCATTCACGCCATAATTAATATGAATATTCAATAGAAAACACATTTATTTCATTGTTTTGAGTATTCACTTCTGTCGGCAAGTGCTTATGACTGCCTCGACCGTATAACAAATGATTTTTATTTCATGAGAAATGTAACAGTGACGACACTGACGCATAATCATCTGACGTTGATGTTTGCTGATAATGCATGCCATTGTATGAGGTTTTATATACTAGGTCAAAAACAACTACAAAATAAACATATAACGGCTTCGTAATCACGTGTTTCGAAAGAGCAAAGCAATAGCAATAGTGATTTCATAATGACAAAACAAAAAAAAAGTTTGCATAATAGAATTATGTAAAAAGTTTATTACTCTACAGATTTACTAGTAAATTTTTTTAGTATTGCGTAGACAGAGGTAGAGTTTGTCATTTAAAATAAATATTCATCCACTTGTACTATCGCTTTACTGCAGGAAATATGTAACTACGTGGCCTGTTCAGGCAATTTTTACGTTATATGTAGAAACTCTCTTTTCTAAACTCTGAAAAAAGACTATTGTTGAAATCGCTGAAAACGACAAATATTAATAAATCTACTATGACTTTATTAATTCTATCTATACTTTGAATATGATAATACTTATATTTATTATTTTTTAAATATTCTTTTGATTTTTTATAATGGAATACTTATTTTAACTTTATATAACTTACAGTTTAAATTAAATAGTATTATTTTCTTCGTTACTTTTGTGTTATATTTAGTCATTGTAAATATCGCGTGCTGTGATATCCTATTGAGGGGTATATACATTTGTAAAAACTGATGATTCTCTCGTATGTGTTAATGTGTAATCCTTGGTGGGAATACTGTTGAATAAATAAATAAAGGTTCAGATCGATTTTCGATATAAACCCCTTTTACGACATACGGACATCGTAAAATAAAACCTCATATAAAAATCAACACACGACTTATGACCCGCGCGGGAAAACTCCCAGTCGAAAATACTAAATCTAATCTTGTCACTAACATAAATGCTTAACATCTTTCTACCTAAGAGGTAGAGACTAAAAGAGTAAAAACGCTATTTTACACTCGCTTAATACTGGGACTATGGTGGGTATAGGTACTGGATATAGTGGAACAGTTATATCGAATATAAATATTAATTATCGGCTTTCGAAGTGTCGATAACTGGCCGATTTGTTTTCCTACGACTTTTGTTGTTGATTTGTTCTCTCAAAAATGAAGATTTTATCTAAATTTATTATTTCTTAGACTGAATAATAATTAAAAAAAATTGTGTGGTTTTATGAAACCACGGTAAAAGTGAAACTTTTTTTCACACTATAGACATTTAACTAATAATAGTCTAAACACTACACGGTCAGCTGCTGCGAACTATAGGCGCCGCCATATTGGCCCTGGCTGCTCTGACGAGCGCCTTTCACTTTATCCCTACTCCGCGGCCGACCATCACGCGACATGCAACACACAGACGAAAAAGTTTCAGACGATGTAATAAAAGTTTCACTTTAAAAATGCGCTGTCGCGGGACGCCTAGCGGATCTGAAACATCCGAATTATTATGTACTGGTAATATGCCTAAGAGGATAGTTTATCACGGGAAATAAATATAGCATGATCAAAAATAAAATATTAGGATTTTTTTTCATGGAAAAGATGACTGTGTGTTTAATTTAATGTACATAGCGTGGCGACGCATGCCGTGTCGACATGTCGCCACGCAAACAGTCGGTTTGACCACAGAGTACCTTATATAAAGCTCTGACCCGTCGCTATAGATTTTTCACATCAAAAATATACTGAATTGTAAAAAAACAACAAAATTTAATGTCGAAGTAATTTTCCCGCAATCAGTAACCATGTTGATAAATGAGTTTCACAGACGTCGAATGACTACAAAAGGAGTGGGATATGACCGTACGTAATTTTACAAAATGTCACAGTGATTAAATAAAACGATCGTTATCAGTTATTGTTCTAGGTCACATTACTTGTATTGTCTTGTATTGTATTTGCAGTACAAGTTCTTAGAACATTGCTTGTATTGTCTACAGCGCTACGAAATACTACGCGACGCTACGAATGTAAACTTAAGGAAGGAATTTTTTAGAAGAGCAATTAAGCTCGCGTACGGTCCCGACTTTACCGGGAAGATTTCCTTTATTGACTTTCCCAGACATAGTTGAAGCCGAGTACATACTTCCCGAAGATCATTTTATACTAGTCGTCTGCTTACACAAAAACAAACTGCTTTATACATTGGACTTAGACGATTTTCTAACGTCGAACAGTTTATTTTACAAGACAAGTAGGGATGAGATCTCTGGATTTATTATTGTAAGTTGGCAATAATATCTTCTTTCTCTTAGATCTCTGTCAACTGTGAATACAGTTTATTTTCAAATATATTCTTATTATTGAATATACTTATATTCGAACACTTTAGACAAATGATTTCGGTAACACACATTTTTTTTTCTTTTCATCTTGTACTGGAGGTTTACATACACTGATGCAAGTTCCTAGACAACGTTGAGCTCAATTTTAAAATCATATATCTGCAGTTTTTTCTATACATAAAATTTCTACAAATTCTATAATCTTATAAAATATTATAGAAGCCAATAATTAAGGATATGTCATTAAAATGTTTATCTGTTTGTTTGTAAATCCGAATTTAACTCAATAACAGTTTAACGGATTTTTGTGGGAATCTGTTTACGGGAAGTAAATGCCATTTTGCCACTAATAAGCTATAATAAATATCAGTAGTAATAATGTATATGTTGAATATGTTGTGAAAAAAAACATTATTATTCTATTACTAAGATTCTAGGATTTATATTCTAAAAAAAACACGATTTTTTAATAAATAGTCATAAAATAAATGGTCTAAAGAGAATCGTCCAAATATATTTTTGAAAGTAAAAATAATTTCACTGGAGTCCTTTCCACTGAGTGAAATAATGGGTTTTACATTTCAAAAACGATCTGCAATGAATTTTACGGTAAAGTACTCGAGAACGGTTCTGTAGTTAATTACAGTAAGCGTAATTTTTTTTACAAGTTTTCAAGAGTGGTTTTCGTAACATTATTTGTTTTATTTCATTATTATTAACACATAATCAAAAGTGTATATTACTGAAGCAACAACTTGTGATTATGATGATGAATCTAACTTTCGTGTACAATAGTCTAACTTATACGGTTGTAGAATTTATAATTTCTTAGTATTACAATAGGTGCCTATAGTTATAGCTCAATGAAGCCTGAATTAAAGAAATTTATGTTTAAACAAGTTATATTATTGTAGTCCCGGGAGGTAGGAACGGGAGTGCGGCCGGGACGGCAGGCCTATTATTAGACGCGCCCTCCCGCCTGCTCCGTGGAGGGCACTGATACCAATCCGATCGATATGTACGTTTTAAATAAGTTTGATATGGGATTTTATCATTATGCTTTCACTCTAAATGGAGTGCATTATATTATATCACCTTTAGAAAACTATCAATAAAATTTATCTTTATTGATACTGATGAGAGTTCAATCGTACGATTATCGAGTCTCATCCATTAAAAAAATTATTGAACATAACATGACATTAATAATTACTATGTAAATAACAACTCTGTTATTATTTTTAAATATCATAATTACCAGACTTCAAAAAAAGAAAGTTCTGAATGTCTGTTTGTATGTCCATGACTTTTTCAAAAAAGTAGTGATCCCACTTGGGTAAAATTATCGTTGTTGGGTGCTTATTTTTTCTGGGAATGTTTTAGTTTATAATATACAGTATCTACAATTGAATCTGATGAAGATCTTCGGAAAGAAGTAATTTAACTCTTCAATAACTAAGAGCAAATGCTCGCGATTGCTGTAATCGTATCTATGTATATTGTTTTCTCTGCTATAACATATTATCAAGCCTGTATTTTGGTAGTAAATAAATATGTACAGTACAATAGCACATACTATATTTTTACACGTTTGTGTTACCCATAATATTTAGCCGAATTAAATTATTGTATTTAATCGTACGATCATATCGTATATGTCACTGAAAATTGAGAGATTAAATTTAAAAAATAGGACGTTTTAATGTAGGTGGTAGAGCCACGCTGTAGCTATTAGTAGTTTCAGCATGGATGGGTCGGCTTACTCGGGGTAGTACCACCCTCTCGCAGAAAACCGACGTGAAGTAACAGTGCTTGCATTGTTGCGTTTCGTTCGGTCAGTGAGAGCGCCGGAGGCCCACCTCCCTTTTCCCTTTCCCTTCCCCTTTCCCCACCCTCACACACAGGCTGGGCAACGCACTTTCGACTCCCATGGTGTTGCTAGTGCCTATGGACAGTGGTGATCACTTAACATCAGGTGACCCACCTGTTCGTTTGCCTGCTTTTGATATAAAAAAAACGCAGCACTTTTTTTAAAGAAAAACGAATCGTATTCTAAAACACGAACCCAAGAATGTAAAATAATATTTTATGAAGTGTATTAAGACCTAATTCTATCCTTCATAACCGTAATACTGACTTCTCTCATTATTAATAATAAATATTGTTTAGAATCACCTACATGGATTTATTGAGTGAGGTATCGTTAAAAATCTTCAATTTAATTAAAATTTCGGTTTAAAATTAATTTAACGATAAACCATCCAACATTACACACACACACACACAACTTTTAGATTGCAGTAAGCCGGTGACAAATTACAACAATTTGTCGTCGTCAGCGGCACATCGCGTGTGACTTCTATAGCTACTACTAAAATAAATTACTCTTTTTCTACTATTGGTGTTACATCTACGATTATTTCTCTATTAAAACATAGAATTACGATTCTTTTGTTACATCGATACTCGAACAGTGCAGGAAATGCAAACTATTTTTGAAATCGTTTAAGTTAATATTTATAGCACTTGACCACAATCTCACGTGATAAGTATTAAATGACGATATTACTTAAGATATGCTTTACAACAAACAGATCAAAAGATTTACTCTAGAGGTACTGGAACACACCTGTGCGTGCTTGATGCTAAATTTTTAATTTGAGGCTGGTAATTAGCCAAGCGAGCGTACCTTTACTGACAATTGAAGCTCATTCATTCATTCCTTTTTGTACATGGGGAAAACCTTAGCGGATACCACTCCGGTGGGCAGTTGAAGATGGGTTATGTACGATTCGCCCGGACTAAAACCACATGATGCCTTCTAATACCTTTTGGCAGGTGAAGCACGGACCACCCTACAGGCACTGTCTGGATTCATACCCACGTTATCCGAATATGCTAGTAATGACCAATCATCGTTTCGATATTTCGATGTGACACATAAATGCTTTATTCAATGTAATGTCCAGAAAGTACTCAGAAATATAAAAGTTCGTCGAAAAATTTGTTTGGAATACGTCTTTCTTATATTGAAGAATTGGCGAGAAGTTTGGCAGAAACTGTCAGAATTATGTTATGTTATACAAATGATAGATCGTTTTTACACAAATTTATTATTATCTAACAGATAATAATGCTACAAAATATATCTCCGAAGAAGGTTGACGAAGAAGGTTGTATTGGATAGCACTGTTATTGATATTATCCAGGTTATTATTATATTTACACAGGCAAATCTGATGAGTTTTTTTTAAATTTATATGTAACTATTTGTTTTGGTTTAGGAAAGGCTAATTGGCTAACCTACAAAGTCTGTAAATGATGTTAAAAAAGCGAAAGTACCCAACTCTGCTCGGTACCTTTTGACAATGAAACTTATGAACTTGCAGTAATATATTTTACCATAAAGGTCTAAAGAAGCACCTCTAGAGTCTAGTATTTAGAGTAGAACAGAAGATATTTTTTATTCTAAACAAGCTGTGCCCACGACTCCGTCGCGTGGAACCTAATGTAAAAAACAGTGACTAAATTATCTGAACGTATCAAGTCCATTTACTTATCTGCTTTTCTCTCGTACTTAAGTCGCGTCGTCATTAAAGTTATAATAACTTTTGATAGAGTGAACCGATTTTAATGAAATAAAGACTTAATGTTGCGCGAATATATGATTTTCATGATTTTATCATGAACCCAGTACTTTAGCAGTATTGCGTGTTCATACAAACACACAGACAGACATTCCTAAAAGTGATTGCAATGTATTTTGATGTGAGACATCTATAGGTGCGGATAAACCTGATTTTGACTTGGCGCGACGCGTATGTCGACGCAAAACACGAATTTTGCACTATTAATGAAATACTCAAAAACATTTGCAACCCTATCTGTATAAACATAAGATTCAAATTGTTTTGTCGGCCACTCGTTATACTAGTGCTACGCGGCACGTGCCGACGACCTAGAGTCCTTTGATAAACACCGCGCCTGCGCCTTGATGAATTTTTGTATTTAATAATAGGTCTTTACCTATGAAATTGCCGTTCTGCAGTACTGGCCATTGCAAATCAAAATAATTTTTGTTTGGCTAAGAATTCTAATTTCAAATTAATTTTATTTTAAAAACATGGAATTCTTTTTCCAAAAGTAGTCATTTGTTTATTGATTAGTGTTACATTTTCATCGCATTTCAATCTTTTTTGTCATCATGGATACGTTAAAAATTCGAGTAATTATGGAATATGAGTAACGTCGTGGCAGCAACGCGGCACAAGCGGCACGCAACATCAACGACGTTTACGGAGCTAACACTACAAACCAACGCACCACCTGTTTTTGGTTTGCTCGCTTCCGTTCTGGGAATTTCGACCTGAAAAATGAACCTCTCGGTCGTCCGAAAACTTTGGTCGACAATGACGAATTAATGGTGATTGTGTAAGCTGATGATACACAATCTACGGCTGAATTTGCAGCAGCTTTCGACGTAATCGTCAAAACAATATTGGTCCATTTGCGTCAAATTGGCAAGGTAAAAAAGCTTGACAAGTGGGTGCCCCACGAACTCAATGATCGCCAGTGCGAAGTACGCGTCGAGACGTGCCTTGCACTGCTCAATAGACACACAAATGTAGGAATTTTGAGCCGCATTGTTACCTGCGATAAAAATGGATTCTGTTTGATAACCGCAAGCGCTCAGCAAGTTGGTTGGAACCTGGTTCAGCACCTAAACAATGTCCTAAACGAAAACTTACCCCTAGAAAAGTGATGGTCATTGTTTGGTGGTCTAGCGCCGGTGTGATTCATTGCAGCTTCTTACCAAACGGGGTGAACATTACTGCAGATGTGTACTGTGAAGAACTGAACACAATGATGGAGAATCTGGCACATCTCCAACCAGCATTGGTCAATCGCTCGTCTCCGCTGCTCTTGCACGACAATGCGCGACCTCATACTGCACAGCAGACGGTCTCCAAGTTGCAAGAACTGGGGTTGGAAGTTCTCCGTCATCCGCCCTACTCACCAGACCTTGCGCTTACAGATTACTACTTTTTCCAGAATTTGGATAACTCCTTGGCGGGAAAAAAATTCAATACCCGAGAGGCAGTACAAAATGCCTTTGAAGAATTTGTTGCCTCCCGTCCAGCTGATTTCTTTAAGAAGGGCATCAATAAACTGCCACTGCATTGGCAAAGATGCATTGATTGCATGGGTGATTACTTCGATTAATACAAATAAAGAATGTTTGAAAAAAATTCGTTTAAATTTTTTCATACAAAACGGCAATTTCATAGGTAAAGACCTAATAAAAATGAATATTTATGTAGTAAAATAAATAAACAGACGTTATTTAATGGATCAGATTTGTAATGCTTTTTTTTTATCTTTTCATTATGTCATAGCTGATTCCTGTCGTAATCTGTTCTTTTAGGCATATAACTTATACAAAACAATTTCGATGTTTCACATCTGCCAGGCGTCCCGTGACGGCTCCATTTTTTTATTATTCTTAGACACCTGCAACAATTCTATTACATTAATCTAAAAATACAGTCATGTTACATTTACATTGTTATTATATGTAAATTTATGCTATTTAAGTAATTAGGTAGTTAACGCAAAAACCCGCAAAATTATGATAAACTAAAATGTTGCTTTTAATATTAGTGTATTCTAAGAATGGTTTATTTATCCCAATAATTAATTCTAGAAAGGGTTGTTACCATAACAACAGGACCGAGATATTCAGAATTAAAACCCATGCGATTCAAATATATCGATACATATTGTACGTCCCTATACGATATTACGATCACGCGCACAACGTTGCAATTGGCTGTTTGTAAAGAATTTCATGTAACACAAGTTCCAGATGCGGCACTATTAGTTTGAGGTGGTGGGAGGAGGGGAGGAGGAGGAGGGGGTTGTTTGAGTAAACTCGTCGATATGTCGATGTCACAAGCAAATGTTTGTTCGGTTTATGTAGTGTATTTAATACCAACTATATATTTATATACTAGCTGTGTTTGCGACTCCGTCCACGTGGACCCTAATGTAAAAAGATAGCGGCTAATAAAATCATATGAATGTATTAAGTACATTTACTTATCTACTTTTCTCTTGTATTTAAGACGTCATTAAAATTACAATAACTTGATAGAGAGAACCGATTTTAATGAAACCAAGATTAAATGTTACTCGAGTATATGCATTATGATTTTTTTGGTAAGGTCTTATCGTGAATGCAGTACTTTAACAGTGCTACGTGTTCAAACAAATAGACAGATAGAGAGACATGCCTAAAAACGATTAAAAGTGTTTTATTACTTATTCTAAAACACTTGCAACAATTTTTTTTACAAAAACGTAAAAAGTACATACACGTTAGTTTTACGTTTTTATTATATTTATAGATAGATAATATCACTTGAATTCCATTCACGTCAATATCATATTACTAACTAAAGATTGGCAAATGTCCAAATATTTGTCTGATTGAATCATGTAATTCAAGAAACTTTTATCCGAATCGAAAACGACCTTTGGATTTCCGAGCCCGTTTAGATTCTCGTTTCCTGATAGAATGTAATGTAAGGAGATTTTATTAGGAATGAAAAGAAAAAAACATTTGTAAAGCCGAAGTCGAAGTATTTTCGTTTAGGAGAGTTTTTAAAGATTACCATTAACTTTACCGATAGATATCTTTAACTGGATTAAATAAGTTTGCAACTTTAGCTCTATAATTCATTGTGAATACGTTATCTAAATCTCAACAACTATTATTTTTATATATATAACTAATGGATCCGGCGAACGTTGTCCCACCCTGATAATAAAAAAACCTTGACAAATTGTATACCCATAACTTCATTAGTCAATTTATCTACTGGTGAAAACCGCATGAAAATCCGTTCAATAGTTTTTCGAGTTTATCGCGAACAGACAGACAAACAGACGTGGTAGAGGACACTGTTTTATAATACGTGTAATATACGTTAACAACAAACTGTATTATATAATGAACATAGGTACAGTTATGCGAGGGTATTCATAAAGTGTGATAAGTGCACCCACCCACGATATTGTCATTGATTGTCAGTCGTTAATAAATAAGTGATTGTGTTACGTAAAGAGTTTGTTTTTCTCTAAATATAAACCAATATGTAATGATGTATAGAAGATGTACAAACTGTATTTCGTTTACCCACTGGCGATGTTGTATAATAATTTAAATATCATACTAAAGTAAAAATAAAATCATTATTATGTGCTCGTACAACATGCAAAACTTATACAGAAAGCAGTGGCCATAGCGGGATTCGGTTTGTATATTTACCCGGCACTTTTTAAATTTTCATCGTTCAATTCCATCGGTGGACCCGAAATGGAAGGCTTCAAATAATTTATTTTGTATTCAGAGCGCTTCACTTATTGAATAAACTTTATGCGACATTGATTTGGGTTTTCTTCGTTTGATAATAACAAGTTTCCTTTTTTTTGATTGCGCAGACGTAAAGTAAGGTTTTTCGAGTACATGTACTTATGTATGCCTATTTGTTTAACACATCTAACAGCTTAAAAGACTTGATGGGTTTTAACAGTTAAAGTGTTGTTATATTTCATGTTAATTGTAGGAATAACACAGGTTATAAAATATTGAAGTTTGATGTTTATGAATAAAAAAGAGTTATATATATACTCGTATATATGAATGGACTATAAATGTTATTATTTGATAGACAGTATTCACGACATCGTTTTCTTGACAATGGCTTACTGTTTCACGAGAATTGCGTATTTTAATCTGGACTAGTTTTGATCCGAATTGTTTATGGTAAAATCTTCATTGCAACCCCTTTTTTTTTTTTTTTAGCGTGGGGAAATCCCTTATGGATACCCACCCTCTCGGGGGAGAGAGTGGGTTATGTTCGACTCGCACGGACTAAAACCCCACGGCTCCTACCTATAGAGGGACAGACCGGGTACACGCCGGCTGCCCCCCCTCGTCCGCCGGACCTGTGCAATGAGGAGATGGGCCCCCCGGCCCATCCCCTCAGGTCCGGCTACGGTGGCAGGAGGAGTTGGGCAAAGCGCCGCCTCCTCCTGCCAATCCTCCGTTGGCGGAGACGGCCACTTAGCGGGTCTGCCTCGCGGGCCCTCTCCGCCACCTCCTTCTGCGAGAAGACCTCCTCGCAGAAGGAGGCCATCGCTTGCCACGCCTGTTTGCTGCCGAGCATGGCCGAAACCACACTCGGCAGCGACAGATTCTCCCCTACCGCCGCCGCCAGAATGCGGTGCTGTCCCTCCCACGCCGCACACTCAGAGAGAGTGTGCTGCGCGGTGTCCTCGTCAGCGCCGCACTCGTGACAGGCGGCGGTCAGCTCCCTGCGAGCGATCCGGTGCAGGTACCACCCGAAACAACCGTGTCCGGTTAGTACCTGCACCAGTCGGAACGTCAGGGAGCCCCACTCCCTTCCTAACCAGTCCTGCAAGACCGGGCGGACGGCGTCAACGGTGTACGTCCCGAAGCGCGCGTCCGCCAGGTCCTGCATCCACCTCTCGACGGCGTCCTCTCTGAGACACCGTCTCCTCTTTTCGATCTCCCTGAGAGCCGGAGGTTCCCCACTACGCTTCCTCGCCGCCGTGAATTCGTACACGGCGGCGAGAACTCCTGCCTCCAGCTCCTAGGGCAGGGAGCCGGCGAGCGTGAAGGCCGCCGCCGAGGACACCGTGCGGTATGCCCGGATTGCCCTCAGTGCCACCGTGCGCTGCGCCTTACGGAGCGCACGCACGTTGGCGGCACCGAGGGCGTCGGCCCACACCGGTGCCCCGTAGGCGGCCATCGCCCGCACGACTCCTATGTAGAATCGGCGGCACCCGGCACCCGGCCCCCCTATATTGGGGAGCAACCGGCCGAGCGCCGCCACCGCCCCAGCAATTCGCGGCCCGAGCCCCGCGAAATGGGGCTCGAACTGCCAGCGCCCGTCCAGGGTGAGGCCCAAGTATTTAATTTGGGTCCCCACCCTGATCCGGGCGCCCTCTACCATTATGTGGCCCCATGGAAGAGTAGGGCCTCGGTCTTCTCGAGGGCCACCCTGAGGCCCAGCCTCCTTATGCGCCTGACCACGAGGGTTGTGGCCGTCGTGGCCAGGCGCACCAACTCCTCCCAATTCCCCACCCGGGCTACGACTAGGGTATCGTCCGCGTAGCATATGAGGCGCGCTCCATGTGGGAGCGCGCCGCGGAGCACCCAGTCGTAGCTCATATTCCACAGGAGCGGCCCCAATACCGACCCCTGTGGAACACCATTGCAACAACCCCTTTATCGATTTTAAGTTACCTCTGTTATGTTTTATTTTTATTGTTTAGCCTCCTTAGAAGAACGAGCAGATTTGTAAACAGGTAATACTGTCAAAAATTCTTTAACAGCCAGCAAAATCCTGTTAAAAATCGATTCCTGTTTCAAAAATTAAGGCAAACAAACAATAGACGTTATGTTACGTGATTACTGTAAGATTAAAGAGCAACCTATTTTAATTATTCGTAAAATGACGGATCCGTTTTCCCAACTACTTTTCTTGAAAGCAAATAAAATGCTATTTAAGCATAAATGCATTGAATGACGTCTCGTAAAGCGAACTGAACGCGCAGTTGAAAGGTTGGTCCGCTCATTTATTCGCTTTTATGCTCGCTCTCTGAATATTGGAGGCTTTTGGTTTCGTCAATAATACCGCGGCTCGTGCCTCCGCGCCGCCTCGCGAATTTAGAATTAGGTGGCTTTATATCAGCGAACGAGGGTTTTATGTGATTTTAATACATGTATCTACTCTTTTTTATACTCATATCATTTTATTTTACAGCCTATAATATTGATTTTATAGCAGTTGACTCACTCGACAAGATAGCAAACTTCTTTTATACTTTTATTAATTTCATTTTATTTTTGGCATCCAATCTACCAGATTATTATTTCCATTGTTAAGTATGTAATAATATTACAAGTGCCTTGCTATAATTTCAATGTTCTAACAAGATGGTGGCCCCCTTGTTAGAATTTATCAGGGAGTTTTTGTGGCATCTCAGAATTGACTTGTCCACAATAACTGAAGTATATTACTTACGTAGAATGCCACCAATATTGCCAAAAATTTAGAGTCAAAGAACACAAGATTGTGAATAAAATACAAAAGCCACTACATGATACATTAAGATCCCGCCAAATACTCTTCATTTATACTTTACAAACGTTTGACTATAATCTCATCTGATGGTAAGTGACAATGTGGCCTAAGATGGTAAAACTTTAAACCTAGAACAGACTGGCTCTCAAGTATAACTGACGAACACTTTTATAGGTGATAGATTTTGAACTTGAAGACGACAGATAGCGAACTGGCTGTTACAAAATCCCCTACCACCATGGCATGATTTTCCTTTACCGAAAGTTCCCACTCATTGCTGCATACCTACACTCGTCTGGTACTAATCTACGAAATTGCGGATCCAATTTGCACTAGATTTTTATTATTAGATAGAGGACTTTTCAAAGAGTATTGTTTAGATTATATGTCATTACACTTTCACTTAAAGGTTGAGCTGTAATGGTAAGGTTTGAAAGAGGTAGTTCTGATTTAATAAAAGTATTATAAAGGTGAAGTGGCACTAACAAAATTAGGCGCATTTAAAAAGATATAAGACAATCTACAATTAATACGTAATTTCAGCGCTATAACACCGGATAACAACTCGAGAAAAGTAGCCAGGCAGATATTAGAAACATCTGCCACGAAATCTCAAGCTTAATGCAAGGTTAAAACCCACAACGATAGAAATAATATTAGAACACGCGATTACTAAGCCATCATCACTATATATCAGGTGCTATTCAGACCAAAGCTAGCGTGCACCTAAAAAAATGATTGTCATTGTGGCGTCGACGCCGCGTATTTGTTAGCGCAGTCCGACTGCCCGCTAAAGTGTTAGTGTTTTACGCCACTCCGTCTCGTCTATTCATCTAATCATCATCATTATTAGGTCAACTCAAATAAAAATTCTAATATAACCAATTGCATTATTTATCACCACACATACATACAGCTAAACCATTAATTGCCCACTGAGGCCATAATCACTTGGCAATGCTGTATAAAAAATCTAACCTCGACCTGAAATAGTTTTTGAAACGATGTGTGCTGCAAATGCAAGTCAACATTAATTCCAGGGACGGCACCTATGAATATTGTAGAATTGTGGCCGCTTTGATAATGTTTCCATTCAGAACGCTTACGGAATGCTAAATAGTGCGCTATTATGTCGGTAAATTGGGACTTTTTTGCTCCTGTTTTAAGCATTCCGCTTGGTTGGCAAAGAAAACTAAGGCTATTTTAATGTAATTGTTTAACAGTGATTTTTTTATCTATCTACTAAAATATAAAATTCAGCATAAATTAAAATCTGTACATATATATTTTTACGAAATATTACGGTAGACTTTTGTGTAAAAGCCGATTTCATGTTCGACATTTAAATACATTTTTGTCTGTATGTCTGGATTTAGCTCAAAAACGGCTTGATCGTTTATAATGAAACTTTATACACGTGTAATATATGTCATTCTTGACTGATAGGTTATTAAAAAAAACCAATACATCTAGAAAAAAATCGTGTATTCTCAACTTATTTTCACTAAATTATAGGATTAAACTGTCATTCATAGATGATAAGCTATAGAAATTAATAATAATGCTTTCAAAAATCATAAAAGGTAATTAAGAATTTATATCCTTCAAAGGTTTAGGGTTTGGCCACAATCTCATCTGACGTTTAATGACAATGTAGTCTAACATGGTAGACACGCTAAACCTAGAGGAACTAACTCGCAAGTACAGCCGCTGTAATACACCAACAGGTATTTGGCGATAGATTTTCAACTTGAGGATAGGATAGTAGTAGCTAGCCAGGCGGAAAAAACCCCTAAAATTACGAGACGTAAACAATTATATTATTATAATTTCATCCACACTACCTAGTTGGATGGAGGTCTTCCACGGTGAGGTTCTCAAGGTCATTTCTACTTCGTACTTCTATCCCGTAGAATCGACTCCCAGTTTTTCAAAACTATCACGAGTTACAAACCTTTAAGAAACGAGCGTACACTTCTTTAAAGAGCCGGCAAGGTACTTGCGACTCCCCTGGTGTTGTTTGTGTCTATGGATGATCACTTATCATCAGATGACACATCTGTTCGTTTGCCCCCTATAATCATTTTTTTTAAATACAATTAACAAATAAAATTAACAAAAGCATGCGAAACCGCGGACACAGCTAGCTATTTAAATAATGTCACAACATAGTATATTTACTTCACTAATCCTTGAGCAGAATTATGTTAGCGCGAATAGTGCTCATAAGTAGTCTGTGTAATGTTCGAGCCTCGCGCTCCACATTCAACTAAGCTCTTCAAAATTGCAATAGACTTAGTTTCAAATTGCTTGTCTAATACATATGAAGTAATAGTTTCACGAACTAGTATCTCGAACATCGATTTAATACATTGAACTTCATTTATTAGTGAGAAACTAAGTGCTGAAAGATACTAGGTGTGCCCGCGACTTCGCGTGAAACCTTATGCAAAAAACAGCGATTAATAAGGTCACTTGAATGTATTAAATCTCTTTTCTTGTCTACTTTTCTCTCGTACTTAAGTCACGTCCTCATTAAAAGTAGAATATAACTTTTGAAAGTCCGAACCGATTTTAATGAAACCAATACTAAATGTTAGTCGAGGATATGCTTTATGGTTTTACCGTAAACGCGGTAATTTAGCAGTGATGCGTATCCAAACAAATAGACAGACAGACATTTCTAAATATGATGGAAATTTACATAACTTATTCCTAGACACGTTCAATTTACTCTATTATTATATGTATAGATAATGTGTGGACATATAAACTTCCGTATGAGTCGTCGCTACAGAGAATTGTTAGATTCTATCGTATTATAAACGAGAAAGTTTGTGAAGATGGACAAAAGTTTGTTACTTTTTCACTCAAAAACTATTAAACGAGTTTTGATAGAAATATACCTAAATATATAAAAATGCAGTATCTAAGATAAACTCCGCAACTACTCAACCAATCTTCATGAAAGTTGGTATTTATGTATAATTTTGTCCAACTTGGGAGATAGGATAATTTATATTTCAATTAATGGCCTCAATATCTTTTATTTACAATTGAATAATTGTCAATGTTGATTATTGTAATTAATTGTAAGTCTCATCCGTCTCGGACAGATGGCGCTTTGAATTAGTTTATTGACAAAAAAAATGTAGGACCGACTGTTATAGATACGTCATAGATGGCACCACGTTTTAATTTTGAATTTGTTTTTCAATACCAGTTTATGTAATAACAGATACCCGTGACCGGGTCAGCTGATATGTATATAAATAAATATCTATTGCCGCGTGTATGTAAGCTTATCACTTCATTGAGGGTGTACTTATTTGGCTAATTCTTTCTTTGTTGTGCTCGTAATCGTCAGGATCAGGTCTGTATGATAGAAAGTTTTTGAAAAACCTTACGGAAAAGTGAGCATTTGGTTTAAAAATCCAATATACAAGGTAAGAGAATGAAAAAGATGACAATAGAGAGATTTTATTTGTTTATTTAGATTACCAACAGAGTCAACATATACATTGTTATTAGAATAAAGTGTACAGTTCAACGTTTTTCTTAGATATCACCCTATTTACAGGCAACAACGGTAAGCGTATCGAATATTATGACTGTATAATATAATTTAAATAATTATAAGCGAAGGACTAACATATTAATAAATATTAAATTGTTAAAAAAATATGCAGGAAATTAAAAAAAGTGTATAACGAAAATCATAACCGTTTTCACTTTTAATTGCTTATGATTTCTTAATAGTAATTAATGGTTTTGAAAGAAGTATCAGTCTTACTTGTAGTACTCTTAGATGGAACGTTAGATAGCCTTATGAATACTAATCAATACATTAACAGATTGACGTTCATTTAAGGGAATATTCTTGTACATTTAACGAACACTTAGTAAAAGTACACAAATACCTACTGCACTTACGAGTGTTTGTGTAAAAAAAACAGTGATTGTTATTTTACAACGCTTATATAATAATATGATCTTGCATTATAGTAATTGGGCTATTGGTTTAATTATAGTAACAAACATAATCTTGTTTCGACCCATTTCAAGCACGTTCGTTTGAAAGCAAAATATTCCTTTGTTCGAATAAAATTATACCTTATACGTAACCTCTAGTAAGCTACTCTATGATTTGCTCCCTACATTTACTATTCTGAGAAATAGCAGTCATTCTGTTAACACCGCGACAGCTTTATTAAACTTGAAAGCCTAATTTCCATCGTCCCAGTCATCGGAAACGTTCTCCAAGGTCTTTTGTTTTGGAATTGATGTATCACGCTTTATCTCAAATAGCACAGACAGAAGTGGTATGCAAATCGTTTCTATTAAGTGCTATCCTCATTTGACATATGGTATTTAGAGTCTCGGGTTTAATTCCTGACCGGTGTTATGATAAATGTGGGGCTAAAGATAGCAATTTTCTGTACTTCTTGATAACTGTCATGATAGTTTTTATTTCATGTATCATTCCATATCCATCTATATGAAATATATTTAAAACTAAACGAAATTGAATGAATTATAAGATTCTTTACTTTGTCTTCGATGTACAAAAAAAAACAAAACTCAATAACGGCAGAACTGTGGCTTGTTTATATGCCATTTAAAAAAAAGGTCGAAGTTTCGAGATAGACCGATAAAATATTTAAAGAAGAGTGGAACTTTCATGCTGGGATTTTTTTAAACTTGTCTGTGCGTTAATTCTTATAACTTAAAAAGTACCGAACTTACGAACCGAACCGTAGAACCGATTTTACGATTATTTCTTAAATCATAAAAGTTCCTTACAACCCGGTTTTAATATTTGTTTTTTACATAAAGGTCGAAGTTTCGAGACAGACCGATAAAAAATTTAAAGAAGAGTGGAACTTTCAAGCTGGGATTTTTTTAAACTTGTCTGTGCGTTAATTCTTATAACTTAAAAAGTACCGAACTTACGAACCGAACCGTAGAACCGATTTTACGATTATTTCTTAAATCATAAAAGTTCCTTGCAACCCGGTTTTAATATTTGTTTTTTACATAAAGTAACATTTTGAATAGTTATAAGATTAAAATTAAACTATGTAGACACGAAATGACCGCCAAAACATTCTTTGTTATATTTTATCTAAATGATAAATACTAACCAATATAAAGTATTTACTTTTACTTTTGTATGAAAAGTTTTAATATCGAGTAAGAAACTCTTTAATATTGGAAGTAATATTGGTGTACAGCATTATAGGTTTACACATTTTTAATTAAGCTATTCTTAAATGTAAAGACAGTTTACTTCCGATTAAATCAGTCAAATAACAAACGAAAGTCGAGTCGTCGAAATTTTTGATTAATAACGGGTCTATAAACTTCAACCTCTTTGACTAAAACCCAATTATTCAGCGTCGCGGCCAGTAATGGAACTGTCAGAGAGTTTAGTGACGCGCGTAGGCCCCTACGTTGCGTAGCAGGGTGCCCACACTGTCAACTACGCGGCGAACACTCGACACGCTACCGAAGTTAATTACGTGCTCTCACAGACTATATTTTGAAGCGGTTCTGTGGTATTACGCTTAGCTAACTAGTTGAAAGTATGTAATATATAGAGTTTGCTATCTGTGACCATATCATTTCACTTTACGTAAGACTATGACCAAATTTAACATGTATGCTATTATGTACATTATTTACCAGGTTTTTTATTGCTTTGGAGATCAATATAAGTGTTAAGTTATGCGATACTGTATGATAAAGGAGTTTTTTGTAAGGCATTACATTTCCTACAAAATTGTGTATTTAAATAATATGGATTTATTTTTCACTTTCTACATCGATTTTTTGTCTCTTGACCAAGTAAAAGCATAGTATTATGGAATATACAGTGTTATAGGAAATGTAATGACCTACAAAGGGTTCCTTTATCATTAAGATTAAATGAGTCACTGTTATTTTTGGTTGGCTACTAGTATGATGGTAGCCCGGTGGATAAGAACGCGCGCCTCACAATTCAGACCTACACGTCCAGGTCCCCGTATACCTTTTGTCATCAAAAATAGGCATATCAAACCCGTACAAATAGTACTTAATTATAAAAAATATTGTATATAGTACGTAATTATAAATAATAATTATAAAAAAAATTGAGCCGTCACGGGACGCCTGGCAGATGTGAAACATCGAAATTGTTTTGTATAAGTTATATGCATAAAAGAACAGATTACGACAGGAATCAGCTATGGCGTAATGAAAAGATAAAGTATTACAAATTAGTTCCATAAAATAATGAGTGTTTATTTATTTTATTATATAAATATTCATTTTTATTAAATACAAAAATTCAAAGAAATCACCGCTAGGTGCAGGCGCGGTGTGTTTGGCGGCATTTATCAAAGGACACTAGATCGTAACATATAACACTAGTAGAACGAGTGGCCGACAAAACAATTTGAATCTTATGTTTATACAAATAGAGTTGCAAATGTTTTTGAGTATTTCGTTAATAGTGAAAAGTTTGTGTTTTGCGTCGCCACGTGTCATCACACCAACAATCAGGTTTACCCCCGCCTATAGATGTTCCACATCTAAAACGCGTGCGGATACGCGGTCTCAACGAGCATGTTATTAAGTTGATGTTTTGTTTTAGGAACTAGCCGCATCAACACCAACGCAACGAAACTGGCGCGGAATCCTCATAGCGTTATTGGTGATCGCCGCGGTATTGGGGCTGATTGTGTTCAGTATCGCGCTCCTTACACCGGCTGGCGACGGTGGTAGAGTGCGAGGCAGAAGACCGACCCTCCAGGACGTACTCACGGAACACCACAAGCCTTTCAACGGCACATGGCTCTCAGGTATCCAGAACTTTCATAACATAATTAGAATTGTATCCATTTCCAAGATAATGCAACTGGAACATAATAAAATATTTTAAGAATTATACACCACTAGAGAGTATTGCGGAGTACGGGATGGGAAATAAATTATCATAGAGTAAAAAATCAGATACGTCACGGCGTACAGCGTTATTTCTTTTTAGGGTATGCTTTTTGATCGTGCATGTGGACGAAAGTAGTATGTGTGAACAGTAGTAAAAGTGGTACTTGAAGTAAAGAGTAACGAAACGTTGCATTAAAATTAGCTGTATCATGTACTTGGAGGACCCTAAAACCAATCTAAAATAATAGTTGCTCCGTAATTTAAATTCAGTAGCACAAACTGTGTCTAGTACTTGTTTGGTTACCAGAAAATTTAACAACATGTCTCAACTGTAATAGACAGAGAACAATGGAACACTAATTCCCTTGAATTTCAAATACTTTCACGTGTTCTTCTTGGATTTAATATTTTCATTCAAAATGTTTTGGTTCTTGTAATGCCCATAATGAGAATTCCAATTCCTGTAGCATCCTAGATAATTTTAAGTAACATCCTAGGATTTTAGAAACTCTCAGGCAAATGTTTTATAGGTCGAAACACCACGAGTCATAGAACATATCTTTCATTTAAAAAAGTGCTAAATTATTTAATTAAATTAATATACAATTAATTAATTAATTCAAGTCAATTTAACTAATTTTCAACACGCTGTAATGCATTTCGCGGACAGCAATTCAACGTTAGAATAAGTAATACATATATAAGTAGTTAGTATTCGAGCGGTTTCGACACAATCCTATCAAAGTGAGTAAGTTCACTTTACCCATTTACTAAATACATTAACTATGAATTTAAAAGATTTTTTACATTCTTGATATGCTACAAAATTTATTACACCGCGAACCTCAAAGGGCTACTAAAGCGAGTCAGATTGAAGGAGACATTCAATCCTACGGGGCGGCGTCACAAAATGGCGTCTCAGTGAGTTCAATGACCCGGGAGATGTCCTTAACAAACATAATAGATAAATATGTATACAAATATATATAAATGTCTATAAATATAATAAAGTGGACATAACAATGTTCAAATTTGATACTTGAAATATATATAGGTAAGAATAGAAGACTCCTTATAAAGATTTCTATTAGGTGTATTGTTATATCATTTATGAAATAGAAAAAAGAGGTACAATCTATACAACTAGGCGGCTAGATTAGAAATAAAAGGTTTTTAAACATTCCAATAGAAATTCGGGTCGTGGTATATAAAAAAGTGAATATAACGGGATACCGTACAAAATTACTGACACTGAACTAGAAAATATATGAGTTACATTAAATTTGTGTACTCCCATTTACGAGAAGTATTAGTTTCATTACTGCTGTTGATTATCTGTTTTCCATAATTATTCTTGACGATGAGAGTTATAGCGGTATTATCGCAGAGTGCGAAATGGCAAGCAATATGTGTGAAAGGGAGAGTACATCATGTTACTTATAATAAAAATCACGATACGAACAATGACTATTTATTTTATTATCATTGTTATCAATACGATGTAAAATAGCAAAATACCTAATAGCATCTCTGAATATTTTTAAAAATAAAACTCGTTCGTGATTAACTTTACACCTTATTGATCCGTTAACATACAATGACGTCGTAACATCGTCTCGGGATTGGTTGATTTAAAGTCGTTCGTTCTGCAACGTGACTACGAATAGTGTTTAAATAAAGCAATACGGCGCAGATTTGAACAACAAAGGGGATTTTCTTATCTCGTTAACGTGGGAAGCGTTGAAAACTCGTAACCCGAAACGTCTGGCGAGACAACACTGTGCTGACATAGCGACTTAACTCCCAGTAGAAGCGTGTAACACCGATAGAACAATAACGTGAGAGACTTTATTAAAAGCAATTGTTAGGAGCACGGTGTACTTTGAGGCTTCAATAAATTGTACGTACAATTTTGTAAGCAAATAGCTGTCGGTCGATACTTAATATAGTATAATTATTCATTCATCCGACTGCATATTTAAACGGATCCATGGACGTATTGGAATCCGTCTATTGTTCTGTGGTAGGATTTGAACGATAATTAATAGCTGTCATATTATTCGGTCCCTGGACTGCACATCAACCAACAGTTACAGTTAAATTATTTTAACGGTATACATAAAAATGCAGGCAAAACCATTTATATAAACTAGTCAAAAACTCTGCTCAGAGGGTTCATACATCACTATTAACGTCTAAAAGGCTTCGTCGTTAGACTCGGGGTTGATTCACGCGCGCCATAGGAAATCGAACACAGATAGTATATTTCGTACGAAATGCAATTTTATTTCTTTAATGTATAAATAATTTACAGTAATAATAAAGGATTTCACAATCGATAGAACAGAGGATCAATAAAAGAATTGATTTTTATTCACAATGATTTCATACTAAACCGAGCCTTTTTATTGTGTAACTAAGTTTTACCCACGGTTTCGCTCTTTTTTCCTGGATGAAAGGTACTCTATGTCCTTTTCCGTATACCTTTGCAAACGTGTATGCAAAATGTCATGATTATTGGTTCAGTTGTTAATCTTTGAAAGCATAACAAGCATATAAACAAACTCACATATAAATTTATAATAACGGTTAGGATATGGTATGAAGTAGAAAAATAGACAATCAGTCATTGAAGCAACGATGGCTTAGTTGATAGCTTATTCGGACAGCGCATCTATAGATGTAAGTTCGAATGCTAGCAACTGAGTCGGAACTATTCATGAAAGAAAATATAAACTTTAGAATGGTGTAAGGCTTTGTTTAAGTCAAGTTAAAAATCTGTCGTCAAGCATCTGTTGGTGTGTTCTGGCAGCTGCTATTGAGAGCCAGGCCCCTCTAGGTTCTGCGTGTTTACCATCGTAGACCACATCATCATTTAACATCAGATGAGATTGTGGTCAAACGATAAAACTTATAAAGTATAAAAAAAATCTCAATCTCAATAAGGCCACCGTCTTGAGTCGAATCATAATAGGTACACACGAAAACTAAGTTGGAAAGGGAGCCTTGCACTAATACATATATGTTGCCAACACACCCTTCAAACCGGAATACAGTAGCGCAACACTCCTAATTTTGACAAAATAAGTATGATGATAGTGCTTCAACAATTAGACTTTGAATGGGTTTTATAATTTTCTTTTTGTTGAAGTAAAACTTTGAATGGGAGGACTTTGCAATTCTGATCCGCAACGTTTTTGTATGACGAATAGTGGTGGGGGTAAACACTGTATCGGGTAGAGTTTTGAAAACACCGCTTCGGAAATTAAGCAACATCAGGCGCGTTGCCAGTACTCGTATGGGTGACCGCGTGGGAACACCGCATGACGTTGGCTTTTCGTTGTATTTTTTTAATTAAAGTGTTTCCGCGTATTACATACCTTTTACTTCTATCGTGTGCCTTTACGAGACACCCTGTTTTTTATATAATTGTTGAATAGCACTGGATCAGCACTTTAAACGTCCTATGAAGTACCAACGCTATGTTACGTTATCCAATTTCCTTCTGTTTTTAGTCTATGCAATACTAGCAAATTGGATAAGGGTATGGTATGAACTCTCCTATACCGAAGCATTCAATTTCTTATAATGGCTAAAATATTTTCATTAATAAAAAAATATTCCAAAAAAAAAACGTTTATGCTCATTTTACATTACTAGTTTTTAAGAGGCATTGTGCATGTTAACTGAACAAGCTGCTTTCGTTTAACTATGTCCAGGGTTTGACATTAGTTATTCGTTACTTTAACCTGTCAAATAAATTCTGAGATAAAATCCCTTTTGGATATATTTTTCATCCCTAGGGACGGTAATAATACTAACTTGCATCGCTGCGCCGCAGAGCCTACAGAATTAATGTAATATTTCTCAATAAAACTGACGTATTTATTCATAACAAGCTGTGCCCGCGACTCCGTCCGCGTGGAACCTCATGTAAAAAAATAGTGACTAATAAAATCATAATATTTTAATTCCATTTACTTATCTATCTTTCTCTCGTACTTACGTTGCGTCGTCATTAAAATGACAATAACCTTTGATAGAGTGAACCGATTTTAATGAAACTATGATTAACTGTTACTCGAGGATATGCTATATAGTTTTCTTGGTAAGATTTTATCGTGAACCCAGTACTTTAGCAGTGATGCGTGTCCACAAACACATAAATAGATAGACATTTATAAAAATAATTAAAAGTATATTACTACTAATCCCTACACACCTGCAACAATTTTTGTCACAAAAATGTAAAAAGTATAGACGCATTAGATTTACATTCTTGTTATATATATAGTAAAAGATAGTGGTTGTCCAGTGGTTGAAACTCAATCAAAATAAGGGTTATAAAGTTCTTCATCTGTTAATATTTGGATGTGTTTATGTCTAAATTGTAAAAATATGGAGGATAGAGGTAAGGACAACTATCTCATATGGGGGACATATCGCAAACGTGAAAAATCGTTTAAGAAACAGAGGATAAAAAGATATTTTCTTTATTTTTGGCAACCAATCTTCTAGTAAATTATTATTGTCATTGTCGAGTAGTGTGATATCACAAGTTTCTTCTGATCATTTGAATATTCTAACAAGATGGTGGCCCGCTTGTTAAAACTTTCCAGGGAGTTTTTGAGATAAGTCAGAATTCATGCTTATGGTATTATTTCCCATACACTTAACTTGCGCTCAATAACCGTCAATAACTATATTACGTAAAACACGACCAATATTACAAAATATATAGTTGAACAGCACAAGATTATGAATAAAAAATAAAATCCACTAAATGACATTACAAGATCCCGCCAAAAACTCCTAATCTAATATTATTAACCTACTATAGAGATAGTTTTTTCTTGAGGGCATTACTGTTTGGAACTAGTAAGATTTAAAGAATTCTGTCTGCGTCTTATAGCCTGACTATATAGGAAAATTATGGTTTATCTGATATAACAATACGATTTTGAAGAGTTTAGCAATTACAATACAAATTGTACGCCCAATATGCGCGAATAAAAAATAACGCGGTGCGAGGCGGCGAGGGACGCAATTTGGTTATTTTTTTCTCAAACTGGCTACGCTATTGACCAGGCAGGGTCTTACCAGCTTCACCGGACTACGCAATCTGGGTGCATGACAAGAACTGTACATTATTGAGAAGTTGCGACTTGTTAACGTGTATGTCAGCACAGTATCACACTACGAGACTCGGTCATGTGATAGGCACCTTACTATTGTAATTTATACGGTTTTTAAGCTCACCGTACTGTGTTACACTTATTTAAAATTTAAAAAAAAGTCGAGGCAGTCATAAGGACTACCGACAGAAGTGAAAACTCAAAACAATGGAATAACTTTGTTCTCTTTCGAATTTTAAAATTAGTTATATAAATTTCATATTTTACCTATTGAATTATTATTATATTATAATTACCTATTGAAAGTATTAACATTAGCCTGGTTTAGTCTGATGTACACATCTGTGGGCACTCGGAGCAATAATTATATACATTTTAATACAGTTCATTTAGTCATCAAACATATGATGGCCTGCACAATCTCAATATAAAATGTTGAATATAAGAATCTCAGAAGAAATCTCAATATAAGATGTACACAGGCCGCTATACTACGTGTCGCTAGTCTGACGCAAGTCGTGCAAGTGCAACACGGTCGGTCATGCATACTCGCATGTCATGACGTGAAATCATAACTTCATCTCCTGCCAAAAAACACCGCTCAAAGCGCCTAAAATGTTTTCACTTAAAAAAAATACAGGTATAGTCTATAGTAATAATCTCATTTCGTATTCAATCTCCAACCCTTTATTGAACTATGAACGCTCTTAAAGACTCGTTGATAAGAAGGGCTAGAATATTCTAGACGGCCATTATACGAACAGCGTTCTGCTCGTTAATATTCATGAGTATTTTAGCGAAACAATAAAAGGGACACGGGGCATTGACCTTTTTATATATCAATGATGTTTTAAGGCAGTTTCTGGATTGCTCTATATTACCAATGTTTTTTAACACAACGCTACGACGTGATATTTTCGATTTGTAAAGTTTTCGTTTCCTCTCGGGTTATAACAATACATAATTTTGGATGTACATACTTTTATTATCGACTAGTTGGTGTCCGCGACTTTGTTTACGTGGAGATGGTTTTATTTTTTCTGTGTTTAATCTCTTTAACTGAATTTACTTTATTTTCTTTAGAATTTATAAATATTGCTTAGTTGCTATGCAAAAACGTAATGATATATAGTCTAAATAACGTTTGGAATAGCACTCTATCTATCCCGATTAAACAATAGAGGCTTCAATTTTATTTATATGTATAGACTAGCTGCTCACTTCGGCTTCACGTGGGTGTACTAACGAATAAAATGAGACCTAATCTTACCTTTACAGTCAGACAACGTAGAAAATGAAATGGCAACTAAACAACTAAACGTCAATTCTCTCAATATTTTATGTCTTCTGTCGCACTTTTTATATGGATTTTTTTACCCAAATTTGTCATTTTTCCATACTATATTTCATACAGCATATTCTCAAGTAACATTCAGTCTCTATTTCATTAAATTCAGTTCACTCTATCAATAGTTATTGTAATTTTAATGACGATGCGACTCGAGTACGAGAGAAAAGTAAAGTATTTGGACTTCATATACATTCAGATAACTTTATTAATCACTGTTTTTTTGCGCCAAACAAATGACGTCGCGGGCACAGCTAGTATATATCTATCTTCTTTTATCGTCTATCTATCTATCTATACTATAATAAAACTGTAGCAAAGTCAAATCTGTACATTAAATATTTTTTGAAAATTTTAATCGGGGTAGACTTTGTTATCGATATAAAAGCCAAAAATAATTCTTTTGATAATCTCATAAAACGCAAGGGATTCTCCAGGATAACGGACGAAAGTCAAAAATTTGTAGTTAATGAAATTTTTGACGGATTTTGGTAAATTTTCATTGTGTTATATATAGCAGACAGATTAGCTAAAAAGATAAGCTATATTTCCCTAAGCTACTTTAAAAAAAATACCAAAAAAAGATCGCCGGGATTCGAACCGTCGGCTCCGTCGGACCATATAATGTCCAGTACGTTATAACTGAGCTACGGCTATATGACATCTCTATGCGTAATTATCAACCTCATATGAAAAAAATATGTGTAAACGAAACTGTCACTTATATGTTGTTACATTTATTTTATTGTATAAAAAATGTTTGCTAAACAAAGGTGACAAGATTTTTTCCTAAAACATAAACCTAGATAATAGTTACATTGCATTGTAGAAGATGAATCTCAACTAGAGTTCTATCAGTACGTGTGTTGTTTCGATATTTGATAAAATTACTTTTCTAAATGTTGTTGAGTCTTGAAGTAGTTGGGTTCAGGTTTGTGAATCTAAGATTAAAATAAATCAGTTGAAGTGTATGCAGTTATTTTTTTTTTCTCGAACTGACCACGCTATTGACCTAGCAAGGTCTTAACAGCTTCACCGGACTACTGTTTGCAGTTACTATGTTGTATTTATACTAATATTATAATGAGTGGTAAAGTTTTGTTTTCGAGGAATGCTTGGTACCTACTACTGCTCCGATTTCAAAAATTCTTTCACTGTTAGAAAGGTATATTATCTCAAGTTCAGTATCTCAGTAAAAAAGGTGGTTTGTATGTCAAAAGTAAAATAAATGTGACCAAATTAAAATTGAATGCAGATTTCACGTATACTTTACAAATTATTATAAAACAAACAACTAAAAAAAAATGGAAATTTAATGTAGATAAAGTTCAACTTTTACAGTATGTTACGTGATGAAGTTACAAAGGGTACTGGGAAGACATTTATCGGCAATATATGTAAGTTAGTTTTGATCTTCACTTTGATGACACTACTTTAGGTAATGCTGCGAACAGATTCTAGGCTTATTTTAAAAGATTTCTCACATACCAACTGGGTATATGTTTGAGTGAGTCCCTGGATAGTTTGGATTCACGATTGGAAGTGCTGGATAACGCTGCAATAGGGTTTTAGGTTTTTTAATATTACTTGCGTTTAAAAATACAATTGAAACCGGTAATAACCGATTTGGTGCAGACGAAGTTGCACGGGTCAGCTAGTACTATAATAAAACTGTAACAAAGCCTAATCTGTACATTAAATATTTTTTGAAAATTTTGATCGGGGTAGGCTTTGTTATCGATATAAAAGCCAAAAATAATTCTTTTACAATTTTTGTCTGTCTGCCTGTCTTTCTGTCCCTGTGAACACGTATCACTCTGAAAGTACTAAACCAATTTTGACGAAACTTGACACAGAGATACCTAATATTACAAGGTTAGATCTACTTTTTGTACCATAAAATGTAGGGAGTTCTCCAGGATAACGAAAAACAAAGAATTGTAGTTTGTTGTTGTAAAGATTGTGGAAAAGCTGGTTCTTTAATATGAAAATATATTATGCCCTTCCAAACAGGATTGAGGATACCTGATAGCCGGTTAACGTTGTATTTTTAATGCGCATCACACCTTTACAGGTCAACATTTTGGGAGTGTTCCAGGATAACGAAAAACAAAGATTTGTAGTTAATGTAACTAGACTTTTTTGCGACACCTTAGTACAAGAGCCAGCAACGTTGGAAGAACGAGAATTTTAGAAAAGCTGGTTCTTTAATAAGAAAATATATTATGCCCTTCCAAACAGGATTCAGGATACCTGATAGCCGGTTAACGTTGTGTTTTTTAATGCGCATCACACCTTTACAGGTCAAAATTTTTATTTATAAATAATTTTAGGAACGTTTTTTTTCAGTAACTTTTATACGCTGTTCAAAACATGAATTTATCACTGCCAGATAATTTTGTTATTGACAATAATGTGCCCAAAGATATTCTTTATAAATAAAATAATTCATTTCAAACCATTTTATTTTTTCCATTGCAAAGAATATATTTCATTTTATTAACCATAATGATATTGAGATTTCACCGTAAACAATGAAAAACAACGATAAACGTAGACATATGACTTGGGACTGACGCCATCTTGAATACATGCGTCTATAACAGGCGCTTCCACAATTATCGCTGTCTTTATCACACAGCCAGCGTTGCGCTAAACTATAGCTATAGCTAAGTTATTCCATACATATTATTTTTAATTTACTCTAATTTACTCTCTTTTATATCTAAATAAAATAATATTAAAATTACAACTATCTTAACATGGCTTGAACATACTTTTTTTATTTACAAAAAATAGCACCGGGCACATTATTGTTAATAACAAAAATGTCTGGCAATAATAATTTCATGTTTTAGTAGCGTTTCAAAGTTAGTTAAAAACAAAACATTCTAAATTATATAAAAATCAATATTTTTGCCTGTACAGGTGCGATATGCACTAATAAACGCAACGTTTACCGGCAGCCAGGTAGCCCACACGCTGTTTGGAAGAACATAAAGATATATAAAAAACTGCCTTATTCGAATTCGCTGTCGAAACCGTTGCTAGCTCTTAGAGGAATAATTACAGCAAGTGACAGTTGACGCGCCGTGCTTATATCTTTTTAACATTTATATTTTTCTTCAGTACAATGGAGTATGAAAAAGTTTTAATACAAGTTGAAAATAGTTATGATGTCATTCAGTGTTTAATTTATGATTATTTATTTTAAGAATATATTTTATCGTTTAATTTACAATATAACTCTATCAACTTGATATTTTATAATGTAAACTATACTGACTGTACAGTATACATCTACAAAAAAGGGAAAGGAACTTCGATCCAACTCTGTATCCATATACCTCTCAACCTTTGTTTACATTACCGCCAATATAATATGTAGGTTAGTTTTTATTTTAATTGTACCACTCTCTCTCACATACCATCTGGGATCTGGGTATATGTTTGAGTGAATGCCTTGATAGTTTGGATTTACAATTGGAAACGCTAGGTGTGGCTGCAGTCGGGTTTTAGTTTTATTAAAATTTTTCGCATTTAAAAATACAATTGAAACCGGTGTTAACCGATTTGATGCAGACGAAGTTGCACGGGTCAGCTAGTATATAAATAAACTTATACAGATTTTTTAGTTCATAATGTTTGGAGGGTTATATACAAAAGCTTCAATGATAAAATAACAAGATGCCATTTTTATTACTCTCTAGAGATTCCATATAGTGTTTTATTGTTGTGGTCAACTATTTCCATTTTCTTAAAACTACTTCCAGGCCAGTTATATTTACCCAGAGGTCGTAAACAATGAGTATAATGGTAAAAGTTTAATACCCTTTAGGTGTATAACCTTTCTTTTAGGTATGTAGCGTATGGGAAAATAGTAAAGTTTTTATTATATTGTTAGAATGGATAAAATATCTTCAAATTTTCAGCTATGTTTGTTGCCTCTACAACACGACAAGATGACGTCTCGTCGCTAAGTGTGGTATAAGAAGCAGGTACAAGGCGATAGCCCGACAGGGTTTCTAACTTAGAGGTTTGGTCCCAATATTTAAAGGGTAAATAAACAAAATTTGATTTTTTAAGTGCTTTATATATATGTAGGGGTATTTGACAGAGTTTTTAATTTACTGAGATAACCGAATCCAAACAATTTTTGTAATTATTCTAGTGAGTGTAGTTCAAATGAATATAAAGAAATATACTTAGACATCGTACAAGTAGAAATAAAACAAATAGTAAGTGTTTTTTTTATATTTTAGTCATCATTACATAGTATAAAACAAAGTCCCCTACCGCGTCTGTTTCTCTGTCTGTCTGTCTGTTCGCGATAAGCTCAAAAACTACTGAACGGGTTTTCAAGCGGTTTTCACCAGTGGATAAATTGGTTTATGAGGATTTTTTTTTATAATCCGGGCGGGACAACGTCTACTGGACCCGCTAGTAGTTTATAAAAAAATATATACGCTTGTAGACGTCTGTCAATATCAATGTCATAATTATTCATTTTTATTTTAGAGGGATTTTCAAGTAATTATCGCAATTTTTGGGGTAAATATTTTTAAGAGTTGCTAACTATGGAAACCAAGAGAAAGTTCGGCCACTTTGGCGCCATTGAGCTTGTCGCCATACAGCTGAATGCCTTAAGCACTTGCCAAAAAATCCCTGTGAAGCTGTAAAAACCCATCAGGCCAACAGCATCAGCTTCGTACAGCGCGGTAGTCTAATTGACTGTGTTTTTTATTTTTTTGTACTTAGTAGGTTTTAGCGTGTGACCACAATATCACCTAATGTTAAAAAAAAATGGTGAATACGCTTAACCTAGAAGTGACTGGCTCCCAAGTGCAGCTGCCGGAACACACCAACAGGTGTTTGGCGACAGATTATTAACTTGAGGATGGTAGTTAACCAGGCGGACTTTGAATAAGTTCTATCTGACTAAAAATATGTATTCATCCACAATTAAGTAAGGACCAACCTAAAGGCAGGCACGCATGCAATGTCTATTTAACATGAAGCCATATATATATTGAGATAGATATAGTGGATAGTGCGATAATGTGATATGCGTAAATTTATTAATAATCATGGACTGTATTATTTCTATTCAATTTGAGTAAATCACACAAGAGACTATTGATGCCTGGTCCTCCAAAATAATTCAATTTTACAATAATAATTGTATCCAATAGGAGTCTGCCTCTTAGATCCTTACTTTCAGAATAATACATGATAAACTTATATCTTTTACATCACCAGAGCGAATACTTTTGATGGCTCAATAAATATAATACTATGACACTTTTATTGCTATGAAAGCTTCCCTTATTGACGAAGGGAATGGAAGGAAATATAGGGGCTTACGAGAAATATATTTCTAGTTTTGCTTCAGTGTTAGCTCATTTTTATTTGTTTTTTTTTTATGTACAATATCTACATTAATCCAATTTTGTTTTAGCGTTAGCTCATTTTTATATGTACAACTAGCGGGCCCGGCGGACACAGTCCCAACCTGATAATAAAAAAAACCATTCACAAACGATATACCTAAACCTTCCTCGTGAATCACTTTATCTACTGCTGAAAACCGCATGAAAATCCGTTCAGTAGTTTTTTAGTGTATCGCGAACAGACAGAAAGGCGTGGCAGATGACTTCTTTATCTTATATGTATTAAATTATATATGTATGAGAATGCTCATAAACTTTATACTATACGAAGTTCCGTAGTATAGATACTGAAGTATACATTTACCCATTTTGGTATACTACTAGATCCAGACAGACACTTATACATACTTACACGTACACACAAATACATACCTTCCTTACGTTTAACTCTTAACGCGTAACGAAAAATTTTCCCTACCGTGCCATAAGAAGTCTCACTTCAAAAACTACATTTAAAATACATCACATATGCTAGTGGATTGCTAGAGAACCTCTGTCTTAAAACAAATCATTATCTTCACACTAGTCTCTTTATTATCTTGGTCGTGGAACTGTAACGGTAGAATTTTTGTTGGGCTAATTTCCTTTTCTTATCGTCTAGTTCATACAAAAATAGGAGACGTATTAGATTTGACAAAATTTCCATACTCATGTATGAAAAGCGTTGAAGTATATGGATATAATCGTTAGTAAGTAATGTAATAAAGTAAGTAATGGATAGGAAGCAAGGAGCAAACCCCTTTCTCCTAATCTATCAACTGTCAGGCTCTTGTCGCTCCAGTAGTGTTAGACGTAGCCTTTCTTAAAGATGTCTTACTTCCAATACAGTTAATTTACGTTGTACACGAATTAGACACAGATCACCATCCTGTAGTACTTCAGCTCGGTCAACAGTCTGCCGACCTTCCTATTAAAGTCATCTTTGATGTAATTATTCACATAGCATTCTCATATTTATCACTATAATGATGTGTGTTGTATCAGCGTGAAGCATATTTACTTTTTGTCCGACTATTTCTCATGCCGATTTTAATTGCAAATTATTTTTGAATATTTAAAGGGCCTCTTAACAATTCAATAAGTTTCAAAAGTTATTAATCCTATTTTTTATATTCATATGATGAACTGTCTCAAGGTAAAACAAAGGCAAACAAAACCTTTATACATAAATCTATCAGAACTGCTAACCACCAATTATATCTAGAAACTCGTGTACTCGTTTTTCCTTTCTTTTCCTTTCATAATTGTCAATAATGGAATATACAACATGTAACGATTTTGGAGCTCAACAAATTGATTACAAATAAGTATACAACCGTAATCTTACGCGATGCTTGTGAGATAATGAATCACCCAGGCCATTGTTACACGCAAATATTATTTTCACATACAAAGAAGTGTTTATTGAATAAAGAAAACTTTCATTTATTTTCACTGAGTCGGAAAATAGGTCGACGCGATCGGCCTACACGCTTTGAGAATTTTGGCACAAAAATGTTTATCTAAGCTTTACTAATATATGTTTTACTATAGCTATTTAAGTTAGAATTTCTCTTCTCGTAAACTACTATTATATTATACTAACTTGTGCTCGCGACTTCGTCCGCGTAGTTACCGTTTACGCAGTGCACACAACAGAAGCTCTCAAAAGGAAAAAAAACGATCTTGAAACATTTTTCATTAGTGTTCCGCTCCTATTGGTCCTAGCGTGATGATATATCCTATAACCTTCCCCGAAAAATGAGCTATCTAACACTGAAAGATTTTTCCAAATCGGACAAGTAGTTCCTGAGATGAGCGCGTTCAAGCAAACAAATTCTTCAGTTTTATAATATTAGTATCGATTTTATAAGAGCGTTATTGATGTGACTATAAAGTAGTAAATAAATAAATAAATGTTTGTCATTTCACAAAAATACTATATAGCATCACTTACTTTTCGTCTGCACAACAATTTCGTTTTTTCATCCATCTGTTCTTGTTGAATTTATAGAGCTAACTTAATTGCTCATATCATATTTCTTATGTTATAAAATTTGCAAGTAAACATGTAATCCATTTTATCTTTAATGGATTCTGCGATCTATCTACAACTGACCACGATAACCGCAGTCTTAAGGCCCATAAAATTATATTGCTACTGAGAACAGCATGGGAACACCTCGAACACCTGAACATTGCTGCTGCATATAGGTGTGAATATGATGCTCTTTGCATATGTTGTAAATGGTATACCACTATTTGTTATTGTACACAAGTAAAATGAAAATTATAGCACGAAATCTGAATGTTGTGATAATATTCATATCTTACAGATTCTGGTACCAATTATTCTAATACTCGCGGGCCCGACGAATATTATCCCGCCTTGATATAAAAAAAACCTTGACAACTTATATACCTAAACCTTCCTCGATAATCACTTTATCTACTGGTGAAAACCACATGAAAATCCGTTCATTACTTTTTGAGTTTATCGTTAACAGACGCGACTTTACCGTGTTCGATATATTTATATTTATACTTTACATGGTGATTAAGATAGATAAGAATGTATACAACTACATAATGGAACAATATAGGGTTGCTTTCCAGAAAGAACATTTCCGAATACTGTTCAAAAACGAATGAAAGTAAATCGGGCAAGTGATGCGTAGAGCTCGCGTCCTTAATTACGTTTTAGGTAATTATTGTTTGTATTTAAACCTTTATATTCTCCAGCTGTTACGATGCACGACGGCCTAAGTTTAAATCTAAAACTTTTAATTTGCAGCCGCTCGCGTATTACACAGTATGAAACCAACCACAATTATAACTTTGTTGCATGTTAATGCCAGACGAAATTTGAAATACATTCGTTTGGGAACATTTCCTCGTGACAAATTACAAGCCTAGGTTTTGTACATTTTGATAATAAGTCAATGACTGGCAGTTTTAGTATAAGACCCATACATCTTTATATGTTAAACTAGACCTTAGTATTTGCTATTAATTTCACTTACTACTCCAGTCACTTTATGACAAAATATCTGGACATACGAAGAAACAGATAACCAAATAATCCTATGAAGGTTCTGTTTTTTACTCGACTGTGCAGGAGAGTAATGTTCATCATCACATATATTTCTTTAGACTTTGTAGACTAAACGCTATGATAAATTTTGATATATGAGGCGTTGCTAGATTCGTCTTAAATATGTGGAGAGCGTGGGTTATAAATTATTTGGGTATGACATCCCTATATCGATTTATAAAGAGTTCGCACTCGACTTTTTAGTATTTTTAATAATAACTAGCTGTAACCGCAGCTCCGCGCGCGTTTTTTTAAATTGTAATAAAGAAATATAAAATTGTGAGACCATGTACAATTATAGAAATGCTCTTTAAAGATAATTATAAGTACGACATGCACGCCACCTACAATGACATGTAACGTATACATTAGATATATAAATATTAACAGAGTGTCAAAAGAGGTTTATCATCAGCCCTATTTGGAACCTTAACCCACCATGTAACTACCTCAGTGCCCACTTACACTGTATAAGGAACTAATGAAACAATGACTTAAAGATGTTATTATGATGATTAGTCTTTTTATCTTATCTTTTTAGAAAGACCCCTTCTTCTTCAAAATTACTATTAATAATTATAATGTTGAATTGTATACAATGACTGAGCTTGAGTCTTGAAATCTTGCATAAATATAAATCAAGGTATAAAACTGTATATCTGTCTAAGCAGTTTTTAATATTCGACAATTTAAATAGTGCTTATAGACTTGGAGCTAATATTCTTATACGTTACTATGGTTGCTGAGTTATGTAGACGAAAGCGCGGTAAGTAAATCAAAATGACCGAAAAGACAATATAATTCAAATCACATACATAGATACAGATATATAAATTTCAATTATATTTATTCTTGGAGTCCAGTACAACGCACATTTTATGCACATGTTTACAGTGAACACCATATTTTTGCTAAATTTTATGTGGACGACGTCGTAGGTAACAGCTAGTCTAAAATAAAATAACTTAAATTACTTCCTATAAGGTCAGCTATCTGCCAGTGAAAGTCCCGTGAAAATTGGTCAAACCGTTTTGGACATAAGATTGCGGATGAAGCCACGGTTAACAGCTAGTCTAAATTAAAATAAACTAAATGACTTTTTATAATGTCCGCTATCTGCCGGTGAAGGTCCCGTTAAAAACAGTCGAACCGTTTTGGAGATAGTACTGCGAGCGACGCCATGATTAACAGCTAGTATAAATTAAAATAGCCTAAATTACTTTTTATAAAATCAGCTATCTGCCAGTGAAAGTCTCGTGAAGATCGGTCAAACCATTTTGGAGATAGCACTGCAGGCAAAGCCACGGTTAACAGCTAATATAAACTAAAATTACTGAAATTACTTTTTATAAGGTCAGCTATCTGCCAGTGAAAGTTTTGTGAAGATCAGTCTAACCGTTTTGGAGATAACGTTATGGGCGAAGCCACAGTTAACAGCTAGTATAAATTAAAAGTCCTTAAATTATTTTTTATAAGGTCAGCTATCTGCCAGTAAAAGTCCCATGGAAATCGGTCCAACCGTTTTGAAGATAGCATTGCAGACGAAGCCGCAGTTTACATCTAGTCTAATTTAAAGTAGTCTAAGTAACCCGCTGTAATTTTTTCTATCTGTCAGTGAAGTTCCCGTCAAAATCGAGCCAGCCGTTTCGGAGATTACCCGGAACAAACAAACGGACAGACAGTCCGACAAAATTTTAAAAATTGCATTTTTGTATCAGTAGCGTGTATACTTTCACACTCAATCAGTAAAAAAATGTTATTTTGATGTTACATACAGACACTTCATTTTTATTATATGTATAGATAACTAGCTGGTAGGGACTGGTATGAGCAACTCCATTCCATAAAATAATTTTGTTATTTCAGGCGAACTATGTATTATATCAACATTACTTGTGGGATGTTATTTGTTCTCCTTTTGCTATTTTAAGTTGTGTTTGTTTAATATCATTATTACATGTTATACACTAGGAAAACGTAATTGAAATTTTCCCATTGAAACTTGCCGACCGTTCCGTACAGTCGAACAACAAAGTTCCCCGTTTAAATAGATGTAGATACGGCTTGCACGAACCACGTCAAGTCCATCCGTAGTAAATGTTTGGACGACAAAAACCCTATTACCGTTGAGTGACGGCTGAACCTCCATCACAACCGACACATAATGACTACTACTTGAAGTACACACGTTCATTCAATGGAACTCTTATAATATATTAGTAACCCGCCCCGACTTCGCGCGAGTACAACATAAAAAGGTCAAAGTTTTGTAAATCTAATCATATAATTTTTGTTGAAATTGTATACTGTGATGAGTTATTTTTATATGCATGTTTGGTGCATTGAGTCTTTATATACCGCTATATACTATACAAATTATATAACTAAACTTCCCTCATGAATCACTTTATGTACTGGTGAAAACTGAATGAAGGTCGTTTTTGAGTTAATCGCGAACAGACATACAGACGGATGTGATAGAGGACTTTATAATAAGTAGTGATCTAAAACTAAGAGGTGTCTACAGCTCGAAGTGTGAGACAATCGTCCAATAAAACTTAACGTATTAAAACCTAATCTAAGCGATGTGACTACTACTCGAAATCGGAACACAGAATTAGGTGGACGAGTCCAAAAATCTTTGTATTGGCACCTCACGCTGTTAGTGGCCAGCGTGTCACAATGCTTATATTATTATATTGCAACTTGTCAATTTCCAGGTACTGTAATGACGACTTAACAGTATTAATAGGATATTATTTATTCGTGATGAAATCCATTTTCTGTATAGCGAGTTATCACTCGAATTATATAATCGAATGTTGATTTTTTTTTTTTAATTTTAATTCTGTGTTTATTTTTAAATACGGAAAGGTTGTGTTTCACGATGAAATACTTAAGTAGGTTTTTAAATTAAATTATATCTGAATTCCCTGAACCGAGTCATAATAAATATACGTCTCTTGCAATATAACAAAAATTACGAGGAATGTCTTTTATAGTTATGACTGTATGGAGTGAAAGTTTATTTGGAATAGTAAAACTTTCTCAGTCTTCACATTATATTTTTTTTATTATATGTTTATACGATTAACATAGCTATTTCACATGTAAATAAACTTTTATATACTTTTTTTATAACAGTAGTATAAATAACACATTTATAGTGTCACGTATGTGTATAATTAGTTCTTGAATATCACCGATAGTAGTTTTAGATATTGTAAAAATATTAATAAATATACTTAAAATAGTGGTGGTCTAGTGGGTTGACCAGTGGAATATCATTTCGATGTCCGCAGGTTCGAACTGCTCGTTATATCTGCAGGTTCGCCTGTATGTGGAAAACTTAGAACTGGATTTCTCAGAGTTTGAAATCGTCAATATGCCGTTTGCTGGCGCGGTGATCATGCCCATACCTTCCTTCGGGAAGAGACCTATAGCCCTGCAGTGGGTCTCTTACATGCGGATGATGATGAATTTATTTAACCACGACCAGTCCGACCATCCGTGACAGAATTATCCCCCTTTTCAACCACCTTCAAAAAAGAAGGTTCTGTTTTAAATCCGTATGTATGTATGTGTATGTATATTTGTATATCCGCAGAAACTTCTGATCCGATCTGTATATGGTTTTCATTATTGGATGCTTATTTTTTCAGGAAATGTTTTATTAAATAAGATATTACGATCTGGTGAATATCTTCGGAGATATGTGATAAAACTCTGAAATAACTAACAGCAAATAACTCGCTATTGCTGTAATCGTATATCTATGTATTGTTTTCACTATTTCATAACATAACAACACACCTGTATAGTTTTATATCAAGAAACTGAAAATTGTAAATCAAAAATTGTCAAAGAAAAAACATCGCCTTCAAAAAATACAAACTCAAAACTGTAAAATAATATTTTATTCACACACACAAAAATAATAATATCCAATTACAACATTCAGTCAACATTACGTATTATATATTTATTTTGAAGTAGGCTCTAATTTGAATTTTACGGCAGACAAAAAGCGAAAATCTGAAATACTCTTTAATAAATATGTCTTCTGTGTTTTACATAAATCCATAAGGAATTAGCGTCTACTACAAAAAATACAATAAACTACTATAACTCGATGCTATAGGACGTTATGCTATACAATACTCGGTATTTGATTTTACATGTCAGAGGAAAGAATGAGACGCCCGGCTAAGATCGGTTTGCTTCTGTTTTGTAAATCATTCTCTCTATCGCACAACGCAATGACGGCAACAGACAAAGACAACGCTATACGAAATCGGACTTAGCCAACTATCTCGGTCTTATTCACGACCACAACGTGCCAAATCAAAAGTCGGGTACTGTATTTTATTGTTATCAAGATTTCTATTTTAATGTAACTCAGAAAAGCCACGGGTGGTCGCTAGTCTAAATAAATACATACGAGTATATATGTAAGAATAAAACAACATACATATATGTTTTTACAATAGATAAATTAAATTATAAATAAAATAAGCTTAGAATTAGTTAAACGACGTGAATGAAATTTAGTTTTATTATTAAAGTTTTACATACAATTTTAAGTATAAATTCAAAGTGTTAAACCTTCTAATGTCTTGTTTCATAGCTCAGCGAGAGTGTCACAGAGTAGAAAATTACGAAAACGATACGAGCGTAAAATTTCGCAGGATTAAGATATACGGTGGGTGAGTTTTAAGCTGTGGTGGTATTAACACGTGGGTGTATGCAGATTATACCTATGTAAGTGACACATATTGGATTTAATTATACATTGAATGTAGTACTAAAAGAGTGTACCCTCAATATAATAAGTCAATTATTATCAAATAATTATTGGATAATATATATGTGGCGCAAAAATATTACAGTAAAACGTATTCTTCTTCTTTTTCCTTCTATGCCATATATTGTATACGTTTATAGTCGTGGTAGAATAGACAGGTAGAATATAAACTCTATAACCTCAGGTTCGAACCCTGCACGTAGCATTTTCTTTTTAAATTCGTATACATTTTCTAATTTCAGCTGGTAGCACTATTGACTGACGATGAAGACAAATATCTTGGGGAAACCAGAACCTCAAATATGTTTTTATAGTATCACTGCATGTGGGAAAATATAAAACTGTGCATTTCTTGTAGTTTGAAATCGCCACTAAGCTGCGTCGTTATTACGCTCATACCTTTCCGCGGGAAAAGACGTTGGACCCAGCAATGGGACTGTTACATGCTGGCGTCATTATTATTATTGCAGTAAAGATTTTCTAGAGTGAGGGTTGGTTACCAAAGTAGGAGAGAAAAGTGTCAATTACGATGTGATTTTAAAATTTTAATCTTTACAAAGTGATCCACGATGAACATTTCCTGTGGGAGGTACCTGTTCGTTTTTTACAAATTACAACCCTGTTCAACTACTACGATTTCACGCTCGACATCCGCACTCAGTCTGGTTCATTAAGGTACTTTTTAATTACCCCACTCCCGTGGGAAATGGCGTTCCCCTTACAATGGCAATCTTTTTGAAATTTTCCAGGTATATTTACTCTGAAAGGTTTGAAGATGAAATCTTTTTACAATGTTGCAAATATAACGGACTTTCGCAACGATTAATTTTTATTGGGCTTTTCTATCGGACTAGCCCCAAAATATTGTCGCCCACGCGTAGTCTAAAATCCTCAATTATCTGATAAAACGGCTACTGGGATGGGAAACAATATAGGCGGAGTCGCATGTTAAAACATATATACCTAGATAATACTGTGGAAATGGGGTAATAATAAGGCTATCAGATAATATCTTTGAAATTGGCCTTTGCATCCCTACAGGGACTGGATATGACCCACTTTTCCGTCTAATGTTTATTTTCAATGGCTTCACGCCAAACAGTCCCCTGTAATAACTTTATTGCAAGCCCTGGTACGGTCGGCCAATTCAAAACTGCGTTTAGAAAGTTTAGTTTTGGCAGTCATCTTGAGTTATAATGATATGAATTATCGAATCTATGAAGTAAACAAATTATTACATACGATTATTTGGAAAAGATTAGGATGGACAACTAAAAGATTATGTTATTTTTAACGTCCTGTGAAGCAGCATTGTTAAAAGGACTTATGGAGTGAAAGATTTGATATTGGTATGTGATTTTGGAAAGAAAGCGAATATTTAGTAACTTAAACAATACTATTTGTACAGTTACGTGCATTTTATCAGCCTTTTTTTATGTATAGTATCTCAAAATAAATATTTAATAACATTATGAGTTATAAAATAGTTACTGGTTATAGAAAACGTCTTACCTTTATTTATAGCTGTTTCATCGTCGTCTTGAGATATTTTTATTGGTAATATAAATACACGACTTACGGTAAGTAGCAGCAAATACGTAGATATGGGTAATTTATAAGTTGTTTTATGTAAGTTCTCTCTCAAAACAAGCTAGTACTTGCGATTTGGTTCTGGTAAACCCGATTTTGATATTTTATTACTTGTTTTATCTCAATTACATATGAGTATTTTTTTTTATTTTTGACGTGAAAACTTCTTTAGGCGCGTTGAGCGGTATTTTCTTTGACAGGAGATAAATTTATAATTTCGCCTCGTGACATACTAGTGAGCGTGACCTCTGTATTGCGCTTGCGCGGCTGGCGTCAGACTCGCGACGCGTAGTATAAGAGCCCGTGTATATCTAGTATTGATATTTTCTATTGACATTGTGCAGCCCATCATATGTTTCATTAATTAGTACATTGTATAAAATGTATATGATCATTGTTCGGAGTGCCAATAGATGTAAAAGAGGGACTAATGATAATAATTTCAATATGCAGATTATGAAAGTTTAAATAATTCACACTATAATTATTTTAAATATTTAAAAGAGAATACAGTTTAAATTAGTTTAAATTACATTGTTTTCAGTTTTTTCGAAAATTATCCCGAACATTATACAAACACTTCAATTTATTTATAATACAGTCGTTATTAGAAGTTCTGGAATATAGAAGAATAAAGCATACTGATCGATGCAAGATGCATGTAATATGTGTAGTGCATAGAACGCATCAGTATTCCATCGGTATCTCCGCAATATGTTACCTCGTAATATGAAGTTACCCGAACGCCAACTAATCTCAACATCGTCGTTTGCAATGAGAATTTTTCTCACGTTATATTATCAGTTTTTATTTTATTTCCAGCTGAAAATTATTGCTAAAATATCATTCGTTTTGTTTTACTAGTTCAAACACGTTCAATGGCAGTGCTCTTGGCAGACATTTTGGTCGACACGGGTTGGAATGTAATATTTATTTTGATAAAAAGGGTCTGAGATACTGTTCATAACATAAAGAATATTGCCTCATATAATATTTCTGTAGTTAGAATATGTTAAACTCTGATGGCTGCTCTGGAAACCCCTTAGTTCAATATTACATATGATATACCTATACTTATTATTACATATTATATATACTTGTTAAAAAGATAAACCAGATCGAGTTTCTTGCTGGTTCTTCTCGATGACTGGGTTGTTTTTCGAACCGGTGGTAGTTTTAACGTTCATAAGTGCCTTCTTAGGGCCTAAATTGAATAAAGTGGTTTTGATTTTGATTATAAAACAAAGTTCTCTGCCATGTCTGTCTGTCTGTCTGTTCGCGATAAACTCAAAAACGATTCAACGGATTTTCATGGTTTCAGATTTTGGTTTTGATTTCAAGGTTCAGCTATATATTTTATCAAGGTTTTTAACTAAAACTTCTTTAGACGCGACTAGGAGGTAACTGGACGACAATGCAACGGAAGTCCTTTACGGCAACATGACGAAACGTTTCTGTACCATCCGATTTTTAAATATTTTTGATTTTGTTAATAAATAGTTTAGAAATCAATAGAAATCATTCAAACATTTTTGAATAAAAATTATTAAATTGAATAATAATAAAAATCATACAATAGAATTAATTATGTATATATGGCTGTCATCTGGTTTCGATGTAAGTAACAAATTAAATCAAAGCTTCATTATCTGTAGTGCCATCTATCAGCTAATTAGGAATTTAAATAATACAGGAAATATTATTAGCAACTCCTTGTTATAAAGTAAGTAAAATATAGAAAAGTACGCAAATGAGTTGCTATTAATTCTTGCTGGAGATTTCAATGTTAATTTTCGTTCAGAATAATCTCGACCATTGATTGATTTTCTAGGTGATAAACTAAATGTAACTTTACCGGCATATAAAAATCATAGATCGAAAACTCTCCATTTCCTTTACAATCGCGCTTTTGAATGCAGTTATGGAAAGATGTGATTGCCGTCTTTTAAGGCCTCTCGTCTATAGTACGAGTAGTGACATAACTCGATCAATAGTAAACCATTCCGACAATTTCAAGCCAAAAACTTTCTTATATGGATAATACTCAGGCCTAGACTTATAACCAAATAACTTATTCTAATAATGTTCTTTATTGTATTGACTTTTTGATGGAGTTGTTTCATACTATATATTTGAGTGAATAGAGTTGATTTAAAATCCAGTAATATAAAGTTAATTACCATCTCTTATAACGCCAAAGAAGTTTTACTTCAATTGCGTGTGATGGTTACACGCATTCATTTTTTTTATTATTAACAAGCCGGACAACGTCCAGTAGTATACTGTAATTTTCAGTCCTGTATGTGGATGCCACATCTCTTTTTAACTACCATAAAACTATGTATGATGCTTAGTTTTGAATATAATCGTCGTAGATTTAAAAAAAATCTATGTGAAAAACCTTTTCGGACAATCGCACATGCTGTCATGGAGGTATACGGAATGGTTACCATTGAATTATTTTTAACGCTATCTCTTGATCATATTTAGAACTAGCTGACCCGTGCAACTTCGTCTGCACCAAATCGGTTATCACTGATGCCAATTGTATTTTTAAACGCGAAAGAATTTAATATAACTAAAACCTTATTGCCGCCACACCATCGGTTTCCAATTGTGAATCCAAACTATCAAGGGACTCGATCAAACATATACCCAGATGGTATGTGAGAAATCTTTTAAAATAAGCCTACAACCCGTTCGTAGCAACCAACATATATTGGTGGTAATGTGAAAAAAAGCTTTAAAGGTCTATGGACCCCCCAGTTTCTAACGAAGTTCCTTTCCCTTTTTTGTAGACGTTTACTATACAGTCAGTAGAGTTGACATTATAAAATATCAGGTTGATAGAGTTAAATTATAAATTAAACGATAAAATGTATTCATAAAATAAAATAATGATGAATGAAACACTGAATAATATCATAACTATTTTCAACTTGTATTAAAACTTTTTCACACTCCATTGTATTGAAGAAAAATATAAATATTAAAAAGATATGAGCACGACGCGTCAAATGTCACTTGCCTGTAACTATTTGTCTAAGAGCTAGCAACGGTTTCGAAAAAGAAAATAAGCCAGTTTTTATATATCTTTATGTTCTTCCGAACAGAGTGCGCCTGGCTGCCGGTAAACGTTGCGTTTATTAGTGCATATCGCACCTTTACAGGCAAAAATATTGATTTTTATATAATTTTTGAATGTTTTGTTTTTTACTAACTTTGAAACGCTACTAAAGCATGAAATTATCATTGCCAGACATTTTTGTTATTAACAATAATGTGCCCGATGCTATTTTTTTTGTAAATAAAATAAAGTATGTCCAAACCATGTTAAGATAGCTGTAATTTTAATATTATTATTATTTATTTTTTAATGAAGGCTTAGTCGCCTTCTCGGCTATATCGCCTAAGTGACATACAACTATATAACAATAAGAATGACAATAAACTTAACAATAGCTTATATTAATTTTGTACAATTCTTTAGAATCTTTCGAAGTGGGGTCAGACAATAACGAATTGTACAAACCAGTGTGGAACGAACCAGAAGCATTAAGCCGAGATCTAATATCTTCGTTTTGAACACATTCTGTCAGGATGTGGTGCACATCATCGATGAGATCACAACTCTGGCAGAGTGGTGATAGTACTTTACGCATCAGGTAGGCGAACTTTTTACATGGGATGTGTTCTGAGCGTAATCTTATTCCTGTGATTGCTTCCTGATGGCAAACTTTTTACATGGGATGTGTTCTGAGCGTAATCTTATTCCTGTGATTGCTTCCTGATGGCAAATCGTACTGTCATCAATCCATGGTGACCTTAAGGGGCGTGGCTGAATCGTTCTGTACCATATTCGTTTTGTTTTAGAACGCTCATCAAAGTATTCCTTCCAATGCGAGTAATAGCTATTTTTAAATACTGAGCATACATCCAAGTAAGTTGGTAAAATATTAATAGGAGCATCTTCGGAGGATCCTTCTCTAGCTAAAAGATCAGCTCTTTTATTCCCAGTTATGCCTATATGAGAAGAGATCCATTGTAAAACAATTACTTTGTTCTTTGCTTTGAAATCTAGTAATTGCTTCAAAATAGTGTTTGTAGGCCATCGGTATTCCTCGAAAAGTCGAGGTACATCGCGCTACGTGTTGAAGAACACTTTTTCACCCGGATAAAATAACAATCTTAATGGACTCAGTTGATTGTGCAAATGATAAGGCCCCTGCAATTGCTATTAATTCAGTGTGCATAATTGAAATATTTTCATCAATTTGAAATTTCATAAAAGTTTTGGAATTTGACTCAAAAAATGGGGCTCCTAAATAATTACCAGCTTTAGGTCCGTCAGTGTATATTTTAACAAAATTTTGATAATGTTTATTTATATATTGAAGACAAATATCTTTTATTTTAACAACATCATATTGACGCTTCAGCTTCCAAATACCATCTACATTTATTTTAATTATATTGTGCAAATCAATGTTATCGACCCAGGTGTGTAAAGTGAACATTTCATGTTTTATTCTTGTTATAGAATTTGTTATAGCCGCATGTATTCAAGATGACGTCAGTCTCGAGTCATATGTCTACGTTTATCGTTGTTTTTCGTTTACGGTGTATACGGTGAAATCTCAATATCATAATGGTTAATAAAATGAAATATGTTCTTTGCAATGGAAAAAATAAAATGGTTTGAAATGAATTATTTTATTTATAAAGAATATCATCGAGCACATTATTGTCAATAACAAAATTGTCTGGCAATGATAAATTCATGTTTTTAATAGCGTTTAAAAGTTACTGAAAAAAAATGTTCCTTAAATTATTTATAACCCAAAATTTTAACCTGTAAAGGTGTGATGCGTGTGCGGTATGATGCGCATTAAAAAACACAACGTTAACCGGCTACAAGGTATTCTGAATTCTGTTTGGAAGGGCATAATATATCTTCATTTTAAAGAACCAGCTTTTCTAAAATTCTCGTTCTTCCAACATTGCTGGTTCTTGTACTAAGGTGTCGCAAAAAAGTCTAGTTACATTAACTACAATTTTTTGTCTTTCGTTATCCTGGAGAACCCCTTGCGTTTTATGGAACAAAAAGTATCCTAAATGTAACCTTGGAATATTAGTTATTATTGTGTCAAGTTTCGTTAAAATCGGTTCAGTACTTTCAGCGTGATGCGTGTTCACAGGGACAGAAAGACAGACAGACAGACAGACAGACAGACAGACAGACAAAAATTGTAAAACTGCGGGTGGGAGGACACAACTATAGTGTCCGACTGGATCGCGACCACCATACACTAGGTGTAACACCCGCCATAGTGGCACGCCTTGGCGTGCCGCGTTCCGGGATCAGCCAGTGTATATCCAGTTGCTGAGAGGCTTTCGTGGTAGTAGAATCTGTAGGGAGAATCCGTTAGGGTATATTGTTGGGGGGGATACACTGATCGGTCGGCCAGGGAGACCCGTAGAAACGGTTTTCCGCTGGCCGCCCGCGGTATAGTACAGGGGCCCAATCATGACTAACCACCATGAGAGGCTGCCCCACCATGCCGCGCATAATCTCGGGTAGGATTGTCGTGCCGGTTGGTGACCGGATTTTGGGGTCCCGGCGGCCTATCCCGGGGGGGTACGGGGGCCCTTCCGTCCGGCTGATCAGTTCGATCCCCCTTTAACTTTTGCCGATGATTCAACCTGCTTCCTACAGCAACGAAAGCTTCTCCATCTTCACGTCTCTCTCTTTCCTTCCTAGTATATAACTTAATCTTACATGCCAGTACACAAAAAAATTGCAGGTAAAACAGCGGTGTACAACCCCACCACCGCTTTTTCCATGGAGTTCACTAACATCCGTGGACTTCATGCCAATCTTAATGCAGTCCACCAACACCTCGAGACCGTCCGGCCTGCAATTCTTTTCCTAACGGAGACACAGATCCGCCGTCCAGCCGACTCTTCTTATTTGCACTTCCCCGGATATTTGCTCGAGGAAAATTTTCAGGCTAAAGCTGGGGTATGTGCCTATCTTCGGTCAGATGTGTGTTGTCGCCGTCTGCGCTGCATGGAGGACCCTTCTTTTTCTGTTCTTTGGGTACACGTAGACCTTGGTACTCAAAGCCGTATTTACGTGTGCTTATACAGATCCCATAACGGGGATACTGACACTACTCGGCTATTTGATTATCTTAGCAGGGCAACAGATGATGCCCAGGCGCAATTTCCGACTGCGGAGATGGTAGTCTTGGGGGACTTTAATGCACACCACGAATTGTGGTTGGGTTCCTCCAAGACTGACCATGCAGGACGAATTGCCCATGCATTCGCTCTATGTCATGACCTAAAACAATTAGTAATCCAGCCTACCCGGATCCCGGACATTATAGGTCATGCGCCCACTCTGCTCGACCTTATGCTGACGAGCCATCCAACAGGATATAATGTTTCAGTAGTTGCCCCTTTGGGCACATCGGACCACTGCCTGGTTGTGACATCTGTGCCACGCGCTCTGCCTCCATCTAGTGATAGAATTAAGCGCAAAGTCTGGCATTACTCGTCTGCAGATTGGGACGGAATGCGAGATTATTTTGCATCCATCCCTTGGCGGCAGCGCTACTTTGATGGTAAGGATCCTTCCGTGATAGCCGAAGGGATTGCTGACGAGATACGAGTTGGAATGGAGTACTACATTCCATCATCTGAAATCGTTAGTAATCGGTACGGACGCCCCTGGTTCAATCACGAGTGTGCTGATGCTGTTACTCGCAAGCAGGCCACATATCGTGCTTGGATCAAGGGTCGCGCAAAAAAGGATCCCAACATCAATAACCTCAAAGCAGCTTATAACAGTGCCACCAAGTCATGTAAAAGGGCCTACATCAGAGCTGATGCCCAACGAGTCTCCCGTATTGGCCAGAAACTCGTAGATCATCCGACTAACAGTCGAGCCTACTGGAAGTTGGCCAGATCGGTACAGGCGAATTTCTGCCAATCATCACTGCCACCACTGAGGTACACAGATGGATCACTTGCCCAGAACCCACGTGAGAAAGCTAATTTATTAGCCAACATCTTCGCGGCTAATTCTCGACTCGATGATCGCAGCACCCTACCCCCAGTTATACCAAGAACCGAGTTCACAATGCCAGATATCCGTATACGGCAAAGTGACGTGCGAAAAGAGCTGCTTTCACTTGATGTTCGAAAAGCCAGTGGTCCAGATGGCATCCCACCTGTTGTCCTTAAGAAGTGTGCAGCCGAGTTGTCCCCAACACTAACACGTTTATACCGCTTATCCTATCGCTCTGGTGTTGTGCCCCAGGTTTGGAAGGAGGCCAATGTGCAACCGGTTCCCAAAAAAGGGGACCGTTCAGACCCCAACAACTATCGCCCAATCGCTATCACCTCAGTGTTATGCAAGGTCATGGAACGGATCATAAATACACAACTTATCCGGTACCTAGAAGAGCACTCCTTAGTTAATGATCGGCAATATGGCTTTCGTCCGAAACGATCAACGGGTGATCTTTTAGCGTACATGCTGCATCGCTGGGGGGAGACAATTGATAAACGTGGCGAAGCCGTAGCAATTAGCCTCGACATAGCAAAGGCGTTTGATAGGGTTTGGCACCGAGGTCTTCTATCCAAACTTGAAGCATACGGTCTCCACGGCAGCCTGTGTAGATGGATCTCCAGCTTTCTACATGAACGCAGAATACGTGTCCTCGTTGATGGACACAGCTCGCAGTTCATGTTAGTTAATGCAGGAGTTCCTCAGGGCTCTGTACTTTCCCCAACCCTGTTTCTAATGCATATTAATGATATGTTAGCCTCTGGTTGCATTCATTGTTATGCAGACGACAGCACGGTTCATGGTGGATTTTGCAGTAGACCCACGGTTAGTCGTGGTGAAACTGACAGAATGCGGGCTGATCTTGTTACTGAGCTCAACCAGTCCTTGGAACTCGTATCTCTATGGGGAACAAGTAACTTGGTTGAGTTTAATCCCAAGAAAACACAGGTTTGCGTGTTTTCCTGTAAAAAATCCCCCTTTTCTCCTATTCTCACTCTTCAGAACGACTTTCTTGCAAAACGTGACAGCCTAAACATCCTAGGTATCAATATCCGCCACGATCTTAACCTCAGGGACCACATAGGGAGTGTTATCTCTAATACATCTAAGAGATTGGGCATCCTTAATAAAGTGCGACGGTTTTTCACGCCCGGTCAGCTATACCTCCTCTATAAGGCACAGGTTAGGCCGTGCATGGAATACTGTTCGCATCTCTGGGATGGTTCTGCTCAATACCTCCTTGATGCACTAGACAGGTTGCAACGACGGGCTGTCCGTATTGTGAATGATGCAGACGTTACTAACAACCTTGAACCGCTTCAGTTGCGAAGAGACATAGCCTCACTGAGCGTCTTTTATCGTCTGTATCATGGTGAGTGTTCTGAAGAGCTGTTTGACCTCATTCCATCTTCTCCTTTCCACTATAGAACTACACGGGCGGGTACGCGTCTCCACAGTTTCACAGTAGCAACCATTCCGGCAAGAACGAAGAAGTTCGAAAGCTCCTATTTTTGTCGTGCTGTGAAGATGTGGAATCGTCTCCCAGCCAGTGTGTTCCCTTCCTCGTATGACATGGGGTCCTTCAAACGAGGCGTGAAGAAGCACTTTTGCAGGTCGGCATGATAGCGATGACTGCCATTGCTATTTAACATTGACAGTCGCCGTTGTTTATGGACTGTACTGTACTTTCCATCAGGTACAGTGCAGTCATTTTGTTGAACCAGTGTAAAAAAAAAAAAAAAAAAAAAAAAAAAGATTATTTTTGGCTTCTATATCGATAACAAAGTCTACCCTGATGAAAATTTTCAAAAAATATTTAATGTACAGATTTGACCTTGCTACAGTTTTATTATAGTATAGATTACATTATTAACTATTCACGGTTTAAATATTTATTTATTTTTACATTATGTTTGTTCTATCCTACATAAATAAACCAAGAGATAAACTGTTAATATCATGGTTTAGTAAAAAACCCCTTAGAAATGAATACATAATTTAATGATACATTTTAGATAAAAATTGTAATTTTACATTACATAATTAGTTATTTTACAAGCTCTGCAATAAATTCAATAATTTTTAAAACTTATGCGGCCAAACTGTCTGTTGCCCTTGCTTCATAAGGTGTACATTCCTTTGTATGGAATTTAAAACATTATGGTTCAATTCTTAATTGGCTGTTTGGATTAATTCCCTTGCCCGTCCTATTGGACGAATATTATTACTACTACCATTGGAGTTTTTGGCGGTATCTTGAAATGTCATGTAGTGGACTTTATATGTTACTATTTGTTACCCGCGGCTCCGCACGCGCTTTTTTAAAATGTATTAAATAAATGTAAAATGATGAGTAGGTGCGTACATTACAGAGATGCTTTTTCTAAAAGTTTATTAAGTACGACACGCACGCCATCTACTGTAACATGTAACGTGTACATTAGATATATGAATAATAACAATGTATCGAATGGGATGGGATTTGTCATCAGCAACGTACCTGAAACTTTAACCTACAATACATCACCCTCAGTGCTCACTTAGACTATATAAGAAAGTAATTAAAATTTTATGCTATACATTATCGAACATTATGTGTTAAATCTTTTATTATACAAGTATAATATGCCCGTATTGTGAATATAATTAAGTTAGTCTTATACTTTGCTATAATGACTGGGTTATGTAGACGCAAGCCCGGAAAATAAAACGAAATGGCCGCCAAATTGATCAAAAAGATGATATAATTTAAATTACATACAAACATATGACTTTCAATTATGTATATTTATTCTTGAAGTCCAGTAAAGCAAACGTCTCACGCGCTTGTTTACAATAAACAACATATTTTTGATAAATTTCACACAGACGAATGCACGGGTAACAGTTCAACAAATAAAATAAAATATGTCAGCCGCTATAATTTCGGATATCTGTCAGTAAAATTTCCGTTAACATAGGTCCAGCCGTTTCGGGCATAATCCGGAACAAACAAAGAGACAGACAAAATATAATAATATAAAATCCATTCGCCCAAAAGTTATTTTAATTTCACATACACACACTTTATTTTTATAATACGTAATAGATTACAAATAAAAAATTGGAAACAAAACAAACGTAAAATAAACATTTTGAATAGAAAGACAAAATTAACTTTAAAAATGTTTGCGATAGAAAGTTATTACGTTACCATGGCAACGTATATAATACTAACCATAACACGCAGTTACAAGGAAAAAACACCCCGATTTTGAAACGTTCTTCATTAGTGATCCGCTCCTATTGGTCTTAGCGCGATGATATATAGTCTATAGCCTTCCTCGATAAATGAGCTATCTAAGACCGAAATAATTTTTCAAATAGCACCTTATAGTTCCTGAGATTAGCACGTTCAACCAAACAAACAAACTCTTCAGCTTTATACATTAGTATAGATTCATAATCTTGTATTATTTAGCTCTTATTATTGTCTTGTTATTGTAAATAAAATACATTCACAATAAATAAAGAACTTGCAATAAAAATTCCTTCCATAGAAACAACATTTTCGAAGTACCCTTCCACTTGTAATAATAACAAATATAAACAAGAAAAAGAAAATAACGAAAAAAAAAAGCAATAACATGTAATTAACAACAACAAAACTATTCTGAATGCGACTGTACTGCAAATAGTAATAACAAGACATAAGTGTTAACGCAGGTACAATAGAGGGCGAGGTATGAGCGCGTCTACTTCAGAGAACGGTGAAAAAGTTTGACGCGGACTATAAGTATATATTTTAGATATCAAACCAGCCTCATCAAGCAATCATCTCCTCACGCACAGGTATATATAGAACATCTTTTTAATGGATTACATCTATCACATTTCTCACTATCTTCTATCTCTATCTCTATTACATCTATATCTTCTTCTATACATATAATAAGAATGTAAATCTAACGTGTCTGTCCTTTTTCGATTTTCGTAAAAAAATTGTTGCAGGTGTCTAGGAATAAGTAATAAAATACATTTCAATCATTTTTAGAAATGTCTGTCTGTCTGTCTATCTGTCTGTTTGTCTATCTATCTGTCTGTTTGTTTGTATGAACACGCATCACTGCTAAAGTACTGTGTTCACAATAAAACCTCACCATGAAAATCATAAAGCATATCTTCGAGAGTAACTTAGTCTATGTTCCATTAAAATCGGTATACTCTATCAAAAGTTATTATAATTTTTAATGACGGCTCGAGCTAAGTACGAGAGTACAGTAGTAATAAATATTATAAAGCTGGAGGGTTCGTTTGTGAAGTTAGTTGAACGCGCTAATCTCAGGAACAACTGGTCCGGTTTGAAAAATTCTTTCAGTGTTAGCTTCCTCATTTATCGAGGAGGCTATAGGCTATATATTATACGCTAAGACCAATAGGAGCGGAGTACCAGTGATGAATGTTTCAAACTCATGGTCTTTTTCCTTTTAAGAGCCTTCGCTGCGTGTTAACATTAGCCCAAAGTAACTATTCCACGAAGACGAAGTCGCGGGCAGAAGCTAGTATTAAATATATTTACGACCTATCAGAAACTGAAGAATTTAAAAAAAATGTAAAGAAAGCAAGCGTTTATTTTTGTACCTATAGTCGCAAAAACTGAATCATATCGACAAAATGGGCATATTGTACGTATATAAGAACATTTTGAAGACATGTTGATATATAATGTATAGTTTGAATTTTCTTGATCCGGTGACACTGTGAAGGCCAATTAGGCCAATAGCGTTCGTCAGTTTGAAAAAATTAAAAAAAAAACTTGAAATATTTATTAGGTGTTTCTTATGTAGTGTAAATGAACACCGAGGAGATGTTGATGATGATAAATCCCTTCTGGAAAACTGTTAGTACATACAAATCATCATTATAATTACATAGCATAAAACAAAGTCCCCTACCGCGTTTGTCTGTCTGTCTGTTCGCGATAAACTCGAAAACTACCGAACGGATTTTCATGCGGTTTTCGCCAATGGATAAAGTGATTCATGTGGAAGGCTTTGGTATACAATTTCTCAAGGGTTTGTTTTTATAATCAGGGAGGGACGACGTCTGTCGGGCCCGCTAGTTTAATATATGAAAATCAGTGTTTGTTTCTTATGAACTGCCGTGTTGTTCTTCTGGTTATATACCTTTGTTAACTTATTGTCGTCGTACTTAAAAATATGTTTGAAGGGGTATTACTGTAGTTCTACATGTTCTTACATTTATCCATTTCATTAATTACAATGTAAAAAATGTAATGTAATGTAAAAAAATGTGAGCGGAGCCGCGGCTATTAGCTAGTTTTTATGATATTGTATATGATATATTGTAGGTTTTAAACGTTTTACTGCAATTCCACTTGATTTTAAATGGCGATCTGATCTATGTTGGTAAACACAGTAGACCTAACGGAGGACTGTCTCACAAAGGCAGCTGCAGGAACACAACTGTTGGTGTTTGACCACAGATTCAATTTAGGGTTGTAACTAACCAGACGAACTTAGGAAAAGCCCTACCAGCATGCTGCTATGGTTTCATCACGATCTTTTCCTTCACCGATAATTCCGATACTTTTTGGCTTATAGATTGAATTGGAACTCATATAGAGCATCAATTGCCACTGAAAAGAAGCCTGTTTATGCATTATAAACAGAAGAACTTTGCGAAAATGCACTTAAAAAAAATTTGAAGCCGGCATATTGTTGTTTCGTAGGAAAAACGTTTTTCGCTCATTACATTGATACAAACAAATCCCCGCAAATATTTGTGTCACAGGAATATAATCGTATAAAACGGTACAACAAAGAAGGATGACATCGTTAAATTCATCGCAGCCGGTAAAGGGCGGAGCGTAACAGCGCCATCTTCTGGTACGAGGGTGTCGTTCTTACGTAAGTGCACCGACAATGGAGTTAGCTAACGAACGGTACAGACGAGCGTTTTTTTTAATATAAGCATCAAATCAAATCAAATCAAAAATACTATATTCAGTTTAGGCCCTAATAAGGCACTTATGAACGTCAAATACTACCACCGGTTCGGAAAACAACCCAGTCATCGAGAAGAACCGGCAAGAAACTCGATCGGGTACATTTTTTTAACATATATTTCCAATACATCATACAATGCTTTTAGTGGATGCACAGAGAGGAGTCAATTCCAGACATCACTATCATTCACATACTGATCCACTCTATAATATCCTTTTGAAACTAAAACCCGTTTGACGTGGCGCTTAAATTTACAGTCCGGCAAATCGGTAACATGCTTTGGGACTTTATTGTAGAACCTAACACTATTACCTAAAATACTATTACTGGTTTTGCTAAGTCATCAACCGCACAACTAAGTCCATTATCTTTTGTATATAAACCAACTAGTCTTCATTCGTTTAAGATAAATTACTTTGTTTTGTCACGTAAAGATGATCACAGTGATTTAAATATAAAGGTCCAATGAAATACGTTAGTTTACTAATAGTCATTTTGTGTCGATTTTTAATGAAATCGTGTATTCAAGTTAGTAAAAATAATACAATATTTATTGGTCAAAAACGCAGCCACATTCTTCATTTCCTACCGTAGATATGATTTATTATTACACCCCTAAAAATTTCGTTAGAATACCAATTGTTTGAAAGCATATTATATGAAAGTAAAAATACTTTATCCAATTTAGGTCCCGAGAAGGCGCTTACAAACATCAAAACTCTATCACGAGATGGGCAAACAGTTTTTATTGTATGTATTTTTTTAAAGTCAATGTAATTACAATCGTTTTTGCGGATAACGTAATAATAAATTAGTACTGTCCACATATTGAGCCATCGCATAATAGCCTTTTAACATCAAAACCTACTTGACATGAAAAGCTTGAACTTACTATTCAGCAAATCTGTAATGTACTTTTGGAGTTTGTTTTAGAACTTAAAAAAATTGAAATTGAAAAGTTTGAAACGTGGAATAGCCAATTTGTGATTGCTCCTAATATGAAAATCATCTCGCTGTAGGTCGTTTACTATATTGTATAATCTTGAAATTTTGATTAATTTGGTCTATAGCTACGTATAAAGGCTACACCTATTTTTTTTTTGTTAATATTTCTATATTTAAATGCTAGAGCATCGAATTACCAAATTTTATCGTGACCATTCGATCATAGAGTTTATTTTGCAGCTAAAAATCGTAAAGCATAAAACGCACAATACAAACGGGACGTTACAAGCGTTCGTCTGTAAAGTCTTGCACGTAAGACCGCGCACAATCCGTTTAAGGTAATGCTCTCACACACACGACCTAGATTTTAATTTTATACTCGTATTGTTTATAGGTTTATATTTAAGCTCCTTATGACCTGTTTGTTTTCCAGCTACGTGTGCATTTACGGGTATTAAAAGGAAATAACTACAGCGATATCGAACAAATGTGCTCTTACTACTTTAGATAGTGGACTTTAATCGTCCTAGAAATACTCTTTTCAAATCACATTCGATATCATGATGAAGTAGGCGATGTAAGTTTGTACGTGGAAACTATTTAGGAGTTAATAAATGAATAAATATTTTTGTGTTTATCGTAAACGATACTTCAGTTGGACGAAAATTGATGTAATTATATCTATATACTATACTAGTTGTGCCTCGTGATGGCACTCGCATCTAATTACTCCCGCGCGTCTTATAGCCCGCTCGCACTATTACATCATTCTCGTTTAGCGTACTTTCTGATATGCACTCGGTATGGTGCATGCGGTATGGTATATGCATTTCATTTTGCAATAGTTATAAAAAATCATAATTAACAAATTAATAATTTTTTATGAACTTTTATCGCAGGATCTTATGAAGTATATATACCGCAAGGGCTCCACGAAGTTTAAAATTTATAGGCCAATTATTTATACCTTTTATCCCATTATTTATGCCAACGGAGATTGGGAAAAAAATTGTTAATTAACAATTGAATAACTTTTTGAAAAATGGTGATAAAACTTTTTTTTCTACGGGGCTCGATTCATTCAAGTGTTCAGAAGCTACTAAATTTTTTTCAAATTTTTAAAATGACATTCTATCTTATAAAAAAATTATTTCTTTTGATAAACTCTCTTTAGCGGCAGCGCGCGCATGCCGTAACAGCAGCGCGGAGCCCTATTTTCAACGTCAAATTAAAATTATAAATAATGGAGATATAGTTTCGGGAGTCGAGACTTTTTTATCGGAAATTTCCTCCTCTTTAACGAACTTTTTTCAAAATTGCTTAAATGTTAATATTTTTTGAGTTATTAACGAAAAACTAAATATCATTTTTTTTGCATCTCTTTTTGTTAATAACAATTGCAATTTTTTGCCTGCCCCAAAATCCTTCAAAAACATTTTTCTAGAGGTGATTTCGAATCGAATGAGCTGCCGCTCATATTTTTAGGACCTTTATCACTATTTATCACGTTTTTGAACTTGTTGACTAGACTATCTACCACTGATTTATCATTGCTTCAAACTCCAATTTCTGAGATATAAAAAAGGCTTATTGGAATTGTTAAGATTGACTTACGGACAGCGCAACGCTTAAACCAGTTGGTCTAGAAGCAATAAATTTTGTACTGGAATTTCTTATTAACGTAGGTCAGCTCTTAGAAAGAAATTTCGGCATTTTCTCCCCTACGCAGGTTGAAAATTGGATGATTCTTGAGATTTATTGGAGCGTGGCTAATAAACAAATATTTTTTTCCGATCCTGCAAATATTTGTACGTGTATTTTTATACAAGCTAAGATCGTTGTTTATCACATCCTGTGGTATTGAAGCTAGTACACACATTGTTTTTTTATGAGAGCTCGACAAAGTGACTGCTTTGTACCTTACGCTAAGTACCGGGCAATCCAAAAACAGATGTTATTTTAATATTTATGAGAAGGGATCTGTGTGTACATATTCGTTCCACTAAAAGCCTAGACCCTTGTCAATATCGAAGCTTCAGTAAATCAACGTTAGTATCGACTTAGGTTTCGTCTGAATATGACAAAACTGACAATTTTCTTTTAAGGATTTTTTCGTATAAACATTATTTATGCTCTAACAATGTTGCAATATTCTTATTTGGACTTTCATTAAGTTACTAGTATCACTACATATTATATAAAAAAAATCCTTTGCCACGTCTGTCTGTCTGTTCGCGATTAACTCAAAAACTACTGAACGGATTTTCATACGGTTTTCACTAGTAGGTTTAAGTACATAATTTGTAATAAAATGATGTAATTTATTAATAGGGCGGGACAACGTCCGCCAGGCCCGCCAGTGAATAATAATTTCCTGTTCAGAAATGTACTTCTAACAATTTTCGATTGAGCGGTGCTGTACGTTGCTGTGTTGGTGAAATTGTAGGCAGAGAGCGAGAGCGAATACGGCAGAGTTTTTTTTAAAGTGAAACTTTTATTACGTCGTCTCAAATTTTTTCGTCTGTGTGTTGCATGCCGCGTGATGGTCGGCCGCGGAGTAGGGATAAAGTGAAAGGCGCTCGTCAGAGCAGCCAGGGCCAATATGGCGGCGCCTATAATTCACCGCAGCTGACCGTGTAGTGTATTATTAGTTAAATGTCTATAGTGTGAAAAAAAGTTTCACTTTTACCGTGGTTTCATAAAACCACACAATCTTTTTTATTTCTATTTTTTCCAATTGAGATAAAGGCAAAGATATCTAGTCCATGCAGACAAGTCAGAAGTCACATCATAATTATCAATTCTGGAGCGTCTTGTGATAATTTCAATACTTAAACAAGATGGTCGCTCCCTTGTTAGAAATGTCTATGGCGTTTTTGTGCTCCGTGGTATTGTTTCCCATCCAATTTACTTGTGAACAGTAACCAAACTATATTACGTAAAACACTACAAATTTTATAAAATATAGAGCTAAATAACATAAGATTACGAATAAAATATAAAATCTACTACACAACAGATTAAGATTCCGCCAAAAACTCATACCACAGAGTATTATAAATATAATGACAGTTCAGTGTTGCCATTACAATATTTGTAATAACCTACAACGGATCATACACAATATGTACATACTACGTATTAATAAAATATTTGGCATTTATGAACTTTTTTTTTCTTTATTTATAAATGAAGTTTGCATTCACCATTCACCAGTAAGCATTCACCCCAGTGATTAACAACAAAATAAAAAAAATTGTACACAAACAGTAAATAATATACCGATTTTTCAATCTACACATAACCAGGCTGTAAAGTATTCTTGCTTCGTCGTATTTCGGGAAAACAAGAATGGCATTACATAAACCCACAGATCCTAATGAGTCATTCATTTTATTCTCTAGTGCTACTCTTGGGGCATGGTTACGTCTGCATTCAGTCATAATGTGGTTAACATCTTCTACAACATTGCATATGTCACAATTTGGCGACGACTTCAATTTTATTAAATATAAAAAGCTATTTAGTGGAATATGCCCTGAACGGAGTCGAAAGGCAGTACTTAATTCAGTTCGACTGATTTTAATTTTGTCAAACCAGGTATAGCGCAGTATAGTAGGTTGTAAGGTTTAGTACCATATCCCTTTGTTAAGTGATCGCTCGTCGATGTATTCCTTCCACATTTTACGACAATGTTTTCTTATAAGATAAAGATGATCAGCATAGTAAGGTATATAATTCAATGGTATAATGGTAAGAGCATCTCTAGCCAATTGATCCGCTTTCTCATCTCCCGTCAAACCTATATGAGACGGTATCCACTGTAAAATGACGTTTTTATTTTTTGAATTCCAATCGTCCAATAACTTTATAGTTTTGTATGCTATCGGTGTTCCTCGAACTCGCGAACTATTAATTTAATAAAAACACAATCAACTCTTTCAGAAAAAGATCGTATCGTTTAAATTTGCCATGACACAATATTTGCTATCGTTTTGCTCTTAGGAGACCATGTTTTCCTCAAGAAAATATCCTATATCAAGAAGTGGGCCATTCGCGCAAGTAATGAATTGAAAAGCCGACTTATTTTACTCAGTAATTACCAATTAGGTTATAATACCGTCACATTTGAATAAATTATATACCTTTCTAAGGAAAGTAATTTGAATGGCTCGGCATACAAAAAAATTGCTGCATATTCGTATACTCAGTTGGTACGCTTGTAAGGGCTTAATCTCGCTCTACCTGACTCGCAAAATCCTAACAATGTACCTTTGAACGAGGCTAAGAAAACATTAAAGCGAACGCTCTGCGTAACTGCCTGTAACACTGTCGCGTAACACATAGCTCGTGAAAATTTAATTATATTAAATAATTTAATTATATTATACATATAATAAGAATGTAAATCTAACGTGTCTGTACTTTTAGATTATTGTATAAAAATTTGTTGGTGGTGTTGCTGGTGTCTAGAATTAAGTAATAAAATACATTTCAATCATTTTTAAAAATGAATGTGTGCCTGTCTGTCTATATACCATTCTTAGTAAAAAAAATCGTAGCTGAAATTATTCAGTAAGTTTTATTTATAGCTCCGAATAAAATTTATCAAAAACTTGTATATAACCTAAACTAGATTCCGTTCTAGAGTGTATATACATAGTATTACATCCTACTATTTTTTCTTAGGTTTAGGTGTCGCAATTAACTCGTATAAAACATAATTGCGATAAATTGTATGAGCGCAACCAAATATGGAACGAACAATTTGCTTGAACGAAAGTTTGTTAATTGTTTCTGATTCCTTTACTTTTTACTTTAAGACCCAAAATACTTCTGACTTTATAAAGTTTTTATTTGTTTGTTTACTTTTTGTTTCGGGTATTTTTAAACGATCTCCGTTCTTTTTCATGGCTATGAATATTATTATTATCCGACTGCCCCGAATGAAAGTAATGTTTTTCGTATATATGTAACTATGTCTTTGGCACGTTCCGAGGCATAAATGGCTTGATGATTTTGAACATATAAAATGTCTATAGATTCGTCTTGTTTGAGTGATATAGGCCATATAACATTTAAGTATTACGTCTGAGAAAGCGAAAAGAAACGTTTTCTAGTCGGGGTTTTTGTTTTGTGTAATTCTAGTTATTGTTGACTTTTGAAAACGATTAGTCCAACTTGTTACGCCATCGCTACACACCACAATTGCTGACTAAGAGTTCCAGTCCCACGATGGGGGAGGTTAAAAAATATTACCCATCAATAAACAACAAAATATAATAAAAAAAAAAATGGCGAGTTCCCAATTTAAAGGTGGGGGAGGTTTTAAAAAAAAAAAAAAAATTTCACAAAAGGGGAAAAAAAATAGGGGAATTTGGGGGGTTCCTCCTCTTTTCCCACAATTTTATATAAAAAAAATTGAAGAAAAAAAAAAAAAAAAAGAATTAACAAAAAAATATGAATTATTTATTTTTTTATTTTTTTTTTTTTTGGGAGTCCAAAAGGGGAACTCACAAAAAAGGTTTGGAGAGAAAATAATAAGGAAAATCTTTTTTTTTATATTTTTTTTTTTTATTTTTTTTTTTTAAAAAATAATTTTTTTTTTTTTTCAACTAATAAACAGACAATACACAAATATTTATGTTTTATTATTTCTTCCGGCTAATGTTGAGTTTGTGAATTATTAACATAATAGAAATAATTGTTACAACTAGGTCATATTTATTTAACCGTCTTCCAAATTTCAGTTCCAAATCAGCATACATATGCTACAATAACTCGTAATTTTTGTTAGAAAGTTAGTAAAGTAAACCTTCTAATGAATTGAATACACTTTAGATGGTATCGAAAACTTTGACGTAATGTTATATAAATCAAATCTATTTCATACACAACATTAACATTAAATTTGAACATTTCGGTGTGACAGTCGGAAAGAACTCCGCCGACGTATGCTGTAATGAATTCGGTGGTCTCTCTGTTCATTCTTAGAAAGGAAAACCTCGACAGATTTTGAAAAGATTTTTCTCACAAATTACGTCGTAAGTAGGGTGTGCTTCATAAGTAATAAAGTATACGGAACGAATACTTAATGAGTAAGGTATGTCGGGTCGAAAATAACAATGGTGTCTATGTGAAAATATGACGTCATGGTTATGATTTAATCGATCAATCCGCTTTTTGAATTTACTTGACTGAAGTATATTTTGGTAAATTTGAATATATTTTTAAATAATAATGTTATTGTAATAACTATATTTTTGTATCTAAAGTTTCATCAAAATCCGTTCTGTAGTTTTTGTGTGAAAAACTAATAAAAATCCATCCATCTTAACAAACTTTGTCGTTTGTAATATCAATAGAACAATACCTAAACCAGGGAACAACTTATGGTTAAATTTCCTAATATAAATCAATCAGTGAACACATTTCAACTGTGATAAATATGATATCATATTTATATACGATATCACATCATAACCACACGTATGATTCTAAATCCTATGAGCAGCATTGTAAATTGCACCATTTGCTACCCCTGGATTAACGACGTATGATTGCTGACATTTCTTTCCTTTTAAAAATTGGCCGAAACAATGTCAAATATCCAGATTTCCTCTCAAAAATTTCTTTAAGGGCTTCATCTACTGTTCTTCATCATAGCTCGTTGATATATGTGCCTCAATCAAATACCAATTATAGAAAGGATAGTTATTTTTTGCGAAATTGTTGTAATTATAATAAACTTAGTAAAGAATCTAATTTAGATCTTTTTAATACTCCAACTAATGCAGCAAAACAGGCGTTCATCAAAACATTCTTTGATCAGGTTGCGTAATATGTAACTTTTCACTGTGTTTTATTTTTATAATTTTTTTTTATTCAGCACTTAATATCTTCTTGTAATTATTTCATTATCTGTTAGGGAATATTTTTAATTAGCTTTAAGTTAATTATTGTATGCTAAATTATGTATGAAAAGCTGTTGATATACCTTCGAATAAATAAATAAAAAAAATTGTCAAAAAAATCTGATATTGAATGATTCTTTATCTATAGAACCCCGTGTTTGCATACAATCTCGTCATAAATCACTTGATTTATAACGTTTATACCTTTACAGCACCGCCGTTAAGATATCGATAGCCCATCGCAGAAGTGAACCTTTTAACGTATCTAATGAAATAAAGGTATAATCGAGCCGCACCCCGCCATTTTCTAACTAAGCACCTCGGCCATTCCATCGTACGTTCGGCCAATATGGCGCCGTTTCCGGGCGCGGCGGAAGTGGCTCGCTAACACCGGAAGTCAATTTGTCGGTCGTCTCTGGAACGGAATGCTTTATAAGCCCAGCTTGGGTGGCGTTTGGTAATTTACAATTACATACTTGTTAGTATTTTTATATCTGTAATTAGTTGTGCCCGCGACTCCGTCCGCGTGGAACCGATTTTAATGAAAACAAAACTAAATATTACTCGAGGATATGCTTTATGATTTTGCCGGTGATGTCGATGATGGTTTTATCGTGAACGAAGTACTTTAGAAGTGATGCGTGTGCAAACACACTGACAGACATTTCTAAAAATGATAGAAATGTATTTCATTACGTATTCCAAGACACCTGCTACAATTTTGGCCTGAAAATCTAAAAGTTTAAATTTACATTCTTATTATATGTATGGATATAGATAACCTGTTTGGTATATAAATAAGTAATATGTCTATTTTCATATATTGAAAGCCTTACATATGCCATATGTCTTACTGTTAAATAATAATACTTTCTTAGATTCTTTTATTCTTTATATATGTTAGCATGAGACTATAATCTCACTCAATATTATATAAAGATGTGGCCTACAATGGTATTACACTAAAGAACTCCAACGTTAAACTGCCGAGTCACTATAAGAATTTGACGACAAATATTCAACTAGAAAGCTGTAGTTAGCTGGGCTGAAATTAGAAACAAATCTATCTAAAAATCTAAAAAAAAAGATGTTTTTCCTCAAATAAATCTCAGGCTCACTATAGGGACTTACAACTACGCCGTTTTTGTCTCATACAAACATAATGGTAGTACAAGAATATTATTCCCAAAAAGTGGGGAATTAATTTCATGTCACTGCATATTATAAAACAAAGTCCTCCGCCACGTCTGTCTGTCTGTTCGCAATAAACTCGAAAACAACTGAATGGATTTTCATGCGGTTTTCACCAGTAGACTATGTGATTCCTGAGGAAGGTATAGGTATATCATATTTTAAGGTCTTTTTTATATTATCAGGGCGGGAAAACGTCTGCCGGGCCCGCTATATATTCATAAAAGCTAAAATCCTAATTCAAGGGATAAATATCCTGCTCTTAGTAATGAGGGAAGTATAAAATACAGAAGTTTGTAACGAAGCCCATTCCATTGTGTTCGGTCTGGGCGGAGCATCAGTTTACAACTTTCAGTCGAGTTTGAACAAAAGGCGAACTCTTTCAAAGGGTCTCCTCGCTAATGAAAGACATATTTAGGGTTGTCAAGTGAGGTTAACTTTCTTCATTTTCATTCTAAGGTTAGTTAAGGTCGGACGCATTGTTATATCAAAATGTTTTTGAAAGTTTATACATTTTATGAAGTTTTGTTCGTGCTGTGCTTTTCTATTCTGAAAATATCGCCATTTGAGAAGGGAAGACGGGAACGTAAAGCCAATATTTCAGTGTATGGACAGTAAATATCCAGATAAATCGAATCCGCGACGTCACGGCTTATTAGTACTGTTTCATGAAACACGATCCAATATTTAGTTAATTCACGATCCAAAGCTCATCGTTTGCATTTGATTGATTGGTGAAAAAAATACAAATATTGATATATTTAATAATTACAACTGCCCTAATTCAAATAGGTAAACGCTAACAAATGTTATTAAAAATTGTATACGAGTACGTGGAACAGTTTGATAAGAGAATGCTCAATGCAGAATACGAGGATGCATCGTTATAGTGTATAGTCCATTCCACTTCGACAAAAGTCTGTGGTTTCCTTGAAATAAAACATTATTACGGGACGTACAATAGCTGAAGATATATGAAACTAGCGGGCCCGGCAGACGTTGTCCCGCCCTGATTATGAAAAAATCCTTGACAAAAAATTATATACTAAAACGTTACTCATTAATCACTCTATCCACCGGTGAAAACCGCATGAAAATCTGTTCGGTAGTTTTTGAGTTTATCGCACAGACAGACAGACAGACGCGGTAGGGGACTTTGTTTTATACTATGTAATGATAATGCATTTATCAGTTATCTCTAGAACGAAGACAGTCGCTTATAAATACTACTAAATTTCTGTTTCCATAGTTCCAGTTCGTTCTTACAAGTTTAACTTATCACCATCTTTACTTAGCATACCGTCACACTATAAAAAATGACTTTGTGAATACTAACCAAAACTAATGGTGTTTAATAAACCTTTTACTGAATACTGTATAATATCTATAATAACGAAACAAAAAATTGACAATTTATGAATGTTATCACGTAAATAAACAAACAATCATAGCGCTTGACATCACACCTTTCAAAATATTGCTCTAACACATAGTTAAATGTTTGCGATTTCGAGGAAATTTTTAAAAATTTTTACAAAGAATGTATATACTCGAAAAGAGCCACTTTATTGAGTTACAAAGACATTTCATGTAAATATATTCCAATTGGCAGGTGATCTTCTAGAAATTATACTTATGCATCCTTACTACGTTTGATGTTATCACGCCTACTGGATATTTCAGTTTGAATAAAGAGTAACGGTTCTATAGTCAAGGAATTTAATAAATACGTTATATATTCATAGCAATGAAAGATAATGTTGTTTAGAACGGTGTGAAGTCAGCCAGGCTCTATGACAGGCGTAAGTGTTTAAACGGGAATATCTGATAATTTTCATGAAAATATATTTTTAGCAAAAAATATCAAATGCATTTTTAAACATTTGTTACAGACGTGGAGCTAGTGTACAGAGACCTGTGGGGAGGGCTGACGCTGTTCAACGTGAAGAATTTCACCACCAGACTCCTCATGACAAACACAACCTTTGTGAGTATACTTTCGATTTTGACATTGTCATTCTAATTTCGATATTACGTGATATCGTAAAAAAATGAAGAGTGATGAGTAGGTATTACATTCGAGTCGATTTTTTAGATATGAATCATCTATTTTTTTGAAAAAAGAATAGTAAAATACTATACTTTTCAAGTAATAAGATAATTGTCGCTGCATATCTCGTATATAAAAAAAGGTACGTTCAAGTAGGTAGACATATATGCAGATACTGTATGTCATTTGAATGGTTTTTAAAATACAATTATAGTATAAACATGTGTATGTTTATGAATTGTTACTTTATAAATACTGTTGTACAAAATTTATGTTTTTGTTTCTGCATAATCAATTTTGTGTAGAGCTAAGAAGCTAACTGTGAGGGCAAATAAATAATTTTTGATATCATTATTATAATTCAGAAAAAGACATTTTCATTATTGCGGCAAAATATTATAAAAATAAAATCTTTTTTTATTCTGTTATTTCTGCTGGCTCTACAATGTTAACAACTAGTGAGAGAAATTAGGAACGTTAATGAGAAAGACTGCACAGATGAATATACTAATAATGACTGATTTTAGTAAACACTAGCTGTACCCGCGACTCCGTCCGCGTAGAACCTTATGTCAAAAACAGTGACTTATAAAATCATCTGAATGTATTAAGTCCATTCACTTATCTACTTTTCTGTAGGAGGTACTTAAGTCGCGTCGTCATTAAAATTACAATAACTTTGGATAGAGTGAACCGATTTTAATGAAACTAAGACTAAATGTTACTCTTTTTTTTCTCGAACCTTGACAGCTTCACCGGACTACAAATATTACTCGAGGATAAGCTCATATATCATTTTCTTGAAGTTTTCTCGTGAACGCAGTATTTTAGTGGTGATGCGTGTTAAAAAAAACAAATAGCCAGAGAGAGACGTTTTAAAAAATGATTGAGATGTATTTTATTAGTTATTCCAAGATACCTGCAACAATTTTTTTTTACAAAAATCTAAAAAGTACAGGCACTTTAGATTTACTTTCTTACTATGTATAGATATAGATGTGTACAATCTCAATAAAACCATTTGTATTTTAAAATATTGGAAATAATTATTTTTTACCTTTACTATGATATTTTTCCGATAACCAAATGGCTGAACAAACGTCATCAGCAAACTGTACGAATTAATAAACAGTCGTGTTTCGCGAATTCGCAGACCGTTGAATCGTGTTTTATTGCTAAAAGATCGCTTTGATTTTCATCGCTGATAATGTATTCCTGTTGGTATTTCGTTTTTGCAGATTCGTTAACTTAAATTTTATTCGATTATTATGTGACTTATTGTGACACTAGCTGTTCTCCGCGACTCGGTTTATATGTGGTATCTGGCTTGCGAAAAAAAATTAATAAAGTTTATAGGCCGGCATGCCAGCGCCGCCTGCCTAGGGATTTTATGTTTGTCGATGGTTGCAGCCTCGCAGTTGTCTTTGTATTAGGTAGAGCCATAACATATGCTTGATGGTTAATATTCGCTTCCAGAGGGAACTCAACGCGGTGGATTTCAAGGTGTCAGCTGATTTGAAGTTCGTCCTGCTAATATCAGACGTGAGGCCTGGTTGGAGACACGGCCGGCTGGCTAGGTATCACATCTATGACGTCATAAACAGGTAAATTACGATGAAAATGTTTTTTGAACTATAAATCCTATTAACCGTATATATCTAAGAATCGCGTATGACAAAGAAATACTATCCGTCACTTTTTAAACCAATTTCATTTACAATAATTGAAAACCTTCTTTAAAAAGAAAAACATGTTCACAGAAAGTTTGCAGTTCGCTTGAAATATATTCTAAGCGAGAAAGTTTGTATAGATGGATAAATGTTTATTACACTTTACAAGATTACTGAACGGATTATGATAAAACTTTGCAGTAACATAACTTATACATCATAATAACACAGGTTATAATTTTAAAGGTATTGTGTGATAGGTCAAAATATGGCGATAAATGTCATGTAAGTTGGAAAGAATCCTGCCATTTAAGAGTTATCTCAGCGTGCGCTGAATAAACCGAGTCAAACGAAGATAATATCTGTTATACATTGTATACATTACATGCTATATGTATACATTACATGCTATATGTATACATTACATGCTATATGTATACATTATATGCTTAAACATGAACTGTTGGCGATCCACCTCCATATTGTTAGACTACGATCGATCGGCTCTAAAAGGCTGCAAGTATATGTGATGCAGGATTGTCGTCTAGCTACGTGTAGCTAACTCCCGACAAAAACGATAGAAGAAAGTGATGAGGGGTTAATGTGGATCAAATAAATTTTACTTGTTTAATCATTACATTTTGCTTTAGTTATTTACCTGCTAAAACAATCTGTGAATAGTTCTATATCGGCATATTTTTCCCGAGATCAACTGAAAAAACACCCGCGATCGACCGTTTGAGTACCCCTTTCGTAATGGTATGGCGTTATTACTGACAAAGGTACCAATGTAGATTAAGTCGTAGGCAACCACTAGTCCTAACTAATATTACAAATACGAAAGTGAGTCTGTTTGTTACGCTTTCACGCTTTAACTAGTCAACCGATCATCATGAGACTCTGCAAGACATAGGTCTTCATCTACAAATAAATACGATTCCCAATGAAATTATCAAAAATGAATATTCACCCCAGGAACAAGATCCCCGTGTCTCCAATAGAGGAAGATCGTTCAGCTCCACTCCTCCAGTACGCGGAGTGGTCTCCAGTCGGTTCCAGTTTGGTATTCGTCCACGACAATGACATATATTACAAACCCCGTGTGTTGAAAACTCTCGTCTGCAGAATTACTAAGAACGGTATGTCCATTATCCACCATTTTAGATTTAATGCAGATGTATTAATAAAACGCTTTGAGTTACTTAATTGGTATATTAGAATCATCATCTTATTACCCTTATCTCACCTAAGTAGGGTCAGCACAACATGTTTTCCTTCTCCACTCTCGCCTACTAGACGTCATCTCAGTATTCACACCTTTTACACACCTAATTTTTCACACAATCCATCCATACCTTTTTCAGTCTTCCTCTACTCCTATTTCTATCCACCATCATACTCAAAACTTTTCTAGTTACATGACCTTCATCTCTCTTCATGACATGCCCATACCATGCTTACCTATTACTCCTCAACTTCTCTGACACTGGTGCTATTTTCAAACTTCTTCTGATATATCCATTCTAGTTACACCACACATCCACCTTAACATTCGCATCTTTGCCACATGTTGTTTTCTCTCATACGTCTCTTTTATAGCACGTAAATTCCGTAGTAATTCATATATTACAATATGGAGCGGAAATGTGTCACAGTGTAAAGAGACAGACAGATTAATAGTAAAGAGCGATGATGGCTTGATTGATAGTGTGTTACACACCTCATCGATGGACGCAGGTTCGAATCCTTGCAACTGCGTCGGAACTTTTGTTGATGATGATGCAAAACATTGAAAACATCCTGAGGAACCCATAGCATGGTGCTAGAGCTTTTATAAGTTCGCCGCCTGCTAGCTAATACCCTCAACTTGAAATTGTATCGCCAAGCACTTATTGTGTTCCAGCAGTTGCATTTGAGAGCCAGCTCCCTCTAGGTATAGCTTGTTTACCATCTTAGAGATTATCGTCATTTAATATCAGGTGAGATTGTGATCAAACGTATAACCTACAATAAAAAAGTACATTGTATCTACCACAGAGTGGCGAATAATTTAAAACCAATTGCAGATTATGTCTAATATTTATAATATCATATACTTATATACGACTGTGCGTTCGTAATTTCCTACTTTCCAAACAGCTTAACCGATCTTAATGATTTCTTTTATTGTACTTATTAGTTCATTTGTATTGTGCTTAGCATGTAACAAACAAACATAGTATTTTAAATTCTCAGTTTCCTTTTGATTTTTTTACTCCATCATTTTTTTTCATTACTTAGGAAAAAGTCTGCCTAACAGGTCCACTTATTCCATTGTATATTTTCGCGATAAGTGACATCATTCTTTTTTTTCTTCGAACATGAATCCCAATCGATTGCCAGGCGAAAAAAGAAAACAAGATTGATAACGATTCTGGCAGTCGTACCCATTAACTCAGTGATGTACAACTATCGATAAACCGTCTTTAGTTCAAATGATTTTTTTATCGACTTCAAAAAGGTTCTTAATTCAAATGTGTTTTTTTTTTCAATGTTTGTTACCTTGGAATTTTGTAATTTATAAACGGAATTGAAAGTTTTTTTTAATGTAAAGGTGCTATTTTTAATGAATTCGATTCATTAGCAATTCTATTAATAATTTCATTAGGATTGTATCTTAGATTTTAAAGATACACAGGACAGAACAAAAAATGTATAGTATCAGATTTATGACAATCCAAGCCTAGATAAGAACTTAACTATGGCCAAGTATATGTTGATGATATTTTGTTACTGAATTATATCAATATCATATATGTGGTTGCCATTGTTTTTCGAATGTACTAGGCGTACTATTAGGTTTTTTTTTCTTTATAGGTATTAAAGTTTGCCCACAACCTCATCTGATGTTAAATGAGGACGTAGTCTAAGATTGTAAATACGCTAAACCTAGAGGAGACTGATTCTCAAGTGCAGCTGCCGCAACACACCAACAGGTGCTTGGCGATAGATTCTCATCTTGACGGTATTAGCTAACCGGGTGGTTAAAAAACCCTATCCCCATGCTAATACCATATAAAACACACTGCCATGATTTTTTCATGGGACAATAGAAAATATGCTTTGTGTTTTAGGTGTTCCAGGTGTTGTATTCAACGGGGTACCAGACTTCTTGTACGAAACAGAAGTGCTGCAGCTGGACCGCGCGCTCTGGTTCAGTCCAGACGGACAGACGCTAATGTATGTCACGTATAACGACACGTTCGTGCAGCAGTACAAGTATCCATGGTACGGACTGGACCAGCAAGAGCCTCCAGCGTATCCTTCCATACGTTCACTGAGGTATCCCAAGGTGAGACTATTGCGGGCCATTGACCAAAATATATTGCTCTTATAAAGGTTATTATAGAGTGGATCAATATGTAAACGATAGTGACGTCTGGAAATGATGCCCCACTCTGTGTATCCATTAAAAGCAAATGTAACTATTTATGTTTGTAAAAATATGTATCATGAAAAGATAAACCAGATCGAGTTTATTTACCGGTTCTTCTCGATGAGTAGATTGCTTGTACGAACCGGTGATAGCTTTGACGTTCATAAGCGTCTTCTCAGGACCTAATTTGAATAAATTATTTATCGTTTTGATTATCAACGAGAAAGTTTGTGAAGCTGTAGGGATATCTCTTGTTGATTTCTGACACAAAAAACAGATTTTAACCAAACTTTAAGCTTCTATGTCACAATAATGTAAAAGTTACATTTTTTAAAGATACTGCTTAAATTGTTCAATATATAAGAATAAGTGATAAATAAGTTGGATAAAATCCTGCCATTTGAGAAATCTCAGCGTGCGTTATATAAACTTTTAGTTAAATAAAGATATTGTCACCATTTATAAACATACAAATGCAGAAAAAGTCACAGGCGGCCACTAGTATCGGCCGCTACGTCGATATACGTAATTTTGTAACCATAACCCAGTAGCCAGATTTTATCAAGCCCCCTGTCTAGATACCACTTTTCAATTGAAAATGAATCTCTAAACACCAGTATGTGTGTTGCGACAACAGTAATCGAGTCAGTTCTCTCTAGACTGAGTGGTAAATCTATGAAAAATAAAGAAAAAGAAGCACTGTGTGTATCATTGTGTACAGGCGGAGGAAGTGAAACTTCTTTGGCTTATATATATGAGAATGCTTATAAAATATATACTATACAAGGTCCCGTACTAAACACTTAACTATACATTTACTCATTTTGGTATAATACTAGACTCAGACAGGCACTTATACATACTTAAACATTCCTACAAATATATATTTGTAGTGTACAAATGCAGCTGAATTACAGTATACCGTGTATGTATCGGATTACAGTATTTGTAGAAATAGTTGCATTCAAACCAATTGCTTTAAACATAAATGCTTAATATATTCGAACTGATGGAAAAATGAAGGCTTTGACTTTAATAGTCTTCAACATGCTGGCAGGTGAACACCAACAACCCGGTGGCGACGGTCTACGTGGTCAGTCTCAAAACACCAAAGTTCCTATTTCCTCACCCGATACAGTTCTCAACGCCTGTCGATCGAAGTATGTATTCAAATCAATTTTATAAAGAAATCTAGATAAACTGTTTTTTTTTATCAAACTAGCGGGCCCGGCAGACTTTGTCCCATTCTAATTATAAAAAATCCTTGACAAATTAAATACCAAAACGTTCCCCATGAATCGCTTTATCTACTGGTGAAAACCGCGTGAAAATCCGTTCAGTAGTTTTTGAGTTTATCGCGAACAGACAGACAGACAGACGCGGTAGGGGACTTTGTTTTATACTATGTAATGATTTGGTTAAACTTATACTCCAATACCCAAACCTGTATTTTTTCAGTTTTATTGCGAATATATCGCTTACTAGCTGATGGGGCCGCGCGTTGCTGTGGCTCAGTTATTACATGTGCGAATTAAAATTATGTTAAACTATTTCCATAATTAACACATGACGCCATCTATCAGATATCTATAACAGTCGGTACAACAGTTTCCTATAAAGAAACTTATTTAAAGCGCCATCTTTTGGGAACTGATTTAACCTACAATTAATAACAATAATCAACATTAATAATCATTTAATTTATAATTAAATGATAATGAGGCCATTTATCGAAATATAAATTATCATATCTCTCAAGTTAGACCAAATTATACATAAATAGCAACGTTTCATGAAGACCGGTTGAATAGTTTCGGAATTCATCGTGGACAAACACCATGACACTGGATATTTATATATTAATAGATGTAAGAATTTTACAGATACCAAAAATAGTATAAAAGATAGTATAATAAATAATAAAAGCGTATTTCCAGCATGGTACGTGCGCTGGACGGAGTGGATGTCGGAGCGGCAGGTCGCCGTGCTGCTGCTGAACCGGCCGCAGAACGTCTCCATCGTGAACGTTTGCAGCGCTCTGCATTACAATTGCCAGGACGTGAGTAGCAGCTTTAACCTAAATTCTTGCATAGAAATTGTTAGAAGGACCAGACACGTGACAGCAAAGTTCCTAAAAACTTGGTACTAAAATGGTTGGTAATCATGATACTCCGATCAGGACGGTCCATTTGAAACATTGTTTTTATTTCGTTATTCACTTTGACTATACAGAACGGATTTATAGGAATAGACCATTAAACGATGAAAAAAACCTTGACAAATTATATATCAAAACCATCCCCATGAATTACTTTATCTATCGGTGAAAACCGCATGAAAATCTGTTCAATAGTTTTTGAGTTTATATTGAACAGACAGACAGACGTCGACTTTTGCTTTATAATATGTAGTGATTAGACAAGTCGATTGTAATATCTATATCGCATCAAAGGCTGCACTTATTTGGCTAATTTTTGTTTTGTTGTATTTGTAATTGTAAAGATAAGTTTTGTATAACAGAAAATATTTGAAAAATCGTTCGGTAAAATGAAAATTGTGGGTTAAAAACTATACACATATAAAAGTGAGTGAATTAGATCGAACACAGAAGATCTTCAATAATATTGACAATAACGTTCTTTAAAGTTTCCATTGTCGTAGTATAAGGGTTCTCTCATTTTCTTTATTACTGTACCCATACAAAGGCAGGCGAGCGGGTAGTAGAAAATAAATAAAAATGAAGAGCGTTAAAACATGAATACATATATACATATAATAAGAATGTTAATGTAACGTGTATGTATATTTAAGATTTTTGTGAATTTTTTTATTCTAGGAACAAGTAATAGCATACATTTCAATTATTTGTAGTAAAATCTTTCTGCTTGTTTAAACACGCATCACTGCTGAGCACTGCGTTCACGGTAAAATATCGCCTACAGAATTATAAAACATATGTTCAAGTAAGATTTAGTCTTTGTTTCATTAAAACCGGTTCACTATATCAAAAGCTATTGTAAATTTAATGACGACGCGACTTAATTAACAGACAAAGGTATTATAGATAGGTACGAGAGAAAAGTAGGTAAGTAAATGGACTTAATACATTCAGACAATTTTATTTTTTAATAAGGTTCCACGGGGTGAACTCGCGCGGGCACAGCTAGTCTATACATGTAATAAGAATGTAAATATAACGTGTCTGTAGTTTTCGATTTTCGTGAAAAAAAATTATTCCAGGTGTTTAGAAATAAGTAATATAATACATTTCAATCATTTTTAGAAATGTTTGTCCGTTTGTATCTGAACACGCATCACTGCTAAAGCACTGGGTTCACAATAAAACCCCATATAAGAAAATCATAAAGCATATCCTCGGGAGTAACTTCTTTTGTCTTTGTTTTATTAAAATCGGTCCACTCTGTTAAAAGTTATTGTAATTTTAATGGCGCCGCGACTTAAGTATGAGAGAAAAGTAGATAAGCGAATAGACTAAATACGTTCAGATGACTATATTAATGATTGTTTTGTACATCAGATTCCACGTTAACGAAGTCGCGGGCACAGCTAGTACTTTATGAATTTATATTCGCTATAAGTACTTCACTCTTCTTACATCTAACATTTACAATATTTGTACCATACTTAATACGGGTAATGATGATTTGAACGAAAAAAGTTGGTATCTCTTATTAGGGTCGAATTTGATCATTTTCCACCAGATGCCTCCCTAGAAAACCTCCAAGTAGGCTAAGTAGGAGTAGGGCATGGTTACTTATCTTAAGTAAGGGAGGCTTAGGACTAGGATAGATTAGGGACAGGTTAGGTAGAGATAGGGCTAGGATTAGGTTAGGTAGGGGTAGGGTTAAGACTAGTTTAGGTAGCGTTAGGATTAGGGTTAGTTTAGGCACGGAGGGACCCTCAGGCAGGCTGAGGTGATGAGGAGTAAACCTCGTAAAAAAAAACAAAAGACAATGGGGGAGCGGCGGCGGAGGGGTCTTCCTATCCGTTGCCTGCTGAACTGAAGGGGGAAGGGTTGGGGCCCCGGCCTTCCATTGCACGGGTTCGGCAGACTGGGAGACAGTCCCGGAACCGGACTGTCTCAGTCGGATGTGGTGTGAGCTATACGCCTGCCGCCGGGGGGTGTTGCGGAGCCTGCTCACGCACCCCGTGACACCCCTCATAGTGCGGCGTAGGGTTCATCGTGTAGAAAAAGGGTCGAATTTGAACCCGAGTTTGCGTAATCTGTCGTTAGATCTACCGTGATGAAGCAGACGGGACCCGGTGGTCTGGTCTGGGCGCGGAGCCCACCGCGGAGGAGTGCGGGTGGTGCGGGGGGAAGGCTCTGCTCGCCTCCAGGTCCGGCATCTTCACGACGGCGCCGGTCGCGGACGCGTCGGCCGTGTGGCGGCACGCGGTGCGGATCAGTATCGACGGACGGACACCCCTCACGCATGGAAACTTCGAGATCACGCAGCTACTGGGCTGGGATGAGGCGAGACGTTCTTTGTGAGTCACTCTTTAAACTTAATCGAGACTGTTTTCTACGTATATCCGAAACTAGTTTTTGTTCGCGGCTTCGTTTATGTTAATGTACTAGAAATATTGTTCTGTCCCCCTGGAACGGTAAATTTATTTTCGAATCAAAGGTGCCTTTTGTCCTTTTTTGTACTGCTGAAAACGTTTATACAAAATTACATAATGCGATCATTTATGGCGAGTATTTATAGCGTCAAAGGGTAAGAAATACAAAGATAAGAAAATTCACATTATAATAATATTTATAGTATTAAATAAAAGTGAAAATAAAAGTGATTGTTACCCTCTCCCCCCCACTTCAGCGGCATGAAATTTAGCATAAAAATTTTGGTAAGTCAGTGTGTGATTCTGTACACTCCTTGTGTAATTTATTATATTTACGCGGAAATAGTTGTACCATTTTTAACGGAACTTTCACTGGCAAATAAGTGATTTTATAAGGAATAACTTAGACTACTTTTATTTAAATAACAAAAAATTGTGTTCCGTACAGATAGAATAAACTAAAGAGCAGGATTGAATATAAATGTATTTCGAGAGGGGAATGTAAGGCACGGCACGCGGGGTTCCACAGGGGTCGTAGGGTTCCTGTGGAACGCGGGCTGCGACCGGGGGCTCTGAGGCGCACTCGTTTGTGGAGCGCGCCTCGTCTGCTACGCGAATGATCCCCTAGCTGTAGCCCGGGGAAGAAAATAAACGAACTGATGCGCCTCATCAAGGAGGCCATTATTCTCCTGGTCGGGCGCATCAGAAAGTTGATACCTCGATAAGACTGAGGCCCTAATGTTTTATGAGCCTCGCCGAGGGCCACCTCCGGAAAAGGCGTCCGTGCCAGGCCCATTTTAAGGGGCGGACCGCGCATACTCAGAGCGGCGGCGGCGCTCGGACGACTGCTCCCCAACACCCCCCGTATCGGATCTATATAGCGGTCGTACGCTCCAGGACCGCTCACGGAGCATTGTAGTAGGTGGGACTGCGGGTGATATGAGGATAATTAACTACTGTTATTGACAACTGAATTTAATGTTCAATTTGTAGCCTGAATAAAAAAATATAAATTATATTGAAGTGAAAATAAAGATGATATGTTTCCAGGTACTTGATAGGGACGGTCCCGGAGAAGGCGGGCGAGCGGCAGCTGTACCGCGTGCAGGTCCCGAGCGAGCCCGGGGGCTGGGCCGCGCCCGCCGCCTGCCTCACCTGTCCCGGCCCGCGCCCCCCGCGCCCCCCGCGCCCCCCGCCCCGCCAGCCCGACGCGTCGCCGGACTTCTCTACAGAGCCACAAGTACCCACCTATTTCTCCTGTTTACACTCGCAATCATAATATACTGAAAATGATAACGCATAAAAACTAACAAGGTACCCTTTTACGTCGAGAAAAATCCCACATAAGACACCCATAGGCTCGGAGGAGTATGAGTAGTGTCGAAGACTCCTACCGACTAAGAAAAAACGACTGTGCTTTAGACCACATGACTGAAGTAAAACTTCTTTAGCTCCATCTATATGTATATATTATGGTGTGCAAAAAAAAGTCCATTTTTTTTTCTTGGTCTCACCCCAAAGTATCATAAGGTATATCTAAACGAAAATTATGCCCAAAGGACAGATCTTAATTTCAATTTTAAGAGGTCCTCCAACGAACATTTAATTTAGGATAAAATAATATAGGAGAAAATTTTTTTTACATTTTTGTCGCTTGCAACCTGTGAAGAAGTTTTATTTTGTAAAAATGAATAGATAGGTCTCATTAAACGATAAATTATCAACAAAAAAGTCATTGAGTGAAATTTATATCTTTAATATTTAAATTTCTACGGATCTTTCAAATATGAATTTTTAATAATTTTACGATTTTTTATCTTTTACGGCTAAACTATAAAGATAGAATAAAAACTTAGATGACAATTTTGTCGTTCTTTTGACACTCTATACTCTATACAAAAACTCTTAACGAATTTAACGAGATCGACTCCTCATCCACATTCACCTCCCTAAGGCCCCTTCCTGCCTAAACTAACTCTAATCGTAACTCTACCTAGTCCTAACCCTAACTAACCTATCCCTAATCATATCTATTTAGCCTAGCCGTAATCCTACCTAATGTATCCTAGTCCTAAGCTAGATACTCGCCCACTGTTTTGTCGTTGCGGTCGTGGTGGTCTCGTAGTTTGACAGGCGAAATATAAATCCGATGTTCACAGATTCGAATCCCTGCGTGTATAAAATAATTTTCGGAATTCACGTACCGTTTACTAATTCAATTTGGTAACACTATCGGCTGCCGGTAAAGGAAAACGTCGTGCAGAAACCTGAACCTAAGAAGCATTCTTGTTTTAGAGTTTGACTTCGCCAATAAGTCGTGTGTTGGCGTGGTGATTATGCCCATACCTTCCTCCGGGAATAGGCATATGACCCTGTAGTGGGGCTCTTACCTTTTTGTGCGACGAAACGTGGTGAGGGTAAACGCTGTGTCGGGTATAGTGGTGAAAACACCAGTTCTCGTCCGATCACCGGAGTTAACCAACATTGGGTGCGGTCAGTTTTTGAATGGATGACCGCGTGGCGCTGGCTTTTGTCGTATTTTTATTACTGTTATAGAAAAATTTCACTTCTATCTTGTGGCTTTACGACACACTCTGGTTTATTGTTGTTGCGCGTAATTTTAAACCTGTGATATGTGCTAAGATATTTTTTATATCATATGCTGTAAAAAGCAATATTGATCAATGTTAATTATGTATCACTTCCCCGCCGTATACAAACACATTTGAATATTATTTTCTTTACCAGGAATACGAAAATTCAACATCTTTAGTATCATGGCCGACATCAACAGTTCTGCCACAAGTGATAGACGATAACGACACGTCTCCGGACGATTGTCTCTACAACAGGATCACATTTAGCAAGAATTTTTCATATTATATACAGGTCAGATTATGTTTATTATAGTTGTCTTTGTCGCGATTATAATCTACATATAATAAGCATGTAAATTTAACGTGTCTGTCCTTTTTCGAATATTGAGAGGTGTATAATATTGCAGGTGTCTAGGAATAAGTAATACATTTCAATCATTTTTATAAATATCTGTCTGTTTGTATGAACACGCATCACTGTTAAAGTACTGGGTTCACAGTAGACTCTCGTAAAGCATATCCTCGGGAGTAACTTAGTCTTTGTTTCATTAAAATCGGTCCACTCTATCAAAAGTTATTGTAGTTTTAATAACGACGCGGCGTTAGTACGAGAGTAAAGTAGACAAGTAAAAGGACTTAATATATTCAGATGACTTTATTAATCACTGTTTTTTACATAAGCTTCCACGCAAACGAAGTCGCGGGTACAGCTAGTTTAATAATAAGTTATTTAGGTGAGTTGATTCACGGGACAAGTCAATTAAGTCATCGTGTCATATTTTCTAAAATATTTTTCTAGTATTATTATTATTTAATATTTTCGACATACAAAAAATAAATTGACTTTCACAATTAAATGCAATTGTTATATACTAACATATGAATTAAACCTTTTATTTGTATACTAAAACCTTCCCATAAGTGTATAGGTTGCTTTGGGGTAATAATCATTGATTATGAAAATTTTAAACTTTGTCTTTAACAAGACTACGAATTAGAAGCCAACAGACAAGAGGACAATTGATGTATTGGGATACCTGGCTAATTGATTTATGTGGGATCGAGAGGCGCACGTCATTAACAAACAGCAACCACGTGAAAGCGCGAACTATCTGTATTGTGGCGCCATCTCTGAACAATAAATTAAATCATATATACGGCTACGTATATTTCGTAAGATTTTTGTATGTCGCCCCACTTAATATGTGCGAAGCAAAACATTAGAATTTAATTATATTCATTAAATACTTTAGACAAGTTCGAGTACTCAGGTTGCAAAACAACACTACTGTAACACAGAAATAAAATAATTGTATTGAACAAATAACCTTATTTCAAAAACGGGGCACCCGAAACATTTTTAAGCCAAGAATTTGCTCCTTAGCCCTACATCTTATATGATTAAATGTAACGCAGACATTAGTTTTGTCGTGAACATATCATCATAAAGAAAATAGTCTTGTAGTTTTTCAGAAAATCACAAAGACATAAACATTAGGGTGGCTCCAAAAACGGTTTTTTTTTCGAGCCCTTTACATAAAATCTTAGTTTATCATGTTTTACAATTTCTCCATACAAAGCGCAGCTCAAAAAATACATTTTAAACGGTAAACGCTCAACATTTTTTAAAACTTCCAAAATATTCGAGAATATTTTTTTAAGAACTTTTACTGAAAATCGCCTTGATTTATTTTTGCATCTCTCTAGTCCTATTTCTATTCTTTAGTATGTAATATTAATAGTTAGTATTCATGTTTATAAATGGTTGAAAAAGATCTAAGGTTTTGGAAACTTAAAAAAAATCTTGAGTCGCTTTAAATATTAAAATATCAACTAGAAAATTTCAGGATTCTAATCATTGTAATGGCAGAGAATAGTGAAATAACGAGAATAAAAATAAGTATTTTCGACGATTTTTTTGAGCTGCGCTTAAAACATAATAAACTTACATATTGGTATTTACGCCAAGCGGTCAGTTTACGCTCTTTACTTCGAAAATCTAACTTAACCTAACTGAAGATCTAACTGTCTTATTTTAACTTAAAAACCATGAAGTAATTGTTGGAATACACGGGGAGTGTGTGGTGTGCAGGAGTGCCTGGGCCCCGCGACGCCGCGCACCTGGGTGCGGGCGCGGGGCGGCGCGCGCGTGTGGGCCGCGCGGGACGGCCGCGCGCTCGCCGACAAGTTCGCGGAGCTCGCGCATCCGCAGCTGCGGGTCTTCAGAGTCGAGGTCTCCGCACTCACGCACCCACAGTACACACATACCTTCACCCATAGCTCTCACTCCAGGAGTGCGGGACGGGCGCGCGCTCGCCGACAAGTTCGCGGAGCTCGCGCATCCGCAGCTGCGGGTCTTCAGAGTCGAGGTCTCCGCACTCACGCACCCACAGTACACACATACCTTCACCCATAGCTCTCACTCCAGGAGTGCGGGACGGGCGCGCGCTCGCCGACAAGTTCGCGGAGCTCGCGCATCCGCAGCTGCGGGTCTTCAGAGTCGAGGTCTCCGCACTCACGCACCCACAGTACACACATACCTTCACCCATAGCTCTCACTCCAGGAGTGCGGGACGGGCGCGCGCTCGCCGACAAGTTCGCGGAGCTCGCGCATCCGCAGCTGCGGGTCTTCAGAGTCGAGGTCTCCGCACTCACGCACCCACAGTACACACATACCTTCACCCATAGCTCTCACTCCAGGAGTGCGGGACGGGCGCGCGCTCGCCGACAAGTTCGCGGAGCTCGCGCATCCGCAGCTGCGGGTCTTCAGAGTCGAGGTCTCCGCACTCACGCACCCACAGTACACACATACCTTCACCCATAGCTCTCACTCCAGGAGTGCGGGACGGGCGCGCGCTCGCCGACAAGTTCGCGGAGCTCGCGCATCCGCAGCTGCGGGTCTTCAGAGTCGAGGTCTCCGCACTCACGCACCCACAGTACACACATACCTTCACCCATAGCTCTCACTCCAGGAGTGCGGGACGGGCGCGCGCTCGCCGACAAGTTCGCGGAGCTCGCGCATCCGCAGCTGCGGGTCTTCAGAGTCGAGGTCTCCGCACTCACGCACCCACAGTACACACATACCTTCACCCATAGCTCTCACTCCAGGAGTGCGGGACGGGCGCGCGCTCGCCGACAAGTTCGCGGAGCTCGCGCATCCGCAGCTGCGGGTCTTCAGAGTCGAGGTCTCCGCACTCACGCACCCACAGTACACACATACCTTCACCCATAGCTCTCACTCCAGGAGTGCGGGACGGGCGCGCGCTCGCCGACAAGTTCGCGGAGCTCGCGCATCCGCAGCTGCGGGTCTTCAGAGTCGAGGTCTCCGCACTCACGCACCCACAGTACACACATACCTTCACCCATAGCTCTCACTCCAGGAGTGCGGGACGGGCGCGCGCTCGCCGACAAGTTCGCGGAGCTCGCGCATCCGCAGCTGCGGGTCTTCAGAGTCGAGGTCTCCGCACTCACGCACCCACAGTACACACATACCTTCACCCATAGCTCTCACTCCAGGAGTGCGGGACGGGCGCGCGCTCGCCGACAAGTTCGCGGAGCTCGCGCATCCGCAGCTGCGGGTCTTCAGAGTCGAGGTCTCCGCACTCACGCACCCACAGTACACACATACCTTCACCCATAGCTCTCACTCCAGGAGTGCGGGACGGGCGCGCGCTCGCCGACAAGTTCGCGGAGCTCGCGCATCCGCAGCTGCGGGTCTTCAGAGTCGAGGTCTCCGCACTCACGCACCCACAGTACACACATACCTTCACCCATAGCTCTCACTCCAGGAGTGCGGGACGGGCGCGCGCTCGCCGACAAGTTCGCGGAGCTCGCGCATCCGCAGCTGCGGGTCTTCAGAGTCGAGGTCTCCGCACTCACGCACCCACAGTACACACATACCTTCACCCATAGCTCTCACTCCAGGAGTGCGGGACGGGCGCGCGCTCGCCGACAAGTTCGCGGAGCTCGCGCATCCGCAGCTGCGGGTCTTCAGAGTCGAGGTCTCCGCACTCACGCACCCACAGTACACACATACCTTCACCCATAGCTCTCACTCCAGGAGTGCGGGACGGGCGCGCGCTCGCCGACAAGTTCGCGGAGCTCGCGCATCCGCAGCTGCGGGTCTTCAGAGTCGAGGTCTCCGCACTCACGCACCCACAGTACACACATACCTTCACCCATAGCTCTCACTCCAGGAGTGCGGGACGGGCGCGCGCTCGCCGACAAGTTCGCGGAGCTCGCGCATCCGCAGCTGCGGGTCTTCAGAGTCGAGGTCTCCGCACTCACGCACCCACAGTACACACATACCTTCACCCATAGCTCTCACTCCAGGAGTGCGGGACGGGCGCGCGCTCGCCGACAAGTTCGCGGAGCTCGCGCATCCGCAGCTGCGGGTCTTCAGAGTCGAGGTCTCCGCACTCACGCACCCACAGTACACACATACCTTCACCCATAGCTCTCACTCCAGGAGTGCGGGACGGGCGCGCGCTCGCCGACAAGTTCGCGGAGCTCGCGCATCCGCAGCTGCGGGTCTTCAGAGTCGAGGTCTCCGCACTCACGCACCCACAGTACACACATACCTTCACCCATAGCTCTCACTCCAGGAGTGCGGGACGGGCGCGCGCTCGCCGACAAGTTCGCGGAGCTCGCGCATCCGCAGCTGCGGGTCTTCAGAGTCGAGGTCTCCGCACTCACGCACCCACAGTACACACATACCTTCACCCATAGCTCTCACTCCAGGAGTGCGGGACGGGCGCGCGCTCGCCGACAAGTTCGCGGAGCTCGCGCATCCGCAGCTGCGGGTCTTCAGAGTCGAGGTCTCCGCACTCACGCACCCACAGTACACACATACCTTCACCCATAGCTCTCACTCCAGGAGTGCGGGACGGGCGCGCGCTCGCCGACAAGTTCGCGGAGCTCGCGCATCCGCAGCTGCGGGTCTTCAGAGTCGAGGTCTCCGCACTCACGCACCCACAGTACACACATACCTTCACCCATAGCTCTCACTCCAGGAGTGCGGGACGGGCGCGCGCTCGCCGACAAGTTCGCGGAGCTCGCGCATCCGCAGCTGCGGGTCTTCAGAGTCGAGGTCTCCGCACTCACGCACCCACAGTACACACATACCTTCACCCATAGCTCTCACTCCAGGAGTGCGGGACGGGCGCGCGCTCGCCGACAAGTTCGCGGAGCTCGCGCATCCGCAGCTGCGGGTCTTCAGAGTCGAGGTCTCCGCACTCACGCACCCACAGTACACACATACCTTCACCCATAGCTCTCACTCCAGGAGTGCGGGACGGGCGCGCGCTCGCCGACAAGTTCGCGGAGCTCGCGCATCCGCAGCTGCGGGTCTTCAGAGTCGAGGTCTCCGCACTCACGCACCCACAGTACACACATACCTTCACCCATAGCTCTCACTCCAGGAGTGCGGGACGGGCGCGCGCTCGCCGACAAGTTCGCGGAGCTCGCGCATCCGCAGCTGCGGGTCTTCAGAGTCGAGGTCTCCGCACTCACGCACCCACAGTACACACATACCTTCACCCATAGCTCTCACTCCAGGAGTGCGGGACGGGCGCGCGCTCGCCGACAAGTTCGCGGAGCTCGCGCATCCGCAGCTGCGGGTCTTCAGAGTCGAGGTCTCCGCACTCACGCACCCACAGTACACACATACCTTCACCCATAGCTCTCACTCCAGGAGTGCGGGACGGGCGCGCGCTCGCCGACAAGTTCGCGGAGCTCGCGCATCCGCAGCTGCGGGTCTTCAGAGTCGAGGTCTCCGCACTCACGCACCCACAGTACACACATACCTTCACCCATAGCTCTCACTCCAGGAGTGCGGGACGGGCGCGCGCTCGCCGACAAGTTCGCGGAGCTCGCGCATCCGCAGCTGCGGGTCTTCAGAGTCGAGGTCTCCGCACTCACGCACCCACAGTACACACATACCTTCACCCATAGCTCTCACTCCAGGAGTGCGGGACGGGCGCGCGCTCGCCGACAAGTTCGCGGAGCTCGCGCATCCGCAGCTGCGGGTCTTCAGAGTCGAGGTCTCCGCACTCACGCACCCACAGTACACACATACCTTCACCCATAGCTCTCACTCCAGGAGTGCGGGACGGGCGCGCGCTCGCCGACAAGTTCGCGGAGCTCGCGCATCCGCAGCTGCGGGTCTTCAGAGTCGAGGTCTCCGCACTCACGCACCCACAGTACACACATACCTTCACCCATAGCTCTCACTCCAGGAGTGCGGGACGGGCGCGCGCTCGCCGACAAGTTCGCGGAGCTCGCGCATCCGCAGCTGCGGGTCTTCAGAGTCGAGGTCTCCGCACTCACGCACCCACAGTACACACATACCTTCACCCATAGCTCTCACTCCAGGAGTGCGGGACGGGCGCGCGCTCGCCGACAAGTTCGCGGAGCTCGCGCATCCGCAGCTGCGGGTCTTCAGAGTCGAGGTCTCCGCACTCACGCACCCACAGTACACACATACCTTCACCCATAGCTCTCACTCCAGGAGTGCGGGACGGGCGCGCGCTCGCCGACAAGTTCGCGGAGCTCGCGCATCCGCAGCTGCGGGTCTTCAGAGTCGAGGTCTCCGCACTCACGCACCCACAGTACACACATACCTTCACCCATAGCTCTCACTCCAGGAGTGCGGGACGGGCGCGCGCTCGCCGACAAGTTCGCGGAGCTCGCGCATCCGCAGCTGCGGGTCTTCAGAGTCGAGGTCTCCGCACTCACGCACCCACAGTACACACATACCTTCACCCATAGCTCTCACTCCAGGAGTGCGGGACGGGCGCGCGCTCGCCGACAAGTTCGCGGAGCTCGCGCATCCGCAGCTGCGGGTCTTCAGAGTCGAGGTCTCCGCACTCACGCACCCACAGTACACACATACCTTCACCCATAGCTCTCACTCCAGGAGTGCGGGACGGGCGCGCGCTCGCCGACAAGTTCGCGGAGCTCGCGCATCCGCAGCTGCGGGTCTTCAGAGTCGAGGTCTCCGCACTCACGCACCCACAGTACACACATACCTTCACCCATAGCTCTCACTCCAGGAGTGCGGGACGGGCGCGCGCTCGCCGACAAGTTCGCGGAGCTCGCGCATCCGCAGCTGCGGGTCTTCAGAGTCGAGGTCTCCGCACTCACGCACCCACAGTACACACATACCTTCACCCATAGCTCTCACTCCAGGAGTGCGGGACGGGCGCGCGCTCGCCGACAAGTTCGCGGAGCTCGCGCATCCGCAGCTGCGGGTCTTCAGAGTCGAGGTCTCCGCACTCACGCACCCACAGTACACACATACCTTCACCCATAGCTCTCACTCCAGGAGTGCGGGACGGGCGCGCGCTCGCCGACAAGTTCGCGGAGCTCGCGCATCCGCAGCTGCGGGTCTTCAGAGTCGAGGTCTCCGCACTCACGCACCCACAGTACACACATACCTTCACCCATAGCTCTCACTCCAGGAGTGCGGGACGGGCGCGCGCTCGCCGACAAGTTCGCGGAGCTCGCGCATCCGCAGCTGCGGGTCTTCAGAGTCGAGGTCTCCGCACTCACGCACCCACAGTACACACATACCTTCACCCATAGCTCTCACTCCAGGAGTGCGGGACGGGCGCGCGCTCGCCGACAAGTTCGCGGAGCTCGCGCATCCGCAGCTGCGGGTCTTCAGAGTCGAGGTCTCCGCACTCACGCACCCACAGTACACACATACCTTCACCCATAGCTCTCACTCCAGGAGTGCGGGACGGGCGCGCGCTCGCCGACAAGTTCGCGGAGCTCGCGCATCCGCAGCTGCGGGTCTTCAGAGTCGAGGTCTCCGCACTCACGCACCCACAGTACACACATACCTTCACCCATAGCTCTCACTCCAGGAGTGCGGGACGGGCGCGCGCTCGCCGACAAGTTCGCGGAGCTCGCGCATCCGCAGCTGCGGGTCTTCAGAGTCGAGGTCTCCGCACTCACGCACCCACAGTACACACATACCTTCACCCATAGCTCTCACTCCAGGAGTGCGGGACGGGCGCGCGCTCGCCGACAAGTTCGCGGAGCTCGCGCATCCGCAGCTGCGGGTCTTCAGAGTCGAGGTCTCCGCACTCACGCACCCACAGTACACACATACCTTCACCCATAGCTCTCACTCCAGGAGTGCGGGACGGGCGCGCGCTCGCCGACAAGTTCGCGGAGCTCGCGCATCCGCAGCTGCGGGTCTTCAGAGTCGAGGTCTCCGCACTCACGCACCCACAGTACACACATACCTTCACCCATAGCTCTCACTCCAGGAGTGCGGGACGGGCGCGCGCTCGCCGACAAGTTCGCGGAGCTCGCGCATCCGCAGCTGCGGGTCTTCAGAGTCGAGGTCTCCGCACTCACGCACCCACAGTACACACATACCTTCACCCATAGCTCTCACTCCAGGAGTGCGGGACGGGCGCGCGCTCGCCGACAAGTTCGCGGAGCTCGCGCATCCGCAGCTGCGGGTCTTCAGAGTCGAGGTCTCCGCACTCACGCACCCACAGTACACACATACCTTCACCCATAGCTCTCACTCCAGGAGTGCGGGACGGGCGCGCGCTCGCCGACAAGTTCGCGGAGCTCGCGCATCCGCAGCTGCGGGTCTTCAGAGTCGAGGTCTCCGCACTCACGCACCCACAGTACACACATACCTTCACCCATAGCTCTCACTCCAGGAGTGCGGGACGGGCGCGCGCTCGCCGACAAGTTCGCGGAGCTCGCGCATCCGCAGCTGCGGGTCTTCAGAGTCGAGGTCTCCGCACTCACGCACCCACAGTACACACATACCTTCACCCATAGCTCTCACTCCAGGAGTGCGGGACGGGCGCGCGCTCGCCGACAAGTTCGCGGAGCTCGCGCATCCGCAGCTGCGGGTCTTCAGAGTCGAGGTCTCCGCACTCACGCACCCACAGTACACACATACCTTCACCCATAGCTCTCACTCCAGGAGTGCGGGACGGGCGCGCGCTCGCCGACAAGTTCGCGGAGCTCGCGCATCCGCAGCTGCGGGTCTTCAGAGTCGAGGTCTCCGCACTCACGCACCCACAGTACACACATACCTTCACCCATAGCTCTCACTCCAGGAGTGCGGGACGGGCGCGCGCTCGCCGACAAGTTCGCGGAGCTCGCGCATCCGCAGCTGCGGGTCTTCAGAGTCGAGGTCTCCGCACTCACGCACCCACAGTACACACATACCTTCACCCATAGCTCTCACTCCAGGAGTGCGGGACGGGCGCGCGCTCGCCGACAAGTTCGCGGAGCTCGCGCATCCGCAGCTGCGGGTCTTCAGAGTCGAGGTCTCCGCACTCACGCACCCACAGTACACACATACCTTCACCCATAGCTCTCACTCCAGGAGTGCGGGACGGGCGCGCGCTCGCCGACAAGTTCGCGGAGCTCGCGCATCCGCAGCTGCGGGTCTTCAGAGTCGAGGTCTCCGCACTCACGCACCCACAGTACACACATACCTTCACCCATAGCTCTCACTCCAGGAGTGCGGGACGGGCGCGCGCTCGCCGACAAGTTCGCGGAGCTCGCGCATCCGCAGCTGCGGGTCTTCAGAGTCGAGGTCTCCGCACTCACGCACCCACAGTACACACATACCTTCACCCATAGCTCTCACTCCAGGAGTGCGGGACGGGCGCGCGCTCGCCGACAAGTTCGCGGAGCTCGCGCATCCGCAGCTGCGGGTCTTCAGAGTCGAGGTCTCCGCACTCACGCACCCACAGTACACACATACCTTCACCCATAGCTCTCACTCCAGGAGTGCGGGACGGGCGCGCGCTCGCCGACAAGTTCGCGGAGCTCGCGCATCCGCAGCTGCGGGTCTTCAGAGTCGAGGTCTCCGCACTCACGCACCCACAGTACACACATACCTTCACCCATAGCTCTCACTCCAGGAGTGCGGGACGGGCGCGCGCTCGCCGACAAGTTCGCGGAGCTCGCGCATCCGCAGCTGCGGGTCTTCAGAGTCGAGGTCTCCGCACTCACGCACCCACAGTACACACATACCTTCACCCATAGCTCTCACTCCAGGAGTGCGGGACGGGCGCGCGCTCGCCGACAAGTTCGCGGAGCTCGCGCATCCGCAGCTGCGGGTCTTCAGAGTCGAGGTCTCCGCACTCACGCACCCACAGTACACACATACCTTCACCCATAGCTCGCACTCCAGGAGTGCGCGACGTGCCCGACGACCTGCAACAATGTAGGCTGCGATGGTATGCTCGGGGGAATTTTGGGCTACAGCTACATCAAAGATCCAGAGGCAGGCCCAAAATAATTTGGAATGGTGTAGTGCTGAAGGATATGAGAGAGGCAAAGCCGAATTACGTCAGAGACAGAGCGAAATAGAGAAGAAAAGTAAGGAGAGCAGACCCCACTACCACGTGGGACAAATAGCCAAGAAGAGAGAGAGGGAGTTCTAGTAGCAATATGTCTCGATACCGCAAGGTTTAATGTACAAAAACTTACGAATCTAAACTTTCAGCCCCCTCGATCTCAATTAAAAACATGTAATACATGCAATTCGTGTACAGTAGCGTAGCGTAACAAACGTATAATATTTAATAATTAAGTCAAATAATAACAATAGTTACTCACGATTACAACGATTATTGACATAATTAATAAAATAAACAAAGGCAGAAAAAGGTGCGAAACAAGGGTCTTCAAAAATAAGAAAAGAACTCTCAGCAAAGGAAACCGTCATGATAAACCATAACCATAATGGTAAAGACTTTTTTTTTATCCATTTGTTTAGCTATCAAGTAAACAATCTGTCACCCGACACCTATAAAGTACTTATGTTCCGGCAGCTTGAAAACTAATTAGACCATATTATCACTTAGTATCTTGTTATAAATTTGTCTCTTCCTTGTAGCGCAGTATCACAGCAAAAGCCAATATTTGTAGTTTTGACAGCTGAAATGCAACCTTGTATAAGGATTGTAAATACATTGTGGTTTTCTGAACAGGTGCAAGCAGAAAGAGAAGCGCGCGTCCGTCTGTACTTGCCCCCGGGGTTCCGGGAAACCGACGACCTGCCTTTACCATTGGTCTTACATGTGTACGTATTTTTAATATAAATGATAACAGCGATATATACCTGTAATATAATAATTGCATGATAAGTTACAAAGACATTTTTTTTGTTTTATTTTTGGCAACCAATCTTCTACATTACTGTTATTGTCGAGTAAATAATGACTTAACAAGTGTCTTGTGATATTTTCAATGTTCTAACAGAACGGTGGCCCCTTGTTAAAACTTTCCATGGAGTTTTTGTGGTAAAATGTCATGAATAATACAAAATATGAAGTCACATAACACAAAATCTATACATATAACAAAACTGTAACTAAATCAAATCTGTACATCAAATATTTTTTGAAAATTATAATCGGGGTGGACTTTGTTATCCATACATAAGCCAAAAATAATTCATCATTTACGATTTTTGTGTCTCTGTGAACACGTATCACTCTGAAAGTACTTAACCCGTTTTGACGAAACTTGACATAGCGATAACTAATATAGGGTGCGCCATCCTCATCTGGTATGTGAAACAATTGAATATCTTCGACAAGTCTCAACCGATCTGCGTGTTTGTTCTTTTCGGTACAATATCAGCCATGCATCGTACGACGCCTAAAGAAGCTCTCAACCATGTACTTTTTGCAACGGTACTTCCCGAGACGTGTAGTGTCGAAAAAAGGTGATATTGACTGGCCACCAAGATCCCCGGATTTGACGCCACTGGACTTCATCGTGTAGGGATTTTTGAAGAGTAAAGTTTATGCCAACAGACCGAAGACCATTGAAGAGCTCAAAGACAATGTCCGAGACGAAATGGCAGCGATATCGCTCGAGACGCTGGTCAATGTGATGGGAAATGCAAGGAAAAGTGCTCAATTGTGTATCACCAATAAAGGTGACCACCTGGTCGATATCGTTTTTGAAAAATAGCCAGAATAAATTGTAAGCTTTATGAATAAAAAAAGTTTTTTGTAATAATCTATTGAGAATTGAGAACGTTATTCGATTGTTTCACTGACCACATAAGGATGGCGCATCCCATTATTATAAAGTAACATCTAGGATACTTCTTGTCCCATAAAACGCAAATGCTTCTTAAAAGAAACGAATAGTAATACGAAATAAAAACTATAAGCTGTCAAAATCAGTGCTTTGTCGCTGCTGCTGGCTCCATGCGAATATTGACGTGCGCTGAGGTGAGTGGCGCAGGAGCAACCCAATGGGTACTGGGAATATACATTTATCGGTAATATATGTAGATTAGTGTTTATCGTAATTGGACCCGGTAGGTGATGCTACAAACGGGTTTTAGGCTTATTTTAAAGGATTTCTCACATACCAACTGGCTATGTGATTGAGTGAGTCCCTGAATAGTTTGGAGTCACAATTGGAAACGGTAGGTGTCGCTGCAATCGGGATTTAGGTTTTTTAAGATTTTTCGCGTTTTAAAATACAATCGAAACCAATAGTCACCGATTTGGTGCACACGAAGTTGCACGGATCAGTTATCTGCTAGCTAGCTAGTTATCAATAAAATCTAAAAGCCAGTACGTGACGAGCTAAGATACCGCCATAAACTCAAAATATATATTTAAGATACACACAGTTAGTAATGTAGTGGAAGTGTCAACAAACTAATTTAAAGTACAATCTGGTCGAGACTGAGGAAATTTATAATTAACTAGCGGACGCGGCAGACGTTGTTCCGCCCTGATTATAAAAAAAACCCTTGACAAATTATCTACTAAAACGTTCCTCAATAATCACTCTATCCACCGGTGAAAACAGCATGAAAATCCGTTCGGTAGTTTTTGAGTTTATCGCGAACAGACAGACAGACAGACGCGGTAGGGGACTTTCTTTTATACTATGTAATGATGATAACAATAATCAACATTGACAATTATTTAATTTGTAATTAAAAAATGTTGAAGCCATTAATCGAAATATAAATTATCTTATCTCGCAAGTTGTACCTTGCAACGTTTCATGAAGACCGGTTGAGTAGTTTCGGAGTGGATCGTGGACAATCATCATGACAATGGATTTTTATATATTTAGACTAGCCTCTGCCTGCGACTTTGTTCGCGTGGAGTAGTTACTTCGGGATAACACTAAGACGCAGCGAAAGCTCTCAAGAAGAAAAAAAAGCCCCAATTTTGAAACATTGTTCATTGGTGCGCTGCTCCTATTGGTATTAGCGTGATGATATATAGCCTATAACTTTCCTCGATAAATGAGCTATCTAACATCGAAAGAACTTTTAAAATGTGACTTATAGTTCCAAAGATTAGCGCGTTCAAACAAAGAAACAAACTCTTCAGGTTTATATATTAGTATAGATTATAATAGAGTGCGAATGTGCGCAGGTCGGCGGTGCCGGGCGGGCAGCTGGTGACGGAGCGGTGGCGCGCGGGCTGGAGCTGGTACCTCGCCGCCGCCAGGAACTTCATCGTCGCCGAGATCGACGCGCGGGGCTCCGGGGGACAGGTTCACTACTTTTTATTCAACCTGCTCATTATTATATAAAAATATTAATGAAAAATTATTTGCACTTCAACCTATAAAGTATTAAAAAGAAAAAAACTCCATGGAAAGTTCTAACAAGATGGCCACCGTCTTGTTAGTTCATTGAAATTATATCAAGAAACTTGTAATGTCGATACTCACTTGACAATGGCAGTAATAGTCTGCTAGAAAACTGGTTGCCAAAAATGGAATGGAAGAACTTTTAATACTATTAACTACTCGACAATGGCAGTAATAATCTAAATTTCTAAAAGATTGGTTGCCAAAAATAAAGTTAAAAAAAAAATGTATTAAAAAATAGTTCCATGTAAACGAACGTTATTAAAATAGCATAATCAAAATTCTTCCCTTATCTTACCAAAAGAAGTTCCAGTTCAAAAACAACAAGAAACAATCAAAATGTTTTGTCCATTTTAAAGTAAGTATATAAGTAAATATAGGATCGGGGTTCGTTGCAATATTGTTGCTGAAACGCTCTGTTGTGATTGGCTATTCCAATTAATTCTAATTACAGTCATAATCTTGAAGGACATGATGTAAATTTCAAATACTCTATTTATGTTTACAATAAGCGATCTGAGTTTTTGGCAGGATTTAAGTCTGTCATGTAGTGGATTTTGTATGTTATTCATAATCTTGTGTTCTTGGACTCTGTTTTGCAATTTTAGTGGTGTTTTACGTAATACAGTTTGGTTATTGTTGACAAGTGAAGTGGATAGGAAATGTCACCACGGAGCATGAATTCTGACTTGTCATAAAAACGCTTTGGAAAGTTCTCACAAGACGGACACCACCTTATTAGTTCATGAAAATGATCGCAAGAGACTTTTAATATAATTCCTTACTCGACAATGGCAGTAATAATCTACTAGAAGATTGATTGCAAAAAAAAGATGAGGTAAACAAAATTTATTTGCAGAATTTAAAATTTTGATTACATTTATTGCGTTAGTAGATCATTTTATTGATAAATACTTTATTCCAGGGAGAAGAACTGAGAACAGAGATATACCAAAAGTTATGGTCTATCGATGTGGAAGATCAGATCGCCGTACTGTCGTAAGTATGATTGAATTTCTTTGTCTTTTCCTTTCGGGAATGCTCTGCCTCGAACGGGGGTCCAACTTTATATTAGATCTTTTCTGTTCTATTGGAACCGCGCCATATTCTATTGATGTTCTTTTATTGCTAAATTCAGATTATTTCAGGATCTTTATCGAACTGATAATTTTACGGTTTGAATTAATCGGTAATTTATATAAAGATAATTCTCGTTAAAATAAATTAGTCATATGATTTGTTGAACCCATAAGATTAATGTAGTATAATATCACTGGAAATTCTAGTTGCCTCATCATCATTTTAGAAAATGCTATTGCTGTAGTCTCCACTTTTCGAAGATTTTAATTGAAGCCGACAAATTTATTTATATTTGAAATATTTGTAATGTTATTACATAGTACTGTTTGATTACTGTGCACAAGATAACGATTAGAAATAATAATAAGGAGCACTGATTCTGAATTACCACAAAATATCTCTAAAAGTTTTACTACTTTGTTTAAACGTTAAAGATTCAAAATATATCTTATCTACGTGACATTGGCAGAACGTAACCCGATGCACGTCATCTAGAGAACTAATGGATATTGAATGGGCATTTGTTTCCAATTGTACACTTTTTTTTAGATTAAAAATATTCTATTCAATTTAAGCCCCGAGAAGGCGCTTATGAACATCAAAGCTACCACCGGTTCAGAAAATAACCCACTCATCGAGAAGAATCGGCAACAAACTCGATCGGGTTTATCTTTTCATGATACATATTATTACAAACATAAATAGTTATATAGTTTTTGGCGGATCCGCAGAAAGGAGCCTCATTTCTAGACGCCACCATCGTTCACATATTGATCCACTACGATAGCCTTTAGACATTAAAACCCGCTTGACACGGCGCTCGAACTCACTATCCGACAAATCGGTAACGTGCTTTCAAAAGAATGACCAAGTTGCGTGTACATACGCAGGTATCTCCGCGACAATCTGAAAATGGTAGACGGGTCGCGCGTGGGCGTGTGGGGCGCGGGGTACGGGGGCGGCGCCGCGGCGGCGCTCGTCGCCGACGACTCGCGCAACGTGACGCGCTGTCTCGCCACAGTCGCGCCACTCACGCACCTACGACATCACAGTCAGTGCTTCTATTTTTCTCATTATTGCACTGTGTTAAGAATAGTAACTAATTGTTGTATTGGGAACAACGCCTGTAGTTTTAACTTTCCATTTATTTGTCGAATTTCATAAGTATAATAATAAATTACAGATATATGACATTTCATACAGGATAATCCTCAGTATTGGGTTGATTATGTGATTGAAAATTTTTATCGGTACCTTTTTTCAATATAATTTATATAGATATTAAAAATTTACTACTACACATTAGCATGATAAGAGGTAATGGTTAAAAATTAATCAGAAAATATTATTAAAAATATCTTTTGTATTTTTTATGAAGGGGTCATCACTATTGTAAATAGCTTTTAGGTGTTAAATATATTAGGACGACATTGACTTTATGCAGTAAATATACGACAATTACAATGGGAAAATAACAGTCTAAAATGAATCTAGATAAAACGAAGAACAAGGTCACGGGCACCAGGTAGAATACAAATCGTAACGTATTAGTTATCTAGTGTAAGTTATGTTACTGTACTATACCTATATGGGATAGAGTATAATTGAACTGACATATTTTTATCAAATCCCTAAATTAAATAAAAATAAAAATATAACATACATTTATGGGATTCTCAAAATAGAAAGAGTAAACGTTACGTAAAGTGTTGATAATTTAGATATATTCTTTGATAATGATTAAAACTTAAAAAAATGATTCGTTTAATATATGAAACTGATACTCATGAAGTCATATGTACCGATATATATACACATAATAGGTCTTTACCTATGAAATTGCCGTTCTGCAGTACTGGCAATTTCAAATCAAAATAATTTTTGTTTGGCTAAGAATTCTAATTTCAAATTAATTTTATTTTAAAAACATGGAATCCTTTTTCCAAAAGTAGTCATTTGTTTATTGATTAGTGTTACATTTTCATCGCATTTCAATATTTTTTGTCATCATAGATACGTTAAAAAATCGAGTAATTATGGAATATTAGTACCGTCGTGGCAGCAACGCGGCACAAGCGGCACGCAACATCAACGACGTTTACGGAGCTAACACTACAAACCAACGCACCACCTGTTATTGGTTTGCTCGCCTCCGTTCTGGGAATTTCAACCTGGAAAATGAACCTCGCGGTCGTCCGAAGATTTTGGTCGACAATGACGAATTAAAGGCGATTGTGGAAGCTGATGATACACAATCTACGGCTGAATTAGCAGCAGCTTTCGACGTTAGCGTCAAAACAATATTGGTCCATTTGCGTCAAATTGGCAAGGTAAAAAAGCTTGACAAATGGGTGCCCCACGAACTCAATGATCGCCAGCGCGAAGTACGCGTCGAGACGTGCCTTGCACTGCTCAACAGACACACAAATGAACTAATTTTGAACCGCATTGTTACCTGCGATGAAAAATGGATTCTATTTGATAACCGCAAGCGCTCAGCAAGTTGGTTGGATCCTGGTTCAGCACCTAAACAATGTCCTAAACGAAAACTTACCCCTAGAAAAGTAATGGTCACTGTTTGGTGGTCTAGCGCCGGTGTGATTCATCACAGCTTCTTACCAAACGGGGTGAGCATTACTGCAGATGTGTACCGTGAAGAACTGAACACAATAATGGAGAAGCTGGCACATCTCCGACCAGCATTGGTCAATCGCTCGTCTCCGCTGCTCCTGCACGACAACGCGCGACCTCATACTGCACAGCAGACGGTCTCCAAGTTGCAAGAACTGGGATTGGAAGTTCTCCGTCATCCGCCCTACTCACCAACCTTGCGCCTGCAGACTAATACTTTTTCCAGAATTTGGATAACTCCTTGGTGGGAAAAAAATTCAATACCCGAGAGGCAGTACAAAATGCCTTTGAAGAATTTGTTGCCTCCCGTCCAGCTGATTTCTTTAAGAAGGGCATCAATAAACTGCCACTGCGTTGGCAAAGATGCATTGATTGCATGGGTGATTACTTCGATTAATACAAATAAAAAATACATGAAAAAAATTCGTTTAAATTTTTTCATACAAAACGGCAATTTCATAGGTAAAGACCTAATATATGTTTTATGTTCATGTGTTTTTCATATTTTTTATTACATGATTGAAATCTTCTGTCACTACACCAGTATATTAATGCGTAGTTACTGCCCACGACTTCGTCTGCGTGGAATAGTTACTTTGGGTTAACGCTAACACACAGCGGAAGTTCTCAAAAGTAGAAAAAAAATCAATTTTGAAACATTCTTCATTGGTGCTCTGCTCCTATTGGTTTTTCAAATCGGACTAGTTGTTCCTGAGATTAGCGCGTTGAAACAAACAATCTCTTCAGCTTTATAATGTTAGTATAGAAGTATTTTTGAAGTAAGATTGTCTGTGTGAATTAGCATTTAGAGGTGTCGATTCGTCTGATAACGTAATGATGTACAGACTCGTACTGGACGGAGCGGTACGGGGGCGGGGGCGGGGGCGGCGCGGGCGCGGGCGGCGGGGAGGGCGGGGGCGGCGCGGTGTGGCGGCGCGCGGGGAACCTGCCGCCGCGGCGCGTGCTGGTGGCGCACGCGACCGCCGACCTGTCCGCGCATGCGCACCACGCGCTCGCGCTCGCCCGCGCGATGCTGCGCGCGTCCGCTCCCTACGCACACCAGGTGACGCACTCGCTCAATCACTTGTAACGCGTTCAGCGCCAAGGGGAACGTCGACGCACTAGGATTCATAAAAAATATATGTGCATTAAAGAAAAAAAGGATTCGACTTTACGTACGCAATAGGGGAAGTCACTTCGAGCATAAACTTCAATTAGGCTAAATTACAAAATATCTTACTCTTCACTGATTGTTACTTATTATTAACTGTTATTACTACTAAAGCGTTATTGGTTCTAAATTTAATTTTAAATATGTATTATTTACATTGGGTATTGTTTCTAATTAATGTTATGGAAATTTTGAAGAACGACCTTAAGTTTCAGTCGAATACGAATATCTGCCTGTTTCCTTTGATAACAATTATATTGTTGTTTTAATATTGATAAAGCACCAGTGTTTAATCGTTTTTATAAATCCAAAGACAAAATGAAATTTCAATTGATACTTTTAAAAAAAATGTGATGTTGCATTTTTGACCTATTTTCAAAAAAATTAAAAACAATAACTCAAAAATGGTTCACTTTTGCATAATGCATAAAATGGTTGAAATTATCACGCATAGTCACCCCTATCACCTAACGAGTATATATCTAATTAACTGTAACCCTATATATACCCTATACTAGCTGAGCCCTCTTCGTTGGGCGGTAAACATTTATAAAAAACTACTTTTTGTAACTTAAATATAAAAGTTATACATACGCTGTCCCTGACTTTTTTGTAGGCATTATCAAGCTCTACAACTCTAATTAAGAAATTGTTTGTAAGAAATATTTTCGTTCGACCGTTTTTTCTCCGACTTACTTTGCAAATCCGACTATCACAAAAGTCTTTTCATTTTTCGCGTTAATATATAGCCTACGACACTCACAAATAACGTAGCTTTCTATTGGTAAAAGAATTTTCAAAATTGGTTTAGTAGATTCAGATATTACTCTTTACAACGTCACAAATTCACAAACTTTACCTCTTTATAATAATACTAGCAGTCAACCGCGGCACCGCACGTGTTTTTTAAAAATGTATTAAAGAAATGTAAAATTGTAAGTAGGTGTGTACATTACAGAAATGCTTTTTCAAAAACATTTGTAACTACGACACACACGCCATCTACTGTAACATGTAACGTGTACATTAGATATGGAATACGAATAGTATATCGAATGGGATTGGATTTATCATCAGCAACATACCTGGAACTTTAACCTACTATATACCACCCTCAGTGCTCACTAACACTATATAAGAAAGTAATGAAAATTTTAAACTATACATTATCGCACAATATGCGTTAATTTTTTTATTATATTGATATAACATGCCCATATTGTCGATATAATTGTGTTATTCCTATACGTTGCTATAATCACTGATTAAAATTCAAATTACATACATTTATACTTGGAGTCCAGTACAGTGTACATCTCACGCGCTTGTTTACAGTAAACAAATTATTTTTGATCAACTTCACACGAACGAATGCACAGGTAACAGTTCATCACTACATAGTGTAAAACAAAGTCCTCTGGTCTGCCTGTTTATCTGTTCGCGATAAAGTCAAAAACTACAGAACGGATTTTCATGCCATTTTCACCAGTAGATAGAACGGTTCATGGGGAAGGTTTAGGTATAATTTGTCAAGGTTTTCTTTTTATTATCAGGGCGGGACAACGTCTGCCGAGCCCGCTAGCTTAAAATAAAATAGCTCATTAGTTAGTTATCTGCCAGTGAAAGTTCCGTGAAAATCAGTTCAAGCATTTCGGGTATTCCACTGCGGCCAAAGGCGAATAAAAAACCTAAATTACTTTTTATGAGGTCTGCTATCTACCATTGAATATCCCGTCAAAAATCGGTCCAACCATTTTGGAAATAGCGATGCGGACGAAGCCGCGGGCAAATAAAATAGAATATGTCAACCACTATAATTTCGGTTATCTGCCAGTAAAATTCCCGTTAAAATAGGTCCAGCTGTTTTAGAGATTACCCGGAACAAACAAACAGACAGACAAAATATAATACAATAAAAATATCGACCGAATATAAAAACTTTTTTTTTTGTTATTTGTAGCTATATCCATTCATTAAAAAGTTATTATCTCGCTTTATATACCCACACTTTATTTTTATAATACGTAATAGATTGCAAATAAAAAATTGGAAACAAAACTAACGTAGAATAAACTTTTTGAATAGAAACACAAAATATTCTTTGAAAATGTTTGCGATAGAATCTTACAACGTTACCATGGCAACATATACAATACTAACGCTAACACACAGCGAAACAATCAAAACGAAAAAAAATGCCCGATTTTGAAACATTCTTCATTGGCGCTCCACTCCTATTGATCTTAGCATAATGATATATAGCCTAAAGCCTTCCTCGGTAAATGAGCTATCTAAAACCAAAAGATTTTTCAAATCGGACGAGTTGTTCCTGAGATTAGCGCGTTCAACCAAATAAACAAAGTATTCAACTTTATACATTAGTATAGATTATTAGTATAAATTATTATATATTGCAAATACAATAAACGCGCTAAACCTAGAGAGAACTGGCTCTCAAGTACAACAAGCTAACCACTGAGCCATCGTTGCTTATAGTTAAGTACTTTATCTACATTAATAAATCTGCATTTCTGTCTGTACGATTATTTCCAAAATGTTGGTACATTTTGATACCTAATATTACCTATACCTATTTATTACTAAAAAAGAATATAACCCTAAAAGAATGTATATTTGTATATCCCTACATTCATTTTTAATTCATAAACATCTTGACCGAACTTATGGCATTTAGAACACAATAAGTATAAATATGTATTCATAGATGCACACACGCATATACAAGTGGAATAATACATTAAAAATCTTTAACACCTCCAACTATTTATAAACATAGTTAATAGGGTAGGCAATCCTCTCTTTACAGATCAATAAAACAGAATTGCGAATCTATATTGCATATCAACTAAAAATCTATGAGCATATGGTTCTGGTGACTACTGCTAAATAATACTTTTATCACAACATGAAGTGATTACAGTTTTTCTTATTCGTTGTCCAGGTGTACCCGGATGAAGGTCATAATTTCGAGCGATCAAATTTCCACCTCCACAAGACTTTGGAGCAGTTCTTCGATGAATGCTTCGGGCCGGTGGAGGTGGCGGAGTGGGACGCCGCGGCGGAGGGAGGCCTCTTCCCATTCCGCGACTAACTACATCACTGTTGTACCAATCTGGTGGCCAACTTTTCAACACCTCTCAGTACGAATTCGACGATAATACCGAGATAATAGAAATCGTTATTTGTGTATCGATACCAAAATATTAATCAAAAAGGCAAAACTTCAATATATCGATTATAATTGAAAGAACCTGATTATTTACCAAAATAATGGTTAACAAATAATATCGATATTCGTGTAAAAAGGCAAAACTTCAAATACTTCAATATATCGATCATAATTGAAAGATGTTGAATAATAACCTAGATAAAAGTAATCGAACTTATCGATACCACAATATTAATCAAAAAGGTAACACACACTTATACTTCAGTAATCGATTACAATTTAAAAATCTCGATTACTATACACCGTATTACATACCCAAAATGAATTATTCAATTTTACCACGAATGCAATTTAAAAACATGTGGTATAAGATAAACGCTGACCTTATATAACTGTCACGTGCTTTTTAACAGCACGTAGTATATAAATAATTCGATATCATCGAATATCGATAGTTTTAAACACCGCTCATTCCTACCCTAGAGTCAAAAACAAAGGAATGAAGTCTAGAATTAATATTAACTTTTTTAAAATATCTTTGCCACTTAAATCAAGAACAATAAAAGTTGCGGTGTAAAAAGAAACAGCCTATATTTATCATTGAATTTATTAAATTAATTACAACGTTACCAAATTAATGTAATTCACTACTCAATAAAATACTTAATTACAAAATGTTTATAACTGTTCAGCGAGAATAGATATTTTTTATGACATAACAAAGAAACTTAAAACTTATAATAAATGGACTTAAAATTTATTAATATCTAAAACAAAATAATATCATTATAATTCTGTGTTCTCAAATAAATCTTTTAGGTTGTTATAAAAAAAATAAAACGAGGCCGTTATAAAATTTATATTAATGTCTTTTTGAAATTCCTGAAAATAGCTAAATAATTTGTGAAGATAAATGATCTCAAAAAGATTTTGCCTACCAAAAGAAGTATTAAGTGCAAAGCATCTATATAATTGTTTTAATAATTTCCGGTTTTATAAAATACAGGAGTGGAAAATGTAAATTTTATTTTAAGTAATCATAATTTTATTCTCATATTTTATCAAAACAAAATATCTCTTACGCAAAAACTTATGTCATTAAAAAGTTTTAAAATATATATAAATTATGGTAATAAAAAGAAAACTATGCGATTGCGGCTCTGAAGTTAGCGACAAAACGCGTTGGAAAACTTCAGTTTACTTCTTTCCACACGTACAAAAATGACAAGGGTCTGTTGCTGTGGGATTTTGGGATTTTTACTTTACGAGTCGTTATTTTTAGTGCTGTGAAATCATTTGGTCCTTTTTAGATGGGTTTGTATTTTTGTGTGAAATTTACGAACTAAAAATTCAGTACCAGAATGTGAATAATTCGGTACCAATTAAAAAGTCTGAACTGATGTTAACTTTCCATTGATTTGTACTTCCTTAATCTTAAAGAACTATTTTCTAAATAATTCAATATACTACATATTTCTTTGCGAGCAAAACCGTTCTGGTACAAATATAATATTATTTCATGCATAATATTGTAAAATTACAATTTAAATAGAAGTGCTCATTATTAAAACAACCAGTCCATTATTCCAACGCAACTCATAACGAACTATTAACAATGTCATTATTCTGCTGCTGACTATTAGCGTTATCCGTTATTTTTATCGACAATGACAATAGTCAGCCTTATTGCAACGTACGAATACGCAAACTACGCTATTGGCCTAGCAAGGTTTTATCGAACTAATTACGCTATTAACCTAGCAAGGTCTTAACAGCTTCACCGGACTACCCAATTCAAGTTACTCACACTCAAAATGACTATACTAGCAACTTCGTTATTGTGTCATACTTACGAATTGCATTACAATACAAGATACCAAATAACTAAATAGCGTTATTCATAATTGATTTGAATAGCCGTTATAAGCGAATATAATAATTTGGAAATATTTGAAGTTAACTTCATAGCCGTACACTTACCAAGCGGGTATTATTCAGCTCTTTACCCGAGAGCTTTGATTTAAAGGGATAGATTTCCCAAAAATTTTCTTATGATTATTGTAAGAAAAGGAACTATTTTAGAATGTAATGTATCGAAACTTTTATCTATGTATATGTTTCTATGTCGCTTTCTGTGTCATATTTAAACAAGAGTAGCTTTTAAAAGTGATACTTAGATATTCGTGAACTAAATTTAGTTTTACTATACTTCTAGTCAATAAATCTAGTCGTTTAGTAAATAATGTATTTCCTCGTCTAGGACCTTGTTGTAAAGGCGTGTTTACTTAAACGACTTTTGCTTTTGTTAACCTGACAAGTATTAGTATTTATCTTCTATTCATAAACTCGTGTAATTTAATACTATGCTATGGTAATAATTGTGAGATTTTACTTAATATAAATATTTCAGTAAATTAGACGTGTAATAATATGGAACGTGAACCCTCAGTTGTCATGAAAACTTTTCAGAAGGCCGCCACCATTTTGTTGAAGTAATAATATTACCCGAAGTTGCCAATTTAAAAATATATAATATTTACTCACTTCTCAATGATAGTAGTAATTTGTAATGGGAAGGATTAGTTGACAAAGTAGAAGAATAATAAAATTTTGGTAACACCAACATTGGTTTATACTTATACATGTAGTAGCAGCGCTCTTAGCGGAAAGAAAAAGAACTAAAATTGACAATATGGTTAAGTTGTATTGCAATTTGAAACTATCTGATGTAAAAAAAAAGTCGAGGTAGTTATAAGGAGATATTTTTTATTACATACAAAGAATCTTAAAACTTATAATAAATGGACTTAAATTTTATGAATATCTGAAAAAAAATCATTATAATTCTGTGTTCTCAAGTAAATCTTTTAGGTTATTATAAAATACGTTTCCGACACAAACAGAAGTGAAAACTCAAAGCAATGGAATTTAAACTGTGTTCTGTGTTGAATTTTTAAATTAATTATAGTGTGAATTATTTAAATTTCATAATTTTGAAATTGAAATGATTATCATTATTCTCTCTTTCACATGTATTGACACTCCGAATAATAATCATATACTTTTTGTACAGTTTATTAATTCATCAAACATATTATGCCGGGCTGCACAATCTCAATACAAAATATCAATATTAGATGTACACAGGCCGCTATACTACACGTCGCTATACTGACGCAGGCCGCGCAAGCGCAATACGGTCGGTCACGCTTATTAGTATATCATAACGCGAAATAATAAATTTGTCTCCTGCCAAAAAAATACCACTCAACGCACCTAAAGAAGTTTTCACTCCAAAAACACTAGACCTTAAAATAATTGACGACTTAAAGTTAAGTAAACACGACATTACTTCACTTCAAAAGAATCTATAAATCCTTCTTTTTAATTTATAAAATGTTAAAGACATATTTGTTATATTAAAATTAATGTTCATTGTTCAATCGATGTTAAGACTAAAAAAAATATAATGTGATAGGTGTTTTTAATTATATTTTTATTCGTAAAAGATTGAATTTATCTTTAACATGGACTGTGTGAGATTTCGTTCGTTTAGAGCGTAGCGTGATTATAATTGTGGGAAAGTTTTTCAAATGTAGGCATATTCCTACGTTATGTCCAACAGTATTTTTGTAAATTAAAAAGTTAACATACCTATAGATAAAGAGTTACAAGCTTTCAAACGTCATGTTTTTTTCTTTTATTTATTTGTGAGCTCCGATCTACTTATAAAAAAAAGAAATATCTATTTACAATTTATTGACTACAGATTAAAAATCTAAATACACTATTTTTGTGCGTTAAAAAACCGAACTATTTTTAAGCTTGTAACTTAAAAAAATTATATAGATATAAGTGTTTATATATCGAAAATTTGTACCGTCAGCAGATAGAATAATATCGGAACACTTAACAAGGACATATTTTTTTATTTCAATTTATCAATACTTTCATTTCTATTGTTTTATAAGGAATAAAAGGAAACCGCTAACACCGAAACATTAGATTCGACGACGAAGTATACTTTAAAGTAGCCAATAGCTTTATATGGAAAGAATTTTGAATTATATGAAATTAAGAAATTTATGTTATTAATTTTATTCGTAAGAAGGTTAAAACACATAGATAAGAATAAATTTCCAACATAGGAATATATAGATTGTGTAGTGTTTTTTATTTCGTTAGCGTTAACATGGCTAACGCATCTGCGACTGTAATAACTCGTTGATTTTCCTGCATATATGTTATTTTTTACGTTCAAGTAATTTTGTTTCTAACACATAACGTAGTTCATTTCTAAACATAATTACACTTTATTTATTCCTACGTAAAGGTAGTTTTCCTACATCTTTGCTGACGGTAAAAAGGCTTAGGTAACTTCCAAGTTAATAATTCCCCGAGTTTAATTGTAAATGATAATCATGAAATATATATGTGTATATTACAACTAAATATATATATAGATATTATACTTAGTGGTGCGTATTATTGTAATAGTATTTATTGTATTAAGCGCTCTGGTGGCTCCGTGGACGAACTTGTGTTGGTATGTTGTTTTTTTAAGAAATATATATAATAAAAACATGTTCCCCATTTTTTGTTTCATTAATAACCATTTCGAGCAGTTAGCAGTTAAAATGTGGTTAGCAATAAAAGCTAGATTTTAAATGCTTATTACACTGCCTAGATAATAGTAGTTATTGTAGACAAGTTATAACACCAGAGACAAGTATGTGTGCTATAATCAAAACTACAAAAATAACGTAGTCTGGTGAAGGTCAAGGTGCTAGGTCAATAGCGTAGTCAGTACGAAAAAAAAACTACAAAAATAACTTTTGTTATGACAACAGTAGTTAAAATAGTTTGTTATGGACTATATAGTTCTGTATATAGAGAAACAGAACGACACCAAGTTAAAGTATCAATGCTAAACAGAAACTGTAAAACTATGACAGTGTCCCAAGAAAAGCCTAGAACAAGACTGGCTCTAAGCTCATCTGCTGGATCACACAGGTAGTGGTTTATTGATAGATTTTCAACTTGAAGGTAATACTTAGCTATCCAAATGGACAAAAGGCCTACTAGGAATCCATCGTATTTTCCTTCACGGTAAACTTCTATTCTTTACAAGGTTTGGACTTACGCCGTACGGCGCGGGATTCAATCACATTATAACTGTGCCAACAACGCTTCAAACTATTTATTTTATTTTATTTTTGGTAAACTATCTTGTACTAAATTATTACTGGCATTGTCGAGTAGGTAACGATATTACAAGTTTCTTACGATCATTCCAATGAAGTAACAAGATGGTGGCCGTCCTGTTACAACTTTCCAGGGAGTTTTTGTGTCAAGTCAGAATCCGTACTCTGTGGTATTACTTCCCATCCACTTCACTTGTGCACAATAACCAAACTATATTAGGTAAAACAGCACCAATATTACCAAATGTAGAGCCAAATAACAAGATTATGAATAAAATATAAAATCCACTACATGACATCCCGCCAAAATCTACCGCTTCAAACTAAGTTGCTACGCTTACAGCTAACACAATGTAATACGGAGGATGAACTGTAGATGACGTTGATTCAAATTTAACACATTCTTAATATGGTTGCGGTGAGGATCTTATTGTAGCGGCTTTTGTATTGTGGCTTTCTATTGAGTGAATTAGTAAATTACATTTCTAAGCGTTTACAAGTCTCCCGCGACCGAACTATTGACTACACTTGGGAGTCTTCAAGAGTAGAGTGAACAGGCATCTAGTGGGTAAGCGCGATACATCGTCGGCCTCATCGTCACTTACCATCAGGTGAGATTGTGGCCAAGCGCGTGCCTGTTGAACATAAAAAAAAAACTTATTTTTAATAATTTAAAATAGTTCATTTTATAAGCTTGCGAAAAAACATTTCTTTTAATATTTATCGAACTTCCTTCGAGTTGTAAACTCGATATGCTAAAGAATGTAAAGTCTTAATAACGTCGTTCGTAGGACGAAATACTTTTTATAACGTAGAAATGAGTTTAATTTCGTTGGTTTAACACAAAACCATTTATTTGTTGTCTTCTCTCCGTATACCAAAAATTCTTTATAACGAAATTGCTCGGTCCTTTAAAATTCGTCATATAGAATTTACACTATATTACTATGATTTTTAAGTCACATCTATTTTATAGCAATTTGCATTTCTCGTTGTCTATTATAAACTCTATATTTATTTACAGTAAAGCTTAAAACACGTACAAATTTTATCCTTGTCAGTTTTTAAATGTTTTAGTAATAACATTGACATATAAAAACCCAAGACACACACAGTCCCTAACAAAAGTAGCGCTCAAAACCGTCCCGCAAAATCTCCCCAATATACATACGTGGTTATAGTTATGCGATATACTTATGATTTTGCAAATTCAACCTTACCTGAAAGATTTAAAAGTTGACTGAAGTGGTTACAAGGACACAGGCGACGCGAGACAATTTGAAATGACTGCATAATACAAAATTATGCACTCATTTTTCTGTGCCGGTTGTGAGACGTTAAGCGTGCATCTTGGGTTTTTGTATATCAATAAGTAATAATTAATGTTTTTATCGATTTCTGTAAAATCGTAATTTTGCAGTTACATTTATCCAGAAAAGGTACAAATTGTAACTTGTAATGCATCATTCTTTCTTTATATACATACTTCTTGTGTCCGCATATGACTGAACTCCTCCTAAACGGCTGGACAGATTTTGATGATTTTTTTGTTTGTGTACAGGTGGATTCAATTCACAATTTGATCCAGGAAGGAATCGGAAGGTAGGACAACGTCCGTCGGGCATACTAGTAAAATATACCTAGTTTTAACTTTCATAAGAGCCTGCTCCAGGTCCAAGCTGAATGTAGTATATTTGATTAGACTTTCTTAAAAAGTTGTTGTTATCGGGCAGGAATACATTAAGCCAAATTTATCTCACATGTTCTACTAAATCTTCTTATGTGAGACAAGCGTATGAAGAAAATGATATATTAAACAATAAAACAATTGGTTGGAATCACATTTATTATCTTACAGATATCATTAAGCTTATGTTAAATAAATCGTTTCTACATGATGCCTCAGAGGAAGCCGCGACGCCACAACAACGCTACCTGTCAACAATATATTAACATTTTATTAGTGCTGACTGCTAGTAGGTAATGTTACTCCAAGTGTCTTGCGATTATTTCAATGTACTAACAAGATGGTGGCGCGGTTAGAACATTCCATGAAGTATTGTAGTATCTCGGAATGCATGCTCCGTGGTATTCATTTCCCTTCCACTTCACTTGTGCATAATAACCGAACTTTATTACGTAAAATGCCAACGATATTACAAAATCTAGAGCCAAATAACACGAAATTATGAATAAAATATAAAGGCCACTCACTACTCGACGGATTAATATTCCGTCAAAAACCATATTATTATAGGTTAAATTTAGATTAACGCCATCTACCGTTGATCCTTCGTAGAACATTGTTAGTTTTACAAGTATTAAATGTTTGATATTTTTGTACATTATCACCTTAATTTGTTTCTAACGCCATTTATTCCACTGTCGAAAATTGTTTATTTTAACTAAAAACTACTACTAATTTTACCATGTCTGCGCCTCCATCAGTTGCAAAACCGATTATCTACCATAACTCGTGGGCATGATTAAATGTTTCATTTTAATGTTATTACTATACAAAATACTAATGTATTGAAATAAAAAAAAATCACGAATAAGGTTTTTTTTTATCTCACATATTAATTAGACGCACAGTTCTTTCAATATTCAATCTAACAAAATCGCAGGTAAATACCAATCTTCCTGGATTTATGAGTCATAAACTGTTGTCCGCAATTTTATTCTTGTCATTTCTGTTTTATTTATATTTAAGTTTTAACATTTCAGGGTAATTTCTTAATGTGACTTAGAGAAAATGTATTGGAATACACTTATAATTTATTTCACTACAATCTCCAACTCAATGCAGGATTTGAACCTACATCAATCAACATGGTATCGGAATATGCTAACCATTGAATCATCAAATTCATTCATAGTAATAACTGATTAATTTTAGATCTTTTATTTTCCTAAATATAATATTGTCATTAAATTTAACCCGTACAAACCCGTTAGCAATTTTATATGACTTCTGTTAAATGTTATCCTTATTGTTTAAACCCTATATATATATATATATATATATATATATATAGGGTTTATATATATATATATATATATGTATGTATGCATATATATGTGTAATTATATGTATCCTATGTAATACTTCAAGATGAAAAAAGTGCCAAAGTCATACCAGGCTTCCTACTTACATGAAATTTTACTTCCAGCGGTTGTTTTCGTAGTCCCATTTGGAGGAGAGTCCGTCCACAGGGTTCACCTTGAGGTCCAGCATGCGCTTCAGCTGCGCCTTCTGGTGCTCTTCATCGAACGTTATGGGCAGAGGACTGTACACTATAATAGAATATGTACAATTAAATAACATCACATTATGAATAAGATCTTATCATCGAAGGTGGAAAATAAGCAATTAATGACATATATATGTTTCAGAGTAGTTATATTCTAACTTTAAAGAAAATAGATTAAAAAATAAAAAAATAATTCATCTCGATAGCAGCATCGTCTACCGAATCCTACTAAAACTAAGAATTATCCAGGTGGCTCTATAAGTACAAAAAACAATAATGCATTCATTAACAGTGAACAGCGAACTGTTGGCAGCATAAGTTAATAAAAAACACCGTATGAATTGCGAAATTTAAAAAACTTGAAAAATAACAAATTTAAAATATTTTTTTTTCTGGATATTTAAAAATATGATCCGCCATTTGGAGATATCGTTTTAAAAAAACTGTTGAGTGATTAAATTTCATTATAAAATTTAATAAGAAGAGAATACAGCTTAAAGCCTAGTGGGGAGTTATAGTAAAATTAATATAAAAAAAAAACAAACATTTGCTATACCAACCTGCATGATGATTGGTTAAACAATGTTATAAGTATATTTATCACAGATATATTAACATTCAATTATATAGTATGTATTTTTAGGAATTGTAGGCAGCTACCTTTTACAAATAAAGTATAGTACACCTTATTGTGTTAGAAATGAAGTACATACCAAACATCTTCATGCCCATGAAGATCCAGACAGAGAGGGAGGCGATGAGCAGTCCCCAGCCCAGCACGCCCTTCCACTCGCCGGTGGGCGCCTGGAACTCGGCATACGTCTGGCAGAAAGAGGCACGGTACAGAGCTTTCTTCTCTTCCAGGGTCAATTTGCGCCAGTCACCCTTTTCCTTCTCACGGATAGCCTAAAACACGAAAGATAATTAATTCAAACATTTCATTTTGGAAATAAAGATGCTTAATTTTTTTTATAATGGATTAATAACAATAATATACTAAAAACATTCATCTACACTAATATTATAAAGAGGTAAAGTTTGTGAGTTTGTGGGTTTGTGAGTTTGTGACGTTGTGGCGTTGTAAGGGGTAATCTCAGGAACTACTGGTCCGATTTGAATAATTCTTTCAGTGTTATATAGCTCATTCGTCGAGAATGGTTATAGGCTACATATCATCACGCTAAGACCAACAGGAGCGGAGCAACAATGAAAAATGATTTAAAATCGGGGTATTTTTTCCTTTTGAGAGCTTCCGCTGCGTCTTAGCCCAAAATAACTATTCCACGCGTGCAAAGTCGCGGACAGAAGCTATTAACTAATTATATAATCTATACTAATATTATAAAGAGGTAAAGTTTGTGAGGTTGTAGGGGGTAATATCTGGGGAGTCGGAGAAAAATGGTCGAACGAAAACGTTTCTTACGAACGCTGCCTTCATTATGAGCTATATATGATTGAGTTCTAGAGAAAAGTTATAGCTTGATAATGCCTATTACCGCGCAACGAAGTGGGCACGGGTCGGCTAGTACTTTATAAAACTATGATAAGACCAGTCATGCTGTATGCATCTGAGTGCTGGGCTACGAAAGAGACGGATCAGAGAAAATTACATGTGGCAGAGATGCGAATGTTAAGATGGATGTGTGGTCTAACTAGAATGGATAAGATTAGGAATGAGTATATTACAGGAAGTTTGAAAATAGCACCAGTGACAGATAAGTTGAGGAGTAATAGGTTAGTATGGTACGTGCATGTCATAAGGAGAGACGAAAACCATGTAACTAGAAAAGTGTTGAGTATGATTGTGGACAGATATACAAGTAGAGGAAGACCAAAAAAAGTATGGATGGAATGTGTGAAAAATGATATGTGCATAAAAGATGTGAATACTGAGATGACATTTGACAGGAGAGTGTGGAAAAAGAAAACATATTGTGCCGACCCTACTTAGGTGGGATAAGGGTAATGATGATGATAAACATACATCACTGTATGTACTTGTTAAAACCTGATTAACAGTTAAGGTAAATAACTCAATAAACATATATCACTACCTTTATTCAGTGAAACCAAATATAACACCTTCTCTATCTTTTTAGTTATCATAACATTATGAATGAGCAAATACATAATCAGCTTACATCTATGTTCTATATTCAGCAAGTTATTAATTTCCATTTGTTTATTTTCATTACTTATTATAATTATATATATTTTACATTCATTTCCTTTTAATTTTTGTATTTACTTTAATATAAATTAAAAACCATATGTCGGCTTTCAAACATATTCTAAAATGGTTGTTTCTTTGATGCCCATACCAAAATTTCTTCATAAATGGAGAATTAAGAGTATCGGTAAGTTATCAAACAAGATAAAAATTAATTTCTAAAAAGTGAAAAAATCCCATATTAAATGAATGGGAAAAGTATCCATCCTCATTTAGGCACAGTTAAACAGCAATGTATTTTTTTCTTTTCTTAAATGTTTTTAAGCTAACAATTTGAAGGACACCCAAGTAAAAAAAACAACTTGGTAAATAAAGGGCACCCCAGTAAGGGATATTTGAGCATGTTTTTAAATTGGTTACAAATAGTAAATACAAACAAACCTTAATATCAGGGGTGTCAGCGCGGAACCTGATGGCCGGCATGGGGAAGTCAGCCCTGTCAACATAGTTGGGCTGTCCGTTTAAACCGTAGCCAACCCATTCACGATCACCAATCTGGAAAATAAAAATTAAAAGAACAATTAGAAAGTGATATTAAATTGACAGACTCTATACTATTATAACTATTTGAATGTTATATTATGTATATTGTAAACTTTTACTAAACTCTTATTTAACCCATTACTTCCCTAGCATCAAAAAAATTTGAATTTTTAGTTGTTTGCATTGTTTCTAGTGTACACATGTTCTCAGTGTCATATTTATAGTAGGACTTACTTTGAAGTCATGTAACTGGGTTTCAAAATACATTGTCTTTACTTTTATTTAATATGTATTTGTTAATAGTTTCAGGAACCTTTTAAAGTATTTTTATGGAATCAATTTATTGTCTAATGGGAACATAAAAGACAAAATGGAGAGCTTTCTCAATGCAGCTAAAGTGGTTAACGGTATAAAAGTATATTAAAATGATATAGATATATTTTTATCTCCAAACAAATATTTTCTATTACAAATAATCCATAAATACAAATATAATTAGAATCAAAGGAAAAAGAAGTATTAAGTTGTCTTAAAAATATTCAAAAACAGTGTCCTAAAAATAGTACAGTGCGAAGAAATGAGTTGTTAAGGAAATACATTCTTAAATATAGGAACTACTTGACTTCAATAGATTTATATTAATAATACAAAATTTTCAAGTTACTGTCAACACAGGTAGTCTTAAAAATTTTTGTATATAGCATGGCTATTACACAGGAAACTGACCATGTAACTGTGCTAGTGTCATGGTGCCACACTATGTCATTCACAGTTTAACCCTTCTCAGTAATAATGCTGGTTCTCATTGTCTTTGAATCTATCCTCGCCCCCAATATTATATGACTCTTCTGACCCCACTATTACTTGATTCTCTTAACATACTTCCTAACCTACACTTTGTATAGTACTCGTCCCATTCCTAAGGTTTGTAGACTAGGGAAGAGAATTTACTGGTAAAATACACATTTTACTTATTTTACCAACGTGCAGTCGGTAATTTACCGGACAATTAACCAAAGTAGTTTTTTTGCCTCATGGTGGTGTTGATACTTGATTGAGAATATGTATAGTACAGGCTAATAAGAATTTACCTTATTAAAGATATTTAGATTTATTTAAAAGATTTGTTCAGACAATTTATCCTTTGTGCAGAGAGACAACAACTAGGGAAAGCACTAAAGAAGCATTAAAGTTTAAGACAATTAAATAAAAATACTATATAGCATTAAACAGAACCATTTAAATTACAAATGTTACACATGACAGTGAGAATAAATTGATTAAAAACTTACTTTGGCAACTTCACCAACAGAGGATGATCCGGCCCTGGTGCAGGCAGGTACGCGGACTGCATCTAACAGTGCACGGCGCAGCAAAAAGTTGGCCATATTACTGCAGATAAAAGATTGTAATCTCACAATACATGGGTTTACATGTTGATTTCAGAATTTCTATATAAAATACAGACATATAATAAATCAGGGCAGTTTTTTTATGTCTAGCTGAAGATATCACAAAGTTTATACTGTAACATCACCAGATTATTGAAAGACAAAATCAAAGTTACAGGCCCCTATATTAATTCTGAGTAACTGATCATAAATTATAAATAGAACTTAGCCGAGACTACAGTTTTAATTGTCATAGTTTTATGATGAAAATATCAATAAATTTAGGTTACTTTATATAGACCAATCAATAGAGCAAAGTTACATAACGTCAAAATATTTTTCCTGAATAATGTCAGATTTCCGTATGATAAAAATTATTTGTAATAAAAATATTAAATTAAAACAAAATATAAATACAACGCAAGGATTTACACAAAATAAAATTTCAAATTTGGAACTCACAGGTGTGGATTATTTTTTTTTAACTTACCGAAGTTTTAACGAAAATATAATCACATAAAAAAGATTTCTTTAAATAATCTTAATGTAAAACACAAAAATGATGCTTTAAATCTTAATTTTACCTGAGAATGTGATTTTCTTTCCGAAAACTTATCTTATCACCCCAGCCAATATGACTGAAAAACTAGTGGAATCAAGCGACACCTAGTTGCGGTCTGCGGAATTTACAGGTCTGTGTTGTTGTTGTCAAATACTGAGTTGCCGTATTAAAAACTTCACATTAGTAAATCATATTCTCTAAATTACCGTTTTTCAATTAAGTATTATGAAAAAGTAACTATTTCTTCATGTAAAAAAAAATATTGAAAAGTACAAAGTTAATAAATTAATAGTCGAGTCATCTAGCAAGTATTACTAATTTAGTTCACAATTTGTAAACCCTAGGAAGTGTAGCCAGAAACTTTAATTTGATGTGAGTAAAATTACCAACTTTAACGTTTATCGAAAAAAAAAATTATTCAGCATGTTATTCAACAGTAAGAACACTTAAGAATAGACTAGAATTCCGGTGAAGCTGTAAAGACCTTGCCAGGTCAATAGCGTAATAAGATAGAAAAAAAAAACGAATACACTATATACCAAGCTGAGTAGCACGTTGAGTAAAAAATAATAACATTCCTAGCGGATGCGTTTACATATGTGTAATTATGACTAGGTATGAGTGTTGGCGTTTAATCAAAATTATCAATTTATTCAATAATGGGCAACATTGATCCATATACAGCATATTTTCTTTTTGTAATAGTTTGCATTGTAAGATGATTTATTGATTTATAATTTTCTGACATCAACTATAAAAAATCTTTATTAAAAATGTTGACCTGTTCTGTGTTTTCTTTTATATTTATATAGACTTAATATTTATATACTGGGATCATATAGTTTTGTAAATTTATCTAAATAAATATTGAAGTGAAGTGAAATTATATTTTATATAGCTTCATAAGGCTGAACCAATTTTATTGAATCTCGATAAGCCAAATCATAAAAAAAAGTCTTTTTATTAAAATAAGTAATACATAAAATATTTCATGAAAAATAACATGACTTCATTTCTTTGCTCGTTCCTGTTTTATGAATTGTTGAGACAGGAAACATAAGTTTATATTCATATGTGGCCACAGAGTTCGTCAAAGTGCGACAAAGAACTTTAGTCCCAACATTCTGATACAAAAGTTCGTCTGATATCGTAGCCGTGAGAATATGAATTTTAGTAAACAACAATATAAAATATATTCGTTTTCTCGCGCTTGTTATTAAAAAAAAAGTAATAAAAAACCAAGCCAATTTTATGTTAAAAATCATTCATTTGAAAATTATATTACATTAGAGTTACATTATATATTGCTACATTGCATTACAAATTAATCAATGAAGTCTAGCCGAAATTCACGTTACGACTAGTTTGTCGTATCACCGTTACTGAAAGAATCTCAGGTGGTGGGATTCACAAACCAATTGATGGTTTGATCACCCTTGTATCAACTGTTAATCTGGTTGAGTATCTTCGTGCGAGAACGTTAAATCAGCTCGAAAAAAAGGTAATTCAATCCAGTTCTGTATTCGAAAACAAACATTTTTAATGTCATCGTATTCAGACGTTATTTGCAATAGTTATGAACAATAAATTGTTCGGGTATATTTCCAAAACCTTATAATTCTAGGTCTTTATTAAGCATGGACATAATATAGTTTAGTATAATAAGTCCATGAGATTAAGTACACTATTTTATCTTGATGCCGAAGTACTACTAAATATTATAGCAATACAATCGATTAGCAACGGAATATTGTCTATAACTGTGATGAAAATTTTATTATTCTTCGTTGTTAATTTGCGTTTCATTTAATGCTTCAGCTAACAAATCATACAACTCATCTTTTGATATAACATCTAAAATGTCTGTTCTATTATTTCTAAACGTAAGATCTTTAAAAGGCTTCTCCGGTATAGCTAACCCGTCTTGAACACCCTCGACATCTTCTAATGCCTCGTCTTTCTTTTCACTGTCTGATAAATACAGTAAAGTTAATATGGAATCATTCATTTTCTTTACTTCTTGATCCGTTTTATGTAAATATTCGTGTTTTGACGTCTTCCACGTGTTTTTATCTTCATCAATTTGTTCTTCGGTTCCAAGGCTTTCGGAGGATTTATCATCCTCGTTCACATCAATATTTTCCATTAATTTAACTATATCTTTCTCCAATTCTTTTTCTACGTTTCCATTGTCATCGATAATGGTAAATTTTCCATTGACCTCGGTTACAGTGTCTGTAGAATCATCAAAATTAATTTTAGTCTGTAATTCCTCATAATTATCTGTTACTGGAACGTTTTCATCTATACCATTCTTCGCAGTATCATGAATATTTCCTCTATTATCTATTTTAGTATCACTTTTTTTTCGCTCAAAGACAGTTTTCAAGAATTCGTTAAAAAGCGACTCATCCTTCAATATTCTTAATGTGTCCATTTCGTCGAGTGGTGCAGGTTTCATAGGTCCAACTATAGGTGACATAACAAAAGTTGTTTTCGGACTGGGGGAAGAAGCAGCTATATAAGGAATAATTAGAGGCGGCTTGAGAGTTGTCCTTTTATAAGCGTAAGGTACTTCCTGTAAAAATATAAATGCATTAATATCTTTTCGAACAGTGAATATATTTGAAAAGCCAAATAATATTATATTTGATCCATTCCATGCCAGCAGCATGCTTTTTGAGTTATTTTATCTGTGTACCTACAACGCAACCGAGTGCGTTTGGTATACGTGAAGCTGAAGATGCATTTTTTTATTAGTGCGTTCACAATACTGTTGCTATTTATTATTCCACTGAACAATCTTAATATATATATTTCTTGTGTGCGTGTGTATGTGACTGAACTCCTCCTAAACGACTGGACCGATTTTGATGAAATTTTGTGTGCGTGTTCGAGTGGATCCGAGAATGGTTTAGATTCACAATTGGACCCGGTAGGTGGCGCTGCGGTCGACTTTTAGGATTTTTTTGTTTTCAAGGCAGGACAACGTCCGCCCGGTCCGCTAGTATATTATATTTTTCGTCTAGTAACATCGTTACTGTGGAAAAATATAGATAAGATAATATATATTACTACATATTCAGTGATATATTTTACCTATAATCACTATATATTATAAAACGAAGTCCTCTACCACGTATCTGTATGTTGGTTCACGATAAATTCAAAAACTACTGAACGGATTTTCATGCGGTTTCCATTAGTGGATAAAGCGATTAATGAGGAAGATTTAGGTATATAATATGTCAACGTTTTTATTATCAGAGCGAGACAAAATCCGCCGGGCCCAATAAAAATCGGCGGCATATGGTACAAACTTTTTGTTAATAGGTGGCATCGAATGTGTTAAGAGAATAAAAATAGATTAACCTGTGCTATAATCTCGTCAATCCAATCAGAGTAGTATCCGAGCTTGACGAAGACTGTGGGTGCATCTGTAGTTCCGCAAACTGGAGAACCAAAGCTGACCACTCCTGCGAGGATTCCATTCACGACACCCGGTCCACCTACATCTCTCTGTTGATATTATTTTCTATTATATTTCTGATCCAGCTTAGATTCTGAACTCGATCAAATTAGACACATACCAGAAACAACTTTTACTTACTGGATTGAGACATAATTAATCGCTATTACCACTTACTGCCATTTTATTTCTTTATTATTACTCCTTCTGTAAGTCAGGTGTTTGTTTTATATGCTCTAATTATTAGGTAGAAGTGTTGCAAATTTTGAAATTAAAAGACATTAAAACCTTTGTACTATTGATACAGTCTCATATTGTACTTAGATATTGTAGATAGAGAGATCGAAAACATAATTGTTGCAGAAATTCTAATACTTACGTTACAAGCACCACCTCCTCTCGAAAAGAAGCCAGCGCAGAAATGTTTATTTGTAACGTATTCGCTGCAAGATAACAATAATGAATAAGAACAAAAATATAAAAAATTATACAAATACAAGTAATCATATTTACTAAAGACATATGCACACTGGAACCTCCAACTCTACGGTCACACAACGTAGCGGACACATTGCCTTAAAGTATATTAGGACTTGAACGTTAATTTACTTTCTTACTATCTCTATGTTGGAACTGATATTTATAATATGGTTTAATTAATATTACCACCATTAAATTTATATGTACATATAATATTTTCCACCAATGAACTCCTGAAACATTCCAAAATAGCGACTAAGTTAGAAATGACACTCACCTGGAATAAACATCTCGACATTCTTGAAGAGGGTAAAAGTCAAGTACAGCGAAAGATAAACGGTTTTTCCAAGGATCTTCAAGTATGTTGCTTGTCTGAATTAAACAAATAATTATACTAATATACATTAACTCCTCGGCTGATTTTTTTAAGACCTAGATCTCAAAATGGCGGATCATGTTTTTAATTTCACGACATCGTAAATTTCTTGATTTAGTAAAAAAAGTTCGTAATAATGAAAAAGTAATTTAAAAATACATTTTACATGAAAATTATGATTTTACAAAACATAATTTGTTATTTTCTAAGTTTTGTAACAAATCGGGTATTTTTTGAACCTTGTGCTGCCAACAGTCTGTTGTGACCTGTGCCTCATGAGCTCTACATTCGTTTGTATGGAGCCCTTTATGATTTTGGACAGTCCAGGGGTTAAATACAAATGTAGTGGTGGAGTTTTTGGTGGAATCTTGGAATGTCATGTAGTGGTCTTTATATTTTATCCATATTGTTGTGTTATTTGGCTCTATATTGTGTAATATTGGTGGTGTTTTACGTAATATAGTTTGGTTATTGTGCACAAGTGATATGGATCAGAAATAATACCACGGAGCATTGATTCGGACTTGCCACAAAAACTCCCAGGAAAGTTCTAACAAGAGGGCCACCATCTTCCTAGAACATCACAAGAAACTTTTAATATATTATCTACTCGACAATGGCAGTAATAATCTACTAGAAGATTGGTTGTCGACAATAAAATAAGTATAGCGGTAATTTTGACAATTTAAAAGATGTTTTTAACTGGCGCTCCTCACCCCTTTAGCTCCCCATCCAACAATGGTTACGCCATCAGTATTCGTCGGTAAACTCCTCGGGATCCTATCTATATCAATCTTCTTCACTTTTCTATTACGTTTTGAGAATTTTATTCTTCTACGCAGCCGCAACAAACACAAGTTATTGTATAAGTTCTTCGGATTATAGTCAGGGTGGAAATACACCTCTATGACTGGTATGCTTTCACCACCTCCGTGGTAGAATGTACTCCCCACTCTAACGGACAGGAAGGCAGGATTCTCTCGAAAGAGGCGATTGTTCCATGCTCTGAAAGTATCTTAGATAAATATAGTAATTGAATCGTTTAATGTGAATTTCATAAAATAATATAGACCAATATAATATTATAACCTTTTTACATGAAAAATTCTCAATGGAATCTATACATATAATAAGAACATAAATCTAACGTGTAACTTTTTAGATATTTGTGAAAAAAAATTGATGCAGGTTTCTTGGAATAAGTAATAAAACACATCTCCATCATTTAAAAAAATGTCTGTCTATCTGTTTGTTTTTTTGAACACGGATCACTGCTAATGTACTGCGTTCACGATAAATAGCCCAAGTAAATCATAAAGCACATCCTCGTGTAATATTTAGTCTTGGTTTTATTAGAATCGGTTCACTCTATTAAAAAATATTGTAATTTTAATGACGATGCAACAAAATGCTAGAGAAAAATAGACGAGTAAATGGACATAACACATTCTGATGATTTTATTAGTCACTGTTTTTTTTACATTACGTTCCACGCGGACGGAGTCGCGGGCACAGCTAGTCATAAATAAAGTATTAATTTCTGTTCATAAATCATATTCCCTTGCCAATATATAACTCATAAAAAAAGAATACTTCCTCACAATTGCAAACAAGATGCAGCTGTTATAACGAGATCAGATTTGATGATTGATCCCCCGCACTGGAATGACTGAAAAATCTGGATACTTGCCATGAAAGGAAAGTATTTGACTTTAGTCCTGTCCCCACGGAAAATACGGCGTCCGCTAGGCTCTAAAATGGGAAAGGACCATTACGATTATTAGTTTCATTTATATCGGTTCACTCTATGAAAAGTTGTTGTAAATTTAATGACGACGTGACTTCAGTACCAGAGAAAAAAAAATAACAATGACACATTCAAGAAACTTCGAAAGCTAAAATAAAGTACTTACGCCAAAATTCACCATCGCTAAGAATATCGCTCTGATTATTTATTAGATTATCACTTTTATTTCGATTGAAGTGTTGTAAAATTTCTTTATTGATACCAACATCATTTAAATTAAGGGAAACTTTCCAGTTTTCTAGATCGTTTATAAAATCTCCAATGTATTCAACTACTCTTTCCTCACTCGCAATAACTTTGTTTTCGTGGTTATCGTTATCGCCTCCGTTTAATATTTCATTTATGATATCAACAAAATCGGTTTTATTATCATTATAATCAATTCTAGTGAGTTTAACGATGTCCTTTAGAGTATCATGGCGATCTAAAGTTACCGAAGTAAGATAATTATTAATTGTAGAAAAATCATAAATTTTCTTATTTTTAATCAATTTAAAATCTGAAAATAGTTTGTTTACTGCGTCACGTGCTACCGTTTCTGGATACGGATACTCTTTATATGTCGACAGTTTAACTAGACTTTTGATTTCTATAAAATTATTAAATAAAATTGTAATAAAAATTATAATAGCAATTGTCTTTGAAAACATTGGAAAAATAAAGTTTTCTTTAATTTTCAAGAATCAATTTTTATAGATTCTTTTATTCTATAATATATAATTTACGATGTTGTAAAATACCTATTGGAATAAAGTAATTTATTGTATTCGATATATGTAGTTTTATTACATTCAAGTAGAATATTATGCTTAGGAAAGTATTATTGTTTACATATTTTTTATTAGTGCACCTTCAAAAAAGCCCTCTTGTAGGTATTTTAAAATTAAAAGACAATTTAATCCATAACATAAATGAGTTTATACATGAAACAATAAACAGGTTATTTTTATCTATAAAATTAAATGTGAATTTTACGGAATCTCCGCATGTTAAAATGCTTTTGACAATGCACAATGATTTAAATAATATAGCAGAGAAGAACTGTAAAATATATACTGAAATTATAAAATTTATAAGAGCCAATAATAAAACATTCAATCTGGATATGAATGAAATCTTAGATAAGTTTGTAAAAGAATTACCAAACAATCGTACTGGTATTGATTTAAGAAACAATGTAAAACATAAAAAAGTAGCACGCGTAAATTCTATGGAATCATTGGATTTCGTAGATGAGTTTCTTGAAAAAATAAATAATTTAACTGTGAAAGACTTTATTAATGAAACAGTAAATAAAACAAGATTAAATAACGGAACTAAACCATTTGCATTTAGAAAAATAAATAAATTGAATAATTTGAAAGCATGGAGTAAGTATATTTATTATTTGTTTGAAACCCACATATAAATTAAATACATCTATTTATACATATAATAAGAATGTAAATGTAAAGTGTCTGACTTTTAGATTCTTGAAAAAAAATGTTGCAGGCGTCTAGGAATAAGTAATAAAATATATTTCATTCATTTTTAGAAATGTTTGTCTATCTGTTTGTTTGGACACAAATCACTGCTACTGTACTGCGTTCATGATAATACTTTTTAAATTTATTTTAAATGATAAAGTATATCATCGAGTAATATTTAGTCTTTGTTTCATTAAAATCGGTTCGGTCTATCAAAAGTTATTGTAATTTTAATGACGACAGGACTAAAGTACGAGAGATAGGTAGATAAGTAAATGGAATTAATACATTCAGATGACTTTATTATTCACTATTTTCTACATAAGGTTCTACGCGGACGAAGTCTCGCGCACAACTAGAATAGTATATAAATCATTCAAATACGCGTTCCTACAGTTAATACCAGTAATATACTTAAGTAAACAAATGAAATTTAGAAATATAACGATTTAAAGGAAAAAGAAATCGGAATTCGATAGGTGAGAATAATTTTCAAGTTCGACAGATTCATATAATCGACATGACAAATAAAACACATAAACAAATATGTAATCTGTTGTGAACATAGTTACGTGAACATAGTTACGAAGGTCAGAGCCGGAGGGTCCAAAAAAAACCAAATTACTTTAAATTAATTTATTAAATAAAATTACAAAATATTACAAAATGAATCTAAAACTAGAGATTGTCGCCGATGTTAGGCTAACTCTCACACTAAACCTAAACTAAAACTAATAACATACTGAATGCTACCGATATTAGGTTAACACTGTCTTTCCGTTGTTTTCGTCCAAGTATTTATACATGGACAATGTGGGAACGGAGGAGTCGGACCACCGAACGTTTCCACTGAGTTTGTGCACCTGTTGTGGAAATTGCTGACTCGCATGTTTGAACACCTGCTGCAACTTGGAACTGGGAACTCGGCATTCTTCTTATTCATTGATTGTGTTGTATAGCGATGGCGTAATACTTTGAACACCTACCGCATCGTGGGACTGGAACTCTTAGTCAGCAATTGTGGTGTGTAGCGATGGCGTAACAACATTGTGAACATGTTTTTGTTACTCACTGAAGGTTTGCTTTGTTTTGAGAAACAAATAAACGGACACTAAATTAATAACCTTTATTGTGCTTTTCTCAAGTTTCCCGTCTTCTGCATTACAGTTAAATACTTTTTACACATTTTGCTGAGCATAAAGTTCACAATTTAATACAAATATTGTTATCTAATTATATTATTTTAGATAATATTAACTTTTACTTCGACTTGTATTCAGATTATTATTAATTTAAATATCAGGTCCACCCTCGTTTAATGAACGGATAGAAGACGGTTACAAACAAATTCGAAGGATATACAACGGGAAAAGGACTAGAATTAACCAGTATCCGTTCATGGTCAGCATACACCTGGGCAAGCAGTTTCTATGCGCTGGTTCTTTTATAAGCAAAGATCTGGTAATTACCGCAGCATCATGTTTACAACTGTAAGTAATTTCTAAATATAATGAATTGCAGCAACTTGGTAGATGCATTAGTTAAGGTTAAGTGATAAAAAGCCGACCTCAATTCATGCCTCTACAGGAAAAAGGGATACACGAGCGTACAGATACTTCATTCGTTTCTTCCCTAAGCCCAAGCTGAACCGGGGAAGTAGATCAGAGAGGGTCATGTTCCATTATAGTGTCGTAGTTTTTCAAATACTATTAACTGGACCGGCCTCATTACCTTGCCTTGTTAAGGTGAACTATAATACCCTCATGCTCCTGCAACCAAGACGATCCCTATAACGGATTTCCACCTTAAGAGAAGTCTACATTTGAGAATAATATCACATGAAATTGAGTAGGTACAAAATTTGCTATTAAAGTTACAAAAAAGAAATATTTTGAAATAATTAAAAATCATAACAATAAAGAAGTATAAGCATAACCAGATATCGCGATTCAAAATCCTCTAATATTTCGAAATGTAGCAAATAGTAAAATACACTATTATTTTTAGAGTTTACAACAACAAGAATCTTCGGAACAAACCTTCATCCATGCATGTCAGATTTGCTAGTGATTACACTAAGAAATCTGGTGACACCGTTCCGGTAATGGAACTCCATATACACCCTTTATACAATACGAGTACCTTGAAGAACAACTTGGCTGTAATAAAAATGTCACCTCAAACACGCTTTTCGACGAGACGGAAGATTAGGAGGATAGTTTATGATATGGATGCAGATAGACTGAGAGGCATTAGCAGAGTAACAGTACTGGGATGGGGTGCCACTGATGTTAGTAACATACACTTAAAGTTTCCCCCCCCCCTCCCCAATTTTATAAATACATAAATGATCCACATAGTTATGAAACCATAGCATGGTGGTAGGGATTTTTCCAAGCCCACTGTAGTAGAGCCACGCTGAAACTATTACTGGATTCAGCATAAATGGGTCGGCTCACCCGGGGTAGTACCACCCTCTCACAGAAAACCGACGTGAAGTAACAGTGCTTGCATTGTTGCGTTTCGTTCGGTCAGTGAGAGCGCCGGAGACCCACCTCCCCTCCCCTTCCATTTTCCTCTTCCCTTCCCCCCCCCCCCCCCCTCCCTACACAGGCTGGCAACGCACTTGCGACTCCCCTGGTGTTGCAAGTGTCTATGGACGGTGGTGATCACTTACACCAGGTAACCCACCTGTTCGTTTGCCTCCTATGATATAAAAAAAAAAAAAAAAAAAAAAAAAAAAGCCCGCCTGGCTATGTACCACCCTCAAGTTGAAATTCTATCGTCAAACGCCTGTTGGTATGTTCCGGCAGCTGCACTTGAGAGGCAACGCCCTCTAGGTTTAGCGTGTTTACCATCTTAGAGCACGTCGTCGTTTAACATCAGATGAGATTGTGGTCAAACGATAAGATGTATAAAGTGTAAAAAAACACCGATAAGGAGAAGTTAACATAATATATATTTGGTAGTTAACATTCTGTTGTAGATTGAGAGCACAGAAAAGGTATAGAAGCAATTAAAACGTGTGCAATTCACATTCGGTAAAAACGACGTTTTAAAATACAGAGAAATACATACACCTATATGGCTACATTCATCTCGGCACAAGTAGTCCGATGAAGCTGTTACGACTAAGCTAGGTCATTAGCGTAGTCAGTTCGAAAAAAAAAACATCCCGACACGAAAATGAAATTTACAAACTCTTATATTTGCCATACCATGAATATATTAAATCGCATCCCTGTTTAGGTTTTCTCTCCTTCGAATAAGTTTTGGCCCAGCAAGTGAAACTTGAAAAAGTATTTCTTGAGGGCGGCCGTACGATGATGCTGATGGAATATAGCGCCGGCAAACGTTTTTTTTTCTGGACCGTAATGTCTCTCTAGGAGCTTCATATCCATAGCCATCAGATACTATACTGTTGTTTGTCGATTATCTTTATTTTATTATAATAAAGAATGCATGAGTAATTAATACGGTGTGAATATTTGTAACTACTACTTATATGCTCAGGTATTTCAGTAAAGACTTCAGTCAACATTTGACATTTCTATAATATTTTTTATTGTAAAACGTTACGTCCAGTATAGGAAGTTGCTAAATCAATTTATACGATTTTTCTTCTCGAACTGACTACGCTATTGACTTGGGAAGGTCTTTACAGCTTCACCGGACTACGATTTATACGATAAACTAAAACAATCAATATTATTCCAGCACGTGCTCGATCCAAAACATTTCCAACCACTGGCTGTGTCTAAAATAGACGTGTACAACTTTAATAAATGTCAAGACATCTTTTCTAAGTACTTGAATTTACTTTTGTTTATTCCATCCCATACGAGTTTAATGAGCTTTTATATTTATTATATCTATCTTCTAAATATATAAACATCTATAATTATAGTGTCATGATGTTTGTCCGCAATGAATTCCAAAACTTCTTAACCGATCTTAATGAAAGTTGGCATTTATGTTTCATTTATATGCGAATTTATATTTCGTTTAAGGACCTCAATATTTATAAATTACTAATTAAATTATTGTCAATGTTAATTATTGTTATTAATTGTAAGTTTCATCAGTCTCGAACAGATGGCGCTTCAAATTAGTTTGTTGACAGAAAATGTGAGCCTGACTGTTATACATATCTCATAGATGGCGCCACAGTTTAATTTTGAAAATAGTTTATCATTAACATGTGATCACTGAGCCACAGCAACGCATGGCTCCGTCAGCTAGTATTTATATAATAATTCTCGAAAAGACAATACTCTTAAATTCCCTTGCTTGCGGCTAATTAAATACATTCACCGAAATAACTAATCAAATAGGACACTAGTGTTTTGCTTTCTCTTTTAGGCATTATGTTAGTGAGGAAAACTTCTGTGTCGGCTTTGAGGGTAAAGGTGGAGGAGCTTGTGATGTGAGTAAGCTACGCATCACATATTTTAAGTTAATGACCAATAAAATATCCTTTTTAATAGTCTTTATATGTATAATTCTTCTTTCCGTGTGTGACTGAACTCCTTGGCAAAACCTCCTAAACGGCTTGACAGATTTTAATGAAATTGTTTTGTTTGTGTTCAGGTGGATTCAAGAATTATTTAGATATACAATTGGACCCGTTGGTAGCGCTGCAGTTAACTTTTAGGATTTTTTTTATTAACAAGGCAGGACAGAGCTGCTAGTTCTATATAATATCAAAGGTCTTAATATTAATTCTATCGTAGGTAATCTGAAAATATCTGATATCAGGTTTTCTGAAGAACTGCTTAATTTTCCAAGCGAAACATTTTATCCACTCCTAATTGATTAAATCCATATCTTTATATAATATATAAATTTATTCTGTATGTGTGATGTCATTGAACTCCTCCTAAACGGTTGCACCGATTCTGATAAAATTTTGTATAAGTGTTCCAGTGGATCCGAGAATGGTTTAGATTCACAAATGGATCCGGAAGATGGCGCTGCGGTTGACTTTTAGATTTTTTTTATTATCAAGGTAAGACTACGTCTGACGGGACCGCTAGTTTAATATAAATTTAAATATTTAAAACAAAATTTACAAATAGTTTTCCTTCAATCTCATGACGTGTTGCATATATAAATTCGTAAAATACGTAAGACATCTTATAAAGTAAGATAGTTATTGATCTAAGTAATCGTTGCATCTTTTGGTAATTCGCAGGGAGACGTCGGTGGTCCAGGCATAGTCGATAAAATACTGCTAGGAGTTATCAGCTTCGGTTCACCAGTTTGCGGAGATCCTGACATGCCGACGGTGTTTACAAAACTCGGATACTATGCTAACTGGATTAATAGCTTTATCAGTAATGTAAGAACGTTTTAATCAATTTAGATTTTATAAATAATTTTACGAAATCGTTCTGTGAAACGAAATAACTAAGATGCAATCAAATTAGAACACAGGGAAAATGAAAAAAAATCGTTCTAGATATATAGACTAAACAATGGAAATAAATACAGTTATGTGCGTTCGTACTAATTCCTAATATATTTTAATAAGCTTAATTTTACTATAAATACCTTCATAAAAAAAACAAAGAAATGCTGTTGTATTAATAATCTAACACTTAAGCCTTACGATTTGTTAATAACTAGAACTGATTTTAGGAGCCTTCAGTAAATCGAAATTCAAAAAGTCTTCGCACTGACGTCAAAGAAAAATACTCAGAAGAAGTGATGATACTAAATCAATTACTTAATGATTTAATACTATCAAACGCCAGTCTTCTAGATGAATTCCTGTACGGAGACATAGACAACGATTTCGAAGAAATATTTAATGTATCGACCACACACGATCCTCTACAACACCCGCTTGTAAATAAAAGTGTATATCTAATTCCACATATTCATGATTTTGGTAATTATAACAACTCAGCGACCGTTGTTTTAACTACGTCATCTCCAATAGGACCTATCACACCGCATCCTGGATGGAATATTGAGTATATGGATAATACAGAAGACAAAATCAAAGTTATTGAGTACGCTTATCCTTGGCTAACTGCTAGACCTGAAGATGGAACTGTAAGCACTACAATAACAATTAAAGAAACTACACATCATATCTCGGATATAGTTGCACGTACCAGAATGGGAGATGAATTTTTTGACATCTTTAAAGATGAATCTCGTTCTACAGATGAAAAAAGCAAGACTTTCGATGTAATCTCAGATAACTACGAAACAGGTTCTTATGAAAGTTTAAGTGTAGATGTCAATAGCAAGGATATCGATAACTCAAAAAAATATTTTACTAAAATAAATGACAAAGGAAGAAAGTTCAAGCGTAAAATATACAAGGACATTAAAGCAGAGTCTAGTAAGGACAGAAGTATGATTTTTTCTGATAAGAATTTGGACAACAAGCACGATACCATATTAAATAAATTCGATACGACAAACAAAGTTGAGCTACGTAAAGTAACGGATAATTTTAATAAAAATAAAGATATAAGTAGTTCCTTAGACAACTTTAATGAAGTTGAAACTGAAAAACAGTTTGAAGTAGGACATTTATATGAATAAGACAAAGAGAGAAATAAGAAAAGTAAATAACAATGTTCTAGTATAAAAAATTACAATTAGCAATGGAAATCTTTTAATATAAAATTATTTTTTCTATTATAAAAATAATTCAAGAACTTCAGGACTCTAATAAGAAAGATAGCAAAGTCAATACAACACCGATATAAATGGTTGTTTAATCTATACGCAAAAAGATGCCTCAAAACTTTCAATATTATAATTTTGCACTCAAGAAGAGATAGTATTCGGAAAGTATACAATAAGTAGTGTTGTTATTTTTTAGCAAATTACAAGAAATTTTTTTGGAATTTACTGTCTTGTTATTGAAACCTACAACTGGAAACTGAAGCAAATCTATCTGTCAACATATCTGATCTGTCACTTATAACTTAAAATAACTTTCTAGCAGTAGTTTTTGGCAGAATCTTGGAATGTCATGTAGTCGATTTTATATTTTACTAGCGGACCCGGCAGACGTTGTCCCGCCCTGATTATAAAAAAATCCTGGACAAATTATATACCAAAAGGTTCCTCGTGAATCACTTTATCCACTGGTGAAAACCGCATAAAGATCAGTTCAGTAGTTTTTGAGTTTATCGCGAACAGACAGACAGACAGACGCGGTAGGGGACTTTGTTTTATACTGTGTAATAATTCATAATGTGTTATTGGCTCTATATTTTGTAATATTGGTGGTGTTTTATGTAACATAGTTTGGTTACTTTGCACAAGTGAAGTGGATGGGGTATAATACCACGGAGCATAGATTCTGACTTGCCACAAAAAGTCCCTGGAAAGTTCTAACAAGCCCTCTTGTTAGAACCTCCGCCATCTTGTTAGAATATTAAAATAATCGCAAGAAACTTGTTATATCATTACCTCCTCGACAATGGCAGTAATAATATACTAGAAGATTAATAAATTGATAAATGTGGTATTTCATAGCGCTCCAGCATTCGAAACTTGCACAGGTTTCATTACAATACGTTATTATAATTTGAAAATATAAGTAAGCAACGTTTATGTAGCAAGCCAGTGAAATATTAAAAAAAAAATTAAGTAAGCATAGACATAATACATAGATGTAACCACCTTTATAAGAATTTCGTACTGGTATTAAAATAAAACTAATACAACATCAAATGCGACATGCGTCAAAAATTACTTTCAAGATGTTTGTACTCCCTAAAAGTACTTTAATATTAGCATCTATTGGTAACGTGCGAACAGTCCACAATAGATGTCGAATCGGAAACAGAGATTGGGTCGGCCATGGAGTGAACGGTTGCGCTAATTACAAAGATGATGCACATTTCCCCTTTCCCGCGATACGGTTCAAGGAAAACACCCCTGATATATCGGTAAGAGATGTTAACTGTGTGATCTGCTATTGTGTTAATTAACATTTCCCTAGAAATCTCTAGAACATGACAACTTTTTCTAAAATGCTGACAGAGACGAGAACTGAAGTTATTGTCAAAGCCATGCCGATTTTTTTATTATTTACTAGCGGTCCCGGCGGACGTTGTCCCGAGCTGATAATAAAAAATACCTTGACTAATTATATACCTAAACATTCCTCATGAATCACTTTGTTTACTGTTGCAAGTTGCATGAAAATCCGTTCAGTAGTTTTTAAGTTTATCGCGAACACACAGACAGACGTGGCAGAGGACTTTGTTTTATAATATGTAGTAATAGGTTTTAGCGTTTTACCACAGTCTTAACCAATGATAAGTAACCATATGGCCCAAGATAACATCATGCTAATCCCATATAGGTCTTACTATAAAGTACAGCTCCCGGGAAAAACTTGACCGTGCTAGATGGCTACTTAATGGGTGTTCATAAAAGTCCTAACACCAATGTTATGATTTTATCACGATATTTTCCTTTAATTAAAAGAATATTATCATCTAGACTGGGATCTTTTGTACTATGGATGTCAAATAAATTGAACAAAGCAAAGACAGAAGAAATTGTTTGCGTAAAAAAATTAATTCGAACAAGCATATCCTTTTACGAAAAAGTCTACACGGATGATTCATGCTGAGAATTAATCAGCGAGGACAATCACCTTCCTAAATTTTTCAAAACATAACAATATATGTCAATAAAGAAATCATCTATACTATAATAAAACTGTAGCAAGGTCAAATCTGTACATTAAATATTTTTTGAAAATTTTGATCAGGGTAGACTTTGTTATCGATTTAGAAGCCAAAAATAATCTTTTTACAATTTTTGTCTGTCTGTCTGTCTGTCTGTCTTTCTGTCCCTGTGAACACGCATCACGCTGAAAGTACTGAACCGATTTTAACGAAACTTGACACAATAATAACTAATATTCCAAGGTTACATTTAGGATACTTTTTGTCCCATAAAACGCAAGGGGTTCTCCAGGATAACGAAAGACAAAAAATTGTAGTTAATGTAACTAGACTTTTTTGCGACACCTTAGTACAAGAGCCAGCAATGTTGGAAGAACGAGAATTTTAGAAAAGCTGGTTCTTTAAAATGAAGATATATTATGCCCTTCCAAACAGAATTCAGAATACCTGGTTAATGTGCATCACACCTTTACAGGTTAAAATTGTGGGTTATAAATAATGTAAGGAACATTTTTTTTCAGTAACTTTTAAACGCTATTAAAAACATGAATTTATCACTGCCAGATAATTTTGTTATTGACAATAATGTGCTCGATGATATTCTTTATAAATAAAATAATTCATTTCAAACCATTTTATTTTTTCCATTGCAAAGAACATATTTCATTTTATTAACCATTATGATATTGAGATTTCACCGTATACACCGTAAACGAAAAACAACGATAAACGTAGACATATGACTCGAGACTGACGTCATCTTGAATACATGCGTCTATAACAGGCGCTTCCACAATTATCGCTATCTTTATCATACATAAAATGGGGTAAACATATCAATGCAGTTGCAGTATCTAGCTCTAAGTTTCTAAACGTTTTCAAAGCATTAGCCGATTTTAATTGGGGTGTTCATCCATAACATTTAGTTCGTTTATACTTCAATATTACACGCAGTCGAATTGACTATGCTAGCTTTCTTTATGATAGTAGTGCTCAGGCTAACCTCTATAAACTTGAAAAAGTCCAAAACCAGGCCATGAGAATTATCTGGGGTTTCATTAAAAGTACTCCAATCCATGTTATGGAAAGCGAATTGAGCATATGTCCGTTACATCTTAGGAAACAATATTAAGCTGGCAAAATTCTATTTAAATTTAAGTCATTCGAAAAGAACGAACTAACTAATGTATCAGAAGAACTGTCCACCTCTTTCCAATGACTCTATTGGCGTAAAAGAAAAAGACCACTATTTTTTCTCAATATAAAAATACTCCAAGTCAAACAAGTATAAAACATGAAATGTTCACTTTACACATCTGGGTCGATAACATTGATTTGCACAATATAATTAAAAGAAATGTAGATGGTATTTGGAAGCCGAAGCGTCAATATGATGTTGTTAAAATAAAAGATATTTGTCTTCAACATATAAATAAATATTATCAACATTTTGTTAAAATATACACTGACGGACCTAAAACTAGTTAACTTCGGGAGCACTTGGGTTGACTTTTTAAAAACTACAGTCGATATTAGACAATTTATTAATAGTTATGTCGATTTTAGACATTGATTATAATATAACTTAAAAACTATTATAGTCGATTTTAGACTTCCTAACCTAACGAGTACATTCTACGAGAGTCGATTCTAGACTGACTATCCTAATTTCTTATTCTAAGCATTCCTTATTCTAACAATGTTATAAATGCTGACCTAGCGTCTACCTCACATCCCGTACGGGGAACGCTAGGCAAGCTTAAAGTAATTTAGGCACGTGTAGAGGATCTATGGGAATATAAGTAGCTGGTAATTATTTAGGAGCCGCATTGTTTGAGTCAAATTCCAAAACTTTTATGAAATTTCAAATTGATGAAAATATTTCAATTATGCACACTGAATTAATAGCAATTGCAGAGGCCTTATCATTTGCACAATCAACTGAGTCCATTATGATTGTTATTTTATCCGATTCAAAAAGTGTTCTTCAACACGTAGCGCGATGTACCTCGACTTTTCGAGGAATACCGATAGCCTACAAATACTATTTTGAAGCAATTACTAGATTTCAAAGCAAAGAACAAAGTAATTGTTTTACAATGGATCTCTTCTCATATAGACATAACTGGGAATGAAAGAGCTGATCTTTTAGCTAGAGAAGGATCCTCCGAAGGTGCTCCTATTAATATTTTACCAACTTACTTGGATGTATGCTCAGTATTTAAAAATAGCTGTTACTCGCATTGGAAGGAATACTTTGATGAGCGTTCTAAAACAAAACGAATATGGTACAGAACGATTCAGCCACGCCCCTTAAGGTCACCATGGATTGATGACAGTACGATTTGCCATCTGGAAGCAATCACAGGAATAAGATTACGCTCAGAACATATCCCATGTAAAAAGTTCACCTACCTGATGCGTAAAGTACTATCACCACTCTGCCAGAGTTGTGATCTCATCGATGATGTGTACCACATCCTGACAGAATGTGTTCGAAACGAAGATATTAGATCTCGGCTTCTGGTTTGTTCCACACTGGTTTGTACAATTCGTTATTGTCTGACCCCACTTCGAAAGATGCTAAAGAATTGTACAAAATTAATATAAGCTATTGTTTAGTTTATTGTCATTCTTATTGTTATATAGTTGTATGTCACTTAGTCGATATAGCCGAGAAGGCGACTAATCCTTCATTAACAAATAAATAATAATAATATTAAAATTACAGCTATCTTAACATGGTTTGGACATATTTTATTTTTTTACAAAAATAATAGCATCGGGCACATTATTGTTAATAACAAAAATGTCTGGCAATGATAATTTCATGTTTTAGTAGCGTTTCAAAGTTAGTAAAAAACAAATTCAAATTCAAATTCAAAAACACTTTATTCAATTTAGGCCCTAAGAAGGCACTTATGAACGTCAAAACTACCACCGGTTCGGAAAACAACCCAGTCATCGAGAAGAACCGGCAAGAAACTCGATCTGGTTTATCTTTTTAACAAATATATATAATATTTAGAATAATAATATATTCTATATAATAGTAAAGTAAAGCAAAACATTCAAAAATTATATAAAAATCTATATTTTTGCCTGTAAAGGTGCGATATGCACTAATAAACGCAACGTTTACCGGCAGCCAGGCGCACTCTGTTCGGAAGAACATAAAGATATATAAAAACTGGCTTATTTTCTTTTTCGAAACCGTTGCTAGCTCTTAGACAAATAGTTACAGGCAAGTGACATTTGACGCGTCGTGCTCATATCTTTTTAATATTTATATTTTTCTTCAATACAATGGAGTGTGAAAAAGTTTTAATACAAGTTGAAAATAATTATGATATCATTCAGTGTTTCATTCATCATTATTTTATTTTATGAACACATTTTATCGTTTAATTTATAATTTAACTCTATCAACTTGATATTTTATAATGTAAACTCTACTGACTGTATAGTAAACGTCTACAAAAAAGGGAAAGGAACTTCGTTAGAAACTGGAGGTCCATAGACCTTTAAAGCTTTTTTTCACATTACCACCAATATATGTTGGTTGCTACGAACGGGTTTTAGGCTTATTTTAAAAGATTTCTCACATACTATCTGGGTATATGTTTGATTGAGTCCCTTGATAGTTTGGATTCACAATTGGAAACCGATGGTGTGGCTGCAATAAGGTTTTAGTTATATTAAATTTTTTTGCGTTTAAAAATACAATTGGCACCAGTGATAACCGATTTGGTGCAGACGAAGTTGCACGGGTCAGCTAGTTGCAAATAAATGTATATAAATTCAAACTCGTCTAGGCACTTCGCGAGAAAGAGAAAGGCGATTGGAAGCTGTTATGTTGTGAGGAGAAAAAGGCTTTGTACCGTGCTTCATTTTGCCAGACCTTCGCAGAGTTCCGACACCCGACTGGCCAATGGAAAGCAGGTCTTGGATTCGTCCTTATAGGCATATCGTTTGCGTTCTGGGCCATTATGTTCAATCATTACTACGGTATGTTACCAATACTCTACATTATTAAAAAACTATTTAAAGATGGATCTCGTACCTCCAGATATCGTGTAAATTTAGATTGGGAATTAAATTCCCTAGATTAGAAATAGCTTCTTTAGAACTCGCATAAATATAGGGTTTCTGTATTTTCTAACGCATGAGCAATAAGTAGTGATGAAATGATTTTTTTTATATGGTGTCCACATAGCCATTCCAAACTCGCACATTTCGCCGCTGACTGTTCATCCACAAACTAAAACCTAGTAAATTTATGACAACTCTAAGAGATTCTCAAGAACATTCCTGATGCCTACGTTAGGGCTACAGAATGTCCAGAAATTGATGATGTCTAGAAATTGATACAGAAATGTGCAGAAATTCTAGAAATATTACCCAGCACGTCCATTTGCCAAGATTGTGCCAGTGGACTTTTCAAAAAGATTTAAAAATATGCAAATACGCTATTCGACGTCAAAATAATAGTAATAACCCTGGTAGTGCAGTTGCCCGTAGATGATAGTAACCGCTTGCCAGTTGCCTTTAGTACAAAAAAAAACTAGTCGACGTATACAGAATTTTGTCAAATGCTTAAACATTGATTAATTGAGTGGTGACTGCTCGTGTTCATTATGCTGCGTAATCTTCCTTACATAGTGTGTTTTTCTTTAACTGTGGAAAGTGAGGTTTTTAACATGAGAATTCGTCTTATGATTTTAAACATTATACATATTTAGTACAGACGCTCTTTGTAGGAGATTTATATGGATAGAGCAATAGGTAATTTTGTTATTTTCTTTTCCAAAAAATCACTGCTTGTTTATTGGTAGTATGGGGCCCGCTTCCGTCTTCGTTCTCGAAGGAGTCCCAGAAAGCTCAACTCCGGAGGATGTTGGAGCTTCGTGTGAATCCGATAGATGGTATATCTTCAAAGTGGGACTACGATTATGATAGATGGAAGGTCTGTGATCAAAACCTCATACCTTCTCTAATGCATTAACCATTATTATTACTTGTTGTTTACATGTAACGATCATCATTCAGTAGTGACTCATTCATCTTTGTTGTGACAAAACCAATGATTAAATTTATGTTTTCGAAAAGGACATAATATTTATGCTTCAACGTACAGACGTTGCAGAACTATTTACAGTATTAATTAATATTTGCATCCAGCATTGTATAGTGATAAGGTTTCTAAAACTGCTTAACTAACTAAAGTCATCAAGTAAAACAATCTCTCGACAAGCATTTATAGATGAGTTCCGCGAACTGCGCTTGAGAGCTAGTCCTCCTCTTGGTTTAACAGTCAAGTGGATTAGCTAATCCTCTTTTAGGTTTAACTATTCGCAAACAGCATGGCATAGTGATAACGTTTTTCTATGCCTGTTTATATAACTACCATCCTCAAATTAAAAAGTCTGATAAGCATTTACAAATCTCTTCTGTCAACTGCACTTGAGACCTAGTCCACCTCTAGATTTAACGGGTTACCATTTTATACCACGGCATCAATTAAAATCAGTTGAGACTGTGGTACAAAAAGTGTCTCACCATTGAAGCGATGATGGTTAATTTGTAACTTGTTTGGCTAGCAAGTTTAAAGACGTAGTTTTGATTCATAATAATGAGACAGAGCCTTCAGTGAAAAAAAGTGTCATTGTGAAATTACACCATAATAGTAAAGCATTTTCTGATTCCATTACATTATAAGCTATCAAATTACAAGTTCGATCTAAATGAGGTTTACAACAAATCATAGCTGTACACAAGATATATATGTTATAAATATTATACAACAATGAGTACTCGCCGAGATGGAAATAAAATTGCGTGCTCATAAGCAATTCGTCTTACCCTAAATTAACTGCACGTCATTTTGCACAGTTATGATATTTAGGTTTACCCTTGATCTCAATTGAAAACCTATTCCTCTGGAAGTTATTTGTACACAGGTATAAGCTGCAAAGAATATGAGGAATCTAGGAATATGTAATTTCAATATTTTTTAGAAATGTCTGTCTGTTTGTTTGAACCGCATCACTGCTAAAGTACTGTGTTCATGGTAAAACCTTTCAAGAAAATCATAAAGCATATCTTCGAGTAACATTTAGTTTTTGTTTCATTAAAATTGGTTTAGTCTATATAAAGTTATTGTAATTTTAATGACAACCCGACTTAAATACGAGAGAAAAGTACATAGTACTTAGACTGAATACATACAGATGACTCTATTAGTCACTGCTTTATACATCAGGTTCCACGCGGACGAAGTCTCGGACACAGCTAGTGAAATATCATTACATAGTATAAAACAAAGTCCCCTGCCACGTCTGTCTGTCTGTCTGTTCGCGATAAATTCAAAAACTACTGAACGGATCTTTATGCGGTTTTCACCAGTGGATAAAGAGATTCATGAGGAACATTTTAGTATATAATTTGTCAGAGATACTTTTATAATCAGGGTTGGACAACGTCTGCCGGGCCCGCTAGTAAGGGTATAAGTTGTAAAAAGTGGTTACTTATTTAAAACATGATCTGCCATTTTGAGATCAGGGTCTTAAAAAATCAGCTGAGCGGTTAAAGATGCTATCAGCTTTAATAACAGACTTTTAGTTGGTTTCAAATTTAAGGAATAATTATAATTGTTTCCAGGCATGAAAACCAGCGGTCACGGAGCATTAGATTTTATTATTCCGGATATTTTACAGAAAGCTATTTCAGTTTTGAAACTGTAATCCCATCTTAGATAACTAATAAACTGGAAAATAAACTGTCTAATTCAAATTAAAACATTCATCTTATTTTAGTATTTTATTAGATTTATTTAATTATTTCTTAAATAATTTCTCTAATTGACTTGACCTCAGCTTAAAAATTATGATATTTAAATTTACGCCTTTTAACTCTGTTTCGGAATGTTTCCTTAAATTTAATAAACACGGTAATATTACATTTAATATCGTTCTTATTATATATGTAATTGAAATTATATAATTTAGTTATTACAATAATTGTTGAAATTGAATAAAATATAATATTAAATGTGTGTTTTATTGGCTCGCCTTATTAGGCAAGTAATTATGTGATAAAAATAAAAAATACATTTTTGTTTATTAAATAGACACTATGTCGTTTTGAGTTAGAATTTATTGTCCTACAATACTTCTCGAGCCCTGTCTGCGTATTTCTTTTTTCTTATTTTCAGTATCTAAGATATTATACAGATCATAGTCATCATAATCATCTTCTTATCCTTATCCCACCTAAGTAGGGTCGGCACAACATATTTTCCTTTTGCACTCTCCTCTACCAGATGTCATCTCAGTATTCACACCGTTTGCTCACATGTCATTTTTCACACACTCCATCCATACGTTTTTCGGTCATCCTCTACTCCTATATCCACCATCATACTCAAACCGCTTATGATAGATACTTATATGATGCCTCTAATTCTTTATTTACTTTTTACTTTTAAACTATTGATCATGAATATTGTTATTTTATGTCCAGATTTATGGTAAAAAAGGCTTGATGCATTTATGAAATTATTAGACACGGGTGGAAATCTTATATTAATCTTACTTTTATCGATAATTCCCTAAAAAAAAGTAATTAACACTTTTTTTTTCTCAACATATTTTCATGGATGTTTTGCTGCATAGCAAACGCCGGAAGTTTATCTAACTCGCTATTTATTACACACAGGTTGGCTAATGTTAATGTTGATTTGATCCATCTCTAGGAAATAGATTTTTTCTCGTTTGTAAACTACCCTATGCCCTTTTCTGTACCCTTAACAACCATATAGTAAAATTTCAGGATGATCGGTTGATTAGTTAAGAGATGAAAGCGTAACAAACAAACCTACATTCCTATTTATGGGATTAGTTAAAATATATAAAAATGGATGTTTGTGGATCTAAAGTCGATGAACTCAGACATTTAAGTGTTTTTTTCACGAAGCAGATTTTTATGTTATTCCTTTGGCTGTAACTAGAAATTATCATGATCTCGCCATGTAAAAAAAACTGATAATCGATGGCGTAAATAATCTAATAAGCTCGCATCTAAGCACATCTCATTAGAAATACTCGAGCATCGAGATTTTAAATTCAAGAGGATAATTAGACACATTTTATGTCCATGATTGTTTAAACAACATTCAGTAAACTATATTTCAATATTCATGATTATATTTGACATCTTGTTATCGTTTCGATAGGTAAGTTTTAGTTTTTATAGATGAATTTATTTTCACTTTTTTATTAATGCTCATTCTATTTTTTTTCCAAATGTTTATCAATATTTAATGTTACATAATTTAATATTATTAATAGTATAAGTTGTATCGATGTGATAAAACGTAGGTTTTCAGTCTAGTTTGCTCCTTCTTACTATTGTTATTATATTATTCACCGGACCGTTTACTGTTGCATTATTCACAAAAGTAAATAAATTAATAAACCATAAAGGGACACTATACCGAAATTCATGAGAAGACCTTACGGATTGATTATGCTTTCTACAAGGATTTACAACCATTTACAACTAGGAGCCATTAGGACCTAGAAATGCTATCGTAATTTTAATATTTATACTAGCTGACCCGGTCACGCATTGCTATGGCTCAGTTATTACATGTCCAATTAAAGTTATCATAAAGTATTTGCTATTATGGGGTTATGAGTCTGTCTAAAAACTTGATACAGAAAAAGAGAGGTTACGTAGTAAACAGATTAACAGAACACATGCACCATGAAATAAACTGGAGTTGAAAGAGAAATTCATAATTAAAACATGGCGACATCTATGAGATATCTATACTAACAGTCGGTCCTACAGTTTTCTGTCAACAAATTAATCTAAAGCGCCATCTGTTCGAGACTGATGAAACTTACAATTAATAACAATAATCAACATTGGCAATCATTTTAAAAATATTGAGGCCATTAATCGAAATATAAATTATCGTATCTTTCAAGTTGGACAAAATTATAAATGAAGATCGGTTGAGTAGCTTCGAAGTTCATTATGGACAAACATGAGGATACTGGATTTTTATATATTTAGAAAACTATTAATTACAAACCCTCTATTAATTTAATGTTGTATGTAATATTTTTATTCATACACATTATATTCGGGCACCTTATCATTGTCACGGCTGATATGGTGGTAGTTGAAACCCTGGTAATAACTCAATATTGTTTATGGACTTGAAGAAACGTGTTTAAATACTTAATTTACTTTATTGCAAATGTAGAAGTATTAACGCACACGCATTACTTATGCAGTAATTTATGATTCCGGTAATTATTTCAATAAGTCTAGAATAAATCATGAATTTCGACTACACAAATTTGTTTCATCATCACGCCATTTCCTTAAATGGTGTGAAACTTGTAATTAACCTAAACATAAGCTGAATATTGTAGAGTTCCGTAACGAGAAACAAAACCCTATTGTGGAGCCTATACCTCCCTATGTTTAAAAATATGGATTTTTATTAATATTTTTAAACGTAAAACTGAACGGCCATTTGAAACAGACTGGCGGCCGCGAGGATGCGGTACAATGAGCAATATTGCATACTGCGTACTTTCTATAAAGCAGGCCACCACGCTACGCAACCTGACTTCAGGATTCAAAACCGTACGTTAATTATCTTTACGATAATTTCATGCCTGGGAACATAGCATGGTACATTATTATCGTACGCAGATTCTTAACAAATTAAGGATTTTGAGATTTAATTTATACCCGTCTTACGTATTTTGCATATAAGTGTTGGTATATTATTAAAACACAATAAAAAAAATGTATATTGATGTAAGCACATAGGAATATTTCTTTAATTTTCTTTGGCATGTATAAAAGTATAAAAAACGATGCAGTCAAAGTCATAAGGACTGCCGACAGAAGTAAAAACTCAAAACAATGGAATAACCGTTTTCTCTTTTGAAATCAATTATGGACTGAATTATATTTTTTTAATATTTGTAAAAATTATATATTTTTATACAGTTTATTAATCAATCAAACATATGAATCTCAGTACAAAATATCAATATTACATCTACACAGGCCGATATACTACGTCGCTAGTCTGACGCAAGCGTAATACGTCACGAGCATGTCGATGTCAGCGGCGACGCGAACCCATAATTTTTTCCCCTACCAAAAAATTGTTCAATGGAGCTAAAGAAGTTATAAGTTAAGATAAATTCAAACGACAAAATTAAATACTATAAATAAATGACTGAATAAATACGTATTACAATTGATAAACATTTTGTCTATACTTCAAAGAAATTCGTTTATCAAGCAACTTCATAGTGTGTTACAATGGCGCGTGTATCTTCCGTTTCAAGCTATTCACTCAACGCTAGCTTATAGCTTGTCAAAAGATGTACGTTCTTCTACTTACAATGTACTTACATAAGTACATTTAATTAAACAAAGTTGTGTATTTAATCAGGCGATACCAATTATCCTTGTCATATGGAGACGTGACGCAAGGTTCCTTGCGCAGGAACTGCTGCCCTCATGCTCAACCAAGCGAAGCAAACAAGGAGTTATATAAAGTAGTATCCACGTTTCAAATCAGTATCTTACAAACCCAAACAAGTCAAACATGAAGTGCGCGGTAAGGGAATTTACATTTAAATTTCATTTAAAAAATCTTACTTGATTTAGTGGCTAATTGTGGCTGAATGATAGCGTATTCGGATATTGTGTCGATTGACGTAGGTTCATACTCCTACAATCAGCCAGGGAATTTGGTGAAACACCATGACGAAAGTTAAGAGTGGAAGACTTTATCTAATGCTCGTCTGGGTAGCTAAACGATGTATTAACAAATTCAAGCCTAACTCTGAATGAATTTATTTTTTATTCTAATATAGAGATTGGGATTGACTAAGCTAGTACGAGGCCCGTAGGAAATGATATTCGATATTATAATTGTATGTGATTGGGTTACAACTACTTTCAAACTTCTGTTCCATCTAATTTTGCCGCAAAACATGCCAGCAGAACCCTCAGAAGTAGTTATTTATTTCGGTTGACCCCATGCCTCTTATACATGTCGAATCATGTATAGACTATTAACAGAGAGTTCAGACTATTGCTCGCAAGTACTCTGTATACGTCCAATTATTTACAAGTTTAGACTATGGCATTTAAAAGATGGAAAATAATGTCGAAGAATCTTCTTTTGTCGCCTACCATTGGTTTTTATGTTTTTGATCTTTTGGCTAAAATTTCAGTTGATTATCTATAGATATAATAATATATATGTTGCGTTTCCAGGTGGCAATCGTTCTCGCTCTCGTCGGCGCGGCGCTCTCCAACCCTGTCCCACCGTTGGGACTGGGTTACGGTAAATCATTTCAATATAGACATTATTTGAACACTTACAGGATAATTCGTAGAAAAATGTACTAAGGTAAGGCGGCGATGGATATATACGTTTTATTTCATCACGCCATAGACTCTTGAAAAGGATAGATTGATTTGGATATTATAAGACTGTTCTGTAAAAGTAGTAACTTCTCACTATTTTATTCACGTTTGTCTTTATATACAAATTCAGGTGTCCGTGTTTGTAATTAGGCTGTGTGCCTTAAGTACTCACCTTAGGAGTCCGATGAAGCTGTAAAGGCCTCTCGGGCCAAAAACGTAGTCAATTCGAAAAAAGTGTTTGTAATTTTTCTACTCGTAAATGAGTTGACCAGTTTTAATGATTTTTTATACATAGAGACCTGAATAGTTCTGGGCTATACTTGGACCCTATAAGCGGCATATCTTCTTTATATATAAATTTCTTCTGTACATGTGTATGTCACTGAACTCCTCCTAAACGGCTGGACCGATTTTGATGAAATTTTGTGTGCGTGTTCGAGTGGATCCGAGAATGGTTTAGATTCCCTAATTGAACCCGGTAGGTGGCGCTGCGGTTGAATTTTAGATTTTTTTTTCATTATCAAGGCAAGACAACGTCCGCAGGACCGCTAGTATATATATTATATATATACATATGTATATATATATATTGCAGTAGCAGACCCGGCCGCGCGTTACTGTGGTTTAGTTATTAAAAATGAAATTAGAAATTAAAATGTGGTGTCATCTATGAGTTATCTATAACAGTCGATCCTACATTTTCTTTCAATAAACTAATTTAAAGCACCATCTCTTCGAGACTGATCAAACTTACAATTAATAACAATAATCATCATTGACAATCATTTAATTTATAATTAAAAAATATTGAGTCCATTAATCGAAATATAAATTGTCTTATCTCTCAAGTTGGATCAAATTATACATAAATGGCATCGTTTCATGAAGATCGATTGAGTAGTTTCGGAGTTCATCGTGAACAAACATCAGGACACTGGATTTTTATATATTAATATACTAAGTTAGAATCATTTAGTTAAGAGACTTCTAATATGTAATAAAAATAATATATTGCTCTTCGACAGCCTTACCAGCGACTTCTTACAGCCATAGCTACATTGATCACGGGTTAACATACCCGAAGGTGGTGGTGACAGCTCCCATCGTCCGCCCTGTCGTTCGCCCAATCATCACCACTCCAGTGATCAGCACTCCAATAGTCACCGCTCCTATCATCAAGACACCTATAATATCATCATCCTGGAACTACTTAGGCGGCTACGGTTTGGGCAAGTCGTACGGCGGCTACGGCTTGGGCGGCTACGGCTTGGGCGGCTACGGTTTGGGCGGCTACGGCTGGGGAAAACTTCATTAAGCGACGATTGCGCAACTCCCTTCACTCGCTGTTTATAATAAAAATTTAACGTTTCCGCTTATCGATGGCTTTATGTATTCGAAATAAACTTCAGTCTGATTTGTTTTCCTTAGTGATTGTTTTATTCTATTACAATTTTCATGCAAATTATCAACGATTTTCAAGATGGCGAACAACGTAGTACAAGAAAAAATGGCTACATTATTTTTATTACTGTTCAGTGTTTCAGTTAAAAATATCAGAAGTGACTCAACATCTTCTGCAGCGTCTGACGATAGTAAGTTCATCATGAATTGTTGTAGTCAACATATGGTCATTTTTTATACTAAAGCAATTCTAAATTTTTATATGTTATCTACAGAATCAAGAAAACTCATGGTAGCTTGTTTTCGGTATCAAGTCGTTTTATCTACGCGTTAGTATTATAAAATTCAAAAGTTGTTTCTTTGCTTTGAAGCGATGATAGCTCAGTGGTAATATGGGACCTCGCGAATCATTAAAAACCAAATTCCAGGAATTCGGTATCTGAACTCTACCCTCCCAATACATTCTTTATAATTTAATGTATGTCCGTAAAAACCTTGAAAAATTGCATTTAGTAAAAGACCGGCATAATCTAAATACTAGAAATTGTAACAAGCTGGTCGTCCCGTATTTCAGACTTACCAAAACCAGTAATAGTTTTTTAGATAATAGTGTTAGGTTTTTCAATTAAGTCCCAAAGTAAGTTTAAGTGCCATGTCAAGCGAATTTTGGTGTCAAAAGGCTATTATAGAGTGGATCAATATGTGAGCGATGTTGATGTCTGGAATTGTTTCCTCTCTGTGCATCTACTAAAAACGATTGTATGATGTATTGGAAATATATATGTTAAGAAGATGTACCCGATCGAATTTCTTGCCGGTTCTTTCTGTGTAGAAAAAAAAACGTGGTGGATCCATAGTGTTAGACTTTTTCCATCCTCACGTTGAGAATCTTTGAGCATCTTATGGCTGCATTCCGACAGCTGCACTTGACTATAAAAAAAACAATCGCTAATCTTTGAAACCAATCAGCAGAATTAATAAAAAATATTTTGTATTCCATAACCTATTTATTTATGAAAGTTGTAGACTCTCAAAGAATCTCTAGAAAGTTTTGATAGAACACTGAAATCATACGATGTCGCTAATTTTCAAATACGAAACATATAGTCATTTGATAATGTCAGCGATAATTTATAATAAGTAGCGTTCGTTGTCAAATTAGGAAGAGAAGAAAGTTGTATTGGATCAAAGTATATTATTTTATAGTGGAGCGTGAAGAGATCAACTATCGGAGAATGTATTCTGGGCCGCAGGAGTGGCAATATGAAGGTCTGCCTATAGAGTTTCCAAGTAGAAGATCAGCGGACACCTTGGCTCCTCAAATAACCAAGGATACTTTGCCGCCAACAACCACAGTTACAAGTAAGGCAACTATTGAAGATTGTAACTATTATTAAAAGAGAAATTACTCCCTTTTATAATGTCTCGTCTTGCGATGACTATAGTTTTATAACAAAATGGCGGCTTTATTGATAGAACTATCCAAATAGTTTTGTTGACAACTCAGAATTCTTATATTATCTTATATTCTTATATTCAAAATTATTATATCTGATCCAACTTATTTCTGCAGAATAACCGAAATATATTACGCAAAATGCCAATATAAGATCAAGCTATGCATGATTATGAATAAGAAATGAAAGCAAATGCCTGAAAAACTTGTGAAGAGACCTCGTAAATCCTTTTGGCCGATCTGAACATAGCCACAACTTTTTTTTTCTTTTCGAACTTTATCCATAACTTGCATTTGGGCATAATATAGTTAAGAGTCCAATACAAAACAAAGATATAATAAAAAAGGGATCTGAAATTCGCATTTATTTATTCTTAAGCTGTTTCAATATTCCAATTGTCTTTGTCTTTATATGTTGAAAAATAATTCAAAATAAAATAGAAAGAAATAAATCGTTTATTCATAATGCATTATCATTACATAGTATAAAACAAAGTCCCCTACCGCGTCTGTTTGTTCGCGATAAACTCAAAAACTACTGAACGGATTTTCAAGCGGTTTTCACTAGTGGATAAAGTGAGTCATGAGGAACGTTGTTGTTGGTATATAATTTGTCAAGGATTTTTTTATAATCAGGGCGTGACAACGTCTGCCGGGCCCGCTAGTACGATATAAAGTATACATAAGTGGATATAAATATGTACATAGGGGCATTATGAAAGAAAGAAATCAAATATATTTATAGACCGCAAGTACACGGACATTACAATAGTGAAAACAAGTAGAATTACAAAGATATGTGTAAAATAAAATAAATAAAAGAAATTGAACCTTAGAAGATGTTAGAATTATGCCATGGAATTGCTACAATGGCACACAATTCAGCATGTGCTAGCTATCACCTTTACAAGCGACTCCAGCGCTGATATGGTGTCCAGCTCAATACGAGAGGTCATTAATTTACTTAAATAATTTTCCCAACAGCAACAACAAAAGCATCGTACCCGCCACTAAATCCTCGATTCCGGCGCATTTATAACCCTGATGAAAAGGCCTTAATAGCGAACTATCCATTTATGGCAGCTCTGTTAGTAAACAAGCAGTTATGGTGCGGAGCGGTTGTTATTGAAAGAGATTTAGTTCTCACTGCAGCTCATTGCTTACAACTGTAAGTTTTAGGGCAGAATAATACGTCATTAAATCTCTATTCTATACATTCTTATTTTTAGTAACCGAAGAAGCAATAGCTTAAACTATTTTAAATTAGACGTAATGGGTACCAAACCTATTCACTGCCAGGATTAAATGTTGCCAGAAGATTGCACTCATTTTCATGTTCATGTTTCATGTTATGTATTCATGTATGATAATATTTATACAATGAGGATTAATAACAGTTTTATAGGTGAAAAAAAATTTATAAAACACCTTGTGAGTTTTTTGAAGAAGGTGTGGAATTAGAGTAAGGGGGGAGTTTTAAAAAAAAGGAAAAAAAAATTATTTTAAGAAGGAAAAAAACTTACACAAAAAATCTAACAAGAAAAAAAAAAAAGGGGGGGAAAAAAAAGGGAAGGGTAAAAAAAAAGGAAAACCATTTGGGGAAAAAGGATAATAAAAAAAAAAAAAAAAAAAAAAATTTTGTAAATGAAAAAATATACATCTCTCAACATATAAAAAAAAAAAAAAAAAAAAAAAAAAAAAAAAAATTAAAAATATATATAAAAATAAAAAAAAAAAAAAAAAAAAAAAAAAAAAAAAAAAAAAAAAAAAAAAAATTCTTCTTAATAAAAAATAAAAAAAAAAAAAAAAAAGAAAAAAAAAAAAAAAAAAAAAAAAAAAAAAAAAAAAAAAAAAAAAAAAAAAAAAAAAAAAAAAAAAAAAAAAAAAGGAGGGATTTTTTAAAATTAAAAAAAAAAAAAAAAAAAAAAAGAAAAAAAAAAAAAAAAGAAAAATTGTGCTCGTGTGTTCCGGTCTGAATGGTGTGACTAGCAACATGCACTACCACAGGAGGCGTCTTCACTCGTTCCTCTGAATTAGCAACCAATATTGACTGACCTTAGGAATACGTGATTGTATACGAAAACAAAAAAACTATCGACGTACTACTTTAACTCCGCTTTAAACAATTTTAAAATCAAAATCAAAAAATACTTTATTCAATTTAGGCCCTAAGAAGGCATTTTCGAACGTCAAAATTACCACCGGCATGAAAAACAACCCAGTCATTGAGAAGAACCGGCAAGAAACTCGATTTGGTTTATCTTTTTAACATATACCTACCTATATATAATATTCAGAATATATTATACGTCCCAATCGTTTTTAGTGGATGCACAAAGATGAGTAAATTCCACACATAACCATCCTTTACATCCACAAATATAAGGATTTGACACTAAAACTCGGTTTGACTGCAAATCGGCAATGTGAAGACTTAAAAACTTTTGCTGGTTTTACCGAGTCTGAAACATGGGACAATCAGTTTGTCAATAAAAGAATAATCATAATACCAGCCTGAAAGAACCCCATTGCTGTGTCAAAGACCAAGTATTGTCGTTTACTAAAATAGTTATTTTATTTTATTCATAAGGCAATACAACAACCGCTTCTTTAGAGAATACGTCCGAATGCTCACAGTTCGGGTAGGATCTACCAATGCCACATCCGGTGGCGAAGTCCTACACGTCACTGAGATCTTCTTTCATCCAAACTACAAGCCTAACACGCTGGAGTTCAACTTCGCAGTACTTAGATTGCACAAGAGTCTTTCTTACGGTAAAATGGATCACAGAGTCGAAAAAATCGAATACTCCAGAGATAAGATAGTGGCTGTTGATGATAAAATTTTGTTTCTGGGTTGGGGCTCTGTGTTGGTAAGTTCTCTTATAATAATTTTTGAGACATAAATTTGATAGATTAGATACTATTTTTACGGAACATGAATGTCTTAACAATTAGTTAATTATATATTCTCGACAGCTAAATAAATATTTTTTATCTTTATTCAAATTTGAAACTAGAAGCCCAAGAAATGCATAACTATATTAATTTCCCTGCTTCTTATCTTCTATCTTCTATAAATATAATAAAAATGAAGTGTCTGTATGTAGTAATATCAAAATAAAATTTTTTTACTGCTTGGGTACGAAAGTATACAAGCTGCTGATAACAAAAATGCAATTTTTAAAATTTTTCTCGGCCTGTCTGTCTGTTTGTTCCGGGTAATCTCCGAAACGGCTGGACCGATTTTGACAGGAATTTCACTAACAGATAGCTGAAATTACAGCGGGGTTACTTAGGCTACTCTAAATTCGACTAGCTGTTAACTGTGGCTTCGCCCGCAGTACTATCTTCAAAACGGTTCGACCGATCTTCAAGAAACTTTCACTGGCAGATAGCTGACCTTATAAAAAGTAATTGAAGTAATTTTAGTTTATACTAGCTGGTAACCGTGACTTCGCCCGCAATGCTATCTCCAAAACGGTTCTATCGATCTTCACATAACTTTCACTGACAGATAGCTGATCTTATAAAAAGTAATTCAAGCAATTTTAGTTTCTACTAGCTGTTAACCATGGCTTCGCCCGCAGTGCTATCTCCAAAACGGTGCGATCGATTTTCACGAGACTTTCACTGGCAGATAGCGAACCTAATAAAAAGTAATTGAGGTTATTCTATTTTAGACTAGCTGTTACCCGCGACTTTGTCTGCATGAAATTTAGCAAGATTTCAACACATTCTTTATTTTTAATAAGGGAAATAATTATCAGCTTATTGTTTACAATTCGACATTATAATAATTAATAACATTAATGATATAGAGGTCCTCCTAATAAGATCTTAGATTATAAACGTATTACGTAAAGAGTTCCATAATACAATTTCTTGCGGAACAGACAAGCGTTTATTTTTTGTATAGTCACAAATTCTTAATTATAATAATGGCAATGTATATAAAATGTAATGTAAATGTAAATATTTATAATAATATTTTAAGTTATACACGTTACATGTTACTTTTAGTGGCGTGCACGTCGTACTTACAATTGTCTTTAAAGAGCGTTTCTGTAATTGTACATATTCACATAATTCTATATTTGTTTAATACGATTTAAAAAAACGCGTGCGGAGCAGCGGGTACAGCTAGTTTATATATAAACTCGAACACGAATTGATATATCATAAGACTTGGTACACCTAGATACTTTTCACGGAGAAGATTCATTTTACTACAACTTGCCCATGAATTGCCCGAGCCCCTCGTTATTTTGACAAGCAAAATATTCGGATTTATTTTTATTATCTTAAGATTATTAAGGAAGGAAAGGAAATCTTATGTAATATACTTTTGAAGTGAAAACTTCTTTCGCGTTGAGCAGTATTTTTTATGAGAAAATCTTATAGTTTCGCGTCAGCACTATGCTAATAAAGTGTGTCGGAACGTATTGCACTTGCGTCAGAGCGACGCGTAGTATAAAGGCCTGTGTACATATAATATTTATATTTTGCAGCTCATCATAATGTTTGACTCATGATTAATAAACTTTATAAAAATGTATATAATTATTACTCCGAATACCAATAGATGTGACAACCAGACTTATGTTAATAATTTCAATATACTTACAGATTATGAATTTTAAATAATTCACACTACAACTAATTTCAAAATTAAAAAGAGAACACAGTTATTCCATTGCTTTTAGTTTTCACTTCTGTCGGCAGTCCTTATGGATGTCTCGACTTTTTTTTAAATGTTGTTACATTGTCGTAAAACTTTATTTATATAAGCTTATATATAAGTCTCAATCCACTATGTTTGAATGGAAATTCGACTGTTCCAGGGTTCAAGCGACGAAGACAGTCAAGTAATGCTTCAGAAGGTGGAGCTACCAATCTACGACTTAACAGACTGTCAGGAGATTTACGGACGGTACCATGTTATACCATTCTTTCAATTTTAATATTGCAAATAGGCAGCATGTCAGTCCAAATTCATTTAAAAACAATCTCATACATGTAAATGCAGACTGTGCAAAGAATTTTTGACCTATATAGGTACTTAGATTGTACTACTAACTTCAATAAGATGTCTTCTATCTAAGAATTTTGTTCCATTCTTTGTAGTATCGTTTGAGGATTAATATTAAAGGACGACAAAACAGGCACTTATGAATTTATACAATTAATTGTACGCTACTGAGTCACCACTATAACATTCATGTTGGAAACTCCGTCACAATGACTCTATTGTAGTTCGACACGTTTCGGGGTAAGCCAGTAAATTCAGCACACAAGATATACATTGTAGATTTTACGATGGTCATAGTTGTTTTTTAATGTCACTATGTATGTATTGCCTTCGTTTTATTGCTCTACAAAATTACTCTATAAAATACATCAGAACATCTTTGAACATGGTATATCAAGTCTTGGAATGTCATAAACCTACCAGTATTTCAATGACCATACATTTCCTATGCTATTTTGAGAAATTCTCTGCTGTATCTTTCAAATGCATAGTCTGATGGTCATGAATTAAGATGGGCCCTACTTGAAAGTATCCCCTTTACAATAAAAAAAGAATTATCCAAATCGGTTTATAAATAACGAAGTTCTGAAGTAACAAACTTTTAAAAAATACAACCGAAATGGGAACCGCTTCCTTTTCGAAGTCGGTTGAAAAGATACCCTCCGTCTATTTATAATACTGAGAACACATTTACAGTGAGCTGGTGACAAGAAATAATTTCTGCGCCGGTTTTATAACCATACCGAAGAACGTCTGTAACGTGAGTATGAATAAATATCCCTAAGAGACCGTCCATAAATTACGTCACACGGTAATGGGGAGGGAGGGGGGGGGGTCGACGAAGTGTGACATTGTATGACAAGGGGGTGGGAGGGGTCCTAAATTTCGTGACGTCACATTTCCAAATCTACGTGTTAAAACACGAACTTTGCACTATTAACGAAATACATAAAAACATTTGCAACCCTATCTGTATAAATATACATAAGATTCAAATTGTTTTGCCGGCCACTCGCCCTTCTAGTGTTACGCGGCACGTGCCGACGAACTAGCGCCCTTTAATCAATGCCGCCAAACACACCGCTCCTGCACCTAGCAGTGATTTATTTGTTTCTATTTCATTAGACAATTGATTTTCACGGATTAAACGACGTAGTTTTTTTGGTTCTGGTATTTTATGTTTTAACTTAAGAAACATATTTCAAATGAACAAAAAGAGTGATTTAGGTCATCTTTATCGTAAACTACATGAAGCTTACAGTGCAGCCTATGCTGATTAAAAAAAAAAATGTACAAGAATAAGTTAATAGCTTATAAGAAAGTTTGAAAAGTGGTGACAATATTGAAGGTAAAGTGGAATCTAAGATAAAAGAATTGCAAATAAAAATTACGACCAAAGAAAGCGCCACTAATGAATTTTTTTTTCGAAAATTCCTTCGACGCATTACACAACACAACGAATGTTCCCGACATCAACAACCCAAACGAGAACGAAGTGATTGCTATGCTAAATAATTTAATGGAGTGGGTTCAAAGTATATCGACTCAAGATGATTAAGTTTTCTTGAATTAATAATGTAATCGTTTTTTGTTTTATTCATTTCTTCAAATGTTTGACTTGATGTTAATTTTTATTAAAAAATAATGTAAATGGCTATAAAACTAATTTCGGACCTGCTGTTTGAATTCAATAATTTCTAAATGTAAAATTGCAAAATATGTGACGTGACATTAGAGAGGGGGGAAGTCTCACAAATGTGACCAGCTGTGACAAGGACGGGGGAGGGGTAAAAAATCATGAAATTCGTGTGAGGTAATTTATGGATCGCCCCTAAAGACCGTATCATTCTCTGATAAAGAATAAGTAGTCGACATAACTTCGCTCGGTAGTTTAATACAATAATTTGATTGTTGCTATGTGTGATATATTAAGTGTATTTGCTTATCGACTATTCCTTCGTAGTTTAAGTCACGTCGTTATTGAAACTACAATAACTTTTGATAGAGTGAACCGATTTTAATCGAACCAAGATCAAATGTTACTCGAGGATATGGTTTATGATTTTCTTGGTGAGGTTTTATCGTGAATCGTTTTGGTAGTGATGCGTGTTCCAACAAACAGATAGACAGACATTTCTAAAAATGACTGAATTGTATTTTAATACTTATTCAAACACACCGGCAACAATTTGTTTCACAAAATTCTAAAAAGTATTATATATATTAGTTATATGTATAGAAGATGTACCTATACTTATTATATGTATAGAAGATGTATATAAAAATACTTTACAATGGGTAGACCTGTCGCAATGGTAGTGACCGGACTACCGAGTCGAGGAATAGCGAGTTCGACATGACTCACTTTCCTGTGGTGAATATAATTGTTCGCTTTTGATTGTTACATATTTACAAATATATATATTATAATCGGCTGTTTAACAACCACAGTACAATAGCAGTATGTAAAATTGTATCTAGATATTTATTTAGTCTCTATACTTAACCAGCAGTCAAGTGTTAAAAATTAAACAGACTCACTCAATTACACTATGGTCGCACTTTTAAATTTCTTCCTTTTTGTATCTCTTCATATTTGCTCCGACTTCCATAATAAAACTGTCCTAGGATGTCCTATGGCGTACATATATAGGTAACTCACAAAATATAAGGTGTAAATTTTTTAAATGGTGACGTCATTGTTCGAAAGATTTGACAAAATTACAAGTTATTAGAATCGCTGCTTGACATGTCTCTTATAATTCCAATTATACTTTCAGCATGATGCCGGAGGTCCGGCGATCATGAATGGGAAGTTATTGGGTATTCTGTCGTTTTCGTCCAAACGCTGCGATCAGCCTGATCAACCAGCAGTGTTTTCAATTGTCGGTGCAGCAGTGCCGTGGTTGGAGAAACTGCAAAACAGAACGATGCAAATGCGGTAATCATTCATATAACTCTGGATTCAAGACATATGTTGCTACCCAAAAAATATATATAATGGAATTTGCAAGTGTATACGTGTTTGGTTTCTATTTATGAATAACCTAAATTAATTTTTGTATAATAATATTATGTATATAGACATCATTCTTAATTTTAAATACAGTCTGTTGTTTTGGAGGAAGTTTAAACATATAAAAAAATAATACTTTTCTGGTTAGCCAATCGCATTCTGTTATACTGTACTGTACTTTACGTATGTCTACTATACCTATAAAGAAATATAGTATTGCGCCAAAATACTATATTTGGCTGGCTTTCACTTTGGTTCACTTTTGTATGAAATGAAAAAAATGTTAAAATATGCAACAACTGCAAGAAAATGAATTGTTAATAACAATAACTTGGGAGTTTTACTTTTTCTTAAAACAATACTACATTTATACCTGTAAAAGGCAAAAATAAAGCGGTATAATCTTGACAACCTAATATACTACACTGACTGAATATAAAACACATTGCGTGAATACATACTTTGCAAAATGTGTAGCAATGTTAAATATATCTTAAAGAAATCCAAATGATAAAGATGAATTATGTAATGATTACTTAATGTTTTTCTCTTTTCAGTAACACGGCGATAAAATTAGCAGAGTGAAAGAAAAACGACAATAAAACAAGAATAAGATACATCAATCAACAAAATATATTATTAATCTAATACTGTACATGTACACGTCCCTCGGATCAACAAGAAAAAACTTAAAAAAATCATTTTCAAACTTTATTTATAACTTTACTATTCAACACACAACATTGAATAACATACAATTTGAGGTTATATATATTTTTTACATATGTTCTTTAACGCTTCTCAAAGTTTTATTGGAATGATACCGAGCTGATTACAATTAAATGTAATATTTATTAATTTTAATTAATAACCAAGCAAACTATTATGTAACAAGTTAATATCTTACAGAACCAATGCTAGGACAGTTACGCACGTTTTTATTAATCTATCTTATTTGTCGATTATATTATCTGTGACAAAGATTCCCACGTTTTTATCTGTCAAAGTTAGAACATGGCGCGTTTACTTTCCATCTATAAGCCTAACAAATAATCCGAATTTTAACATTAATAAAGTTGTATCGCACAAAGATTTAATAAGCGATAAAGTTTTTCCAATTGAATATTTAGCTTAAACTACGCGGTAGTTGATGTGAAGCTCAGGCTTGATGTCATACACCAAGTTGAGGATGTCTTTGATCACCTGAAATAAAAAAATATGTTTAATATCTGATTTTCTTTACATCATATCCTGTACTATCTCTACATATTATAAAACTTAGTCATCAGACACATCTGTCTGTCTGTTCGCGATAAACTCCAAAACTACTGAATTAATGTTTTTTTTATTATCTGGGTGGCATGATGTGTGACAGATCTGATAGTAATAATTGTTTCCTTGCCTGAATCAAACTGAAAAAGTACCAATAATTGACACTGTTCTCTCAACAAGAATTTATTTATTTAAAAAAATATATTAAGCATATAGAAATGTTATATGCAAATAATGTTTTAGTAAATCCATCAGCAAAGTATTTCCGAGGTCTTAATTGTTCTGACTGTGGCCTAAAATTAATAAAACTGTGATATTTGAGAAAAATTCAGCTTAGTTAAAGTAAATATCTTTAGAAAATCTAAAAAATATTATTAAACATAGATAACATACGGCCTCCTTCTGAATTTGCACCATTTTGTTCATCTCATCAATCTTCACCCTGGTCTCGGCATCGATCTTCGCAGCAACACCTTCCCGTGTGCCCATGTGCTGTTATAAACATGTTAAACATTAATACTAGTCATATAAAATGAAACATCATATAAGAAACATGATTCTTTTAACTGTATTTAATTTTTATAATACAATTAGCACTTATCAACCCAATCATCGCCTAACCCTAACACATCCATAATTATTGGTAACCTATTTAATAATACGAACCCGCTGATTTTAACAGGTTAGTCACCTTACCAGTGGATGTTTTCTCTAATATTTTATTAATAGGCCAATACCTAATTTGTTCAACCCAAGTCCATTAAATAATAATGATGATTAAGTAAACTGCGCTATATACACATATGTCAAGTAATACAGATCTGTCATACAAATATCTAAATTAAAGAATAAAAAATTATCAATTACATACTATAGGTATAGGTAGACACAATCCAAGTATAATATTGTAAGTCTAAACTGTTCAACATAAGGATAATTTGTATATATATTTCTGATGATTGTCCAGCCATAATTTACCAAAAATACTCAACTGATAATCAAATATTTTGTCAAATCAAAACAATACTAGTTCAATTTAGGCCCTGAAAAGAGCTTATGAATGTCAAGATGACCACTTCTTTGGAAAACAACCCAGTAATCAAAAAGAACTGGCAAGAAAATTGATGTGGTTTATCTTTTTGTTGTATATACTTTTATAATCAATTAAGTCAATTTGGTATCTTAATTTAAACATACCATTAACTTTATCACATGTACTTATTATATTACATAAATTAGATGTTGAAATATTTAAATATATAGCTCATATAACAAACCTTGGCTTCAAACTCTTTGAATTGCCTCTCGCGCTCTTGTCTGTACTTCTCTACCTCATCCTGGGCCTCTTCCTTGGCTTGCTTTAGGCGTTTCGCTTTTCCTACAAAGTTACAATTAAACAAATAAGTAAAAATATATATATCATATACTATCTTTAAATATGGATGAAAAAAAAATTATAGACTGTGGTTATCAATTAAGATGATATAACATCGAAACGGGAGTTTTTGGTGGGATCTTGGTCTGTCATGTAGTGGATTTTATTTTTTATTCATAATCTTGTGTTACTTGACTCTATATTGTGTAAAATTGGTAGTGTTTTATGTAATATAGTTTGTTTATTGTGCATAAGTGAAGTGAATGGAAAATAATACCACGGACCATGAATTCTGAGATGCCACAAAAATTCCATGGAAAGTTCTAACAAGATAGCCACCATCTTGTTAGTTCATTGAAATTATATCAAGAAACTTGAAATATCGATACTCACTTGACAATGGCAGTAATAGTCTGCTAGAAGACTGGTTGCCAAAATGGAATGGAAGAAGAACTTGAAATACTATTAACTACTCGACAATGGCATTCATTGAAATTATATCAAGAAACTTGTAATATCTATACTCACTTGATAATGGCAGTAATAGTTTACTAGAAGACTGGTTGCCGAAAATGGAATGGAGGAGGAACTTGTAATACTATTAACTACTCGACAATGGCAGTAATAATCTAAAGGATTGGTTGCCAAAACTAAAGTAAAAAAAAAAACATCGAAACGAGAGAAAACAATTGTTTCATTATTAGAGACCTTATATGAACATCTAGAGAAACCATAAGGACTTACTGTACTTTTTTATAATAAATGGACACATTTATTTGGAACAGTTAAATTATAAGGGAAAATAAAAAACGCTACCATATTAAAATACAATAAAACGTAATACAGTTTTATAAATATGGAATAAGTATCTGCTTAGAATAAATCCTTGTGTCATACATCAGATATTTGCCATTTCATTTTGTCATAGAGCAGTTCATATCATGTGACTAAGGTGTCCTCATACGGATAACTCGTAATAACATAAAATCAACTGTTCCTTTCTCCATTTATCAGATTCTCAATATAAAAAGTATATAGAAAGACGGCCATGAAGGGCGGTACGAAAGGAATTATACGTAATAGATTATTAACTTACGCTTCCTCGCCTCTGAAACCTTTTCTGCGGCACGCTTTTCAGCAGCCAGAAGTTGCTGGATCCCCTGTGTCTGGCTCGCCATTTCTGATATACACAAAAACTATGTCGAGCAAGAATCAAGACCGAGACACGAATCAATAAGCGCAGCGGAATATCCTGAACAGAGTCATATGATTACATTAGTACCTCCATGTTGTCACGATTGGCGCTGTCATCGGCTCGTGCTTTATTATTGATGCGTAGAATGAAACAAAATTTAAAGCAGAACACCTTTATTAAAAGAAAATATGTCGTTATAATATTTCATTATTTAAAAAATATGTTATTACTATTTTGTATGGTTTTAAATATTATTCGAGCCACTTATAATAAATTGAGAAATAATGAAAATTCAAATTAAACGTACTTTAAAGTTTCGTAAATGGAACGTAACGAGATAATAACTGTTGGCAACAATGTAGGTAAAAAGTTTCATTTGGTTAACTATAGATGGCGGTAATAATAAATTTAATCCTAACAGAATATTAATCAGAGATTAGTGGTAAATGTTATAAAATACGGTTTCCGCTGCTCCATCAACGCTATGAAAATGTATACTCTTTAGAAGATAGCAAAAAAAAATACAAGAACTTCCCATACTCGGTTGAGAAATGGCAACATTACTTTAAATTTGATATTTTGTAAACTTCGATCAACAATAACCGAAACTCGAAATTTAACCTTTTTTTACAATGACTTGTAAATTAAAGAATAACGAAAACACATACCTCAAATGTTGACTTTAAACTTTTTCGTCAATTTTACTAATTACTATATTTAATTGTGCAGTTTCTTCGTAACGTAAATTGTGACTAAATTAATGGTAGACCTCTAGGCGCAGTCGTATGTAATATACCCAAGTAATTTATAAGTAAGTTGTATACTTATAAATTCCTTGAATATACCATACTTAAAGAACGCGTATTAATCTTCGATTTTCGTATAGACCAAGCTTGTAGTGAATGAATAGATGAACATATCAATATGATAGATAATGTTTATAAGTCGGTATGACCTAAGAATTTAATTTACGTGTATATTTCAGCTGAAAAATAAAAACATTTGTAACAAAACAATTAAAAAATAATACTTAATTATCTATCTCTTTTTATCTCATGCGGTAGAAAGAAAAGGTATATCAAAATCTAAATTTCTATATACAACATAAATTAATAACAAGCGATATACATTGCAGTATTTGTTCTATGACTGTATGGATTGCAACATACTAATATCGTCGTGAATGTTGATGTGCCGGAAAAAGTAGCTGGAAACGCAATGTTAAGTACAGAGTTCATGTCCCCCCCCGCAGTAACGTCACCGTTTCTTTATCATTTCGGTGGCAAACTCAACGTAGTATGGCCGTCGTCTGGAAGCATTCGCAGTTTTACTTCCACAAAGAATACGCGATAAACATTGCACAGAGCGAATTAAAAAAAACATTTTTAAATAAATTCTTGACGCGAGTGAGATAAACATTTGAAATCAAGTGTTAAACTCAATAAACGTATATATAAACGCGACCTCGTTAAAATCTATTTATACAGTTTTACTATCAAAATGTTGACGAAAATGTGGTTAGTTAGCCAGCCTAATTCTGTGATTCTGGAAGTTAAGGTGGATCCATATGCTATTGGACAGGACTGCCTCGAAAAGGTAAGATATAGTTTATATATTTAATTTTTTATAGAACTATTTTATGCCATTATTAAGTGGCAAAATATAAATTCTTTGTTTACATCATTTATACCGTACACAGTTTTACAACTCCATCTCTGTATATTTGAAATTAAAAACGTTTGTATAAAAGCGATTTATAATAATCTAAGAATAGTTATTTTCTTTTTTATGAACAAAGAAGTCTTTATTCCTCTATAGACAATTCAACTGTAACAATAAACATCAACATATATGTAATAAGGTTCTGTAACATAAAGTTCTGTTTGCGACACGTTTGCTCGACAACAACGCTACGTCACGGTTACCTTGTGGACTTTGGACCCGCATGGCATTGTATACGTTCACGCTTCACCTTCGTGTCTTTCATTTGACAGAAAATTTTACAAAAAAAACCTAGCGGTTAACTGCATTGTTCGTAGATTTTTTTTTTGTATTTACCGACGTTCTTTGTTGCGGCAGTCATGGTATTTATTTTGAGTTCAGTTATTAATTAAATGTTTGCATATTTTGGCGCCAGAATTCTTGTCGCGGTTTATTAAAAAAAAAAAAAAAAAAAAAAAATATTATCTTTTGGCATTATGCCAATGGATCCATCTGATGCATTTTGTATTTAGGACGATCCTTACAAACGCTTCAAGACGGTGATTCAATTCCAACAATTTTTATTTGAAGGAAAGGCGTGCATAGTAACTCAATTGTTGTTACATAGCTCATTCAAAAATGAAATGCAAATCATTCTAAGGACATTTAGGTAAAAATTATTAATAATATTATACCTATTTAACATTCATTTTGTCTTTCGTTTCAAATACAAAAATTACGTAATTACTCCAAACTTATGTATCTATCATTGTAGTTCTATATTCTTAGTATTTTAGGCAATTAAGTTATATAAAATACCACCAATATTGACTTTGTTTTACAATAATAAATATTATTGGAAGCAAGACTATTCAATGTAATAATAATTCAATTATCAACAATCTTAACTTGATGTCAATACCTATTACACATTTTGAACAATAAGCATTATAAAACAAGTTTTTTAACCAACGACAAGAAACTGTACTTGTAAAAACAATGTTTCTCTCGAATTCTCTCTTGATATGTGATTCAAATGCAAAGTGATGAATATGTAAAAATCGTCTTTGTTTTTGATATACTTCTATATGTGAGTTAATGTTCTTTGTAGCATGACTCAATATATAAAAATATTGTATCCGCTTAGCAGCAGGCAGGAGTAGGACGTTATTCACGCCGTAACACCGGTGATTGCTCGGGTCCAAAGTCCGACCGTTCAACAGCTGTAAACTCTCTACCGTGCGCTCGTGCACGTGCGCGTTGCGTGATCAGAAACTAACCTCCTTGGAAGTAAACCATTATATACTCTGTGTCAAAGTCTATAGAGTCTTAAATATTGCACATATTCAAATTTAGAAGTGCACTTTTAAATTACGAATTTGTTTTGTTTTGTAGCCATTGTTTGTAACGATTCTGTAGGCAGTCTTATTGATTAGAAGTCGGATTGGTGCGTGAAAATCTTGAAATTTTTTATTTCATTAAATTTTATTCGAATATGTATATACACTTGTTTGCAGAAATAATGTAACTAAGCTAAAAATATAGGTACTTGAAAGTAAATCTATTAATAAACTGTCAAAGAGACACTTGAATTATTGCGGAAATTGCTGACGTATTACTAAAATTGTCAATAACTTACTATTTGAAATAAACTAGTCTCTGAATAATTATATTGTTAATTAAGGGCAAAATGAAAGACTTACAGAAATGGTTTGATGTTAACTGAAATGAGTAAGCGCTGAAAATTACTATCCAATTGTTCTTTAAAACTCACTGACGACTGTCACAAACAGTTTAATCATTTGAATAAATAGAATATACGTCTATGTGCAAGACAAGACTGCGAAGGGTCAGCGATGACTAGTTAGTGTGAATTACTTTAATTTAGTAAAAATTGCGACATGGACATTATATCTGAAAGGTGCACCTAACAACCTCGTTTTAGAAAACACATTTATGTCGGTGATCAAAAATTGTAACGAATGGGTGGTTCAAACAAAGGATATCGGAACTGTTCGGTGAAATTCTTGTACTTACCATCCTTTGTTGTCTGTGACCTATGTTTACATAGCGAGATGCCTATGAATGTAGAGTCTAAACAATCTGGTAACCAGTGCGTAAATAAATCATAATCAATTGTTCTTTCAGTAATGTTTTCTTTTATATTTGAAATTGGAAAAATAATTACATATATGTCAAAGATACTGACGTTAGACTTATTCCATTAAAATGTAATTTAATTATCTCCACTGCCATATTTGTTTATTTTTTCTTAAGTAAATTTACATTATTTTATCAAAATCTATTAAAATAACAAAATATATAATAATACCCATACTTGAATATAGGAATAAATGATCTGTGAGGATATTAATCACATAATGTCTAATTTTTAGTAAGATTATAAAAATACATAAAAACGTTTTCAGATTATTACAAATAACTAAATCGGATTTGAAGGTGAAATTATAGGTATTTTCTGTGCATTTGAATGGAATTTTTACATTGAATTTTTTTTAAACAACGAAAATAAACATAAGTGGAATTTTATATAAACAATTTATAATTACTTATAAAACAATACAATCTGTATATTCCTTATTATTATATATAACTGTATACGCATTGTATAATTATGTTACTCATATTTATTTTATAACAATAGGCATCGCTAACACAAACATAGTCGAGTTCAAACTCCAATTTGTCGAGTTAATTATAACTCGGAACCACGGCCGCTGTGAATAACGCAACGTAGGTTAAATAAGACGTCGATTTATTTACCTTATTACTTTTATAATGGAGTTGTACAAAATCAAAACCGACAAAATGGCTGATCTATTACGTAACTGAAAAACAAGCCGATAAATTTTTAACCCTAGTATATAGGTATAGACAATATAGAATACCAAAACAAATAGTGGCCTCTGAAATAATTTTTACTCCAGTAATGCCACACTAACAGTTAGTTAACAGTTTCGATAGTTGATACCATAAAAATGACTTCTAATTCTGTTTATTTGTTAACGTAGTTACATATTTTACATAGTTAATATTATATGTAATTTGATAAGATAGGTATATATTATATAGGTATAGATTCTATAAACACCTTTAGATTTTGTTCTTACTGCTAAAGTGGAATGTACTACGTGTAGGAATGGATTATAATGTAGACAATTTTTTATAGAAAATCCTAGACATTATCGCTTTTTGTGGTCAAGACAATAAGATCGGAACTGTGTGATAACTTAAATTCTGATGTTGGATTGTACTCACAAACGTTTAAGCACTGCATTACTCTTTAATAATTAAGTCTCGGACGAATATAATAATGGAGTTAATAACAAGAAACCTACAAAATCTAGTAATGTTTTCTATTTTATAAAGAAGATTTGTAATCCATGTGACGTTAAATTGTTAACCTAACCTATATAAAATCAATGGAAGAAGGTCCAGAGTTCTTATTGAGGTCGGTCCAGAGTTCTTATTGAGGTTATGTATGTACATAGTTTTAGCCGTATCTTTCGGCCAGGAACACAGCACTGCAATTACAGCGAAACTCTAAAAAATCATCAAGCCTCACAGAAACTCTACGACTGTTATGAAAGATTTTTAAATATTTGATTCCCTTTTAAAAAAATGTGGTTTTCGTTCCTTAATTGTCAACGCGACAATATAATAAAGATTTAAATATTTCTCAATAATCATAATTTTAATTGTCATGTGTTTTAAAAAAAATATGATAATCTTTAATGTCCTCATTAAATATGAGTGATCATCAAAATGCAATATTTCGACATATATGAAAAATATGTTTGTTTTTCACGATTGCGGTATGGCTGACGCAGTGAATGCCTCGTGTTACGCTGAGTTTCTGTCTTATCAGTATAAATTGGTTGCGTAACAAATTAATACTAGTCTATATAGCTGATAGAATAAGCAGTTGCAAGCTATAGTATCTATGGTAGCGTCAGGTAACTTAAAATTATACGAGTTTGGATTTTTCATTGATTCGTGATGCAACATGATGATTTACCATTTTTTAGTGATGCATGTGTGGAGGTGAATGAATAACAATGGGAGTTAGAGCGGGAGTAATCACTTACGCACGACTCGTAATGACTTATTGGATAACTTAACCGTGATTGGTTTGTAAGCCGATGTTACGATGGCACATGCTCAGGCTAAGTTACCGTTGTAGATATTGCAGCATACTTAACGGAGCTCTGATAAAAAATATTTCGCCGGACAGGTGAGAGCGATCACCTTAAATTATAGACGAGCCACTACTGTCAGTTACCGTTTCATTTATCGGTAATTAGTATTGTTTTTAGAAAATTAGAAACTGTTTTCTTTCAGCCTAGTTGTTAACTACATGCAATTAATTGCCCTAAATATTGTTGTGGTTTTTGTAAGACTTCTAGGAAAAATAATTTGGGCATCGGTAACCTAAAACATAATTACTGACAATAGCAAAGGTAAATTACAATTCGTGTATGCGAGACTCCCAGTAGGACGACCTACTTTGTTTAAAAAATCTTGTTTCTTTCCGTAAAAATCATTCATAATCCAAACTAGGTGGATACCTACTTTGTAAAATTCCTAATGCTCAATGTTTTCCATTTCATAAATCCTTTTGTTTGTTTGTTTTGTTCCCTTCATTTTCCCCAGGATCTCAAACCCTCTAAACTCAGAGGAAAAGCTCTTGATTTGGCAAGTAATTTCTTATTGCATTAAAAATCGCCGTTTATACCTGATAGTTTTGGTCTTTTTAATCATCATATTTATATATTTTATTGATGTTTTTAAATATCCTGATTTAGTACGTAGTCGAATCGTGTTAAATAATAAATACTTTCTAATTATACCTAGATTATAGACCGTAGGTCACATTGCGGTTAAGTAACTAACTGTATGTTGTTTTGTATGCCACGGGCATCCTACAATTTTATGAGTATGTACTTAATAAGTTATTCTTTGGAAATATCATCCCATGATTACCCATTTGTGAATAATGTTCAATTAACTACAACGTTAATTATCATAATTTTAAATACTGTATTTATAAATGACATTATGTTGACTCACTGGTAGTGTTGTCGCTTGTTGATAAAGTCATCGAGTATACTTCATTTTGAAAACTGTATTTTTGACAATGCTGAATGCGCCGGCAGATTGTTTTTTAAGCAGACAATTTTCTCTAAAAACTTTATTGTTGGAATATTACCAACTCTTTTATCGCACGTCGTTGAAGCAATTGGTGCACTTATCGTTTCGGTTGTGTTAATACAAATTGTTCGTGGACTTTGTACCTCGATGTGAAGGATAATTTGGTGACGTCACCGGCGTGTTTGTCACGTTATGCCAGCCTTTATGGGATTGTACTTTGGACTCGCATGGCCGTTTGTTTTAATAAAGCGTTGTTTTGAACGGATAATGTGGTTTTCATCAACTTTAATTGCGCTATCATTGCTTTTACGGACTAATGATTAATTAAGTGTTGTGTTGCCCAATCAATGATATCTACTTTATGCATAGCGCACACAGTCTTGATTTGTCAAATGTATCTTTTAATTATTTTGGTCTTATAAGATATTAGCAAACTCTCCCGTCTCTCTCTCCAATCTCCAGTCTCTCTTCCGTGTGTTATGGTAATGTAAAACTTAATACAATAACAACAAAATATAGTCTAGCGCCGTATAATATCGATTTGTACAATAATTCCTGTCATAAATCTATATATATAACAATAAATAGCCGAATGTTTGTAAAACGCATCACCTATTTGGCTAATTATTGCTTTTGTTCTGTTTGTAAGGTTGTATGAAAGAAAATATTTGAAAGATATTACGGAAAAATGAAAAATTTAGGTAATAATCTCTATATAAAAAAGTATTTAAAATTAACAAAATCAAATATTACAAGACTTGGTTATATTTACCGATAAATTCAAACAATAATATTATAGTACTAGTATAACTAGATGGCGTTATTACGAGTTTTTTTCGAGTACACAAACAACGACGCAAGGCAAGTTATATACGGCGCCGTGAAATTACGTTACAAATGATTATACGTAGAAAAACCTGTATTTTCATCCTCGCTTGTGTTTGGGAACTTTCACCCGCGTCTTGCGGACGAAACGTATAGATTTCGTAAGCGTTCTCCTTTCAGATCATGCGTGGGTCCAACCATATTTAGGAGCAGTAGTATTTTTTATATTAACCTTCCTACTCCCACACGTTGGTCTGTGAGCCCGATGACATAGGTTTAACTCGTTTTTTTAAAGCAAAAAACTGGCGAATTGGGCTTCTTACTAGCTGCACAGTTCATGGCCTACTCAAAAGAGTGTATCGCAAGGGTTCATGCATACGTTACATTTACTAGTACCTTGCCAGAACGATGTGCCGATATATGAAGGTTAATTTAGTAAAACATTTATTTCCCCTAATGCACAAGTAACTAGATTCTCACACATTCTCACCTGATATTAATTCTACTGACCTTCGCTACATAAATTATTGAGTCTAGTAGCTAGCTAGAGGGCATAAAATAATAAATTACTACTATGCTATGCTTTCATCGCGATGTTTTCCTTAATTGAAAGCTTCGGTTAATTGAAATATTTGAACAGGCTACTACTGAGCTATATACTTAATAATTCTAACTGTTACAATTTGTACATTCAAAATATCCTGTCAAAAACTTAAAGTCACATTTATTATTTTACTTTTATCGACAATATTTAAAAGTTGCATACAGGAAGAGATACAGACATTATAAAAACATATATTAAAACTGTAAGTGACGTGTTGTATAGGAACAAACAGGTCCCAGTATCAACACAGTTGCCACACGAAACCGTTAGATATCGTTTTGACACATCAAGTTTTACCATTGCTTTTTTACTTGTTGAAAAAATTACGATATTAAAATCTGATTAGTACCCTTATTATAATTATGTACATAGTAATTAGATCTTTGGTAACAAGAAAATATGAGGCATAATTTAACGGAAAAGTGGGTGAAATAAAGACGAGAATCCAGAAAGATATATCAATATTTGCAATAGTATTCATAAATAATCAAAACTCATAGTACATTATTGCCTAGTATAGTTCAACCAATATGAAGAGCCAAAATGTAAGGCACCAGTCGCGTTGACAATGATGCCAGCTTTCTTATTCTTTTTTCCCTAATTTGACAACCAGTCTACACTACGGATTATTACAAACAGTTTTACAGTCTTATTTTGTCAATACAAATATTGATAACCATTTATGCCAGTATTCTTTCTTTATTGTCCAGTAAGATTATCATGTTCCATTTACCAGTGGTCGAAGTGGCGATTTATTTTATTTCGATTCGTTATATATTTTCGCTAACATTTTTCTAATAACAGCATCAATTTAAATAACAATTTGGTCTTTCCTCGTCTTATATCTGAACTACATTATTCTAATTTTAATTCACCAGTGAGACGGTTTTATTATATTTTTTATGTGTAGTTAGTCGTGGAATTGGTAATTACCGAAAGATGCCAAAGTGAATAACAGGAATGGGCTTTTCCTCATCCAAATATCCCGCTAGTAAATCTGATCTCCAACTGGTGTAACAAGCGCAATGGTCATTAACTATTTCAAACGTTTAGGTGTACTTAATATCCATTAATTGTATAAAATTATGACAAGGAACATTTCTTGAAATGATTTGCCTCACCCTTCTTTTGTCAAAGTGTTCATACATTTTTATGGACTGTGTGATTGCATATTAGTTGCTTTGTCTGCAATCTAAACATTCAGTTAGTAATTTACGTTTGCATCCTGATTGGAACCGGTGTAGTGGTGCAGTGCGGCCGTTGTGACCGCTACGTGACCAATAGCACGGTACTCCCTCGTGATAGCCAACCTTGGCTCACATCTTATTATCTCAAACCTCACCTTCAAGTCTAGATCGAACTCTCACTTTACAACAAACAATTTTATTATAGACAATACTTTCTGTAATTTTGCACCTCTTAGAATAATTGTTGCATCGCACCTATACATTATTACCAATATAATTTGAAAACGATAATCTAGAAGTTGATAATAAAGTTTGGTTCATATCAACTTCTTATCATATTTGCAGTGCATCGTATAAAAGGACCATATATATAAAGTTTCATAAGGGCGGATATTTATTAGACAATAGTTGGATTGTATATATAAGATGTAAAGAACGATCAAAGCTTCAAGTCACCCTAGATTTGTTCTACGAATCTATACTAGTAAAACTGTTTTTCAAATTCTAAAATTTTAACGATATAATAACCTATCAAATTAAAATCTTTAAATACCAGAAAAACTATTGAAAATTCCATATGACGTCACAGCCCAGAAAAACGACCGCAAAGTGGTTTCATAGACATATTAATAAAAAACATGATAAGTGTAACATAAACTGGTTTAACACGCTGTTAACTGATGCATGCCATTGATCTTTGGACTTACGTATTACATGAATAAATAATGATAAAATTACAACTGATTCATCGAGCTCTTGGTGGATATTCTAAAGAAAAATTATCCATGACGTACACCATCTTACAAGAGAAGTAATACTTATAGTTAACCCTAACATGAATCTGTTTATGTGGCATGTTTAACTATAATTGGGGAAATCCTCCTTGAAAGATAGAAGGACAATCAGATCAAATAGCTAATGATAAAAGCTCTTAGTACGATGCTTTGGAGTTAGGTCTAGTAATTGATATAAATGCGCTACACAATCCATCCAAAATAATTACAGTTAGTTTTGTTATTTATTACGAAATCTTAGTAATGTATTCAAAGGTAAAAGAAGATGATGATGAAGAAGATACCAATTTTGTAATGGTGAGATTTAAAACTGTTGGTAAAGTAACAGTCATTGTAGAACTCAGCGCCTTCTTGAATACCAAGCCTATCGATAGCTTCACTAGTTGAATCATATTCAATTTTGGACTAAACGGTTCATGTGCTCAACCTAGCGTGCCTTGCCAAACTCATTAAGTCTTAATATTCGCATTTAGTAGTACAAAAATTAGTATATATATTGTTTTTAAGAAGTACATGAGGGCATCCATCTGCCAAGTTTATTACTGGGAAAAGTACTTTTTGTTCAACCAAATGAAATAAATCTACATTGTAGATTTCCTCGAATATTGGCAATGGTTCTTCGAAGAGTTTGTGATATAACGTATGATAGTATTTATATCTATTATTAGGTATAGGTTTTGTTCGTACGTTGGAATTCTATTATTAAATCTTTTCCCTGATCTAAGTGGAGTCGACACAGCTTATTTTCTTTTACCATTCTCCTGCACACGCTGTCATCTGAGTAGTGATTGCTTTTATAACCATAACTTCATTAGACAATGCGTTTATATCTTTGCGTTCTTTCTATACCTCTATACCCGTCTACCTTTACACTTTTTACACTTAAGATTCTTCTAGTTAATATGGTTTTCTTTCCTTCTACGCCACACTAATGAGACAAATAGTATCTACAGTGCAATATGTATTGTGCCGATATAAAAATTATCACAGTAAGAATTTATATAGCTGATAAACTCTACATTTACTGAATTACTTATTGATACAATAAAAAGTTAACAAGTTGACCGATAGCATGATATCCTTTGGCCCATATTGAACACGTTCTCATTACTAATTATCTTGGTAAAGATAATTTTTTGCGTTTTCCGATACGTACGTAGTTCTTAAACATTATCTTAGGAAGTGGGGTTATCAAGTATCATTGAGGGAAGTACAATGTAATCGATGGTCAATGTTGAAGACTAATATTAAACTATTTTATTTCTTATGCATATTATGTTTTATTATGAAATTGTTCAATTGAAATTACCCAGTTCCAGGGATCCAAATTTATAATACAAGTTCAACTATTGTTAAAACTAAACTAAATTATTTAAAGGCTTTTAAAGTAGTCTTGTAGTCTTCTAGTTCTTGTCAATCAATCAAGGCCCTGAATAACAGTGGAACTGAAAAAAGAGTTAAAAATATAGTATAGGAAAGTGTCAGAAATCACACATTCATTTTTAACCTATATTTCGTCACCGTCTAATTGATTAGTGAGCCATTGTAAATCTTTTCACTTTGGTCTATTACGGAAATCTATAAATTTCAACACAGTAGGATTGATAAGCTTGAAAGCTGTCATTTGTTTCTCCTGGATAAGGTATTTACGCTGTTTTCACATCAACTTTACTAAGTAAAATTATGTATTGTGGATATTTTCACATGAAGGATAGGAGGAAGCATAATATCCATGCTGCTATAACAAACGCATGCGAAACCGCAAACATAACTATTTATTTATAAGTGCCAGATTCCTAGATTCAAATTCTATTCAACAATAAAATAATCAGTAATGCCAAAATGCCCTTCTTCCTGTTATATGTACACAATATACTTGTTAATCAAAAAGATAAATGTAATACATAATTTTCAGACCGGATTATAAGCAGATTAGGATTGAATTATATGTGTATTTAAAATGTTATTGGAATATTATTAATAATCTTAGGCATAATTATAGAAACTTCATTATTGTTTATAATATTTATACAATATAGATGGCTGATCCACTTAATGCGATATAGTTCCTCAAGTTCATAGTCGTCTATAAGTATGTTCATATACTATTAAAGGTAAGTCATAAATATTTTTCTTTTGAGCACTGAGTTGGTGGAACTTGTATACCAAAGTTTTTGTGATATTCAAATTACATCTTGTTTATACATATACGATTTGCATATAAATTGTTTTCTACGACTGACGAGTCGTATTACCAGATGTTATTTTTATCATATTTGGCATATTACTATATTAACTTAGACTGTAAAAAATTGGACGTTGTTTTACGAATAAAATACTGAAAATTAAACACCGAGTACTAACGTTTGTTATAAAACAAGACTCTGGAAGCTCTGGGAATAGGTTTGGTGAAACTATAGCGTTAATGCCCTTTACAGTAATTAAAGTTAAATCTATAGATTTGAAATACTTAAATAAACGATCTAAAGTCAACAGAATAACCAAAACTTTTTGTACCAACGCTTGGATACAGAAGTGTACCTTGCAGAACAGTTGACGACACCTTTATAAGCCTATACGTTACTGCGATCACGTATACCTTCCCCTTCTACAAACTCTACTTCACACGCCGGTGCGCCTGCGCACGTAACGCGTTAGAAAATAAAATATTATTTTTTATAGCAATTTAGTAACTGATAACGGTCCGTCTGCACTTCTCCAGCGCGTCTAAAAATCTTTATAAATACTGCCATGTTTTCAATATTCATTTAATAATAAAGTAGTTTAATATCATTTTAATTGTATCCTTCTTTTCGAATCGGTGAAAATGCAATCTGTCATAAAGAGTTTCCATTTTAATAAATTATCACCGCCGTGACCATTTGTGCTTACTCTGAATAAGGTAAATCGTGATAATATATTTATTATTAACAGTCAACACTACTATGCCTTTCATACATTGCTTGTTCATTGTGTTAGCTGCTATTGTAGACATTATTTATTACATGTCATCCATAAGGCAATGCAAATTAACTTACATATAAGATTTGAGGTTAAGAAAAGGTCTTCTATCTTATGTGGTATATTAAAAGTTAAATCATGTACGAGAATATTCGGTTAGATAAAAAAATAAGAGGATATAAAATCTTATTTTTAGCAGATTTTCACCAAAAATGTCAAGCGATGTTATTAATTAAAATTCTTTTTGAACCTAAATTATTTCATTCAACAAAATTTGGGAGCATTGGCGGGTACTGAAGACAACATATTTAAACGGTTTTTATTTAATAGTTGGTAGCACCGAAAATACGCAAACCTATAAGAAAAATTTAAAAATCTTATAAACAAAAATACCTCTTTCCGGGGGATTTCATCAGATCATGGATATTGTCTTTGCTTACGTCGCGTCATATCCAACAGTAGGTACTTACCAACTTATAATGCATTTTGTTCGAAGTAAATATGTTTTTAACTTTATTATATGAGATATATTTTATATTATAATAATATATAATTAGTGCTTAGTCATTTCATATTTATAATTGTACAATAATATTAATATGTAATTTATTGTTATAATATAATTAATTATTTAAGATGAAAAAGATGCCTAATTAAGATGTAACTTATTAAGTGCTTGTAACGTGTTCATCTATTATTTGTTTATGGTGTGTTCTTCTGGACAATCGTTTAGTTTTAAACATGATTTATGAATGAAATACTTTTGTAAGTCGTCTATTAATATTATTATTATATAATTCTTTATTATATTCGGAATTATCATCTCGCTGGAAAATAAATTTATGCTCTCCGTTGGGAATTCTAACTTCGGGTCTGATACTGCTTCGACAAATTTAACTTTCTTATAAACGAAAAATTGATAATCAGTTAAATTTTGTATATTGAACTCTGTAAACAAGAGTGTACGATTGAAATTTCCAATGTTAATAAACTGATGTGTGCACGCGAACACCTCGTGAACATCTTGGGCTGGTTCCAACATTACCAATGTAGTAAGCTTGACGAATCTGAGACCTAGTTCTTGTTATGTGAATATTATTGTATGTAATAAAATTTATATATTTAGTTTTATTTGGTAACGTTGGTGGGAATTATCTTCGACTAGAGAGTTAAAATATTTTCTAAACAGCAGTAGAATTTATCATTTCCGTCTACAAAATAGTATTAATTTAGATTTAATTTAAGTATACGAATATTATAAATCTGAAGAGTTTGTTTGCTTGAACGCGTTAATCTTAGGAACTACTGGTCCGATTTGGAATTCCTTCAGTGTTAGATAGCTCATTTATCGAGGAAGGCTATAGGCTATATTTATAGGCATAAGACCAGTAGGAGAGGAACACCAATGAAGAATGTTTCAAAATCTGGGTTTTTTAGCGTTAGCCCAAAGTAAATATTCGACGCGGACGAAGTCGCCAGCTGAAGCCAGTGCTTTATATTTGAATCAATCGATATATATCGTTATCTCTTCAATGTCTAAATACAATTATTATAACAATTTTGTCAGTCATAGCCCGTTGAAATATTGCATGACCAGAAATGTGGTCATTGTTACCTGTCCTGTTGAAAGTAAACACAGCATTTGTTCCCGGGCTCTCCTATGCTTATGTAAATGGAGATAATGTTTACAAAATATCTCCCTTTGGTTGCTAACTAACATTTTCGAACCGTAAGCCTACAGAAAAGAGGTACACTTTTAGAAAGGAAATAATAGCAAGACCAGTTGCGCACAAAAAGTACATTGAGTAAGTCTGAGACTGTACTATAACTCCTAAATATTTCGATAGAAATGTATCTACTAAAGCAAAGCTTAAGTTTAGCTCCTTGAATAAATTTCAGTTTTATATTGTTTATATTTGGCTCTTTTGGATTTGCCGATCACTGCCCTATGCCATCAGAAATAAACAAAGTATCAACTCTCCAATTCTTTTGGTGCTTCCATAATACTTGGCTGGTCCCTTATCTGACTAAATTTTCACATGTAAAAAATTTCGAGAAGACTACAAATATTTACGAAATAGGTGAGGATATAACGCAGTTATCTTTGTACTTAAGATATATCAATATTGGTAAAGTAGTTGCCATCCAGCGGTAGCATGAACGTCACGATTATTTATCAAAGAGATAAATAAATTACAATCGGATTAACGTTATCACGACGGGTGTTAAAGTATAAAATTATATGACGTCATTATATTTATATCACATTTATAATTAGTACAAGGTTAAGGAATATAGAAATTTGTCGTACTAACGGGTAATAACATAATGACAAGGTCTATCGTCCTTAAAATGAAGTTTGGACGGCTTCAGGGGGCCGTTACAAGGTTCAGACAATTAGGGGGCACTAAAACAGTCTATGGGCGTTGATATTGGAAAAAAAATGCGAACGTCATGTTCCGCATAACAATAATTATTATACAATTTATTGCATTATTAATTTCCAGTATTCCTTGTTCCAGTATTCCAGTTTCCTGCTTTGTTTGTCATTTTATTTACTCGTGTGACATGTCGCGTCATTCTGTATTTGTAGCAAACAAGTTCTAATAACTTTTAAAAAACGATTTTAATAATAAGTATATATATATATATATAACTTCACGACTTGTGGATTAACACGTCAAATTGCAATGGTAATTTATAAAAATATAATAATATGTGGTAATTTAGGACTTTATGTTTATACGTGGGATATAAAGTATATTATGGAACCATAGTGCTGCCTCTGGTATTGATTTATACATAATTTTAACGTCATATGTAATTTAATAGCACATACTATTTTTTTTTTCAATACAAAGTTTTGTACTTAGAATAATAACGCATAGAAACCAAATCCGCGCATAAAATTTGACGCCACTAAATTGGAGCCAGACATGGCTCCCTATGCCTGCCCGTTACATAGTGCACAAGGTCACTAGGAAAATAAATAATTATGACGGTTTGTGCAATTAAATGCTGTCATAATACATCTCAAAAACATAAGAAGTGTGTTAATATCATTTTTCGCTGATAAGTTATCAACATATTGTAGTATTTCAACGATTTACGTTTTGTTGTTCAAAGGATTCCTACTGATCCTAAGTAATTACAACACTAACACCCACTTTCTTCGACCTCGACTACGTTGTTGTATGGAATGTATGGTATAAAACATCAAAATTGTTACTTTAAGTGTTGAGTTGAGGCCGAAGTAATGACTACGAAGACGAGGTAAGCAAAAACATTAAATACAAAAAAGATCACGCGGCGGTTTAAGAAATAGTGCTTTTCATTTTCCCCGGTTTTGGGCAAGCTACATTTTTACAAGGCAACCCCTTTTTATCGTGGTGTGCGTGTGTACTCGTGTAATCGCTTGCACCCATGTACGATTTTTTGCTTCACTTTTGTAGTCACCTAAAGTACCGAACTATCATTCTATGCGTTATTATTCTAAGGTTTTGTAGTAATATATTCTTATTATATTTTTGTGAAGAATATAGTATAAAAGTATAGTTTTGTATGAAATAAAAACCTAATTTTAATTTTAATTTTAATAAAAACCTATTTACACATAGATTATGAAAAAATTCAAATAGAATTAGACAATAAATTGTAAATTATAAAGTCTAATTTAGCAAGACGCGAGTCGCTGGAATGTTGAATAACAAAAATGGCCGCTTCGTGTTCCCGCGAAATTTTACTGCGCATTTCGATTAGTATATAAAATAGAAAAATATGTACAGTAACTGTATAACCCTAGCAAATCATAAAACATGGCGATTAGGATAACACGTGGGTTGACTCCGATTTCAAAATGAATGAGCAGTTAGGCGCAAAACAATTTTGTTGTTTGGTATGTAATACATTTCAGTTTTATTTATAGTCTGTTCCCTGAGATTACCTAGTAGACTATTGTGGTATAATATTATTGGTCATACGTGGTGAATTGGTTATTAAAAATTCCGGTGGTCTTCAACCACTATTGCTTATTTGTATTCTTAAACCATTTATTTAAAATACGCCTTTTGTGAACTTTTTTGGTACCATTCAAATTTTTCGAAATAAATACTTACGTAACAAAATCAGAACAAAGAGCGTACTTTACGTTTTCCTCCACTCTATAAATCTAATCCATAGAATAATAAAGCCGCGAGCAACAAAATAGTCCTAATCTTACCGATACATATAGTTGATTGACTTGACCGAATAAAGATTGAAACAAACGAAACCAATAACCACTTCTTGAGTATCACAAATCAGATTATTATATTAGAACATCAATAGGGGTTAAGCAGTAATAATAAAAATAACGTATGTGATAGCAAAAGCACTTTCAGAAGACAAAGTCTTATTCTAGCTAAATGTCACTTTAGTATTACTTCATCTAATAATTACCATAACGAGTTTATTTAGTTTGAAGTGCCTGGAAAAATGCTTCAACGAAACAAACGGTTCGCGCCAATCGCTTAACTATTTGGCAGTACGTCAGTATGATTATTCTTGTTACTTGGGCATTAATAAAGCTTTGGACAAACAGGTTCATGGGTTTTTAATAACAATTTAATATTACAGGTGTGGGTAAGACGCCTCTCAAGGGCGTTTACTTTTTAATATTCAAATTGTTAATTTTGGCCTCTTTACGAATTATATTGAATTTTCGTCGCCAACAAAGAATTTCTTGATTTAATTACCGATATTCAGATCGTAGATTGTATTGATAGTAATGTCAATATAGTTACCTTAGTCGCTGTTATTTAGGTTAGACAATGGAAAACATGATGATATTGTATCTCTAACCTCCGAACACAAGGAAAACACGCTCAGAACCGGTTAGGTACTTTGTAAGCGATGCGTGTCCAAATTTAAAATTAACTAAGATGTTGTATCTACTTAGCAAAAAAAAAATCAAAGTCACAGATGGTTGAATTTAATTCTGAACGAATTAAACATAACTGCTTCAAATTAATGCCTGTCTAATTCGTATCACTGTCCGCTATACTTTGTAATAACTGACTTTTTCGTTGACTTTGTCGATAACAATAAAATTAAATAACATAAGGTAACTCTTTAACATAACGATGTCTTGCACAAGTCTATTGAACAGTTATACTATAACTTCACGGACATCTGTAGGAAATTGATTATCGGCGAGCTATATGAATTCTCCTCAGAAGCACTACTCGTTCTTGGCCTAGATAAAGAAGGGCGCAAAGCTCATAACCAGATATGAGAGTTCATGACAATAATGACCTATTTGATCCAAAATATTAGTAGCACATTCAAAAAGGGAGAAGTGGAGTCTATACCTTCCGATGAAGATTTTGTATGTTGCAAGAGTTATGGAAGTAAAATAAATGCAGTAATGCGATGTCTCCACATGTGAGCTACAGATTGCTTTAAGAATTTAAACATACGTAGAATTGTTAGTCTGAGGTGAGTGAAAATATCGTGAACAATGTTTATAGGAATGCACTGTTATGTTAGATGCATGAAACGTATGACTGTTGAAGAATGAAAAATGAATATAAAATTTGAAAAAGAAAGTGATTACTACAGACAATAACAAAGTTCTGACGTTAGGAGAAATTATAAGTGATTAGATTACGGAGGTCTTAATAAAGCTGAAGGAAGCAAAAGTTATTGAATTAATGAATTAAATTATAGAAAGAAGATATACTTGAAATGTCAGTATTACACTGAATAGTAATGGAAAAAAAAACAAGAAGTAAAATTAAACAAGGTATAATACAGGCGCTTTATGTTAAATTATTCTTTTGTGGGTTATTATTTTGTTGAATTATACGGATTCTTGCTGATACATTTAATGTTTTACTGATTATAATACACTAGCGGGCCCGGCAGACGTTGTCTCGCCCTAATTATAAAAAAAAATCCTGGACAAATTATATACCAAAACGTTCCTCGTGAATTACTTTATCCATTGGTGAAAAACGCATAAAGATCCGTTCAGTAGTTTTTGAGTTTATCGCGAACAGACAGACAGACAGACGCGGTAGGGGACTTTGTTTTATACTATGTAACTAGCGGGCCCGGCAGACGTTGTCCCGCCCTGATTATAAAAAAATCCTAGACAAATTATATACCAAAACGTTCCTCGTGAATCACTTTGTCCAATGGTAAAAACCGCATAAAGATCCGTTCAGTAGTTTTTGAGTTTATCGCGAACAGACAGACAGACAGACGCGGTAGGGGACTTTGTTTTATACTATGTAACTAGCGGGCCCGGCAGACGTTGTCCCGCCCTGATTATAAAAAAATCCTAGACAAATTATATACCAAAACGTTCCTCGTGAATCACTTTGTCCAATGGTAAAAACCGCATAAAGATCCGTTCAGTAGTTTTTGAGTTTATCGCGAACAGACAGACGCGGTGGGGGACTTTGTTTTATACTATGTAATGATGATTATGTACGTGTAGACACGAAAGCAGGTGAAAATTTAGACACAGAGTGTTTTTATAATCTTATACCACAGAGTATATCCTCAACATAAGTATGTTGCTTTTAAAATGTATGTAATAATCTCTAACACGTTGAAATATATCAATCAATACCATTCTAATTCGAGTGGTAACACTATCACATATTTTAACCCATTCGAATATATATTATAGCGTCATTATAGGACTTTCATGGATATTTCTTATTGAGTGTAAAAAAGTAAACGGTATCTTAAGAACTTTTGATAAGTCGGCGAACAAATTTTGGATATGCAATTAACTGTGTTAACACAACTTATCTAAAATAACAATGTTTTTCTTCGACTAATTAGATGATTGTGACGACTAAGTCTCGAATATCAGTGACATCAGTAATTCTTATAAAGAAACTAAATTTGTAGTAAATTCCCAAGAGACTTATTCCCTAGAACCTTAGCTTTTAGCATCATCTTTGACACTATCATTGATTGTGTCATTTTGGTTTTGTGATTTCTTGTCACCAAAACCTTTTATATGTCTAAACAGCTGATGAAATGTACCTTTACCTTGTTTGTTTCCGCGTATTTTTTTGAAATATACTCCTCTCTGTCTTTGCTTTATTCAATTTTATGTAAAAGTGAACAATAAAACAATTAATATTCATTAATATCAAAGTTCAATGACAACGCACTGCAATATACATAAATGTATTTTAAAATTGACACTTCAATACTAACTCGATTAAATTACTGCTTCGTGGTACGTGTTTTTAAATTTAGGTAAATATACAGACTATTGTTTCTTAGAGTATTTAGAATTTTTAGCTGAGACTTAAGGATTTTCTCTGTATGTGGCCATATAAAAAAAAATTGTTAACATACAATTTTGTTTATTGATTCTTTCTTATAAAGGTTACAAGTTAAATGTACAGTCGATTGTTTCTCAAGAATTAGGAAAAAAATGCAAAATTGTTAACCGACAACGAAAATACATGTTCTAAAATCAAGCAACACTGGCAAGTTAAACAATTAGTGCGTTCAACCAAACAAACAAACCCTCCAGCTTTATAATATTAGTATAGATAATGTAAGCTGAAGACGTTTTATCTTCCGTGCTTTATTACTATTGTATTTTATTTAAATATTATACAAAGGTGACATTATTGACCTGGCCAATGTCAAACAATAAACATTGTTACTAGCACAGGAATACTAAATATGTTTTACTTAATGCTTCATACTGATCCTAAAATATTACGATGATTTTTTTTTTGTAATAATTTTGATGTTTCAAGTTAGTAACAGATACAATTGTGTTTTTAATAGCGTCTATCATTATACTGTGTTTAAGCCTAATTAATTACTGATAACTGTCATTCGTAATCTTACCACACAGACTTGACAATTTACAGATATCTCTTTGATAAATTTGTTGAAGATTATAAATTATGATAAATATCAAATAAAATATTTATTACGCGACTATAATCAACTGCTGCGTAGTATTTCTGAAAAACATGTTTGCACTCAACTCTACAAGACACATTATGTATTCAAAGTTCGTGTTTATGTATTAAATTTGCATTATTTAACGATTTGTTCTATTTACTAAGTCTGTTCTATAGTTCCACCCGTAAGGAAATTTTATATTTAACAATTGATATTAGTAAAATTAGAATTTAGACTCGGTAAGCCTTATGTGTTCCTTATGTGTACTAACGTCTTACACTATATACTTGTATATTCATATGTTTCTCTTTGTTCTAGGAAATATACCTTAAATGATTGTAGGATTAGACTTTCGAGTTCTTATCTTTCATTTCGCTGCTCTGTTCTTGTCAGTTTCTTCAGAATTTTTTTATTTCTTCATGTTCTTTACTTTAGCATTACGCTTTTCCAGTTTCTTTTGTCATGTACAAATTGTTTGTGTCAGGTCTCTATATCTTTGTTTGGAAAGGGAAAGTTACTGTCCCAAAATCCAAAATAGAACGGCCACTTTAAATATATTTTTAAATTTTTGAGTGAGATTGTGTTGTGAAAGAAACCTGTGAAGTGGTCTTTTAAAAAAATAGAAAAATGGTAACTGAAATTAAAATTAGCAGCAAGTGATGCAATACACAAACTTTAACACGAAGATCAGATTTCGGTGTGATTTTTCGTCTTCTTAATCGTAGATTTAATAAAGTTATAAAAGTGGATAACCCTACACACATTGCTAATTGAAACAACAAACATATAGATCTAAATGGATTCGTAAATGTATAACCCACGCGCTTTAATGAGTGACTTGGTATTATAAATATTTGCATAAAGCATTTACTTGCTGTATGATATGAAGTCAATATTGAATCTATTTATAATAGGTAATTATTTTTACAAATGTATGTGGAAGTAGTTATAGACAATATTACCATTATAACGATTTATCAAAAAGGGGATTTAATTTAATGTGAATACTAGAAACAATAACAAACTGGTCACTCCATGTTTATTTTTTTTTTATAATAAAATCCCAAAGCACATTACCAATTTGCCAGATAGTATGTTCCAGTACCATGTCAAGCGGGTCTTAATGCATAAAGGCTATTATGGGGTGGTTCAATATGTGAACGATGGTGACGTCTGGAAATGACGCCTCTCTTTGTACATCCACCAAATACGAATATAACTGTATCATTACATAGTATAAAACAAAGTCCCCTACCGCGTCTGTCTGTCTGTCTGTTCGCGATAAACTCAAAAACTACCGAACGGATTTTCATGCGGTTTTCGCCGGTGGATAGAGTGATTAATGAGGAACGTTTTAGTATATAATTTGTCAAAGATTTTTTCATAATCAGGACGGGACAACGTCTGCCGGGCCCGCTAGTATGTCTATAAAAATATGTTGTGATATGTTATGTATAATGAAAAGATAAACCAGATCGAGTTCTTAGCCGGTTCTTCTCGATGACTGGGTTGTTTCCTGAACCGGTGGTAGTTTGACGTTCATACGTGCCTTCTCAGGGCCTAAATTGAATAAAGAATTTTTGATTTTGTTTTTTTGATGTGTTTTGTTTAATAGTTAAATGAATATCTTACTTATCAATTTCCAAATAGGTGCTAGAATTGTATTTAAGGTTGTGTAAAGTTATAAAGAATACTAAGTTAGTGTAACCTATGATACAACTGACCAAGTGTTAATATTGTATAAAGCGTTCCTAATTGTAAGGTTCAAGTAGAAAATATTTTTTCTTATTCTTATTTTAAGTGAATTATTAGATTATATAGTATATTATATATTATAGTATAGATTATATATATAGTAAATATATTTAGAGAAGCAAATTTATTAGCTTTATCATCTCATCTCTTGCTACAGAAATTAAGCTCTAAAATTATGAGTGATAAAATTGAAAATTGTATGATCAGAAGACTGTTAAAGATAAATATTTGCGAACACACAACAACTAAATAAACCGGGCCAGTTTATGCAGTCCTTTGAATGACCGTGATTGACATTCAAAGCGGAAAGCAAACTGACCTGACTTGTATCTCATACGATTCTTGATTGGTGAGTCCGAGGTACATGAAATGGTTGCTAGGTCAAAAATCCATTGTATTTAAAAACAAAAGAATAACCCGTAAGAATAATTAGTCTTGAATATCTAACTAATTAAGTATTTATTCAAAATTAAATGCAACGACCGAGATTGTAGTATTCAATTTGTTGGCAGGTTTTTTTTCGTTCTGGTGTGTAATTTTTGATGATTGCTTCCTTAATGGCAAATTGTAAATATATTTAGGTTTTGCTCGCGTCTTAGCTCGCGTTATGGTAGATTTTATCCATCACTTGAGAACAGTACATTGTTTTTATTCTTTCCTGTAGCCCTGAGAATGCGTGTGAAATTTACGATGATGGGTTGAGTTGTTAAAGCATAGTAATAGTAGTTAGGGGTTGTAATCTCTTAATGATACAAATTATAATTAATATTCAAATAATAAATATTCTGCCTTCAAAACTTAAATAACTTTTCTAACAGATTTTAATGTATTACTGCGCTCCTTAAACTGACATTTGGTTTGCACGTTCAAATCACGTTGGATCCGCTATCAGAAAGGTGAATCCATAGGACACTAACAAATTTATCTCTATCTCTTTCTTTATATATAAGTCTATTAATTTTGTACGAAGGGAAACTACTTGTGAGAAAGGATGTGAAATAATGTAACTATAAGTACGTAATAAGTTAACAGTCGGTACAAGAAAGATATGCACAACACAATATTCTTCTACAACAATAGTAATCAACTTAAGAAAGCGTGAAGTATTTAATATTTTGTTGATACATACACTATTATCTCCATTTTAATCCCAAACACGTTCTATATTTGTACATTAAATGCGGTCACTTAAGCGTATATTACATCATGTTTAAATATAACTTAGTTTGCTTCGTAATAATTTCGAAGGACATGACAGAGATCTATTCAAATGTATATCAGAATAGAAGACTCGACCGCGATGTTATGCGCATTTGAATGTCTCTCTCTTGTCTTTGTTAATAACGTTGTGTGTATTGTTTTTATTATACTAAATTGTGATCACTACGTTTTCTGTACTGGTGTTCTAGATTTTGAAATGAAATCACTAGGAATGGGTTCGCAAACAATGTATTGGCTAGGCTCACTAGGCCAAGGCAATTTAAAATATATTCTTAAAAATTGACATTTATTCACTTGTTTTCTTTGTTGCTATAACGTCTATGTAATTGTGCGCACAGTCTCTGCTTTCTCCTAAAATGATTATGGTGCGGTGATATTGTATTCACAAAGTCGACTGACGTTGGAATCGGCTAGACGGAAATCTGTCACCAAGTTCCTATAAGTGGCACTTAAGAGTCAGCCCCGCTCTAGGTTTAGCATCTTAAATAAGATCAGGTGAGATTGTAGCCAAGCGCCTATATAAAAACTGTACTACGCAGACAAAAAAAAATTACTCATATTTGACCTCGATCAGACAATATAATGATCGTTAACAGTTTTATAACGTCATCAATATAGAAAATGAGTAAAGCAATTTAAAATTGAGGCTAAAACTCTGTGAGATACTACGCATGGATACGTTTCCCAATTAGAGCATGAAGGTTTGATGGATTGAATGTTCCTTATGGTTTTAAATCTTGATTTGATAGATGAAATATTGCGTTTCTTTCCATAAAGTTATTCATAAACCGGGACTCACAGTCGGAACTGAGGGATTGGGCCAGAGGGCAATCTCTTCATTGCACAGTTCGGTTAACGAGGGAAGGCAGCTAGTGTGTACGCAGTTTGCCTCCCTATTAAGATGGGGCCCGACAGTCAACTTTCGTCGGGTTAACCACGCATGGTGATAGCAATACCCATGTCGCCCCAACCAATGCTGCGGGTGGTACACCGTGGGGTTTTAGTGTATACGAGTCTCACACTACCCACTCTCACCCCCAGGAGGGTGGAGTGTTCATCAGGATTTCCGCACGTTAATAAAAAATGGGTCTCAGTCAGAATTTCAGACGTATTGTCGTTACAAAGTCCTTTAATTAATCTCGTGTTGATTTATCCTCAAACTTCTGCTCTTCAGCACTGGCCGTACGATAGACGTTCTGCGAAATAGTAAATATCTCAAACTAATCATGAGATTTATCAAAGCCTTAAGCGTTTCTAAAATTAATTTGGCCTCTAACTTTATACATGTTAATGTCATTATTTCAAATGCCTTCATCTCGATGACGTGTTATGAGGTTCAGAACACTTTTTCACAATACAACAATAATGTAATTGTCACAACTTACAAGTCAACAAAAAAAATTAAAACCATTATAATTCGTAAAGAATTCTTATTGTTAATAAAATACAAAACCCTTTTTGCTAAACCTTAAACCAATCAGACTTCATTTATAAAATCACTAATGTAGTGCATACGTCATGTTTCCATGTTTTAACAAAGCACCGGGTTCTTAATCCAATACAAATTTTATTCATTTATGAACCCCGTTATTTATTTTAATTTGGGAGAAATGTAACTCAAATATCCTGAACATGCTCATGTTTTATAGAATACATTCTTCTAAACGAAACAATACCAGGATGAAAAAGTTTCTATTATCCTCGTCAACCATTTTAGCGCTGTGAATATAGCAGTAATTTCGAGGTTGTGTGTTAAACAAACAAAGTTAAAATATTTATTATAAGAATTTAAAATTGACATTTATTTATTCTTATGTATCATGTAATCAGTCTTCTAGTAGATTATTACTGCCATTTTCCAGTAGGTATGATATGATAAGTTTGTTGCAATCATTTCAATGTTCTAACAAGATGGTGGCCAGCTTGTTAGAACTTTCCAGGGAGTCTTTGTGGCAAGACAGAATCTATGCTCCGTGGTATTATTTCCCATCCACTTCACTTGTGCACAATAACCAATCTATTTTATCGTAAAACACCACCAATATTACAAAATATAGAGCCAAATAGCACAAGATTATGAATAAAATATATACTCCACTACATGTCTATATGTATTACACGCCAAAAACTCCAAACCACGATTATAAAAATACATAGATAAGAAACAATTATCTTGTTCTTTGTTTCACAATTATAATTCTTCTGTCGCTTACTGACGTAATAGAAAACAGATATTTTGAAGTGCGTTAACCTAGCTATGATAACAATAACCTCATTATCCGTTTCCGAGTAGCTACACAGATTAATCATTAAATAAACAATTAAAAAGAATTTGAGGTTAAATATAGGTCAAACAAACAGGAATATAATAATGATCTAATTAAATGCTTAGGTTTAACTCTTCGGTCATCGAGCCTTTTTAACTGGACTTTTAAAATGTTTAAAAAAAAATCTACTATTTTGGCTGTAGATCGAGTTATGAAGAATATGGAAATTATAATGCTAAATAAGAAAAAACTATATATGTACATTAATAAATTATGTACATGAATTAACGCTTAAATTACTTATATAAGAATATTTCTCTAGTTGGTTTAATCAAATTTATTAAAATAAAAGGAACAAGGAAAAGAAACAAAGTCTAGAAATTTATATCAACAAACTTTTGACTCCAAGAATCAATGAAAATATCTTAGAGAGAACATAGAGAAGTTAAATAAAGTTTCTATTCACGTTTCATTGTTTAACTTATCTGTGCAGAGTACTTTACTGATATGTTTCTGTGCTTTACTCTTCGATCAACAATAACTAGATAACGGGTCGGCGCGAAAAATACGTCTCGGTATATAACAGCTCACTTGAAATGTGAGTTTTTATTTTATTTAGTTTGTTTGAAACACAGCCAATGTAAGCACGTTTCACATGCCGCAGTGTATTCAAAAGATGCAAAAATAATACCCGAAAAATCAATTTAACGGCCGGAGTATCCTACTTTCGCTAAATACATGTTGAATAAGTTATATTTTAAGCTTTAAACTAACAAATAATATTAAATTTTGAACAAAATTACCGATTTTAAACCTGTGGTACACATGTTTGGCCTAGGCTCTCCAAACACGCACAATAACGGGAAAACGTACTTTATCCATTACGTGTTAAGGTTGAATTCACACTAAATGTTATTTATGTTCTCTTTTTATTTGTGAGGGGAGTAATTTATTGCTTTGCTAGTTTTATCGTAAGTATTAGATAATATTTTGAATATTTGTGACTTTATTACTAGGTGTCACGGTTGTAATTAGGTTGAACTTAAAACTGTTTTAAAACTTTTTTCTCCCTTTCTTAATAAACAAATAGCTACACATAAGTATATATTTACGCGGACAGCTTTTAGCTTCGATTTTGTACGTGACCCTTTATCTAGTTATTGTTGATCGAAGGCTTTACTGGTGGATTAAAACTTACAAAGAATTCTCGATGAGAGTTTTGCTTTAAAAATGGAGCTATATTTGCATAACCATCGAACGCGCCCGTAAAGTACACAATATTATCATTTGGCATCTACATTACGGTACTAATGTGTTTAGTAAACTCCTCGGATCTGTATGTCGACATATAGCAAAAGCAGTATAAAGTGTTCACGGATTTGTTGGACGACCTGTCGAGCGTGGCAGCACGAGGCGGACGCGTGATACATACCGTGTAAAACGAGACAGACTTAGCTATTAAAGTGAGACGGTGAGAAAACATCTGGGATAGGACCGGTTACGCCCGCACCTCTTTTCTGAGATTTAACGTCTTTTTTTTACAACCGCTCTATTTAAGATAGTCGCCAGGAACATAAAAATTAAATCAATGATCACATAGATTCGTTAATAGTTGCAATAACTTCAAATTATAGACTTGTTAATATTATAACACTGAGTGGTTTACTAGAACAATGTTTGTTTCAATGTTAGATAACTCATTTATTGAGGAAGACTATAGGCTTATATATCATCACGTTAAGACCAATAGGAGCGGAGCAACAATGAAGGTTGTTTCAAAATCGGTGTCAACGTACATTTTATTTAAAAATAATTTCACCTTCTACGTAAACGAAGTCACGAGTTAAAATTAGCGTTAGCGCAAAGTAACTATTCGTTACGAATAAACTATTATAAATTTCTATCTCGACAAAAAGTTTATGAGTAGGTATGTAAATAGATACTTGGAGAATGTAATTCCGTGCACACAGATTGACGAGTTCACATTGTAGCAATTTTAGCGTCCGTTCCTCGAAACTGTTATAAGGAAATTGCAAAGAAGATGATGTGGTCTGTAGCAGTAGTACTGTAAAGTTATAACAGTAGTCTTCAGAAATAATATCGAACGGTCTCAAGTTGTCTGACATTTGACTAAATCCAAAAATATATGCCTGATCATAATTAATGTGTTTTTTTTCATAGTTTATTTTGCCGAGTTTGTAACTAAGCACCTACATAGTTGTAAATCGGAAAATCGGAACTCATTATCTACGAACCGAAGCAAACTCGAGTTCGACGTCAAAAGAAATTATAAATAAACATTACTACCTATATATTTTAGCGTATAAATGTGCTAATACAGTTTGATTTCTACTGCTGCCAATGTTGTCTTATGCAATGTTTGACTTTTTACGCTTATTTTTTTTTCTTTATTTTGCACGCGCACGTCTGTCTGTTTACCACCCCATATTTATTTTTCTGCAACGGTTCAAATGTAGTTTTTTTTATCATTATTATTGCACGCACTGCAAATAGTTGTAATAATCTTTGTTTTGAGATTATATGATATAGGTATTTTATAGCCGAGGTGATATCACCTCTATTTTAATCTTTGCCCTTTATCAACTTTGTTTACATAAAGAAGGTATAAATAGTATAATATAGTACGCAAAGTTACTTACAATTTATGATCTATCAATATAATTTTAATACGTTATTTTTATTATGATATTAAAATTTCTTATAAACAAATAATGCGTCTATCGGAACGTTTTAAATACCGTTTGGTGAATTTAACTACTGACGACAACTCATAGATGGCGCTATATTAACTAAATTATTTTGCGTTGTAATGCTATATGTATTGCAAAATTTGTTTGCAAGAGCTGTTTATATAATAATATGCGAAAGTCTATAAGAATTAAAAGTGAAACTCGAAATGGAGTTGTTTTCGACGCGAGGCACGTGTTGTAGGTATTTACGTCCTAAATTTAGAATTTGCTGAGGACGTCGACCCTTATCAATGCTTAATACAACTAAATACGCTTACACTACCAACTGTAATAATTGCAATATTTTTACTTGAAACTAGTTGTGCCCGCGACTCCGTCCGCGTGGAACCTAATTTAAAAAAAAACAGTGACTAATAAAATCATCTGAATGTACTTATCTACTTTTCTCTCATCTCTTTAAAATCAAAATAACTTTTGATAGACTGAACCGATTTTAATGAAGCCAAGACTAAATGTTACTCGAGGATATGCTTTACGATGTTCTTCGTAACACATCTTTACATTGTTATTATATGTATAGAAGAAGATTGATGATTTTTCAGTGAATATGAACTTCAAACATTTATGATGATAATTGTCACAATTTTGTATTGTATATTTCGGTGTATTTCGAAACATATTTGTTGATTGTAATTCGTATCAAGAGAATCATTTGTCTCTGGAGTTTATACGGCAAAGAATGAAAGAGGACCTTTGTTGTGTTGTATTTCTGAGGCGAGGCACGTGTGGCGTATCCTCGGAACTGGTCCCGGGACGTTGACCCGAGTCATTTATGTGTTCCGTTGAACTTGTGCTGATTTTATATGTGGTATTCATAAATAGCGAGCAATTTTTATTACGATAGTCATCGTTTCATATTCTTCACCGGAGATCACAGACATCGTTATGCTTTACTTTCTAGATCATTACATTTGTAAACACGTTAAAATAAATTGGTATTTTGAAATAACACAAATTGCAGCTAATACGTGAGTATTTGTTATAGCGTACTTATGTAACTTGATGGAACCATTGTCGCAGATTAGTTTCATTTAGTTCTGTGATTATTATTTTAAAACGTTGGTGTTATGTTTTTGTATTAATTATAAAAATGTGTCTTTGCTCGGAAGTTACAAGAACTTTCAAGTTTAGTAAAATTAAGGCAGAAGGTTGAATTGGTTGAAGGAGAGATTATAAAGGACATAGAATAATTAATAAAAATAGATAGTTTACAAAAGTCACTACTAGCTTCATATCAAGTCAGTGATGTATGAACACAGAGACAGCTCGAATGACAAATATTTACGATAAAGTGCGAGAGAGAGCACGCGCACGCGCGTTACTTGCGAACGTGATCCACCAGATAATGTGTCAATGAATTGACGATAATGCCATGCCATTTATGTTAGCAACGGTGTTTCTCTTTTTCATTTTGATACACACATGATTAATATTTGCGTCATACTTGTCTCTCGACATTCACGAACTAACAATTGATATGTAAATAATGATGTTTAAATTCCGACAATTTGTATAAATACTTTTAAGTCTTCAATGTGTAATATATGTTCTGAATTTTACTTACATATATCAAGTCCAGATATTCATTTAACATTTAATGCTTTAATAAACTACAAAAGTACAAACTAATACAAAACTGCCGCGTCGTACTGCATAACTGCATACATGTACTTAATCAACACAACTACTCATTTTGTATGTATATAGTAAACATAACTTCCTTTTTTACATTTAACTAAGAAAACCTATTGTTTTTATCAAATTACAAATTATTTAAGAGTATAATTTTAATATAAACACGCAGAATATGTAATATGTATTCATTTTATATTAATTAAAACTTTTATTGATATTGACAATTGTTATTAGAACAAAGCAATAATTTAAAAATAAACTAATTAGATCCGTGGCCTACTTTCTCAGAGCATTTGTTACAATTTGCAAATGGCGTCGTAATTATAGGTATGAACGTCTGGTTCGCAAAATTGATACCAACTTTCATTTCAAACTATCAGAAAACACGCCACGAGTTATTATAAAATTTTAGACTTTGTTTTATATTGACATATAGTAATTATCTGATATTATTTACGTCCTAAACAGTACTGGACACTGTAATCATGAGTTGACTCCATCTTATTATGTTGTTTGTAGAACCGTTCCTGGAAGATAATTGGCTATATGGAGCCAATTTGCAACACGAACGTAGTTAAATTTTAACAAAAACTTAATTACATGTTAAATATATAATACGATTTTATTAAAATGTCTGCGTGTCGAGAGAGGCCGGGCGAGGGACTCACCGTAGAGTGTAGACCAATGATATAAACCGCAAATATCTTTGAAAATATGTTTGTACCATAATTGTCAGTCGAATTTAACAAAAACCTGTTCTCTTTGCTTAATATCAATACTCAATATACTTCAATGCAAACACGTGAATGGGTATTCTTATATAGATGGAAATTTTCAAAAATTTTCATGTCATTTCCCAGTATCGTGTCGATTTTGCAAAATGCAGCCTCTTAATCATCGTAATAAAGCTATGGATAATGTATTATATTATACTTCGATTATATTGCGACATATCTAAATAGTAGCATTTATTTGTATTAATGTATAAAGCCTTTTAAAAATAAATAAATAATTGTTTCAGGTATGCGAGAAGCTCGAAATCGGTGCCGAAGCGGATTACTTCGGGCTGCGCGTGAGCTCTGGATCAGGTCCCGGAAGATGGCTCAACTTGCGGAACCACCTCGATCCACATCGCATCCCGGGCGGCCGGCTTGACCTGCGCGTCAAGTTCTGGGTCCCCCCGCACCTGCTCATCAACGAACCGACTCGTCACCAATTCTACCTCCACGCCAAACTCGACCTCACCGAAGGGAGACTCGTAGTAGCAGATCTTGAAGTAGCCAGAAAGATTACAGCTTACATAGCACAAGCGGAAACCGGTGACTGCGAACCGGAGATCCCCCCGATACAAATCTACGAGGAATGTGACAAAATCGGACCACAGGGCGAAAGGCCTGACGATCATATGGACAAAATAATTGAGTACCACTGCGAGATAGCCGGTATGAGGGCGTCGCAGGCTGAATACAGACTTCTTAAGGAGATATCAAAGTTGGAGTCTTTTGGTGAGGAATTGTTCTTTTGCAAGCCAGTGACGCAGTCGAACAACGCTCATAACTTGTACAGCCATTTGCTGTACCACCGGCAGCAGGCGGAGGAGGAGCCTCGGGCGAGGGATGAACAAGAGATTGACGGTGGAGCGACAGTCGGATGTTTGGCGACGGGACAAAATTTTGGAGGGTGCGGGTGCAGGTTGAGTACTTGCGTCGGCGTTGGACCTCACGGCATTGTGGTTTACAGGCCAGCATGTAATGGCGACCAAGATATTGGCGTTGAGAAACAAAGGTCAGTGGATTTTATAACTAAAATTTATATGCATATGTTTCTATAGCTACCGCAAAAGCGTTTTAGTAAATAGTCTAATTATGCAAAATTACAGAACACCGATTATTTGCAACATGCTTCGCAGAAAAATTAACCAAAGCTGAACTATATATAGTAGTACCTCATTAAATCATATGACGTAATAAAAAATTCCAATTTGCTGTACACCCTCTGTAATAACCTCTTTTGTGTTTCGGGTCTAAGTCTAAACGTGTATATAAATGATTAGCTTCTACCCGCGACTTCGTCCGCGTGGATTAGTAACTTTGGACTAACGTTAAAAAAACACCGATTTTGAAACATTCTTTATTGGTGATCCGCTATCTAACACTGAAAGAATTTTTCGAACCAATAGTTCCTGAGATCAGATCGTCCAAGCAAACAAACTCTTCAGCTTTATAATATTAAGTATAGATAAATTATCTACCTATACATAGTAGGTAAATATTTTTCGCTACATGACTGCTACAAATATTCGCAGATGAAGGGGTTTGTAAATTTCAAAGTGTTGTGCTTCCTGTTACACGTTCTAAGCTTTCCTTTAATCAAAGAAAGTATGAACGATCGTTAAAAATGCGTGCACCGATCTACTAAATTTCCCGACACAGTTTACCACTGACCTACTTAGAAACGGTCTAGAAACTGAGTTAGTTTCATAATATACTGCTGGCCACTTAGGGATTTCGTTGGCGTGTTATATAAACTAATAGAATTGGATTAATGCTCGATAATTGGATGAGGCCATGTCATCCACGAGTGTGTTAATCTAATGAAGAAAAATGTGCTGTTACTGTTCAAATAGCAGTACAAAGACAGAACTCCAGTTATTTATGTAACCGTGCGCAAGCAAAGTAATCAAGTTACAATTTATCATGATCCTGATAAGTAGCGTGATATTATTAGCTGGTCCAAGCGACTTTCGGTTTTTTTTTTCTATTGTAACATTACAAAGTGACCAGTCTTCCTGATGTCAATCACATTGTAATCCAAAACTAACCGCGTCTATACAATCACATCAGCAAACGTCTTTCTAGTCAGCAAACCTCTTGACTTAACTGACTGACACGGAAAGCATCAAACTAAAACAAGGTCACTGTAATGGATGTTAACTCTACCCTCTCAATATATTGCTTATTTTAATGTATATCCGCAAAAATTTTGAAAAGCTGGATTGCATTGAAGTCCGGCGTAATTTAAACATTAGAAACTGTGACAAACTAGTCGTCCCATGTTGTTTTATCTCCCAGTAAAAGTCTAGTCAAGATCAGTTCAAGCGTTTAGGAGATGAGCCCTTGGTAAACGACAGACACTTTAATTTTATTTATACGTATAGATTTCTGGAATTCGTATGGAAGCCATACAGCCGGGTTCGTTGTTCCCTTATTTTAATTTTTATCACGCACTGTAATATGTTCGTGTTTATCTGAATGAAGTACAAACAGATTCCTTTGTTTCAAAGATAATTTTCGGTGATGATAAGATATGAGTCGCCGAACACAGTTATGTACAATGTAAAAAGAAATACAGGCATTATATTATATTGTTTGATCAAATGTTTCATACTCCGCAAAGTAAGACGCATATAATTTCACTAAATGTACCTATATACGACGAATGACGTCAGAAAATGGACGATTCGTACTTTGATGTTATTTTATTGTTTTTCTGGGCTATTTTATTACGTGTTGGGTGGTAGTTCAATTATTTCCGGCTATGTTGCGATTACCATACATGTGTAACACATACTATAGTGGCTTACCTAGGTATATCGCGCTCTTGGGTCAGTTGGTATACATCTCCTATTAAGAATGATGGTAAAAATTTGTACTTGATTGCATTGTGACCACCATGTTTACATAAACATTAAACACCATTATTATATGCATAAGTCCATGTAATAAGTATGTTACTTTAATATTTTATATACTAAGATTTTTCCAAAAGTATATAGGTTATCCGAGTAAGATAAACATAAAAATCGATGATACAGCTTCTGAGAAAATCAGGGATATGCAAAGGAACTAGCGAAAAATGTGACCATATGTGGTTGCGCCGCTTTATATATATTTGAAATTCCCGCATTATTGTGATCAGATCGCGCCACTTTTCCAGCCCCGCTCAATTACCCCTTCCTATGGCACATGCTTATATACGGTAGCGCGTCGAACGCGCCGCCACTGCTATTAGTGTTGTTTCCGCGCCGCGCCGCGCCGCATGCAAATAGTTTGAATTTTCGCCTGGTCGAGTGAGAAATAAACGCATCGCTTCGCATATATTGCATGCCGACATACATTATAAACAATAAGTGTTGTGTGGGAGAAAACCCAGTGGAGAGCAACGAGAATCACCTAGCCGGCTAGCCACGTGGAAACTGCAGCGCGCGAGGTATGTGCCAAGTTTCCTTCCTACCCTTGTCTCCCTCTTCGTAGCTGATCGCAATAGTTTAATATCAAATATAGCACCCCCCGCATATACAGTCCACTTAAATTGGCAAAGAAACCCCCGCCCCTACGGTGACGTCGACAACGCAACGGCGTCACCAATATGTCAAGTCCCAAAAATTTAAACTTTTTCTGTTACCAGTTGGTTTATCTTCACATTATTTAATTTCAGCATACCGTACACGGCGATCCACAGAGCACAGCCACTTCGGCGTATCTTCCAACTGTCCTACGTCACCAACGAAGGAAATGAAGCTACCCTTCATGTGAAGATGGCCACGTCCAGCCAAGCGGCCGCTCTGTACCGCGCAGTCACTGAAAAGCACGCTTTCTACTGCTGCGAAACGGTCAGGAGCGATGTCACAGAGCAATTCATCAGAGACCTGAAGGTGGGTCTTGCGGCTATCATTTATTTTGTATATATCTAGACGTTTAATGTTTCTCATTTTGTCAAAATGTTATTAAATTTTAAGAACCTACATATGTTGATGAAAGTACTTTTTATTTTGATTACATTAAATAAAATGCGAAACGTGGCACTCTAAAACTTGGTACTGATTGAACGGAAAATTGAACAGCAATCACCTAGGTATCACAAATGAACGGTAAAACGTCACTAAAAGTTGGAGAGCAAATATTAAGTTATCTTTTATAATGTTAAATCACATATCTTTGTATATTACGTGCTGAGAAAAACCCTAACAGAATATAATCATCACATAGTATAAAACAAAGTCCCGTACCCCGTCTGTCTGTCTGTCTGTTCGCGATAAACTCAAAAACTACTGAACGGATTTTCAAGCGGTTTTCACCAGTGCATAAAGTGATTCATGAGGAACGTTTTAGTATATAAATTGGCAAGGATTTTTTTATAATCAGGGCGGGACAACGTCTGCCGGGGCCGCTAGTTAAAACTAAATTTGAATAATTTAATAACATCTATACGCTTGCGACAAGATCGAACGGCAATGTGTAAAATGGTTGCCATGAACTTTTGCTGAAATTTTGACAATCATCTGCGACAGCAATTTGAGGTAAAGTTTCGGTACAGTTTGTTGTCAAGTGACTACCGAATGGTTATTGAGGGGTGTCGTTGTTTGTCTCCAGGGTACTATAGCGTCGATTTTCAACGATGCGACGACTCTCGGGCGCCGCTACGTGTTCGACATCCGACGCACTTGCCGCGAGGTGCACGACCGCGCGCGCCGCGACGCGCACACGCACGCGCTCGAGCAGCGCCAGCCGCGACCGCGCCGCCGCTCCGCCGAGGGGGCACATCCGCAGGTACATGCACTCTGTGCTCAGCGTATTTCTATAGTTCGACATACGACGCACTTGCCGCGAGGTGCACGACCGCGCCGCCGCTCCGCCGAGGGGGCACATCCGCAGGTACATGCACTCTGTGCTCAGCGTATTTCTATAGTTCGACATACGACGCACTTGCCGCGAGGTGCACGACCGCGCCGCCGCTCCGCCGAGGGGGCACATCCGCAGGTACATGCACTCTGTGCTCAGCGCATTTCTATAGTTCGACATACGACGCACTTGCCGCGAGGTGCACGACCGCGCCGCCGCTCCGCCGAGGGGGCACATCCGCAGGTACATGCACTCTGTGCTCAGCGCATTTCTATAGTTCGACATACGACGCACTTGCCGCGAGGTGCACGACCGCGCCGCCGCTCCGCCGAGGGGGCACATCCGCAGGTACATGCACTCTGTGCTCAGCGCATTTCTATAGTTCGACATACGACGCACTTGCCGCGAGGTGCACGACCGCGCCGCCGCTCCGCCGAGGGGGCACATCCGCAGGTACATGCACTCTGTGCTCAGCGCATTTCTATAGTTCGACATACGACGCACTTGCCGCGAGGTGCACGACCGCGCCGCCGAGGGGGCACATCCGCAGGTACATGCACTCTGTGCTCAGCGCATTTCTATAGTTCGACATACGACGCACTTGCCGCGAGGTGCACGACCGCGCCGCCGCTCCGCCGAGGGGGCACATCCGCAGGTACATGCACTCTGTGCTCAGCGCATTTCTATAGTTCGACATACGACGCACTTGCCGCGAGGTGCACGACCGCGCCGCCGCTCCGCCGAGGGGGCACATCCGCAGGTACATGCACTCTGTGCTCAGCGCATTTCTATAGTTCGACATACGACGCACTTGCCGCGAGGTGCACGACCGCGCCGCCGCTCCGCCGAGGGGGCACATCCGCAGGTACATGCACTCTGTGCTCAGCGCATTTCTATAGTTCGACATACGACGCACTTGCCGCGAGGTGCACGACCGCGCCGCCGAGGGGGCACATCCGCAGGTACATGCACTCTGTGCTCAGCGCATTTCTATAGTTCGACATACGACGCACTTGCCGCGAGGTGCACGACCGCGCCGCCGCTCCGCCGAGGGGGCACATCCGCAGGTACATGCACTCTGTGCTCAGCGCATTTCTATAGTTCGACATACGACGCACTTGCCGCGAGGTGCACGACCGCGCCGCCGCTCCGCCGAGGGGGCACATCCGCAGGTACATGCACTCTGTGCTCAGCGCATTTCTATAGTTCGACATACGACGCACTTGCCGCGAGGTGCACGACCGCGCCGCCGCTCCGCCGAGGGGGCACATCCGCAGGTACATGCACTCTGTGCTCAGCGCATTTCTATAGTTCGACATACGACGCACTTGCCGCGAGGTGCACGACCGCGCCGCCGCTCCGCCGAGGGGGCACATCCGCAGGTACATGCACTCTGTGCTCAGCGCATTTCTATAGTTCGACATACGACGCACTTGCCGCGAGGTGCACGACCGCGCCGCCGCTCCGCCGAGGGGGCACATCCGCAGGTACATGCACTCTGTGCTCAGCGCATTTCTATAGTTCGACATACGACGCACTTGCCGCGAGGTGCACGACCGCGCCGCCGCTCCGCCGAGGGGGCACATCCGCAGGTACATGCACTCTGTGCTCAGCGCATTTCTATAGTTCGACATACGACGCACTTGCCGCGAGGTGCACGACCGCGCCGCCGCTCCGCCGAGGGGGCACATCCGCAGGTACATGCACTCTGTGCTCAGCGCATTTCTATAGTTCGACATACGACGCACTTGCCGCGAGGTGCACGACCGCGCCGCCGCTCCGCCGAGGGGGCACATCCGCAGGTACATGCACTCTGTGCTCAGCGCATTTCTATAGTTCGACATACGACGCACTTGCCGCGAGGTGCACGACCGCGCCGCCGCTCCGCCGAGGGGGCACATCCGCAGGTACATGCACTCTGTGCTCAGCGCATTTCTATAGTTCGACATACGACGCACTTGCCGCGAGGTGCACGACCGCGCCGCCGCTCCGCCGAGGGGGCACATCCGCAGGTACATGCACTCTGTGCTCAGCGCATTTCTATAGTTCGACATACGACGCACTTGCCGCGAGGTGCACGACCGCGCCGCCGCTCCGCCGAGGGGGCACATCCGCAGGTACATGCACTCTGTGCTCAGCGCATTTCTATAGTTCGACATACGACGCACTTGCCGCGAGGTGCACGACCGCGCCGCCGCTCCGCCGAGGGGGCACATCCGCAGGTACATGCACTCTGTGCTCAGCGCATTTCTATAGTTTCGACATACGACGCACTTGCCGCGAGGTGCACGACCGCGCCGCCGCTCCGCCGAGGGGGCACATCCGCAGGTACATGCACTCTGTGCTCAGCGCATTTCTATAGTTCGACATACGACGCACTTGCCGCGAGGTGCACGACCGCGCCGCCGAGGGGGCACATCCGCAGGTACATGCACTCTGTGCTCAGCGCATTTCTATAGTTCGACATACGACGCACTTGCCGCGAGGTGCACGACCGCGCCGCCGCTCCGCCGAGGGGGCACATCCGCAGGTACATGCACTCTGTGCTCAGCGCATTTCTATAGTTCGACATACGACGCACTTGCCGCGAGGTGCACGACCGCGCCGCCGAGGGGGCACATCCGCAGGTACATGCACTCTGTGCTCAGCGCATTTCTATAGTTCGACATACGACGCACTTGCCGCGAGGTGCACGACCGCGCCGCCGAGGGGGCACATCCGCAGGTACATGCACTCTGTGCTCAGCGCATTTCTATAGTTCGACATACGACGCACTTGCCGCGAGGTGCACGACCGCGCCGCCGCTCCGCCGAGGGGGCACATCCGCAGGTACATGCACTCTGTGCTCAGCGCATTTCTATAGTTCGACATACGACGCACTTGCCGCGAGGTGCACGACCGCGCGCGCCGCGACGCGCACACGCACGCGCTCGAGCAGCGCCAGCCGCGACCGCGCCGCCGCTCCGCCGAGGGGGCACATCCGCAGGTACATGCACTCTGTGCTCAGCGCATTTCTATAGTTCGACATACGACGCACTTGCCGCGAGGTGCACGACCGCGCCGCCGCTCCGCCGAGGGGGCACATCCGCAGGTACATGCACTCTGTGCTCAGCGCATTTCTATAGTTCGACATACGACGCACTTGCCGCGAGGTGCACGACCGCGCGCGCCGCGACGCGCACACGCACGCGCTCGAGCAGCGCCAGCCGCGACCGCGCCGCCGCTCCGCCGAGGGGGCACATCCGCAGGTACATGCACTCTGTGCTCAGCGCATTTCTATAGTTCGACATACGACGCACTTGCCGCGAGGTGCACGACCGCGCCGCCGAGGGGGCACATCCGCAGGTACATGCACTCTGTGCTCAGCGCATTTCTATAGTTCGACATACGACGCACTTGCCGCGAGGTGCACGACCGCGCCGCCGCTCCGCCGAGGGGGCACATCCGCAGGTACATGCACTCTGTGCTCAGCGCATTTCTATAGTTCGACATACGACGCACTTGCCGCGAGGTGCACGACCGCGCCGCCGAGGGGGCACATCCGCAGGTACATGCACTCTGTGCTCAGCGCATTTCTATAGTTCGACATACGACGCACTTGCCGCGAGGTGCACGACCGCGCCGCCGCTCCGCCGAGGGGGCACATCCGCAGGTACATGCACTCTGTGCTCAGCGCATTTCTATAGTTCGACATACGACGCACTTGCCGCGAGGTGCACGACCGCGCCGCCGCTCCGCCGAGGGGGCACATCCGCAGGTACATGCACTCTGTGCTCAGCGCATTTCTATAGTTCGACATACGACGCACTTGCCGCGAGGTGCACGACCGCGCCGCCGAGGGGGCACATCCGCAGGTACATGCACTCTGTGCTCAGCGCATTTCTATAGTTCGACATACGACGCACTTGCCGCGAGGTGCACGACCGCGCCGCCGCTCCGCCGAGGGGGCACATCCGCAGGTACATGCACTCTGTGCTCAGCGCATTTCTATAGTTCGACATACGACGCACTTGCCGCGAGGTGCACGACCGCGCCGCCGAGGGGGCACATCCGCAGGTACATGCACTCTGTGCTCAGCGCATTTCTATAGTTCGACATACGACGCACTTGCCGCGAGGTGCACGACCGCGCCGCCGAGGGGGCACATCCGCAGGTACATGCACTCTGTGCTCAGCGCATTTCTATAGTTCGACATACGACGCACTTGCCGCGAGGTGCACGACCGCGCCGCCGCTCCGCCGAGGGGGCACATCCGCAGGTACATGCACTCTGTGCTCAGCGCATTTCTATAGTTCGACATACGACGCACTTGCCGCGAGGTGCACGACCGCGCCGCCGCTCCGCCGAGGGGGCACATCCGCAGGTACATGCACTCTGTGCTCAGCGCATTTCTATAGTTCGACATACGACGCACTTGCCGCGAGGTGCACGACCGCGCCGCCGCTCCGCCGAGGGGGCACATCCGCAGGTACATGCACTCTGTGCTCAGCGCATTTCTATAGTTCGACATACGACGCACTTGCCGCGAGGTGCACGACCGCGCCGCCGCTCCGCCGAGGGGGCACATCCGCAGGTACATGCACTCTGTGCTCAGCGCATTTCTATAGTTCGACATACGACGCACTTGCCGCGAGGTGCACGACCGCGCCGCCGCTCCGCCGAGGGGGCACATCCGCAGGTACATGCACTCTGTGCTCAGCGCATTTCTATAGTTCGACATACGACGCACTTGCCGCGAGGTGCACGACCGCGCCGCCGCTCCGCCGAGGGGGCACATCCGCAGGTACATGCACTCTGTGCTCAGCGCATTTCTATAGTTCGACATACGACGCACTTGCCGCGAGGTGCACGACCGCGCCGCCGCTCCGCCGAGGGTGCACATCCGCAGGTACATGCACTCTGTGCTCAGCGCATTTCTATAGTTCGACATACGACGCACTTGCCGCGAGGTGCACGACCGCGCCGCCGCTCCGCCGAGGGGGCACATCCGCAGGTACATGCACTCTGTGCTCAGCGCATTTCTATAGTTCGACATACGACGCACTTGCCGCGAGGTGCACGACCGCGCCGCCGAGGGGGCACATCCGCAGGTACATGCACTCTGTGCTCAGCGCATTTCTATAGTTCGACATACGACGCACTTGCCGCGAGGTGCACGACCGCGCCGCCGCTCCGCCGAGGGGGCACATCCGCAGGTACATGCACTCTGTGCTCAGCGCATTTCTATAGTTCGACATACGACGCACTTGCCGCGAGGTGCACGACCGCGCCGCCGAGGGGGCACATCCGCAGGTACATGCACTCTGTGCTCAGCGCATTTCTATAGTTCGACATACGACGCACTTGCCGCGAGGTGCACGACCGCGCGCGCCGCGACGCGCACACGCACGCGCTCGAGCAGCGCCAGCCGCGACCGCGCCGCCGCTCCGCCGCGGGGGCACATCCGCAGGTACATGCACTCTGTGCTCAGCGCATTTCTATAGTTCGACATACGACGCACTTGCCGCGAGGTGCACGACCGCGCCGCCGAGGGGGCACATCCGCAGGTACATGCACTCTGTGCTCAGCGCATTTCTATAGTTCGACATACGACGCACTTGCCGCGAGGTGCACGACCGCGCCGCCGCTCCGCCGAGGGGGCACATCCGCAGGTACATGCACTCTGTGCTCAGCGCATTTCTATAGTTCGACATACGACGCACTTGCCGCGAGGTGCACGACCGCGCGCGCCGCGACGCGCACACGCACGCGCTCGAGCAGCGCCAGCCGCGACCGCGCCGCCGCTCCGCCGAGGGGGCACATCCGCAGGTACATGCACTCTGTGCTCAGCGCATTTCTATAGTTCGACATACGACGCACTTGCCGCGAGGTGCACGACCGCGCCGCCGAGGGGGCACATCCGCAGGTACATGCACTCTGTGCTCAGCGCATTTCTATAGTTCGACATACGACGCACTTGCCGCGAGGTGCACGACCGCGCCGCCGCTCCGCCGAGGGGGCACATCCGCAGGTACATGCACTCTGTGCTCAGCGCATTTCTATAGTTCGACATACGACGCACTTGCCGCGAGGTGCACGACCGCGCCGCCGCTCCGCCGAGGGGGCACATCCGCAGGTACATGCACTCTGTGCTCAGCGCATTTCTATAGTTCGACATACGACGCACTTGCCGCGAGGTGCACGACCGCGCCGCCGCTCCGCCGAGGGGGCACATCCGCAGGTACATGCACTCTGTGCTCAGCGCATTTCTATAGTTCGACATACGACGCACTTGCCGCGAGGTGCACGACCGCGCGCGCCGCGACGCGCACACGCACGCGCTCGAGCAGCGCCAGCCGCGACCGCGCCGCCGCTCCGCCGAGGGGGCACATCCGCAGGTACATGCACTCTGTGCTCAGCGCATTTCTATAGTTCGACATACGACGCACTTGCCGCGAGGTGCACGACCGCGCCGCCGAGGGGGCACATCCGCAGGTACATGCACTCTGTGCTCAGCGCATTTCTATAGTTCGACATACGACGCACTTGCCGCGAGGTGCACGACCGCGCGCGCCGCGACGCGCACACGCACGCGCTCGAGCAGCGCCAGCCGCGACCGCGCCGCCGCTCCGCCGAGGGGGCACATCCGCAGGTACATGCACTCTGTGCTCAGCGCATTTCTATAGTTCGACATACGACGCACTTGCCGCGAGGTGCACGACCGCGCCGCCGCTCCGCCGAGGGGGCACATCCGCAGGTACATGCACTCTGTGCTCAGCGCATTTCTATAGTTCGACATACGACGCACTTGCCGCGAGGTGCACGACCGCGCCCCCTCCGCCGAGGGGGCACATCCGCAGGTACATGCACTCTGTGCTCAGCGCATTTCTATAGTTCGACATACGACGCACTTGCCGCGAGGTGCACGACCGCGCCGCCGCTCCGCCGAGGGGGCACATCCGCAGGTACATGCACTCTGTGCTCAGCGCATTTCTATAGTTCGACATACGACGCACTTGCCGCGAGGTGCACGACCGCGCCGCCGCTCCGCCGAGGGGGCACATCCGCAGGTACATGCACTCTGTGCTCAGCGCATTTCTATAGTTCGACATACGACGCACTTGCCGCGAGGTGCACGACCGCGCCGCCGCTCCGCCGAGGGGGCACATCCGCAGGTACATGCACTCTGTGCTCAGCGCATTTCTATAGTTCGACATACGACGCACTTGCCGCGAGGTGCACGACCGCGCCGCCGCTCCGCCGAGGGGGCACATCCGCAGGTACATGCACTCTGTGCTCAGCGCATTTCTATAGTTCGACATACGACGCACTTGCCGCGAGGTGCACGACCGCGCCGCCGCTCCGCCGAGGGGGCACATCCGCAGGTACATGCACTCTGTGCTCAGCGCATTTCTATAGTTCGACATACGACGCACTTGCCGCGAGGTGCACGACCGCGCCGCCGAGGGGGCACATCCGCAGGTACATGCACTCTGTGCTCAGCGCATTTCTATAGTTCGACATACGACGCACTTGCCGCGAGGTGCACGATCGCGCCGCCGCTCCGCCGAGGGGGCACATCCGCAGGTACATGCACTCTGTGCTCAGCGTATTTCTATAGTTCGACATACGACGCACTTGCCGCGAGGTGCACGACCGCGCCGCCGCTCCGCCGAGGGGGCACATCCGCAGGTACATGCACTCTGTGCTCAGCGCATTTCTATAGTTCGACATACGACGCACTTGCCGCGAGGTGCACGACCGCGCCGCCGCTCCGCCGAGGGGGCACATCCGCAGGTACATGCACTCTGTGCTCAGCGCATTTCTATAGTTCGACATACGACGCACTTGCCGCGAGGTGCACGACCGCGCCGCCGCTCCGCCGAGGGGGCACATCCGCAGGTACATGCACTCTGTGCTCAGCGCATTTCTATAGTTCGACATACGACGCACTTGCCGCGAGGTGCACGACCGCGCCGCCGCTCCGCCGAGGGGGCACATCCGCAGGTACATGCACTCTGTGCTCAGCGCATTTCTATAGACTAATAACGTATTAGACAGAAGATTTTACATATATTACACTGTCGCGTTGCTATAAACAGTTATTAGTTATTCCGCTGGGAGCCGTTTGAGCATTTCGTAAGAGCCAAAAGTAGGTGGGGCGTCACTGTTTTTACTTAATTTTAATAACACGGAAGATGGGTCGTAATGGTATATAACCTTTTTTTTCAAATCAGACTTCAGTTTATCACATTCAACCAAACATACAAACAAACCCTCTAGCTTTCTAATATTAGTATAGATGTATATACATTTTTTATAACTAAATATTTTCGAGGAATTTTGTAAATTATGTCGATGTTTACGTAAGCGAGGATATGGGATGGGGTTAGATGTTTACTTATTTCTACTAACAAGGGGTAGGCACATGTCAAACATGACCAAAATTCCGCTTAAATATTACTTGAACGGTGTCCTATTGTATAACATGTGTCGTACTCCAATTTGTATAGTACGGTGTAGCTGGTAAGGCCCCTCAGGCCAATAGCGTAGTCAGAACGAAATAAAAATACTGCAATTTGTTTTCGAGTATAGGAAATGTGAAATGCTCTCTTTTTCACTTCAATTGTTTGTTGCATAATGCTTATTTCTTCGCACGCTGTAATAACATCAATCAACCGTTGTCGTTATAGTAACGAACAACGTATAGTGAATAGCAGAATATTTATTTTTCAGTAACTTTCTATCCATTATAAGTTATAAGTTGTTGTAATAATTACTATATCTAATCATTTTCAAAGATCACGTATTTGAAAGATTACGAATAATTTCCAAGTATATAATAGCAAATTCATAGTACAGGCAGTTAATTTTATCATGTTTTATTATCTAAACTAGATATAAACCGTACTTATGGTATATTTCCGCAAAATAACTCGTTTATCTATGACATGGTATTTTTTGGTTGTTACATAAATTATCGTATGTATACGTTTGAAATTTTTATGCTATACAGATATTAAATTAGACGTATGTCTGGATATAATTTATAAACTGTTTTACTGAGTTTGAATAAAATCATGCACTTTTACCCGTATAGATTATTCTTCAATTAATAGACTGTAAGAATTATCAATAATAATTTTAGAAGTAACGGAAAAAAATAGGTACAGGCAGTTGTCAATAATTATTTCGATCCACATGTGGCTATAATGTAGCCGTACATTATACGGATAAGATACGTTCAATATACAGCAGGAAGTGTTGCATACTGAGACCAGAGACAACGATCCGAGATCGATTATTCGTACATTCAATATTTAGACATTGAAAAATCAATTATTTTAACCGATATTAATCATTGATGCGTTCCAGTGAATCGATTTCGGACACAATAAAATAGTTGATTCGATTTTATTTATTTAAATAGAAGAAAGAATTTATAATTAAGGGGAAAAGGTCAAAACAATATTAAAGAGATCGATTTTTGAATAATCGATCCTCTAGATCTTAATTTATTCACGAATCGATTCCACTGACCATGATGCAGATCGATTTAAAAATCCATTATTTTTGTCGAAGAATCGCTATTCCTAACTGAGAATCGATGTGAAAAACCGGTTCGAGGGCTCTAAGGAAAGGTGACGCTCGTGGCTCATTAAATAATTTTGTAAATTTTTACCTTGATTATTTCCTATTTAATTATCTTTTTTTACCATACAGATTCATATTTGTAAATATATTTTATTTTTATTTTATTTTGTGTCAGGAGCCCCGGTCGCGGTCGCGCAGTGCAGGCGGGGCATGCGGCGCCGCGGGCGAGACGCTAGCGTGCCGCGTGTGTATGGACAACGGCATCGACACGCTGTTCCTGCCGTGCAGGCACGTCGTCTGCTGCCAGGGTTGCGCCCCCAGGTACATACTATATTCTCATACTAATGCTTTACATTACATACTAGCTGCACGTCCTCTATCATGTTCTAAAATATAATGACAACTGAACACCTAAACGTCCATCTGTCAATACATTTGAAAATCTTCCTATTGCCTTCTGTCTCGCACATTGATTTTCTATATGGAGATATTTTAACCCAAAATTTTCACTTTTCCATAATATTTTTTTAAACTTTTTTAACACAACAAAATAAGAATTAGCCAAATAGGTGCAGCCAAGTTCTGCGTTTAAATACATTCCACAATTGATTTATATTTATACCTATAAATATAAGGTAATAAGCTAAAATCAAAAATGGTGTTGATGAAGATATAGATGAAATGTTCTACTTAAACATGACAGTCAGATGAGTACTAGAATATATACTATCTCCATACCCTATGATTTTAAAATAATGATTTATCTTACTAAAAATGCAGCCTCCTTAATAGTATTTTTTGATACAAAAAATACAGTTCTAATGAGATTTGACAATGGACAAAGCCTTATGTCAAAAATGAACTATAGTAGATTTGATTTGATGTAAAGTATTACATAACGAAATAAAAATTATATTGAAATACAAACGCTTCTAGAGAAAGCACAGGTAACTAAAATTAAGAGAACGGTCCATGTGGATTTCATGTATATCTAAAATATAAGACAACTGAAGTCATACTCGTACTAAAAGCTGTTGAAACACTATGATCATAATATTTTTATAACATATACTATTTTTAAGAGAATTTTTAATTGATAGAAAATTACGTTATTGGTTAATTATTATAAGCTACATTTCATTATTATTAAAAAAAATGAGATCTAAGCGAGGGTTTTTATAATCGTAACTGTCATTATTTTAAAATGGCGTACGGTTGCGAGGTCAATAGTGTAATATAACGTTCTGAAACACATTTAAAATATTGTTTTAACAGTGATTTCTTTTATTTTACAGATGCAACCGTTGCCCGCTGTGCAGAAGCGAAATAGAAAAACTAATGCACATATTCCTGCCAATGGAATACCAGAAGAGTCCGGGATTAATAGTGAAATGAAAAGAACATTTAAAACGTTGATCGCTGAACAAAACAGATGATATATGGAATATTTATCACTGGGGCAGTCCGCTCTGAGAGATTGTGGGTAATGAGAGATCGATGTGCGCTGTTTCAAAGTGGCCTTAACTTTAATTGTGTGTGTGATTGTCTAGTCAGAACTGATTATACATAAAAGTGCATTTTTTATGATAAAGTCTATGAGATGATTTTTTACAAGGCACAAATTCGGCCAGTGGCAAACGTTTAATTTCAACCGTGATTAAAATGTAAACAAAAATCCGAATAATAATATATTTTGCAATATTATATCCTTAGTAATTTTAATCCACGGTATATATGATGTTTATCATTATGTTTTACTAGATATTTGAGCGACTTTATCAAACAAAAAATATGTTATAACATATGTAATTCCATCGAAGTGATAGAAGATTTATAGGTTAAAACAAAAAGCATTGAACGAATAAATATTGTTTCTGCCAAACTGCATTCATAGAGTTATGACTGAGCAATGATTGTTATCTGACGGATAAACTTATATTATTACTAAATAACTGATTTATATTAACAGTATAGTATTTGATTTGTACTTATTTCATTACTTAAGTAATAATTAGTTTATTAAATGAAAATCGAGTTAATAAAAAAACCCCAAATATATTTAAAATAAATAAAAAATATCCCTTCGTTTTAGAAGGGTCCTATGTTGATAAATATGGAAAAAAAAATACTTTTCTAAATATTGTGAATGTTCTAAAAGTTGCATTTTTACTTCTATTCTTGCCTTTAAACCTTCTTATCCACCTTTCTTGTATTTTTTTTATGTTTTCCTTAACATATTTTGTATTATAAATATAAGTTATAATCAGTAAGACCTGTGGTCTATAAGTTAAACTAACACGAAACAATTGAAAAATACAAAAAATAAATACCTAGTTACGACACAATCACATTGTTGTTTTATTTTTAAATTCTTCTATACATATAAAAGAAGTTGATGTGTGAAGGTAGTTATGCGGTCGCCAGGACAAGTGATAACAACACGTTCTCACGAAAATGCTGTGTAAGCAGCATTATTCTCACTAGCGTTCGCGTTCGTGTAACTCGTGGGAACAATTAGTTAACATTCTTAATTAAGTAGAATAAGGATTCATTCGTTCTGGGCATCTGCTTCTGATCAGAACAATAATTTAAAGTACTATTAAGCAAATCAATTTTTGTAATTAATTAAATAATAATATAAAATTTATTTTTTTAAATAAAAGTCGCTCCCGTAAGCTTGACTAGATTGTTGGTCAGACTAATCTTTGAAATGGCTAAACCAATTTTTATGACATTTACAAAAAAATATAGAATTTTTCAGACTATTCTCAAAGCTAGTAGGTATTAGGGGGTTAAGTAAATCGGTAGCAGAATTAAAGAGTTGAGCAGGAACTACAAAGATTATGATAAAAAAAGACAGTCTACGGTGAATCCAAATGAACCTCATAAAACAAATCATTTTCAAATATGGAACTATCCATAAATTACGTCACACGTTAAGGGGCGGGAGGGGGTCGACGAAGTGTGACATTGTGTGACAAGGGGGTGGCAGGGGTCCTAAATTTCGTGACGTCACATTTCCAAATATACGAGTTAAAATACGAATTTTGCACTATTAACGAAATACTCGAAAAACATTTTCAACCCTATTTGTATAAACATAAGATTCAAATTGTTTTGCCTGTCACTCGCTCTAATAGCGTCATGCGGCACGCGCCGACGAACTAACGCCTTTTTATAAATGCCGCCAAACACACCGCGCCTGCGCGTAGCGATGATTTCTTTGTTTCTATTTCATTAGACAATTGATTTTCGCGGATTAAACGACGTAGTTGTTTTAGTTTTGGTATTTTATGTTTTTAACTTACGAAACAAATTTTAAATTAACAAAAATAATGATTTAGGTAATCTTTATCATAAATTAAAAGTTTATGGTATTCCCGAGAATCTTTGCTTGTGGGTAACGAATTTTTTGTCCGGGTGGAGCATAAGAGTTGTTGTCGATAGCTACACCTCTTACACCGTAGCAATAAATGCCGCTGTCCCACAAGGCTCTGTGCTATCGCCAACGCTGTTCGTTCTGCATATCAATGATCTTTTGAATATTTTTAATATTCGTTGTTATGCGAACGATAGCACAAATGATGCCGTATAATCAGGGTGTGCAAATATCTCCGAGGTACTTGTGGAGCAAAACCGAACTAAACTTATGTCTGATATTGAGAGGAGGTTGAGACAGGGCCTCTGAATGGGGAGAGGTAAACCTGGTCCAATTTAATCCTTCATAGACACAAGTCCGTACGTTTTCTATGAAAAAAAGTCCATTCGTTATACTACTTAAGTTCCAGGGCACTTCTATTCAAATTTCCAGCAATATTGGGATTCTTAGTATCAACATATCCAGCGATGTGCAATTCCGGTTTCATTTGGAAAGCAAAGCTAAATTGGCATCCAAAAAGTTAGGTATCCTCAATCGGTCAAAGCAGTACTTCACCCCAGAGTAACGATTTGTGCTCTATAAAGTACACGTACATCCTCACATGGAGTACTGTTCACCCGTTTGGGCTTGTGCTCCTGCCTATCAGCTATCCCGTTTTGATTCCGTGCAAAGGCGAGCTATCCGCATTGTTGACGATCCCAAACTAACATGTGGACTAGATTCATTACAACTGCGCAGAGACATTGGATCTCTGTGTGTACAATACCGCATGTACAAAAGAACTTTTTGTCATGGTGCCCTCATCGACGTTCCAAACTCGTAGTTCCCGACGCTGGCTGGTAGCTCATCCACACACTCTAAAACTTAATAAAGCAGCAACAACTGTAAGGTACTCCAGAACCTTCATTATACGTACGCTGACATTGTGGAATGGGTTACCCGGTACAGTATTCCTTCAGAATTATGATATGGGTCTCTTCAAAAAGGGATTGAAACACACTCTTCAAGCAACAGCGATACCCCTGCTATTGTAGGTGCCCATCGGCGACGGTACCCATTTACCATCAGACGGGCTCTCTACCTGTTGGCTGCCCTTTACCATAAAGAAAACTATATGAAGCTTACAGTGCAGCCTATGCTGATAAAAAAAGCAAAATGTTCAAGAAAAAGTTATTAGCTTATGTAAATGTTTGAAAATTGGTGACAATATTGAACATAAAGTGGAATCTAAGATCAAAGAAATGCAAATAAAAATTATGAAATATGAATTTTTTTTCAACAATTTCTTCGACGCACAACACAACACAACGAATGTTCCCGATATCAACAACACAAACGAGAACGAAGTGATTGCTATGCCAGCTATAAATAATTCAATGGAGTAGATTCAAAGCCCATGCACTCAAGGTGAATAAGTTTAATTAATAAAATTATCGTTTTTTGTTTTGTTAATTTCTTAAAATGTTTGACTTGATATTAATTTTTATTAAAAAATAACTTAAATGGATATAAAACTAATTTAGGACCTGATGTTTGAATGAAATAATTTCTAAATGTAAAATTGCAAAATATGTGACGTCACAGTAGGGAGGGGGGGAGTCTCACAAATGTGACCAGCTGTGACAAGGACGGGGGAGGGGTCAAAAAATCATAAAATTCGCGTGACGTAATTTATGGATAGCCCCTAACAAAAAGACAATCTACTATTAATCTAGATCCTTAGTTCCCTAAGCGGTCGAGGTGGCCTCCCAGAGGTCCCCAGACTCGACGGTGACGGTGGCGTGACAAAAAAATGGGGGTTCACAATTGGTAAGCATGACGGTGTACGAAAATGTATCTGCTTTCGATACTGAATAACTAAAATATTGGGGCTTAACTTCACCTATCAATCTAGGCAGATAATATTTTAAGAACTCCAGCGATTGTTACTTGCAAATTTCCATAGTTAGGATCTAATCTTCATATTTTTTGTCGAGTTTTGGAAATATGGTAGAAATGTAGATGCAGGGGCTACTCCGGAACCACTGCTAAATTTCGAAGGTGTTCTATGAGAAAAAAAGTCTGGGAACCTCTGATCTAGATAGAGCATGTGCTTATTTCTTATGAAACAAATCATTTTCATGAAAGCGAAGTCGCGGGCACAAGTTAATAATGAATAAAATCAGTACAGGTTACATTACTGTTCCTTTTATTAGCTTTTATATGACATAATAAAATCCGAAACTAGCTTTTCATATCGAACGCTGAAAAATATAATGATGATTCAAGTTACTGGATTTCGAGATTGCGAATTGATTATAATATTTTATAGTGAATAAGCGGACCATATAAACATATATTATTTCTGCTCCAGCTACAATATGTTAGAAATATTAAAAAATATATATCTTGACTAATACCTACCGACTCCAATTATAGATAAATACCCCATAACTACAAAAAAACACCGAAAATCGGTCAAGTCGTTCAGGAGGAAAATAATTATAAATGGGTCATTCCATGTCAAATCGACAAATTTTTTACCTGACCCCCTTTGATTTCGCTGAAAATTTTCTATCTTTTTCTACCCCCCGAAAGTTATTTTTCAGAATTTTTTCAAATTTTTTTTCCCGACTCAAAAAAAGTTATGAATTTTTGAAAAAAACCGCTCTTTTATTTTTAAATTGCCAGAACTTTTTCAAAAATTGACCGTTTGGGAACTTTTTTTTTTCAAAATTTTTGTTTTTAAATGTAGTTTTCGAAAAAAAATATGAAAAAATTTTCAGAGTCCCAGATATATGAAATATTTTAGTTTTTTTGAAAAAACCGTAATTTTCTCAAAGTCCGACCGTTTTTTTTTTTTTTCATTTAAATAATATGGAATGTAGATGATATCTTTTTTACCGACAATCGATAGCTCTTAAATTATCACATTGTATCAACTGGAGGTAACTTTTAAACCCATTGTATTTTTGAAGTTGTCATATTTCAGTACGAAAAAAAAAACGTCCATAAGAGTAAAAAAATAACGTCAATGAGAGAAAAAAAAAAACTAAAATATTTCATATATCTGGGACTTTGAAAATTTTTTCATATTTTTTTTCGAAAACTACATTTAAAAACAAAAATTTTGAAAAAAAAAAGTTCCCAAACGGTCAATTTTTGAAAAAGTTCTGGCAATTTAAAAATAAAAGAGCGGTTTTTTTCAAAAATTCATAACTTTTTTTGAGTCGGGAAAAAAAATTTGAAAAAATTCTGAAAAATAACTTTCGGGGGGTAGAAAAAGATAGAAAATTTTCAGCGAAATCAAAGGGGGTCAGGTAAAAAATTTGTCGATTTGACATGGAATGACCCAAATACTCTCATATCGGAATTTTGTAGACGGGGCATTGCATGTCAAATTGATTACTATTTGAAGACGACCTCTTTCAATTTGTCTGATTTATTTTACGTTTCTATCCCATTAAAAAGATTTTAAAATGTTTGACTCAACCTAAAAGAGTTTTGATTAAAAAACACCTTTTTTCAAATAGCCACCTTTTGTACGTGGTAGAGCCACGCTGAAGCTATTACCGATTTCAGCATGAATGGATCGGCTCGGCCGGGGTAGTACCACCCTATCACAGAAAACCGACGTGAAGTAACAGTGCTTGCATTGTTGCATTTCGTTTGGTAAGTGAGAGCGCCGAAGGCCCACCTCCCCTCCCTTCCCCTCTCCTCTCCCCCTTCCCCCCGAATACAGGCTGGCAACGCACTTGCGACTTTCCTAGTGTTGTTAGTGTCTATGGACGATGGTGATCACTTAACATCAGGTGACTCAACTGTTCGTTTGCCTCCTATGACATAAAAAAAGTGTGTGTGTACTTATGTACACGCGTTAGAAGTTATACTTCTTTGGCGTAACAAGATAAAAATCTTTTCAACATTTTTATCTTTCGCCTTATTCTACGTTTGTAGAAAAAATGACACTAACAATAGAAAAAATATATTTAATACATTGAAAGTTTTAATACAAAGAAATACAAACCACGAATACAAAGAAACAAAATGTTGACTATAGCTAACTTCAGGGTGTCGGTTTTTCGTGACGATGTGTGCGCGCATCGTAATCACTTCAGGGTGTCGGTTTTTCGTGACGGTGTGTGCGCGCATCCTAATAACTTCAGGGTGTCGGTTTTTCGTAAAAATTTACTCCCATCATTTTTCCCTAACGCGTCAAAAGAAGTATAACTTCAAAAAGAAAAGCCTGTGACTTCTTCAAAAATGGATTAATTATATTAAAATATGCGCATTTTTGCGGTATGGTATCTATCGGTATGGTATGCGATATGGTTTCAATTGGTTGTACAATAAGTAACGTTTGGTACGAACGCAACCTTATCAATAATCCGCGATAGCTTCTACCACCAACTCGGCTACCATCGCTTCACATATAATACTCCTTAAGTAATGTAATTACAATGCTTGCGTCATGTTGCAACACAGCAACGAACATAAGCACAATAGGCTCCTAAGAATTGTAGAGTTTTTTTTTATAATATTGGTGGCAAACGAACATACGGGTCACCTGACGGTAAGTGATCACGGCCGCCCATGGACACCTGCGACACGTGAGGAAACACAGATGCGTTGCCGGCCCTTAAGAAAGGAGTAGGCTCATTTCTTGAAAGTTTTCTTACTTTGTCACGGATCCCATCATCAGAACCTAACCAAACTCTCATCAAACTACCCTTGAAGTACATCCTTTCCAATAAAAAATGAATCATCGAAATCGGTTAGCGTGATATTGAGTTATTCGTCTATTTGTCGTTTACATAATTAATGCAAATTTAAAACTTATACGGTTTTGCACTGGATGCCGTTGTCGGAAATGGACCAAATTGAAATGGGACCACACGGAAAGTACCAGCTTTCAAATAAAAAAAAGAATAATCAAAATCGGTTCACCCAGTCCAAAGTTATGAGGTAACAAACATAAAAAAAAAAAAAAAATTGATAACCTCCTCCTTTTTTTGAAGTCGGTTAAAAAAAAAAATACAGACGAATTGATAACCTCCTCCTTTTTTTGAAGTCGGTTAATGAACGGAGTTTAGCACTTTATATGCCAATTTTTAACGCCGTTATTTTCAATCCTTTTCAGATAGTCTTGTAAAATTTATTTTTTTTTGATAAAAGTCGCTCCCGTAAACTTGACTTAAAAATTTATGAAATCCCAGATTTTTCCTGAAAAGTTTCAAATTACAATATTTATTTTTTCTGAAATATTGCGGGGATTCAAACTGTTATCTGCAAGTACATATGTTTGCACAAAGAATCTCATTTACAGATTGTTGTTTTGTTGTAAACCAAGATTGCTAAATATTTGAAATTTTAAAATTTCTATGACTATTTCTGGTTTGAATTAAACCAAAAAATAAAAGCTGAATAAACGTCTAGAAATAATTTAGAATCGAACCCCGTTAGTACAATTTTGATATTTCAAAGTGGTATGCTGGTCAAATTTTGAAAATGTTATATAACTTTTTTCACTTTGAAGTACAAACGAAATAAAAGCGGTACAAACGGATACAAAGGAAGCACTATCGAATGGTATCTTCATCCTATTTTTTTAAAGTGGAGTGCCAATTTCACATAGCCTGTGAATCACTTGTAAAGTAATTTAAAACAAAAGTTGGAAGTATTTATAATGATTTCTTGGAATTTTGAAATCCTAGGCACTCGATTATCGTATTTCTCTAAAAGAATATTTACATGATTATTACGTCTTCCTTTGGTGACATAGAAGATTTTTTGATATACACGCAGCACTTAGCAGTTCAGTATGACATAAAATATATCTTTCAAAGCGCCTGTGAATATAATTATACTAAATATTAACTTCTAGATTTTAATTCATTACGCATTCTCCTTATTATACACAAAAAAATTTAGCAACACGTCTTTGACAATTTAAATATTTTCCATTTACACTACATAAAAAATACTTTCTTTATTACTTCGTTTTATTCGAATTTACTACATTGTTACGTAGTATGGGTGTACATAGTTGTACCTTAAAATATACGTACAGAACTACTTTCATTGTATTTTTGTTAACATTTCTAATAATAATTATATGTATTTGTCCAATACAGTAAATTTTAAAGCTGTTCTATTATATTACATTTCATCTTTATGCTAAAATTAATAATAGCATTTAATTGAAATTAATTATAGACATAATCAATTATGGGACACATTTTTCCACTTAACAAATGAGCCATTGTCTTGAGTCCTCACAAAACGATTGTTTTTAACTACTTTACTATACACACTATGTTTATGTTAAGTTCATTACATAAATATTCAAAATAGCTCTATTAACGTCGCGTCACATTTATAGATGATAAAAGTGTAAAACTTCTTTTTTTTAAAGATTGGCAACACAATTTCCAGAAAATCTAGAAAATAGATTTAAAGCTAAGCGTCGATTACAGTGGAAGAGCTTAAGTGTACCGAATCAAACAATATACAGTTCTCGCCAAACTTTTTTGCCTCTCTGAATATAGCTGTAAGTTTAAGATTACACGTAATATAGCGAAGAGCTTAATACAAAACAAAATTATATATTTATTATAGGAATTTAAAGTTGGCATTCATTCATCATTAATTAGTCTCAATGTTGTACATACATATGATTTACACCTAAATTTGTGTTCTGCGCAAGTATATCCACAGCGGTCAAAGAGTTTAGCGCAAACTGTAGTTGGTTGCACAGAGTACGTTATACAACGTTCCCACGCGATCGGGAACAACGCTGCGAATGAAGTGGTAGTCTGTGGTCGGTGCCGACGAGTTGCGATGATGGTGGATGGCAATCGCAATAAAGTTAGTATGACGCGAGGTACCAACAATTGTCTCACAGGACACGAACTTCATTTACGACGATAGCTAAAGAACTGGGCGACGTGGGCGCTGGGAGTGATCAGAAAACAAAAATGCCTCCTACTCTCACTGGCACAATATTTACTAAAAAGTAACTTAACGCTTCCGCAACAGTAGTATTCTTTCCTGTATGCAATAATTAAGTAAGATTCGTTAATGATCCCCAGATATCGTTAAAGTCAATTATAGAGCTTTAAACGTATAAGCGTTTGCATTAAAGCAACAATATAATCATTTTTCAATGCGTTCCTATATACCAATGATGAAAAATAAGAGAATAGTTTCGAAGTGATGCTTGCAAGCCATTGAAAAATACTAATTTTGTTTTCAATTGTTTTTTTTCTATTATATTTAAATTTAGATATTTTTCTCACACAAGTACTAATAAAAATTCACTTATTCTTAATGTCAAGTAACTGTTACACAACAGTTACTATATAGATAATATACTATGCTGGATCAAATCTGATGACTTACTTAATATAGTTTGAGACCTCGACTGTTTCACCGTGGTAGTATTTCCTAATACAAAGATAATTTCTATTTCAGTATTATCAATATTAAGGATAAACAATCTTTTTAATTTAGCAATTTCATCAAGGTATAAAGATAAAGATAAATAGAAAATTTAATATTTCCTCACACATTCTTGTTGTACTTGATACTTTTTGCTAGTCTTACACTAGTATGAATATTAAAATTTGTCGTGCATATAACCAAAGTTCATTACAGTAAAACCTCCTGAAGATGAAGACGGGATGATAATCTTCGTATCTAGTGGGCATCATTAAGTAATATTATATGTATGAAAGTTAATGTGGTTCGTTCCGGTTTGCCTTGATGCTGCGCGTTGAGTGGACTCTACGTATAATAATGTGGACGTCGAAATACTTACAATAAAATTGTAATTTACTGATTGATTGACTACTCTTTAAATTTCCCTGTTATAATATGTATTAAAGTTATTTGAACTGGTAAAATAAAGAAGACAGATATTTTTTATAACTATTGGTACAAAAGTGTCAAAATTAGATACCACAGTGTAGAAGGATTTTAATATTTAGTGCTGGCAATAATTTCGCCCTGTCCACAGGAACGCAAGATGGCTGCCAATTTATGTGAACGCGAGACAGGCTGAAAAGTGATATCCTTTTGTGATATTTCGTTTACGTATGTTTGTGATAATAACATATTAAATATTATTCTTGTTTTGTGTTTGTGTTAAATATATGTTTATGTGCAATATAATATGAGTTTATGGTGATATATAAAATCGTTTGTGCAATCTTACATGGGATAGTTATATCAAATAAATTCATTGTTGAATTGTGGTTATTTGTTCAGTGATACGAGGTTTTGGATCGTTATGACGCTTGTTGGATGATACATGTTGTTTTTGAGGTGAGTGAAGCAAATTTCTATGTTTGTCGGCTGTGGGTGACGTGAGAAAATTTCGTCAGAGTTTTAACCTATTTGCGAAGTATATTCGGCTGTGTAGTGGCGTGGCCCCGCGAGATAGGAGCCGGTTACCCGGTACGCCCGCTGATGATCACAGCTGTTCAAATCACACGACCGTGTTTGCCAGTACTCCAACAATAAACACTACACGCCGGTTCTATTCTATAATTAATGTTATATGCTTGTTATCACCTAAACAGATGTTTTGTTAACGATGTAGTCGGCTTGTCGAGTGTTTTTAGAATATTAATCGCGTTTTCAAGGACCAGTACTGTTAGTAAAGATTAGTAGCTTTGATCTAAACATAAGAATTGTTTAGTTTGGGACTATAAATAGCTGTTTCAATAACTGCAATAATAATTCGAAAATAATCATATCACATGGTTCATGTTTTTATTTGATATTGTGTTTTTGAGACAAGGTATTTATAGTTTTCTTTCATGATACAAGATGGATCACAATTTCTTAGTATGTCTAAGTAATATTAATTTTTAACGATTGTCTAACAGTTCCATTAATATTAATTTTAGTGGAATTATCAAAAAGAATATAAGAACGTTGCTATCTTTATTTTGTGGAAGTACATAAATATTTTTGTGTATTGGATGAATAAGTGGTATTAGTAAACTCAGTTTCATAATGCACATTACCACAAAATATTTTTTATAAGAATTTCTCTCCTTTTATTAATATAGATAAATTTCATTATTAAGGTGGTAGAGCCATGCTGAAGTTACTACTAGTTTCAGCATGAATGGGTCTGCTCGACCGAGGTACTACCACCCTCTAATAGAAAACCGATGTGAAGTAACAGTGCTTGTATTGTTGCGTTTCATTCAGTCAGTGAAAGTGCTGGCCCCCCTTCCCTCCTCTATCCTTTTCCCACCTCTCTCCTTTTCCCCCCTCTCTCCTTTTCCCCCAAACACAGGCCGGCAACGCACTTTCGACTCCCCTGGTGTTGTTGGTGTCTATGAACAGTGGTGATCACTTAACAACATCAGGTGACCCAACAGTTTGTTAGCCTGCTATGACATAAAAAAAATCTGATATATATTGTCCAGTAATTTGTACCTTATCAAATTTGTTATTGAATAGTAATGTATTTCTGGTAGTGTGAATATAGTCATAATATTTTTTTTATATATTTAAAGTTCAAATGATATTGTAGCAAAATTGTTGCTTGCTGGAATTTTCCAGAGAGTTTTTCTAGCTACTTAAATTTATGTTCTCTTTTATTATTGTAACTCATATCATTTATGTACTAATAACCAATCAATGTTATGCAAAATACCAGTTAATTAATGTTATGATTGAAATAAAAGTTCATGGGAAACTTGCTAAGCCTTGCCATATTGAGTTCCTCTTTATGTATTTAAGTATTTGGTATCCATTTATTCTATATTTGAGTATAATTAGGTGTGTTAATAGCTGTTTCTACAATATTAAAAGGTCTCATCTATATTTACATAGGATTTCCTGCCAGTATTTTATTGGTTTGGTTGTGATTTACATGTAAATTATGTATTAAATCTGATAAAAACATTATTGAAATATCACATTCGCAAGGAATACATTAATGACATTTACTTTGAAATGGAGTTGGCAATATTGTAATTCACATTTGTCAGAAATATATTGTACAAATGTGGAATCTAAATAAAAAAGAGGACTTTATATAATTTTTCTTTAAACATAGTGATGTATTTTAGAAACTGGAATTTTCATTTGTATAATTGGTAGAATAAAGTACATAATGAGGAGAGAGTTCTACTAGGTACAAGGGTGCATCCAGGATTTCTTTTTGGGAGGAGCACAAAGACCAGTCAAGTGAGGAATGTGATTTTTAGTCTTTGAGATTGATTCTTTATTAATGATTTACAATAAATATGTTTCGTGCTGAAGATATCTAGTATTTATGCAGTGTTCATCATTGAAGTTTTATCTTGATAGATATTTATTTATACCAGCCCATTTTGACGATCTTCTACTTATAATACTACAAAAATATGTCTTCAACTTGTGTATTATATAGAAAGATAGATTGATAATGTGTCAAAGGAAATGTGCATATCGTTGACACAGGACTATTGTATTTGGCACTATTGTTACTTTGTTACAGGTATAGGTTACTTTGTCACCAAATTCCTAAAACTCGCTTTATTGTTAAAAAATAAGGTAGATTCTCTTGATTACCTTCAGAACCTTTAGCCCCAGCCTTATGAGAATGTAAGCTCTTGAAAACTCTTTTCTTACAGACTTCATTAGCATACATCGACTTTATGTGAATATAATATACATGTTTTATATATATAAACCTTCTTGAAAAAAATCTTGAGGACATCTCTAAGCAAAAGTGAAAACTGTACTAAAATGCGTATTTTTAGTGTAGAAAAACTAAAGGGACACACTGAAATAAAGGTGATTTTATTTTATAATATTTGTGGACTATAGATAGGTATAGTTTTAGTCTAAACTTTTATTGAGTTTAATAATAGTAGATATGTATATTTTGCATTTGAAGCTATTGATGTACCATGTAAGTATTCACAACCTTGATAATTTGCTTTAAGTTATTTGCTGGTTTCTCTCGATAGTATATATCGAACTGGAATGTTCTATGATTTTGAGTACCCACTTTAAATGTTTGATATGAATATCATACGTAGTCCGGTGAAGCTGTAAAGACCTTGCCAGGTCAATAGCATAGTCAGTTCGAAAAAAAAAAAAAAAAAAGAATATCATATATTTAATATATGAATATGAAGAATCACAATTGGCCACACTCTATTATTTTTCATAGAGACAGTTTTTGTGCTATTCATCATATTATCACTGACCATTAGGTGGCGCTAAGCTCTATTTTATTATGTTTTATAGTGTAATTTAATAGAAGTTAGTAAAGTATATACTATTATTAATTTAAGGTAGCTTGTTGTGATACTACGTCGATCGAAACAGTTTTCAGTAATGGAATCATAGTATAGTGATACTTTGTGTAATATCCGTCAACTTAACTACCACACTCGATTTGTGTGTCTGTTTACAAGCACTTAAAACGTGTGTTCTATCAGCTGCACGTAATCTTGTAACCCTTATTGCATATAAATAAGATCAATATAAGATGGTTTTCTCTTCTCTGTCACATGCCAGCTCAGCATACGTAAACCTTTTTATTTAATTGTCTTTCTGTACACAGGTCATATATACCTTGGACCTTCCTCTACTTTTATATCCGTCTACCTTTAAACAAAACTCTCTTATATTCATATGATTCGAAGAAGGGTGATCTTGTTAATTGTGTTAATTAAAAGTTCCAAAATTGCGCCATGATTTGACTGTCTGACACGATTTCGGACGCGTGATGCGGCGTCATCAGTTATGCCCGTTATAAACGTATACAAGGGCATTTAAACTGTAATCAAATACTTATATACGTTATACGTTAGATACGTTAAGCGAATCGCCAATTACATGGAAAAACAATTTGGCACACGGGTAGGTACCCGTGTCGTTGACTTCGTTTTAACAGCCGTTTCGTTTGCTTAAAGCAAAGCGTCGCGGCTAAGAAATTTCTTATGTCAACGATAAAAACCTGTTTTTAATAAAAACTGATATTTTTGCGATTTATCAACGGTTTAATTTCGCTTATGATACCATGGTAAGTTTATATTTAAATAATCTATTCAATAAATAATCGCCCACGATATTTTGAGTCAGAGTTGTGCTTCTTTTTTAATTGTTTCATGATACTACTATATCTTAAGCTAAACGTAGTTTAATCCTAAAATAATGGTGACCTTAGAGAGATCTATAGTTTTCGTGGATACTTAACACGGTCATGCCGCCCCGTGAGCCTCACGGCAGCTGTATAGTAACAATCTAGTCGTATACAACCACCGCTCTATCACGCAAAATAATAAATAATTTACACAATTATATATTATGAAACTTAAAAAAAAATGTGAATTAAGAAGCCATTTGACTTACGAAACACTGAGTAGGAAACGTTTTTTTATACTTTATATGTTTGAGCACAATCTCGTCTGATGATGTGCTCTAAGATAGTAAACACGCAAAACCTAGAGGGGGCTGTCTCTTGGAGCTACTGAAATTACCAGATCAGAACACGAAAATATCTGATCCTCGTTAGAAATTAACGAAGTTCACCTGAAGCTCTGAACAAGTAGTTTAGCGTTAACTAGTGGTCGCGTAGTGCTCGAAATTCGACCATAATTCATATAAGACCGAAGAGAATAATAATTAATTCAGTGATTTCATCAACTTATTATAATATTATTTGTCAATTAATTATTAATATATGTTATGAATTTACATATTATATTATTATAAAATTAACCTACAATTTGACTACTTAATTTCAAAGGGCATGTAAGGTTTGGAACGTAAGAGTAAAATGAAGGATGGCGAAACGTCAATTTCATCTGTAGTCCGGTGAAGCTGTAAAGGCCTAATAAGGCCAATAGCGTAGTCAGTTCGAAAAAAAAACTCAATTTCATTACATGTGTCTATATGTTGTCTGTTATTCAAGCAGTAGTGTGTGTAATGTATATTTTAATGTGTTTTTAATGCATTTTATATAAAAAATAGCTTTGTGTACTTCTCCTTCGTATAAACTTTAACTGTGCCAAATTTTACGATTTTCCGTTCTCGCAATTCGCTTAAACAGGGGTACAAAGTTTTCGCGTCACGTATCACTGTATAGATCTTATTAGGAATGTTGAGTTGAGATGTTGAAAAAGTTGAGTTCAACACGGTTTTAAATTTTGAAGCGATGCTATCTTAATTGATAGTGTTTTCGGAAATAGTAACGATTGACGTAGGTTCGAATCCTTGGTTGCTTTCGGTGAAAGAAACCATCGTTATGAAAACTCATTATCATGACGGTATGGCTTTTTTTACTTAGCTATGCTAACTACTATCCTCAAGTTGCAAATCTGTCGCTAAGCACCTGTTGGTGTGTTCCGGCACACGCACTTGAGAGTCAGTCCCCTTTAGGTTTAGTATCCTTATTATGTTAACCTCCTATGGCCCAAGCTATAATGATCGAGATGAACTAAAAACCCAGTATTCAATATGTTATACAATATCTTTATAATGTTCCGGCCCACGCATTTGCCTTTTCTTTTATAAAAGAACTCAAACAATATCTATTTATCCTTTGTTCTTTTACGTACACATTTGGCTTTTAGATGATATTGATTTTATCAATGAAAGAATATTTTTAGACAATCTTCTATCGAATGATATGGCATTAATCACAATATTAGAAGATATTACAGATGGCCCGATATTATAAATGCAAAATACGTAAAGCTTGAATGTAGATAATATTATACATTAAGCCTCCAGGCGATGATTTTTTTAACTTAGCCTGAATACTACGTTTTAGTTTGTACAATAAATCGTATATTGGGTCTTACGAGGTTATAGCAATACGTAATTTAATATCAGATGAGATTGTGGTCAAACGCCAAACCCTATGAAGAATAAATAGAACGATAATCGCTTAACGTTAGCATTTTGCAAGGTCGCGTTAATCGGCATGGTGATATTTCGGTTAAGGATACTGTGGTACTAGGGCCTATTTGAGTTCTCTTTACTACTTCCGCCTGGAATTCATTGGTTTTTGTAACATCTACTCTATTAATCAACTATTTATGATGGATTTTCGCAATGTAACGCGTTCATAAATCAAATACCGTGTAACGTATTTCGTCGGACTCGTTTGACTAGAATACTATTAACGTTACAAATAAAAGCAATGTAACAAATAAATAAACCACATTACATAACTAATCCTGCTTCTAAGTTAGCGTGATATTTACAAGTTTACGTCATACGTCGTCATAGTATTACGTGGATCAATAAGTCCCGGGACTAACTAAGAACAACACATTTTTTTGGCAAAACTCGTCTTTATTCATCAACATAGTCTCCTTCAAGAGGAACACAATCAGTCCAGCGCTTCTCTAACATTTCAATCCCTTTCTTGTAGAACGATTTATCTTTGGCCTCGGAGTTCATTTCGGCGATGACTTCCTCGCTGGAATAGAATTTCTTTCCTTGGAGCACTTTTTTAAGATCTGCATACAGGTACTAGTCGCTGGGGGGCGGATCTGGTGAATATGGTGAGTGCGGAAGCCATTCGAAGCCCAATTCATGCAATATCGCCATGATAGCGAGCGACTTGTGACACGGCGTGTTGTCTTGGTGAAAGAACACTTTTTTCTTCTTAATTTAGAGCCGCTTCTCACCGATTTCGTTCTTCAAACGCATCAATTGGCCAACGTAACGTTCGCTATTGATCGTCTTACCATTTTCAAGGTAGTCGATGAATAAAACTCCATGAGCACACCAAAATACTGATGCTATAATCTTACCGGCCCACAGCTGCATTTTTGGTCGCTTTGGACGCTTCTCACCGACTGCAGTCCACTCGGCTGACGATCGCTTTGACCCTGGAGTGTTGTGATGGATCCAGGTTTCGTCCATTGTCACATACCGACGCAAAAAATCCGGTTTATTTCGGCGAAACAGCTCCAAACAGGACTCGGAATCAACACACACAGTGTGAAGACTACGAATTTACTCTAAACTTTAGCTTCAGCTTCTACTTTTTAATAATGGCGCCTCGTAGATACGAATTATATCAGTGTCAAGACAGCCAAGAGGAGTCCTGAAATGGTTTGAAATTAAATTTTCTTATAAAAAATTGCATTGGGCACATTATTGTCAATAACAAAAATGTCTGGCGATAATAAATTCATATCTTTAAAAGCATTTAAAGTTACTAGAAAAAAAAAGAAAAAAGTCCTCAAATTAATTAAAAATCAATGTTTTTACCAGTATAGATGTGATGCGCATTAATAAATGCAACGTTTACCGATAGCCAGACTGCCCGCACGCTGTTCGGAAGAGCACGGGGAAAGATATATTAAATAACCAGATTTACTAAAATTCTTGTTTTTGTAATGTTGCTAGCTCTCGTACCACATTTTTTCCTTTAATAAATATTAACACTGTTATTGTTTGCTGTGGTCAGTGTGAAATACCTATCTATACATGGTAGGAGAAAAAACAGGACTGAGTATGTGTATAAACGGTGCAAAATATATGTTTACTGACGAGTTGGATGTTCACTATATGGCAACATATTGAACCTGTAAGCAGAGAGCTCTGGGTCTCAAATGTTTGCCGGCATATAAGGAGTACTACATACTTTATTACTGTATAGACTCGATATGAAAAATAAAAAAAACAGTTCGTGTATCTCTGTGTACACGCGAAGAAAGTGAAACTTCTTTTGGCTTATATGTATTAAATTATATACAAATATATGAGATTGCTCATAAACTATATAGTAGTATAAATACTTAAGTATACATTTACTCCTTTTAATATACTACTAGATCCAGACAAATACTTATACAACCTTACGTTCAACGCGTAACGAAATTTTTTCACTAGCATGCCGTAAGAAGTCTCACTTCAATGTAAAAATTATGCTGTAAATGTCTAAAGGTCTCCTCTATTCAGAAAGCGATTTAGTTAGTGGCACGTGTTTTTATCAACCGTTGTAGGATAACACCTGCTGAGGGTTGGCGATGTATATCGGGCTCGTTGTGGACAACTGTTCACGTACGTAGTTGTGGGGATGTCTTATCACTAAAATTATGTTCTGCATTATAATTACCGATAATGTATATATACACATGTGGCATGTTTGAACGACATATGCCGACGTATAATTAAAAAGGTTGTATGTATAAGTAATATATAAATTAGTAGTGGTGTTTTGAATAAACTGTAGTTTCTTTATAAACGTCTTCTCAGATCCTAATTTGAATATGATAATTTTGATTTTGAAATAAATAAATAATAAACGCGGTATTTTTGATAGGTATAGACATATGATCCAATACGATAAGTCAATATTTTCCTACTGGTCATATTTATAAGAAACTAAACGAACGAACTTCGTCCGCGTAGAAAAAATAACGATTTTAAAACATTCTTCATGGGTGCTCCGCTCCTATTGGTCTTAGCGTCATATATAGCCTATCTATTTAACTATCTAACACTGAAAGAATTTTTCAAATCGGACCAGTAGTTCCTGAGATTAGCGCGTTCAAGAAAACAAACTCTTCAGCTTTATAATGTAAGTATAGATTAATTGGACATTTCAACGTATAGAACAATGCAGTTTGCGATTCTGAATGGAAATGGATTCTTTGTTGATAATATCCACCATTTTACAGATAAATAGTTGAGTTATAGTAAATTGAATATTGTGCAAATATTCTCCGTGTTCAAATATCTACTCGTTAGTTTTTTCTCGCGGCTTCGCTCGCTTTAATATAATTGTGACCTCTTGCTCGGGTATAGTCGTTTCTCTGGATGAAAGACACACTATGTCTTTTTCTCTATCGCTGACAACGTGTTTGAAAATTTTCGTGATGATCGGTTGAGTATTTATTTAACACGTGAAAACGTAATAAACAAACTAACATTCGAATGTGTTGCTAGTGTCTATGGACGTCGGTGATCACTTACCATTAGATGAAACAACTGTTCCATTGCCTCCTATGATAAAAAAATGAGTTTGTTTTTCTGTTACGTTTTCATACCTTAACTACATAACCTATCCATAATTAAATTTTGCATAAACGTCGACCGGTATACAGAAAAGGGCATAGGGTACTTACCATTAATCTATGAAAACATTACTGTCCCCGCGATTTAGGTCAAATATTCATTAATACGAACAAAGCCGCGGGTAAAAGCTAGTGTGACTTTCATTGTGATCACATTAGTGGTGTTGGTTTATAACAGAGGTTCTCAAACTTCTTTTTTCTCATAGACCACTTCTAAAATTTAGATTTCAACGAAACCACAGCTTGATTCCCTGCAGCTGCACTATGGTAATTTGCGTTGCGGCTGAGTTGTGGTTGTACTGAATATGGAATATGCAAGTTCTTACAAGTAACAGTAACTGAAGTTCTTAAAATATTATTTGCCTACATTGATAGGTGAAATCAAGCCAACGTTTTAGTTCTTCACTATCGAAAGCAGATAAGTTTTCGTGGACCCCCGTTTACTAATGGTGTACCCCCATTTTTTATCACGCCAACGTAGACCCCCGCGAGTATCCCGTAGAGCCCTGGGGGTGCACCTGGACGACTTTGGGAATTAAGGGTTAAATAGTATTTGTTTTTGTATTACAAGAATTGCATAGAATTCTTTCAGGATTCTGTTTAGTGTAACAGAACGCGCTACACTTTTAACTCGGCTACTAATCCTGTCATATACATTCATCAAAAAAGTCTAAGCAACATGTACTAATTTAAATTTTAGGATGGTTCTTCACATTATAACGTTGTATTTTATTTTTAAAATAATATCTTTAGGGTTCTATGATGTAAAAATAACAGCTGTTGTCTTTATAAGTTCTTTTAATAACAGAAATGAACAATATTAGAATATACTGTAGAAACTAAGATACATAAGAAACTAAACTTTTTTCTTACAAAATGAAATTTCTAAAGAAAATGTATTTATTGTGAAAGAATAGAACAATTTAATACAAAGTATGGGCTCCTCTGCTATTCAGAACTTGTCGGCAACGATTATTCATTGAATTAATGAGACTGTTTATGTCATCTTGCGGTATTCGCTCCCAATGGAATTGTAGCAAATCCTTCAGCTGTTGGGTTGTTGTCGCTCCGCCCAAGTCCTTCAAAACACGTCTCTGGAGCATGTCCCATGCGTGCTCGATGGGGTTGAGATCTGGCGATTGTGCAGGCCAAGGCAATACCCGGATGTTCTCCGTTGCAAAGTATTCACTGGTTCGCCGAGCTGTATGTGAACGCGCATTGTCATGCATTAACCTAAAATCGGAGCCAAAGGTTTGTGCAAATGGGTACACATAAGGTCTGAGAATATCCTCAATGTAATTTTCAGCATTCATGTTTCCATTTACAAAAACGAGCTCAGTTCGCCTGTTCTTCATAATACCCGCCCATAACATAACTGTTGAGCCGCTGTATGGATGAACTTCCTGAACGCACCTGAGCCTTTCAGTATTTCCGGGCCGACCATACACTCGCACCCTTCTTGTATCAGGCTTAAACCCGAATCGCGACTCATCGGAAAACATAATTTTATCCCATTGTTCCTGGGTCCATGTTATGCGTTCTCTACACCATTCATATCGACGAGCGCGATTCCCGTGACGTATCGGTGGGCACCTGATTGGGCGTCGAGCTCGTAGGCCGTACTCATGCAGTCGATTTCGCACAGTTTGAGGACTTACATCAACACCACTTGAAATTTGTAGCCTCAAACTTATCTCTCGAGCGGTTAACATCGGCTGGCGTCTTGCAGTCAGTTGTATGTACCGGTCTTGCCGAGTAGTTGTACTCCTTTTACGGCCTGGATGCTGTTCAGCGGGTTCTCCTGTATTATTGTAGCGCTGCCAAAGACGACAAATAACACTTCTATAAATGCCAAAATATCGAGATACCTGAGATTGATTACTTCCCGCTTGCAACATCCCTACAGCTCTTTGCATTTCATCTGCCATCAAATGACGTCGCTTCTTGACGTAAAGAATATCTAACAATTCAATTTTATCGCTAACTTTATTTAAATGGTTGGTAAAATTATAAAATCAAGACTAAACGTAGCAATTAAAACGCACTTAAATTCAAACAAATTCGCAGTCATTTGAATTTTATGAAAAAACAAAACATAATCAAATTTTTTTTTACAACCAATATAGCCAATATGTCATCAATAACAAAAAGTTTACTTACCTACGCACTTTGTTTGAGTAAATATTTAGAAATTAATTAATATAAATGGTAAAATTTGTAATATCACGCATGTTGCTTAGACTTTTTTGATGTGTATATATGAATGTTACATTGTGATTTTTTTGCACGACAAAGACGACATCCGTCGAGTCTATATAAGGCATGATGAAGACCGATACAATCGTACGAATTATAGGCTGCTCGGTACGGGGGCGATACATCAAAACGTGACACTGACGGATTACGGAACAAATCCGCTGCATTACGGCCACACCTCCAGCGATCCGATGGATATATATAAATATATAACAATCTAGTGTCATGATGTTTACCCGCAATTAACTCCGAAACTATTCAACCGATCATTTTCATGAAACGTTGGCATTTATGTATAATTTAGTGTAACTTGAGAGATATTATAATTTATAATTCGATTAATAGTCTCAATATTTTTACGTACGTTACGTATACGTGTTACGTATATATTTTTTGTGTACAACATTTCATTATAATTAATTGAATGAAACATTTATTTCTAGAACAATTATTACGATTTTCAAAAAGTATTACTGACAAAAAATCATACTCTAACGTGTGCTTTCGATGTGCAAACTTGAATAACTATAGGTTGCCTTGAGTTTAATCTAGACATATAGAAAGTAAGACAATAAAGAATTAACATAGTATTCATATATCTAACTGGCGGGCCCGGCGAACGTTGTCTCGCCCGAATAGTAAATAAAAACCTTGACAAATTATTCACCTTATTCTTCCTCACGAATCACTTAACCTGCTGGGGAAAACCCCCATGAAAATCCGTTCAATATTTTTTGAGTTTATTGCGGGCAGACAGACAGACAGAGGTGGCAGAGGACTTTGTTTTATATATTTAGATTTTATCTTAATGGATTTGCATCACAAATTTGGCAAGAAAAATTGAATCTTGAAACAGAATTATTAATGTACATTAGTTGTAATTAAAATTTGGAAATACGGAAAACGAATAATGTCAAATACTAATATATAATGTTATAACAAAAGCAATAATATAAAAATATCATTACATAGTATAAAACAAAGTCACCTATCGCGTCTGTCTGTCTGCTGTTCGAGATAAACTCGAAAACTACTGAACGGATTTTCATGCGGTTTTCACCGGTGGATAGAGTGATTGATGAGGAACGTTTTAGTATATAATTTGTCAAGGATTTTTTCATAATCAGGGCGGGACAACGTCTGCCGGGCCCGCTAGTGTTATATAAATTAGAAAAGTAAAGCAGATCAAGTTTCTCGTCAGTTCTTTTCGATGACTGGGTTATTTCATAAACCTGTGGGTAGTAGTAGTGTGACGTTCAAAAGCGTCTTCACGAGGATTAAAGGATTTTTCATTTTGAATTTTCTATCGTTTAAAAGCATTTATAATCAAAGACTACCCTGCTTTACAGATTCGTGAAGCGGTGTTACAATCAGATAATATTATTGTAATAACAGAATTTTATTCGAAAGACCATTTTTCAAAGTATTTGCCTCCATTATTGCTTCAAATTTCAACATCATTTTAAAAGCAAATGTTAATAACCTGTCTATCAGACGCACCCTGTACACTGTTAACACAGATAATCTATAATACTTGTATCCATTGACTATTTTTGCTAAGAGAGCAGATAGGTTATTCTTTAAAATGAATATTTTTTTCATTTCAGCATAAACTCAGTTGATATTAAATAACGATGTGGTCTAAAATATTAAATCGATAAACCGAGAGGAGGACTTCCAAGTGTAGGTGTCGGAACACAAACATAAGTGCTTGCTGATGGTAATTAGTTTGACGGGTGTTTAAAAAACCCTGCCAACATGCAATGGTTACATCGTCGAAGTAGTCAATTCATTAACCACTTTTCGGTTCAAAAACCCTTACTGACACTTGTGAGCTCAGATTTCAGAATCGACCCGAAACTCCTTATTTGACTTCGTCGGGTCAAAGTAATGAGCTGACGTCTGTCTATTCACGTGGAGCTAAAGTAAGCAATCTCTACTACTGCCCAGAGTAAAGCTTGTTAATAAATTTGTTAGACAATTACGAGTGATTTGTGTATAATTGATAAAGATATCTGTTTATAAAAGATATGTAGGTCTAAATGGGAGATTATCTTATCAGTTACCAATGTAAAATATATTTAATCTTAAATGATTACCCTGTGTTGTCAAAATTAAAAAATACATCTATTAGAATCTCTAGATTATAATAAAAGACATTCGTAAAATATGTATAAACATTTGTTTTAAATTAGGTTAAGATAGGCATTAAGTGAATACTGTGTAACGTATTTAGTGATTTATGCTAAGTATATACGAAATATTTGGATCAACACCTAGATACAGAAAAGCTAAGGTATATTTTAATCTTTCTTACAATAACAAAAGTTGCCTCTGTGAACATGTTCCTTTGCCTTTATTTATTCTGCTACTACATGTTTGTGTATTTGCTTGGCGTGGTAGAAAAATTTGCTAGTATCATGGAAGTAATATGTGATTTGTGAGTACAGGTAGGTATTGTTTTTGACCCCTGCATTTTCATATCTTCAATGTTTTCAGTTGTATGAAATCAAATTATACGTGATCAAGTCACGTTACAGTAAAGCGGTAGCCATCTTATTTAAAGTTATACAAACATCTTGTATTCTAAATCATTTGTGAACAATAAAACAAATTCTAACATGTTACCATCAAAGTTACATTATATTAGCAGTTGCCTGGGAATTAGTGTTATTCCTATACATATAAATAAAATTGAGTATGCATAATGATTGAGTAACTACTTTGTCCGGGATTTTATATTCCGAAAATCCTGAAAAGGTTTTGACCATAGAGAATATAGAGTTCATTGCGTTTTCCTACAGGGGTTAAGTAATAAGTATGAAATTACAATAAAAAAATTAACAAACCAGCTGTTTATAATAATAACCAAGTTCGTGGTAATGTGATAAATAATTTTCGACCTTGTTTCAATTAACGGTTACATGGTATATAAAACCTGCTTAGTTTTCACTCTTAGAATTTATAGTAATTGCAATTAACCCTCAAGAGAAGCACTATCGCTGCTGCGCGATCCAGAAGCACTGGGTATGCCATACCCGCGTGTCTTTGATTAATAATATCTTTCGATCAAATTATCCGATATAGAATTTTTTTTTTTCATTTTAAAGCTTAGACAGTGTAGATTAAGAATATATCCATAGAATTGTCATAAAGAAAAAATTATCTTGAATAATATAGAAAAAAATCAACATAAACCCTTAAAATGAGGTGTTTTATTCAAATTACCATATTTAGGCAGAATTTATAGATAAAAAATTTTTCCCGACGGCATTTGAAAGGGAATTAAATGTACTTTTAGATAGTTATTTCGTCATTTAACTGTAATTGATAAAAGATATTTATTTAGTTAGGTAAAGTTCAGTGTTTTTAGAATGATAATACTTTATTAAAAAATATGGATTCATTATTCTTTTATTAATACAAACATTTAAATTACTTTATAAAACTTATATTTTAAATGGATTGATGCTACAAAAAATTAAGAATATAACTTCAAGCTACATTTTTCACAAATTTTGGCTGTATGTTCTTTACACATTGGAATATTACATTTTAAACACTTATAACATGTTTTTCGGTCTAATGAACTGGGACAAAATCCACATCGCTTATATTTTTCTAGTTTATTGTCAGCTATCAAATCTCTAGGGTCTTCTGTTTCAGGTAAATCTCTATAATCTAGGAAAGCTTCTATTTGTAAGCGTAATGTCGTTTGTAAAGTAGGCAGTTGAAGTCTTCTTATCAAAAATGGCTTAATAAGAGATAAAGATAGATCTAAAATATAATCATTCCGAGTTATCGTTTTATTACTACTTATTAAATTATAAATAATGAAAGAATTCACATTAGCTTGGTCCAGCATTCCATAAAAATAGCGCACTCCAAAAAATGCACTTGAACTAAGCAATATATACAATAAAACTGACTGATTATATAAAATATCGATCAGAATTCTTTTAAAATAGATATTTTAGAATTCTAATTATATAAATACAAAAAAAGAACTGAAAAACACAATTTTATGCAAAACGTTGAGTCAGATAAAATAACAAAATACTGACGCTACAACAGCACTGGGTAGCGCATACCCATAGACTGACTACGGTCGCCTATATTTTAGTCCGTATTCACAGCTCAAGATAACTATGGTGGGGAATCTGTAGTGGGGATAGTAGAGATTTTTCCCCTAGGTAAAGTCACCTTCTCATTGTAACCATTTCTGAAGGAGAAATATTTTTAATTTACACCTGGGTATCCCATACCCAGTGCTTCTCTTGAGGGTTAAAACTGTAGTTCTGTGACCGCACACCGATAACGCTATCTCGCAGTAACCAGTTCCTCGAGATTAGTCACCGCTGTCGCCCATTCATGTTTCTTTCAAAGATGATTTATGAATTAAATTCTATTGTATGGATAATCAGTAATGTGTCGTCATATTATGTGCCTTGATTTGGATCGGATTTAATCCCTTGTCTAGTATTAAATCGTCTGTGAGATGAGCATTTGTTCGTCGGGTGAATCATTTTCTTTCGCGTTTGTCCAGGTTTCCGTTTAAAGTGTCAAGTTTTTACTTGTGTTTAGGGTTTAATATAAAAAAGTATACCAATTTATTTTGCAGCTATACATATACAATACATACAATATATCTATTATAGCAGAAGTCTATGGGATGTAGATTGGAGTGAAGTTTAAACAAGTTTAGCGTCACCAAGATGACCCGTACATAAAACCGTTGTAGTCTAGTCTAGGCTAATTACTTCCAGCCATTAGGGAGTCTGTGGTACATTTCCACTGATTACATTATTAACCAGTTAACGTGATGTTTATAAATTATCCTAATGATAAATTTTGTATTTTTTTAAACTAAAGACTTAGAAGTGTAATTGATACACGAACGTCCGTTCGGACACGAATCTACATAATAGGATACCTTTAATCCAGAATAGAAATGCTTTTCCCTCGAGATAGGTTAATTCTATATTAAAGTTGGCGAAGCTGTGAGTGAAAGCTAGTATTACATACAGTTCACTCTCTTTTGTGACTATTTATTAACTTTAAACTATTGTCCCATATAATGGCACAACTATTAGAACGGTTGACAATTGGCAACTGGCTGTGGTTTACGAGTTCGGCTGTTTACTATTTTAATCTCGTTACGGGTTTATAGTCTCTGCCTGTAAGCGATGGCAAGGCGCCGATCCTCGTAAATCGACGTCGACCGTAAAAGCCAAGCGGCCAGCGCACGTTTGAAGTTTGTTTGATGAACAACCCCCCCATAAAATATTCATAAGGAGACGAGACTGTCTATACATGTGATTTGTAAGCACATGTGTGTTGTTGTTAACTTTTAGTGATAGGACATCACGATGTGTTTATATCGATAATTGATAAAACGATTTCCTTTAATATTGATGTTGATGAGTTCTTAATATACATATATGATCTGCCGCTAATGGTCAATAACTCTGCTGACATGGTGCTTTTTGCAGACGTTACTTCAATTATATTTAAAGTAAAAAGGACACATTCAGAGGTTGGGCATGTAAATAATACTTTAAACGGAATTTCTCTTTGGTTTGCATTAAATAACTTATTACTAAGTACAGGTAAAACACAATGTATGAGATTTATTTTGCCTAATGTGCCACAAGTTGATAGTAGCATCAAGATCGAAGGGAATTTTGTAGGGTTAGTTGATAATACTGTATTCTTGGGTATCACGCTACATTCAAAATTACAAATCCTCAAATTAAACAATTGACAATCAAATTAAGTTCTACTGCATTTGCGGTACGTAAGATTCGCCAGCTAACTGATATTGCCACTGTTAGGTTAGTCTACTTCGCCTACTTCCATAGCTTAATGTCTTATGACATTCTGTTGTGGGGGACAGTAGCTGAGGTAGACACCATATTTTTATTACAAAAACGGGCAGTTCCAGCAATTTACAATATGGGACCTCACGAATCCTTAAAGACCAAGTTCAAGGAATACGGTATCTTAACTCTGCCCCCCAATACATTCTTGACAATTTAATGTATGTCCGTAATAACCTTGAAAAGCTAGATTTCGTAAAAAACCTGCACAATCTAAATACTAGAAACTAGAAACAATAACTTAAACTATTATTATAAAGATATACATTAACATTATATTTAATATACATTGCCATTATAATTAAGATTTTGTCACTATACAAAAAATAAACGCTTGTCTGTTCCGTAAGAAATTGAATTATGGAACTCTTTACGTAATACGTTTATAATCAAAGATCCTATTAGGAAAACCTCTATATCATTAAAGTTATTAATAATTATAAAGTCGAATTTTAAACAATAAGCTGATAATTATTTCTCGTATTAAAAATAAAGAATGAGTTGAAATCTTTCTAAATTTCATGAAGACAAAGTCGCGGGTAACAGCTAATCTAAAATAGAATAACCTCAATTACTTTTTATAAGGTTCGCTATCTATCAATTAAAGTCCCGTGAGAATCGGTCTAACCGTTTAGGTAATAGCACAGCGGGCGAAGCCACGGTTAACAGCTAGTCTAAAATAAAATAAATTTAATGACTTTTTATAAGGTCCTCTATCTGCCAGTAAAAATCCCGTGAAAATCGGTTTAAATGTTTTGGAGAAAGTACTGTGGGCGTAGCCACGGTTAACAGCTAGTATAAACTAAAATTGCCTTAATTACTTTTTGTAAAGTCTGCTATCTGTCAGTGAAAGTCTTGTGAAAACCGGTCTAACCGTTTTGGAGATAGCATTGCGCGCGAAGTCACGGTTAACAGCTAGTATAAACTAAAATTGCTTGAATTACTTTTTATAAGGTTAGATATCGGTCAATGAAAGTTTAGTGAAGATCGGGCTAACCGTTTTGAAGATAGTATTGCGGGTGAAGCCACGGTTAACAGCTAGTCTAAATTAAAATACACTAAATTACTTGTTATGATGTCCTGGTGAAAGTTCTGTGACAATCGGTCCAACCATTTTGGAGATAGCATTGCAGACGAAGCCGCGGTTTATAGTTAGTCTAATTTAAAGTAGCCTAAGTAACCCGCTGTAATTTCAGCTATCTGCCAGTGAAATTCCCGTCAAAATCAGTTCAGCCGTTTCGGAGATTACCCGGAACAAACAGACGGACAGACCGACAAAAATTTTAAAAATTGCATTTTTGTTATCAGTAGCGTGTATACTTTCGTACCCAATCAGTAAAAAAAAATTATTTTGATATTACATACAGACACTTCATTTTTATTATATGTATAGATTTCGACCAATTTACACAAGATCTTGACAAATTATATACCTAAACCTTCCTCGTGAATCACACTATCTATGCATGAAAGTCTGTTTAGTAGTTTTTGAGTTTATCGCAAACAGACATACAGATGCGATGGAGGACTTCGTTTTCTAATATGTAGGTAGTGAAGGAAAAAACAGTGCGTTATTTGTATAAACTATATTATTATTAATCTATCTTTTTATTCTTCATATTGACAATTAATCTTCAATATAAAAGGTATTGAATACTGTCATTATTGAATAATGGTTTTGTACTATACATCTACTGTTATCTAGTTCTTTCAGTGTCTTAAAAATAATAAATCGTGGAATCTGATGATCGAACTTTGTAGTGAATTTTTGTGACATACTAGAATTCATATCCCCTATTATTACTTCTAATTCATTTACGCACAATAACCAAAGTAAACTACGCAAAATATAATAAAAATTACTCAGTATAGAATCAAATGTGTAGTTTTACGTATTGAAACCCATATATTATTTTAGTATTAATGGATGTTATTTTAATAAACAAATAAATAGTATTTTTTCTCAGGTTAGGTCGTGGAAGAGTAATTGAATCATCAAATATATATATGATTCGCTAATACGTATCTTTATTTGATGAACTAGTAAACTCCGTTTAAATAGTACTTTGGTGTTTACAAGACGGTTGTTTACTTTGTGCATACATATTCTATCATCATTATAGAGACCCACTGCAGGGCCATAGGCCTCTTCTCAAAGGCAAGTATGGGCATAACCACCACACCAGTCCACGACGTATAGGCGAGCTCAAATTCGGAAAAATCCACAGTTCTATATTTTCCCACATACAGTGGGTACTACAAGAAGATTTTTAGGTTCACGTTACCTCACGATGTTTTCTTTTACTGTCAGCCGAAAGTGTTACCAATTTAAATTAGTGAATGTACGCGAATTCCGAAAAAGTCATTGCTATATGTCGGGGTTCGAACCTGCGTACTTTAGATTGATATTCCCCGTTCGAACACACATATTCTATACTGTCATAATTATCTCTCATGCGTAACTGCTTAAGGAATTATTAGCAAATCCACGAAACAAAATGATACCTTTAATAGTTGTTAAACGATGGCCAAATACTAATTTATTGTAATTGGTCTATCTATATTAATTATTTTTCCATGTCGCTCATCTCTACCTACTAACGTTAATATCACAGATAATTTACGTAACCTTTATTTGTATTGTAAACCGTAAATACTTGCAGAAATGATTATAGATTCAATGCCATAACTTATTTATTGAATTAGTATCATTTATTGTAATATTCGCGCATGGTAACTCTGTGGCCTTAAAATCTGTATGGCTTTCCTAGAATTGCCGAGTCAAGGACGTCCAACATATTAAGTCGCTGTGGGTGTGGCAATATGAAAATAACAAACAAATTAGTACATTTAATGGTTGTTCAAATGAATTGGTTACATATTATCGCAGCGTGTAACTAGTGTTGCCAACACTGTATAAGGAAATTCCATGAAGTAGGTAAATTTAAATAAAAACAAACTGTTTGTATTATAACAAGTTTATTTATTAATAAGGAGAAAAAACCTAACTGCAATAAAACTGATTTAACGAAAAATTATTTTTTCCTTCCTCATTTTATGAATCGCAGACATAATAGAATAATGTGTCATTCCAGCAATAAAAACGGATCAAACGACATCTGGTATATTAAAATCCATCAATACCATAGCTACCTAGCGTACTATTGGAATAACATTGTCCACTAAAAAAAAACGTTATCACCCTGCGCAGTCGGGCGAGGGCTATGGGCGATATAATTATCTGATGTTCCCTGGTTCTAAATGTAACGTCCGGAGTGTTAAGAGTAATTTTGTAGTATTCACATATATTTTCTAATTTCTATTTAATAAGATAACCGCTAGGCGATGATGGTGAAACTGTCGCGAGAAAGCGAGAACTTCTTGAGGAAATGGTTGTATTTACCAAAATGTATTGGGGACATTGATAAGTATTGGTTTCTCAATGTTTGAAATCGCCAATATAGCGCTGACTCGCATAACGTCTTGATAAAGCCGGGTATGTGTGTGCTCAATTCTGTCCCAGTGGATCGCGACGTATGCGACCACTATATTCTATCTATGTCTAACAATCGCCATAGCGACACGGTTAGGTGAGTCGTATTCTGGGAACAGACGGATATATCCAGTAACCAAGTGGGCTGTGCAGGGTTTTGTACCGGACCGAGTCGCGACCTCCGTGCGCATAACGATAAAACCATCATAGTGTCTCTCTTTTAGGTTGGCACGTTTCAGGATCAGCTGGTTTTCGAGAGACTTGTAGGCCGACATGATAATAGCGACTAGTGGGGACTAGTGGTGATAGAGATTAGATAGATACCGTCTTATTACAAAAAAAGAAAATACACGTTAAACACTTGTTTAGAAAAAGTTGTAAAAAAGTATTTTTTTATTGTATTTCTATTTAACATTATTTTTCATTGTAAAAATTCATTAGTATTTATTAACACTGATTGACGTTTAGGCAGTGTCGCGCCCGTTCACTGTACTGACAGTGCTCGCCACTCTGGGATAAATAAATTAAACTTTTTAATCTGTTTAAACTGATGGCGGGCAGTGAAATTTTCTTTCAAAATATTAAACTTCAATGTATTATGCATGTTCCTGAAAAAAAAATCATATTTTGAGGGAGAAGTCATTACAATTTTTATTTGTTTATTTAAAAGTTTAATAACAATATATTAATTAATAAATAATTTCAAATTATCGATTATTTATTAAACTGTAAATATTGAACAACAAATCCTGAAAATTTTATTGAAATATCTTTTACGGTTTCTCTGTAATCTATTTTTTAAATAAAAGTCTCTAAAATTTTCATTAAAAAAAAAGTGTTGTAAAAATGAAAATTTAAAAAAACCGTTTTAGGGTATCATTATTGATACTGACTATTTTATATCGAAATATGTTAATTTCAATTCCATGGTCAAGTGGGAAAAGGGGGGTCCACTTGACGTGATTTTACTCACTTGAAAATACATTAACATACAGGTTATCTATACATATAATAAGAATATAAATCTAAGGTGTCTGTACTTTTTTGATTTTAGTGAAAAAAATTGTTGCAGTTGTCTAGGAATAAGTAATAAAATACATTTCAATCATTTTTAGAAATGTCTGTCTGTCTGTTTGGTTGGACACGCATCACTACTAAAGTACTGAGTTCACAATAAAATCACACCAGAAAAATCATAAAGCATAACTTCGAGAATGACTTCAGTCTTTGTTTCATTATAATTGGTCCACTCTATCAAAAGTTATTGTACTTTCATGACGACGAGGCGTAATTTCGAGAGAAAAGTAGATAAGTAAATGGACTAAATACATTCAGATCACTTTATAAATCATTCTTTTTACATAAGGTTTCACGCGGGCGAAGAGGGCACAGCTAGTATATAATAAACTGAGATTATGTTGTTGTTCCACCTTACGCACTGTGACGTTATATATTCATCTTATATATTGCTTATTATAACATTTACACCAGTTTATTTTAACTAAAATGCCCCAATGATAGCAGCCAATTTAACTTAAATAATTTTTTTAATGAATATCTAAAAAAATAAATCGTAAATTCAATTTGTTTCCAAAATATCTATATGTAATGGTAAGTTTTTGAATGATGAGAATGAATTGAACGACTGCTATTCAGACTTGCTTGCATAAGAAACTTAAACCTGATGTTTAGCTAGCTAGAGACCGCTTGGATACGCTTTTGTAATAAAATATTTTAAATGTTGTTTAACAAGGTTTAACATTTTAGACGCTGTTTAACAAAACTTGTGTTAATCGTGGGTCCATTTTTGTTTTTGTAATAAGACCGATACGGTATTATTTTATGGTTGGTTATTTGATCAAAGTAGCCTCCACTATAATATCTAGGTTAGGTTAGACTTGCAAAAAAGGATTACACGAACTTGCTTCGGGCGAGCGTGGTGTATTTAATACAAAACCTTTTTAAAGCAAGTATTCAATACGTATTTAACTTTTTTGTAATAACACCGATAGAGTTTGTTGCCGGTTCTTCTTGATGAGTGGGTTGTTTCCCGAACCGGTGGTAACTTTGACGTTCATAAACGCCTTCTCAGGGCCTAGACTGAATAAAGTATTTTTGATTTTTATATTGAAAAACGGATCACGCACCTATATCAAACGAGACCATTTACCTCCTTATCATGACTATGTTCTATACATATTTGATGTAAAGCAACTCGCGTTACTAATAACAGATGTTTTTTATCGGACTTTGCGGCTGTTTGTATAGTGGTAACTATTTCTTCACTGTTCGTCTAGCTAATAGACACTCCTAATTGCAAAATAATCATGCAGCTCCTGTAATTTTAAACGGCAGATGCACTTTTGATTTTGACAAAGTATGTCATTAAATGTCATTCATCTGCGTATGATAGTCTCGTTAAAATCGGTTCAGCCGTTTCTGATGTTAACCCGAAAAAGCAACTAACTTTTCAGTTTTATTTATATGAGTGTTCGTCTATTGGTCGAACTTCGACCGTAGAGAATTGTTTTTATTGATAGCATTAAAGTTCGTCAATAGCTACTAAATAAAAAAGGATGAAGAAAATCGGCTGAGAAACTGAGGGAGATGAGAGAGAGATGTTTCATTTCCCCACTCCCTTTTTATTTATAGATGTATAGATTAGTAATGAGCGCTTTTGCAAAGCAGTTCATGTATATATTCATTTTAGAAAACAGGGTTTGACTATTTGTCTCAACTAAATGTTTAATTTTTGCATGCTGATACGAAACACTGAATATTCATATTCAGTTGTTTATCTTTATAATTTAAAAGTTTATATTATTAAGTAACTAATTTCAATATTATTTATGTATTTCTTTATTTACATGTATTAAAAAATATATTTTAGACGTTTCCCTTAAATAAATGTTAACATAATTTTTAATAAAATGCATAGAATGAAACGCAATAATACGGCATTGCCAACTTAAAGAATAATATGAGTATTGAGTGGAATTCGTCTTTTGTCTATAAAATAAAATGTAATTTTCGGATTTTGCTACTTTAAGTAATACAGTTTATAACTGGTAACGTCCCGCCTCCCCTATATGCCAGGACACACAATCTATGTAGTGTTGCTAGCCCTCACATAATTTTTCCCGAACGTATTTCCCCTTGAGTTTCCGATACTTCTTACTTGATAGGTTATTAAATATTGTGTATTTGAACATAATAAAAGTTGATATTTGCATTTATAGATAATTTCATGAAGAAAGTAATGACTTAGTATAATAGATAATGTTATTATAATTAAAATACTAGTAAATTATGTGAGTGCTAGCAACACTAGGTAGATGGTGTGTCCTGACGCGGACGTAAAAGGGAGGCGCGACGTGACCGTTGGGTGTGGTCGATGCTGATGACACGAGATGATAACTCGGGGGTCAGATGATAACGTTGTTTTTATTTTTATAAAAAATTCAATGGCATGTAATATATGGATATAGAAAGCAAAGGTTGTGTAATTAAACTTATATTTTCACATTGTATGGACTTTGTGGTTTTTCTCTAACATTAATCGGTCTAGTGTGGGTTTAGTATATGTATATAGTATAGTATGCGGTAGATCGAGCATTTGGTTTCTTTTATTATGAGAAATGGTCAAAATTCGTCTATAATAAAGGGTACAAAGTTCCTTACCGTCACGTGTTAATATGTACATATTGTTATATCAGTATTTCATTTTGTTTTTTTTTTCTAAATGGTCTAAATTGTATTCGGTATTGTACAGATATTCTAGATTGTAAACGTAAAAATCGTCAAATCTGGCGAATAGAGACTTATAATTAAAGGCTTCTATTCGGGAATAAAAATTAAACTAACTTAACTTTCAAACTTCGTTATTGAAAATATTAAAGCTCATAAATAGCAACTGAACAAAGAAAAAATCGGTTGACAGAGGAGAAAATGGTACTGAATTGTTCTATCCTCGCCTATGTATATATATACATGTATACTAGCGGCCCGGGCGGACGTTGTCCTGCCTTGATAACAAAAAAAATCCTAAAAGTCGATCGCAGCGCCACCTGCCGGGTCCAATTGTGAATCTAAACCATTCTCGAATCTCCACGAACACACACAAAAAATTTCATCAAAATCGGTCCAGTCGTTTAGGAGGAGTTCAGTCACATACACACGCACACAAGAAATATATATATTAAGATACGTGTGGAATAGTTACTTTGGGCTAACGCTACCACGCTGCGGAAGCTCTCAAAAGGGAGAAAGACCCCGATTTAGAAACATTCTTTATTGGTATTCCGCTCCTATTGATCTTAGCGTGATGATATATAGCCTATATATAGCACTGAAATAATTTTTCAAATCGGAACGGTAGTTCTTGAGATTAGCGCGTTCAACCAAATAAACAAACAAAGCCTCCAGCTTTATAATATTTGTATATATTAGCTTAATATTATACGTATACATCAAAACAAGTCGTCAGCTAATTCTGAAAATTATTGGAACATGTACATAACTTAGTTTGAAAATTTCATACAAAAATGGTTTAAAAATAATATACAAAATTATAGGCAATTAACGATAGCCATTCGAACGTAATTCGAATAGGCCGGAAAATGAATCAACGCGGACCGATTTCGTTTTGAAATATTGTGTTGGAAATAAATCAATATCCAGCCAATCGGTTTCGGACCTGCGTAGTTTTCATTGTAGCGATTTCACGATACGATATAAAATTGCTTTTTCACCGACCGTGCTCGAGTTTCCATTTGAAATGTTATTTCAATGGAATGCCAATAATAAATTCAAACGAAAATACGGTCCGTAACTCCTCTATCGTACGTGAGAAGCAAAAATGTTTGTTCGTATCCGAATATGATACAAGACGTAGTAGGATTTGATAAAGAATCTATGCTAATATTATAAAGATAAAGATTTTGAATATATTAACAACTTCATTCATATTACAAAATCAAAAATACTTTCAATTTAGGCCGTAATAAGACGCTTATGAACGTCAAAGCTACCACAGGTTCGGAAAATAACCCAGTCGTCGAGAAGAACCGGCAACAAACTCGATCTAGTACATATTTACAGACGAGACATACAGTCTATCCGATTGTTAATTGTATTGTATAAATACAACTTGAGTCCGTGTGGGAACTCGTCTAGTTTATGCATTAAAAGATTACCATAACGAAGAATATCTTGACTTTCGTATAAATTTTGTTCAACTTTAGCTATTGAATGTAATCATTAATTAGTATTTGTATATATTCAATACAATAACAATGTCCAGTAAGTTTCCTAATAACGGCTTTATATACTTTTATTACTTTGGTATGGACAATACTGTATAGTATTCGGTCGAAAGCAGATCTACGGATATTATGGAAAATGTTTTAGATAGTTGCTTTGGATTTTATAACGAATTCTTTATGAGATTGCCTTGCAACTTTACAAAAGGTCTTATAGAAATCAACATTAATTAAGCCAACGCATATTTTGATCTCTGTAAGACGAATATAAGCTTTTGAAGTTGTATTTCTTTTAGCTCGTTATGCGGAATCGTTGAGAGTAAATTTTTAATTTGAAACGGATGTTGCGCGCGCCTAATATATGCGCCATGAAATTAGTTGATACATAGTTTCTATTAAAATATTGTGTAAACATTTTTTTCGTTATAAATATTATGTTATATGATTTTTGAGAGTTAGCTATTTACACTTCTATTCACAATCGTTTCTAAGTCCGCTTGGTTACCTACAACCCTCAAGTTGAAAATCTGTCGCCAAACACCTGTTACTGTGTTCCAGCAGTTGCACTTGAGAGCCAGTACTCCTCTAGGTTTAGCGTGTTTACCGTCTCAGTCCTCATCGTCATTTAACATCAGATGAGATTGTGGTCAAACGTTAAAATGTATGAAGTATAAAACAAAAATAGATATAAAAAAATTAACAAAAATATAAAATGACAATAAATCTACTCTAGGAAAATGCATCAAAACGACTTTGACCATAATCTGGTAGGTACCTACCTAGTCTTAGATTGTCATAAACCTAGCAGTTTCTCAATCACTATACTCTATTCGATGTTGAGGAGTCCCCTGCTGTATTTTCGAAATCCAAGGTCCAATAAATTTAATAAAAAAAAATCCATATTAGTTTATAAAGAAGGAAGTTCTGGAGCAACAAACATTAAAAAAATACAGCCAAGTAGAATTCTTCCTCGTTTTTCAAGTCAGATAAAAATGTGTAAAGAATGTATTTTTTATGTTTACTCCAGAGAAGTAATGTAATTTATCACGTGTGTATTTCGTTATACTGTTGGTTTTACAATAACCTCTCAAAACACATTACCGATTAGCGGGATAATATGTCCAAGCACAATGTCAAGCAAGTTTAACTATTTGAGTTATTACGTTATAGATACTGGTGTTTGGAAGTGATCCCCTTTGTAGATGCACAAAAAATGAATAATCTGTCGATCGCGAAAAAAATTTTTCAGGCGTATAAAAATGAAATATACTAATATTACTCAAAGATATCGAACATTTTATGAAATCAAATTGTTGGAAATTTTAAAAAGTCATTCACTCACTTATAGGAGGCAATACTGACTTGGAGAGCGAGATAATAAAACTCGGAGTTTGTAGAATAGATTTTTATTTCATTTTTGTCAGCTAATCTCCCAGATTCTTACTGCCATTGTCGAGTAGGTAATAGTGTTACAAGTGTCTTGCAATAATTCCAAGGTCCTAACAAGATCTCTTTTTACAACTTTCCAGGGAGTTTTTGTGGCATCTGAGAATTCATGCTCCGTGGTATTATTTCCCATCCACTTCACTAGTGCACGATAACCGAACTCTATCACATAAAACACCAATGTTACAAAATATTAGGTCTTTACCTATGAAATTGCCGTTTTGTATGAAAAAATTTAAACGAATTTTTTTCATGTATTTTTTATTTGTATTAATCGAAGTAATCACCCATGCAATCAATGCATCTTTGCCAACGCAGTGGCAGTTTATTGATGCCCTTAAAGAAATCAGCTGGACGGGAGGCAACAAATTCTTCAAAGGCATTTTGTACTGCCTCTCGGGTATTGAATTTTTATCCCGCTAAGGAGTTATCCAAATTCTGGAAAAAGTAGTAGTCTGCAGGCGCAAGGTCTGGTGAGTAGGGCGGATGACGGAGAACTTCCAACCCCAGTTCTTGCAACTTGGAGACCGTCTGCTGTGCAGTATGAGGTCGCGCGTTGTCGTGCAGGAGCAGCGGAGACGAGCGATTGACCAATGCTGGTTGGAGATGTGCCAGCTTCTCCATCATTGTGTTCAGTTCTTCACAGTACACATCTGCAGTAATGCTTACCCTGTTTGGTAAGAAGCTGTGATGAATCACACCGGCGCTAGACCACCATTCAGTGACCATCGCTTTTCTAGGGGTAAGTTTTCGTTTAGGGCATTGTTTAGGTGCTGAACCAGAATCCAACCAACTTGCTGAGCCCTTGCGGTTATCAAACAGAATCCATTTTTCATCGCAGGTAACAATGCGGTTCAAAATTCCTTCATTTGTGTGTCTGTTGAGCAGTGCAAGGCACGTCTCGACGCGTACTTCGCGCTGGCGATCATTGAGTTCGTGGGGCACCCATTTGTCAAGCTTTTTTACCTTGCCAATTTGACGCAAATGGACCAATATTGTTTTGACGCTATCGTCGAAAGCTGCTGCTAATTCAGCCGTAGATTGTGTATCATCAGCTTCCACAATCGCCTTTAATTCGTCATTGTCGACCAAAGTCTTCGGACGACCGCGAGGTTCACTTTTCAGGTCGAAATTCCCAGAACGGAAGCGAGCAAACCAATAACAGGTGGTGCGTTGGTTTGTAGTGTTAGCTCCGGAAACGTCGTTGATGTTGCTTGCCGCTTGTGCTGCGTTGCTGCCACGACGGTACTCATATTCCATAATTACTCGAATTTTTAACGTATCCATGATGACAAAAAAGATTGAAATGCGATGAAAATGTAACACTAATCAATAAACAAATGACTATTTTTGGAAAAAGAATTCCATGTTTTTAAAATAACATTAATTTGAAATTAGAATTCTTAGCCAAATAAAAATTATTTTGATTTGAATTGGCCAGTACTGCAGAACGGCAATTTCATAGGTAAAGACCTATTATATACGATTTAAAATAAATTTGAACGTTTCACCCAGTCTGCCAAACAGGATGACATACTCGAGAAATCTCGTAGGCTTGTCGGCCAAGAGCGTATTTTAATTTTTTTTGCAAGATGCCCACGGGCACGGCTCTGCTTTCGTCACAGCAGCCTCGCGCTCGAGGTCATCTTACCCAAGCAGGCTCCGACGAGGCCTCCACGCACAACGCGATTTTGCGTAAATATTGTTGAATGGTTTTTGTGTTAGATGCGTTGTTTGTTTAGTTATTATTTGAATTAGGGAGAAACTTAGACGGAGAACAATGTACGTTCTATTTTTTATATTATAGACGCGAAAGTTTGTGAGGATGGACGGATGTTTGTTACCTTTTCGTAGAAAAACTATTGAACGGATGTTGATGAAACTTTATATTAGGGTAGCTTATCTAGACACACGGTAGCGTGTCAAGCCAAGTTCAAGCTATGGCGAGAGCGCGCTAACGTGTGTAATATTACACGAACCATATGGATTTACTTTTCACCCCTTCGTATCTTAAAAACTATTTCATATAAACCTGTTAAATCCGGCCCTTGTATTGAGTGAGACTCGCGAGATATATATGTGCTTCAAATTTTATAAATACACATCAAACAGATGTTTAAATATTAACGTCCAAAAAACTTCATTATTATCACTGACTGACCTATAGACCTACATTCTAAGCTAGTTCCAGATGACATAGAAAGTTCAAGTTGGGCATCTAGATAGGTGGTTGGTTGAATACAAAGGAAAATCAGAAACTTATGGCGTCTGTAATGTAAGAATAGCAATCAAGATTGATGACAGTCGGTCTTTGATATGTGGATTTTAAGGTCTTCATGTGAATATATAACGAGTGGAATACCACCCTTAATTTTTTACAACTACTTATAAACAACAAAATTTACAAGTACTTACAAATAAGAGTAGTTCAAGCTTATATAAATATTATTATAGATCGAGTTTCGTATTTATTTCGTTATTAACTGGAATTTAGTATTAGAGATTAACAAAAGCCATTTGGTATTAATTTTACTATGAATAAGTAACTACTAATAATTTCTGTACTAAAAGTAATGATATCCCATCAAATAGCTTTCAAAATTTGAATTGTCTCTCCTGTAAACTTTTGTAAATATAGCATAGCCAGTTTTTCCCTTTACCCTCTTAAGTGTCTCTCTTATGCTCTATTTGATTGTTCAAGCAGAGTGCGACAGTAGTAGTAGACTTAAATTTTGTTTCATACCCCGTTTCCTCTTAATTCATTAACGCTAAAACAAATATAACATATTTATATTACTTTTATATATTCAAGCGTACTACTAAAGATATTTATGGATGACTAAAATACATGGAATGAGTTATGTACATATTTTATCTTCATCGCATGCTATTCGTAATTTATAGAGGGAATTAATGTTTAATTAATTATAAGAGTGAAAAACGAAATACGTGGAATCGTTAAAGTTAATTAGAATCCCTGGTATTGCGAAGAAAATTTCATTTAAAAAATCTTGTTAACCGTTCCATGCTGTAATTAGTGTGAGATTAAGGTCCGCCATTCACGATCGATCTTGTCGGGGGACGGTTTGGAATGTTATCGTCTGAACTGATATTTTATTCATACCTGGCAATAGTTTATTGATTAGATAGATCACGCGATTACCTGTGATTAGGTTTTGGTATAAAATGTATACCTTAATTAGCGGGCTCGGTGGACGTTATCCCGCCTTGATAATAAAAAAAAACCTTGACAAATTATATACCTAAACCTTCCTTATCAATAAGCAGACGTTGTCCCGCCCTTATAAAAAGAACACCTTGAGAAATTACACCTAAACCTTCCCCATGAATAATTTTATCTACTGGTGAAAATGGCATGAAAATCCGTTCAGTAGTTTTTGGGTTTATCGCGAATAGACAGACAAACGGACGTGGCAAAGGACTTTATAATATGTCGTTATATGACACTTATTAATACTAAAAGTGCGAAGGGTTCTGCGTATTATTACCTACTTTATTTTAGAGTTGGGAAGGGAGTAGCTTAATTGTTATTTTTTTTTCCTTCATTTTACATAAGGTCTTAACGTTGTAGTAGTATCTACATTGTTGGGTTTTAATTCAATTTATCACTGTAATATTACTAATTAAACAAGATGCGCTTGAATGAGACACCTTTATTTTTATTATTCCAAGCCTTAACTATTATTATTATCATCATCATCATTAAATATTGAATACTCGTTTTCAGGAGTACAGTGAAGGCTATTGGTTACCTTTCATGTACACAAAAAGGAACTGCTGCCGAGGTATAGGTCAAATTTACTTTAACGCGAGCAAAGCCACAGGGAAAAGTTAGTAATAATCTGCCTCTGGGTGGCGCTTCATTTTATCCTTCAATTGTTCATTGCGAAAATAGGTATGCGTTGATATTTGTCTTGGAGAATATTTACAGAGAATCGTATTTTCTACTAGCTTTTGCCTACAGTTTCGCTCGCCTTAATGTAATATACATTTAATATATCCCTGGAAAATAGAGTACTGTTTTATGTAAGGTATGCTAGGTTTTTTGTGGACTCCTGACGACGTGTACGCAATACGAATAAATAATCAACCTCACATTCGCATTTATACATTAATTAGGATAACTCGACTATTTATTACAACAAGTGCGTAGGTCTAACCGCTGCAAGTAGCAAACATTAATTTACAGAGACAGGAATTAAACAAACAAGTGTTAAAATTAATACTATATTAATCTTTTATATACACGTCGAACGTGTTCGAGCGCGAATCTTACACGGAATGTAAGGAAGAGCCGGTTCGCTACAATATTTAAAAATAAATCGCGCGCTTCTGTAATTACCCTCTAAGACTGAATTTTATAAGTATGCTGTTTATCTCTTATATTTCATCATACACTAATGTTTGTCGGTTTGTTTGGATTATTTATAATTTACATTTTTATGTTGTACTTAGATGAATTATTTAAAATGCCCAACGCTGTAGTGTGGTGTTAAACGCGTCTATGTGTAGACCATGAATTGATAAAAATGCTATAATATATTACTACGTTGATATTATGGGAGCATATGTCATGAGAGCATAATGTGTTTCAAGTTAAACAGATTTAAAAGATATTGATATCCAAACAATCGGCAGTAATCGTAAAACCGTACAAGATATTATACTCATTGTTAAGTTTTTCCCAAAAAACATCAAACGCTCAACGAAGGTGAAGGCCGAATAAGGTAAAGTAAATTGCGATTGTCATAGACTAACCGTAACATTCTTTTTCGTGTTTCTTGTGAGTGATTTGCCACATGTAAATCTTTTAGTTTCATAAAACTATAGTTATCAAGTACGATAAAAAAATCAAAATATTTTAATCTATACACTTAAAAAAAAGGTTTACATGGGTTAATCTGCGACATGGTACAAACGAAGTTTTTGAAGTATTATGTAGATTCGTGAATGTCTTAAGCGCTCGCCTCAGTAGTCTGGTGAAGCTGTTAAGACCTGGCTAGGTCAATAGCGTAGTCAGTTCGATAAAAAAATGATGTATGTTACAAATCATTGGTTTTCCGTAGGAACTTAATAGTTTGTATATGATTGTTTGCAGTAATGATTTGAAAAAAATGTAGAGACAACGTAACAGTTATATAACGATATACTGTCACGTTGTAAATTCCAACCGTGTTTGAATCTAATAACATCATTTAATTGTTTAATAATAACCTTACAACACTACACATTTCACAGACAATTTATTATTAATATCACATTTCTTTATCTGAATTAGTAGTAAATAATTATCTGTGGCTCATACGGTGATTTCCTTCACGGATTAATAGTCTGTTGCGGGGTGTTGCCGCGCTCAGATTTTATTTTGCCTATAAGTGTAGTCAAATTAATTAAAATCATTACCTTCATTATATAATTAAAAGAATTGTGCTATCTTTGTTAGTCTCTTTTAAGATTTTGACTTAAGTATTATTTTGTTTTGTTTTTCCTGTTAGTTTAAACAACTATATAATTTCCAAAGTTTAATTAATAAATGGTTACACTGCTGCCTGGTGTTTCCATTTTGCCCCAGGCCCACAGTGTTACAATATCATTATATTTATTATATTTTTTTTATTATTATATTATTAAAAATTACTGTTCTTAGTTCATCCTAATAAAGACGTAGCTCGTATAAAAGAACCTTTTTCACGATAGCAAAATCACGGCTACCAATTTTAAAATTTTACAAAAATTAAATACCCGGAATATATAATAAACGGTAGGACAACACTAGACTAATGAATGTGATAATATCAATTTTAAGTTTGACATTTGCAATTTACGAGTTTATAAAACAGACTATGAATAAATTTTAACAGATGTGTTTGTGTATGCGGATTTTGAATATTCCTTGATACGTGACATGACATCGGGATCTGAATCGATTGTTCTGTCCGTTTATCCAGCCACTACGAACGTGTCTTTTCTTTCTTTCGCTTATTTAATCTTAAACGGAAAACATTCCTTACCGAGATCAGTGGACTTCTGAAAACAAGTTGAAAAACTTTTTAAATTGTGTTTACGAATAATATCGCAATGATAGTTAATATTTGAGTTAGCTTTCTCACGCACTGGTACCGACTTTTTTTTGTTATCTTAAAATGGATCTGTTTTTCATGGTGACTAGGTACTTGTTTACCTAAATCAATCGTAAATGAAGTTTTTTTTAAATTTGCAGTTTTGTATTTCCTGCTTTACCTACATGAAAAAATATAATTGTGAAAATAATTGGTCGGCGCTACCTCTTTTGCCCAAGCCTAGGTTCGATACGCCGGAGTGGAGTCCTCGAGCACGATAATTTTCACTAACTAGCCTAACACACACACACACACACACATATAAGAGTTGGTACACATAAAGTGGAAGGGTATTATTTTTTCCCTTGTTTTTCGAACTTGGTTACTTTGGTTTAGCCAAGTTGACAGATACGAAAAAACATGTTCGAGTTCCTGAGACACACATGACGTGTGCTACACTAAGTCGTACATGTATAGTATAATTAGCTTAGCTAGTAGAGATTAGTAAGATTCACGTTGTTGCATCTAAGGCAACAACCCAGGTTGAGTTACGGTCACTTTTGATACTTTTGAGTTTGTTGCCAAGCAGTTGAGCACTATAAATGCTCGCCCTATTAGTACGGTAAAGCTGTTAAAAGGTCTATCGTCAGTCCAATAGTAAGTTCGAAAAAGAAAGAAGGTAATAGCATAAAAAATTCTCGCAAAAAGTTCTCTATCTGCCATATTTGCATGAAAATCGATTCAGCCGTTTCCGAACATTTCCATTTTATTTATACCTGTGGCTAATGAAGTCTGTCACGCGATTTGAGCGCTGCTAATAGCGTGTTTACAGGTCGCGGTATGTAGTGCGTTTTATGTACGCTTAAGGTTTTTACGGTGACATGGTAATTATAAAGACAATCAAAACGTTAGTGCGTGTTCCGTTTGTTCTTATCTTTTCTCAGACATTAAATTTCGAGTCTAACTTCCCTTTTCTATGAAAGAGAACCCAGTTTGCTTACTTTATTATAATCCAGTATGCATCGTACATTATTGTTTTATAATGTAGATCTACATCACGGTCACATTTGGTATTGCCGATGTAGGAGTGTTAAATTTTACTGATAACTTTGTTAATAAATAAAAAGAAAATGACTGAAAAGAGATTTTTTTAATTATACTAATAACCATGTTGTTTACTTGAGTACTGGTATGTAAAACCAAAAACTTATTTTTATACCTCCTTTTTATATTATATAATCTATATCGTTCCCATAATTTTGAAGAATTTAATAGTAACTGAGTAGTTGTCGGTGAAGGAAAACATCGTGAAGAAACCATAGCACGGTTATAGAGCCTTTTCTAATCGCGCCTGGCTAGCTAACACCCTCAAATTGAAAATCTATCGCCAAGCACTGTTGGTGTTTTCAGGCAGCTGCGTTTGAGAGTTAAGCGCCTCTAGGTTTAGCGTGTTAATCGTCTTAGACCACATATTTCATTTAAAATTAGGTGAGATTGTGGTTAAACGCAAAAATCTATAAAGATTTAAAAAATACATTGTTTTTATCATGATTATCACATTTCGTCATGTCGATTCGACATTCTGAAGATAGAATTTCCAGAATAATAACAATCAGTGGTTCACGAGACCGGCCCCGTGACTCTGTAAGTTTGCCTAACTAAATTTTTATTTGAAAATTAAAAACAAGTTGCTCCGTCGCGTCGCGTCGCGTTAAGTCGCCTCTCTATGAAACCGTTTCGCAAGAACCACTCGGCATCGAGTACAGCTGAGAAAAAAGTTTTCCCGCTTACAATACATACCGTTTGTACGGTTTCAGGGGTTAAACTTGTCGCCGTGATTGCCAAACGGTTGGACTTCCTTAGTGTTTGGATTCGTCATTTGTTTTGGGTTTTCCTGCCGGTTTGTTGTACGCGACTCAGTAGTTGCTACCGATCGAGCGAAAGTGTTTTTTTTTCGTAAATTCGAGTGATTGAATTTCTCTGAAACGATACCTACTAAAATTAGTTTAATTTATATTTTTAACACGTTTTTTTAACTGGAAATTTGATGTGTAAGTTTTATTACAATAATTGATTAATAGATTTGCGTTTGAGCAGTCTCGTTCGGTTTAAGGTGAAGGTATATAGGTCAGTGGTCGGCAAAACGCGGCTCGCGAGCCGCGTGTGCCTCTTTCTGCCCTTCACTGTGGATTTTCCAAAAAATGTTTTGTGCAGACGCAGAATATTATTTACTAGCTTCTGCCCGCGACTTTGTCCGCGTGGAATAGTTACTTTGAGATAACGCTAACTATAACTCGCGACGTTTACGTAGAAGGTGAAAACATTTTTAAACAAAACGCACATTAACCCCGATTTTGAAATATTTCGATTATGATTATGATTATATCGATTATGATTTGTGCTCCGCTCCTATTGGTTTTAGATTGATGATATGTAATATATTATCTATCTGATACTGAAAGAAATTTTCAAATCGGGCCAGTAGTTCCTGAGATTAGCGCGTTCAAGCAAACAAACACTTCAGCTTTATAATATTAGTATAGATTAACTTGCATTCTAAGAGACATCTTGTTTTTGAAACGCTCGCTTACAGGAAAATGGAACATTTTTAGAATGCAAGTAGCTACTCGCACCCAAGAGTAAGATTGAGAGTGTACTTTAAATACTAATTATTTACATATAAATATCACTTGCAAAACAAAGCTCAAGTTTAAAAAAAGGCTATTTCCATAAACTTCATTTTTGTATTATTTATATTTAGCTCTTTTGAATGACTAATTTGCCAACCACTGGTATAGGTAACCGAAGATAACTAATACAGTCTAAGCTTCAAGTCTGTCAGTAGGAAAGATAACAAGTATCGAACCGCTTTGATATTTTTTTAATTTCCATTATAATTCTCAAAATATTTAGCTAAAAGAACGCTAATTTGCTAATTCTTCCTTCGTCGAAAATTCGAGTAATAACAGGCTTCGAAATCACATCGATGTGTATGTATACCATTCGATATAGTACGGTGTTTGACATCTAGCTACCTAAAAATCACAGTCATAGAATTGAAGATGTAAGAGCACATAATATCGGTGTTTGAGATTCATCCGATTCATTTTAACCCACGTTTAGTAATCAATTATTTACAGCGTAATTGTAAATTAGCATCTTGTGAAGTCTGAATCTTGACAGTCGTAGTTGATTTAATCTGTGAATTATCAATCCGATGTCCGCAGGTTCGAACCCTGGTATGTGCCGACGAATTTTTCTGAAAAAGCGTACATTTAATAATTTGAATTGGTATTACTACCGGCTGACGGGAAAACGTCGTGAGGAATCCTGAACCTAAGAAATGTACTTATAGTACTACTATACGTGGGAAAACATATAAATGTGGATTTATTAGAGTTTGAAATCGACAATACGTCGTGGGCTGGAGTGTTCATCCATACCATTGGGAAGATGGCCTATGGCCATGCAGTATGTCTCTTACAGGCTGATGATTATGATCTTGAGAGACCGTTGGCAAATGCTAGTTTATTATAACTAGTCCGGCCATAAATACTGTTACATAAAAACTTTTCTTTTTTTCCACTTTTGTAATTATTTTGAATTTGGAACACGTATATTATTTTAAAAACTTCTTTCGATTTTCCGCCATTTCACATTTTTTTTCGTGTTCATTATCAAATTACAATATGGAATGGTGTATTAAAGAAAATAGGATTGCAGTGATCGCCTTGCACAAAGTGGGTATGGAGCCGTCGGTCATATTCCAGACACTTCAAAAGCTTGGTATCAGCCGTATGTTCGTATATCGTATTATCAACAGACACCACAACACTTCCACTGTCGAAGACTAGAAAATATTGGATCGGCCGCGTGCTCTTAGAACTACAAAGGCTGTTAATGCTGTTAAAGCCAGAATTCGTCGAAACCCCATTATGAAGCGAAAAATTTTATCGAGAGAAATGAAGATTCCCGCTAGAACTCTGTCGCGTATTATAAAAAAGACCTGAAGCTCGGTGTTTATCGTCGATATACAGGATATGCCCTAATCAATCTTTACAATTAAAGAGAGTGGATCGATCAAAACGCTTTCTGTCGCGATATGCAGATAAAAGCACAGAAATATCCTCTTTGATAAAATCATTTTCACGATTGAAGAACACTACAATAAGCAAAATGATAAAGTGTACGCTCACAGTTTTAAAGAAGCTGCTCAAGTGGTCGGAAAGGTACAACGTGGTCATCATCCTGCGTCAGTGATGGTTTGGTGGGACATGTCTTATCAAGAAGTCACAAAACTAAATTTTTGTGAAAAAGGAGTGAAAACTTCAGCCAAAGTGTATCAAGATACATTCTTGGATCATGTTGTGAAACCTCTCAGCAATACACTTTTTAAAAATATACCGTGGACTTTCCAGGACTCTGCACCTGGTCACAAACCACGAACTACCCAAGCCTGGCTTGAAACAAACGTTCCGGACTTTATAAGAGCTGAAGACTGACCCTCATCTAGCCCAGACCTCAACCCTTTAGGCTTCAAATTATGGTCAGTTTTCGAGGACATGGCCTACTCTAAACGATACGGCGACATTGAGCCTCTTAAAAATTCTTTGAAGCAAGCAGTGGCGAAATTACCATTGGAAACAGTGCGTAAATCCATAGATTCGTAGCCAAACAGATTAAAGGTCTGTATAAAAGCCAAAGGTGGCCATTTCGAATAGAATATTTTTTATGTTTTGCTGAGACTAATAAATATGTAGGTATAAATAATATTACATTACTTCATAAAAAAAATGCATTTTCTTTTGTAACATAACTTATGGCCGGACTAGGTATAAAAAAAAGGTTAAGCCAGCCTTTGTGTGGTATCTTTGAACAATACACGATGTAATGGGCGATAGTTACCGCTATAACGCACAGTAATTAGCGCCCTCACCCTTCGAGGTGTAGTTCGAGTCACATAAAAGATCAAAGGTGTCGTTTTATCGCGCCATTACCTATTCCCGCGGTTCCGGCCGCACGTTTGCGTGTTAATTACGCCAATTAACGTTTTACACTATAAAAAAGATTTAAAAGTGTGTGTTAATCTCCAGGTCCTAGCCCCTCTATGTCGAATTTCATTGCGTTTAATTCATAGGTATATATTTGTGAAATGGTAACATACTGACAGACGAGAGTTATTTTCGCATTTATAATATTACAAGAGGGCCCGGTACACATCCCATGTCTTGCTACAGACATTACTAATATTTAAAAAAATGAATTAAAAACCGTGAATGGTTCTGGGAGGCTGATAATTCGAAATTACACGTTGAATTATTATGAATAATCAAAAGTTAAAAAAAACTAAAAAAGTTATTGGTACGATTAAAAAAATCATGATCGAATTAAATAAGCAACTACAACTAAGAATCGTCCAGAGGACTGCACAATCATTACAATTGGTCTACACATTTAGGACAAGAATTATGAACACGTGTACGTTGTTATTAAATTTTTATTTATAAACTAGCTGACCCGTGCAACTTCGTCTGCACCGAAGCGGTTATTACAGGTTTCAATTGCATTTTTAAACGCAAATAATCTTAAAAAACCTAATACCCGATTGCAGCGACATCTAGCACTTTCGAAAACAAAACTTTACCTCTCTTTATAATATTAGTATAAATGCAACATAGTATGGTAACTGCAAATACCTCAACTGATTATTTTAATCGTAGATTCACAAACCTGAATACTTCAAGACCGGTACTTCAAGACTCAACAATATTTAGAAAACTAATTTTATCAAATATCGAAACAACACACGTACTGATAGAACTCTAATAGAGATTCAACTTCTACAATGCAATTAGCAAACATTTTTTATACAATAAAATAAATGTAACAACATATAGGTGACAGTTTCGTTTACACATATTTTTCATATGTGGTTGATAATTACGCATAGAAATGTGATGTAGCCATAGCTCAGTTATAACGTACTGAACATTATATGGTCTGACGGAGTCGACGGTTCGGAAACCAGCGATCATTTTTTTTCGTATTTTTTTTTAAGTAACTTAAGGAAATATAACTTAAATTTTTAGGTAATCTGTCTGCTATATATAGCATAAAGAAAATTTATCAAAATCCGTCAAGAATTTCATTAACTACAAATTTTTGACTTTCGTCCGTTATCCTGGAAAATCCCTTTCGTTTTATGAGACCAAAACTATCCTAGATGAAAGCTTGTAATATTAGTTATCACTGTGCCAAGTTTCGTCAAAATCGGTTTAGTACTTTCAGAGTGATGCGTGTTCACAGGGATAGACAGACAAAAAAGGGTTATTTTTGGCTTCTATATCGATAACAAAGTTTACCCCGATTATAATTTTCAAAAGATATTTAATGTAGAGATTTGGCTTTGTTACTGTTTATTATAGTATAGATATAGATTTAATAGTAAGCCAGAGCCACTTTTCACCGAAACCAAAATATTTCATACATTCTAATATACATGTATTAAATTTCTCCATCATCATTATCATCAATCTCTAAGAGACCCACTGCAGGGCCATAAGGCTAATCACCTCACGCCAGCCCACAACGTATTGCCGATTTGAAACTACGAGAAGTCCACAGTTCTATGTTCTCCCACATACGGCGGTACTACAAGAACCTTTCTTAGGTTCAGGTTTCATCGCGATGTTTTCTTTCACTGTTAATTTCAATTAATAAATGTACGCGTACTCCGAAAAATTCGTTGATATATCCCGGGGTTCTAACTTACGGACATCGGATTGATATTCCAACGGTCAAACCGTTCGACCACCACGACACATTAAAGTCATTGCCAGATCCTAAATACATGTATACAGCGTGTACATATATATAAGCATATTTGCATAAATGTATATTGGATATATATTCATAGGCACATTAAGGAGATATTCTGGTATAGACGCCTAAATTTTAGGCATTTATCAAACTAAGAAAAGAAAACATTTTTACTATACATTTTTTAAAATGATATTTATTGATATTTGAAGAATATAAAAAAAGATTACAAAGAAAAAAAATCAAATAATCATCGAATTACAAGCCGGTGGAGTGGGGGCTACAAAAAATAACGGTGCTATTTGGTTGACATGATTCCAACCCTTGTAGTGATCGAAAACAAACAAATTAAAAAAAATCTTGAGGGCATACGTAATATATAGGACAATGTATAGGACATTGGTCATTCTTTTTTTTCATAGTTAATGTCTTGCGAAGTTCTTTCTGCTAATCAAGCTGTTCTGCCTTCTTTTGAAGCAACAGAAGCTCACAGTTCAGAGCGATCAATCCTAATTTCGTTTCGTCTGATAGCAGATGTATGAGCTTCAGTACCGATGGTGATGCCCATAAGTTCCATCGTTTTTAAGATCGGTAAATAAAACAAAGCAAAAGACTTTCTGGAAAGAACGAGTCCTCAAGTCGTCCGGCAACATCTGCCGTTCATTTGTGATTCGCTCCACTAGGCCGGCTTAGACCCTTCGTCACAAAATCCAAGAAAATAATTCGATTTAAAAAAAAAAATCGGTTTAAGGGCATATTTTTGAAGGACTAAACTTTGAAAATATGTAATAACAAAAAAATGTTTTTTTTTTTTCAAATTTTTAGGTAGTTAGTATATAGTATATAAAGGTGATGCCTCTGCCTTTATCAGTTACTAGCTGACCCGTGCCCATTTCATTGGGCGGTAATAGGCATTATCAAGTTACAACTTTTTTCTAGAACTCAATTATATATCTCTCATCGTTAAGGCACATTCACAAATAACGTGGCTTTCTATTGGTAAAAGAATTTTCAAAATCGGTTTAGTACTTCCTGAGATTACCCCTTACAACGTCACCACGTCACAAACTCACAAGCTTTACCCCTTTATAATATTAGTATAGATTATGCTTATAACTCCAAAATTACTAAACCGATTTACATGATTCTTTCTGTAGTTTATAGGTGTGACTATATTTAGTATATTTTTTATTACATTAGCTATAGTACGGAAAAAATTATTAAGCTGAGAGTATGATAAGTTGATATACAATGTTTATCAGTAAACATTGTTGCAATATTTATACACAAACCAACAAACATTAAACGACATAATGCATTACGTCATTTTTTAGAATACAGGTAATAAGAAAATCGGTTATACCATAAATCCTTACTAATGTTATAAATGCGAATGTATGTTTGATAGTTTGTTTGTTTGTCACGCTTTCACGCGTTAGTTACTCAAACGATCATTATGGAATTTTGCATACACGTTTATAGATTTACAGGAAAGGACTACTAGGGGTACTTCTGATTTAGACAAAATCTGCTAACCCCGAGAGGTCGATCAAACTTACATTCAAAGTCAACGAAGCCGTCAGCTAAAGTTAGTCTGCATTACTCGTTTGTATAAAACCTAAGGTTTACAATAAAAAGAACCATCTTAACTATAAGCCTTGTAGTACAGGCGAGCGGAATCACGGGCTCAGCTAGTTAAGTATAACTGATTCGTCAACGACAATTTTCTATGACAAATTTAAATATGAAATATTGTTTTTTTTTTATATAAAAAGTATTGTATGTAAGTATGTAAGTAATGTATATTTTGGTATAATAGAAAATTAGTTTGTAGGCGATAATCTCTGGAACTCAATAGTAACTCAAATCAATATTTGTTTCTAAAGATAGCTGAGATAAGATATTTACATCAATCACTAATGTTCAGACTGATGACTAAAGGCTAATTGACATAATGACATGTGAGTCGTTACATTTAAAAATAAGCTAAATCCAGTTTTTGCCGTTCCTAATATTTTTCAAAATCTTTAAATTTTGTACATGTGAAATATGAAGATTATAAAATAACCATAAAGATTATGAACGAGAAAAATTTTAACTTCGTTCTCGGCGTATAAGAATTGGAAAATAAAAAAAAAAACATGTTATATGAACGATTAAACCAACATTTAACACATTTTTCAATGTAACGTCACATAAATATCACTTAATTACTAATCGCCTCAAATATAATAAACATTTTATAAGAAAGAATAAATATTTTGAAGTCTCTCCACCCTCTCTCCACTAGGCGCTTGAGTGCTGTCAGGATCGCTTTTGATGTTAAATAATGTATTGAACGTAGGAGTAGTGATGTACCGCGTCCGTTGTTTTCTATATCCGAATACTTTGGTACTCGCGTAACGAATTGTCGATTATTTGAACCATACGGAGTGTATAACCGGACACTCAAAAACGTATCGAATCCAATACGGATTAAATTAATACACATTTATCCTATTACTTACTAATATTATGAAGTTGAAGAGTTTGTTTACTTGAACGCCCTAATCTCAGGATCTACTGGTCCAACTTGAAAAATTATTTCAGTGTTAGATAGCTCATTTATCGAGGAAGGCTATTATAGGCTATATCATAACGCTAAGACCAAGAGGAGCGGAGCATCAATAAAGAATGTTTCAAAATCCGGTTGTTTTTTTCTTTTTGAGAGTTTCCGCTGCGTTAGGCCAAAGTAAACCAAAGTAACTATTCCTCGCGGACGAAGTCGCGGGCAGAACCTAGTAATACATATCGATGACAACTAGCTTTTTTACATCTTTGCCTGCGTATTTTTTGTATATTCGAGAATAAAATAATCTGTATATTAATAAAGAGGCATCGCACAATTCGCTGTATATAATTTTTTCGTCTGGGTGTCCCAATAAGTTTAAATAATCATGACCTACATCATATTATACCGTGTTATCAGTAAATAACTCTGTTAATTAAATTGTAGTTATATCTGTATATTTTTTCCAAAATTTCGTGATAACTTATATGTGACAATTGAAGGCTTACTGGTCACTAATATCATGTAAAAAAAAATTTTGTCCGTTTTTGTATGTCTGGACTTACTCACTGTGACGGTTTCAAATTATAACAATATATTGAAGTTTTAGTGAAATAAAATAATGTGTCGAAAATAATTTTAGTAAGTAAAGAACGGGCACAACAAGATTTTAGTTTTTTTTTGTAGCAAAATTCGAAATTGTTGAGCTATCATAATAACTTTAAAAGTGGTTTTTTAATCGATTTTCACTAAATTTCGTACACGAAATGCATATATCGTTTCGCAATTGATAGAGTATAAGAATTTGCAATAAGTTCTAAAATACTGTTAAATTGCTATTTTTTAGCTTCTTTGTTAACTTTTTTAAGAATAATTTCTGTATGAATTTTGAACAACTTCGATAAATATATAGATAAATGAACAATACTATTATTAGAGTCCAGCGTCATTCGGCACAACACTACAAACGAAGCCTATGAGAGTCTATAGACAGCCGTTGAAGTAGACCGTGCTACCAAGAGTTTCCTTTGCCCCCGGGGCGGAGGGAGGCGCTTGTTAACTCTGTATAAACATTTTTATTTTCAATATTCATACATTTACCGGTTGAGTGAACCGTTGGCGTGGGGGTTTCGGGGGATGTTAAAAGTTTTTGATTCGATGTCACGATTCCTGTGCAAATATAGGATCTTGGCCCATTTTAGTAGTATACTGATCAAAGGATTTTATACTTTATTTTTACGTTCATTTAATTTTCTTTTTTATATTTGAATATCACTACATATTATAAAACAAAGTCCTCTGCCACGTCTGTCTGTCTGTTCGCGATATACTCAAAAACTACTGAACAAATGTTTATGCGGTTTTCATCAGTAGATAAAGTGATTCATGAGAAAGTATATAATTTGTCAAGGTATTTTTATTATCAGTGCGGGATAACGTCCACCGGGCCTGCAAGTAATCTTAAGTAATCTAAAGTTCTGTAACTGAACATTATTAATCAACAAAGAATTCGTGAGATATTTGAAATGTTTGTGAGGTGTAATTTTTTTTAGAAATTAAGTGATAATATTTGTAGGCTAATGGTGCACTGGTGACGTTAGATGTCATGTTTCATGGTATAGGCTGTTGCCGAATGTGACATTTCGTTTTCGTTCATATATTTGTTAACAGAAACGAGACGGAAATACTATTATTAAATGTATCAGTCCTATTGGACCTCATTTTTCCCTAACGTTTTCTTTTTTCGAAACACGAAAGTAAGGGGATGTTTTTTTGGTATTTGTAGTATATTTTTTAATCGAAATATATTAATAATTGTTTGCAGTCCATAATTATTATGTCACAGATTTTCAAGTCAAATATATTCGGCAGTCGCGTGGGCGTTACAAAATGAGTCTATCACCGTTTTACGATTCTATCATGAAATTTTTGTTTACTGAAAACTCGAGCATTGATATAGTATTTGAAAATATGTCGCTCGATGTTGAAATCCTCTTGAGTTCATAACATTAAAAAAAACGGTTTAAGAGCTACAAATCGCCGCGCAGAACCACAGAACCGGTTCTCGATATCAACTCGTTAATCTATTAGAACATAATCAATGTAATTATTATTCCATATATTACTAAATAGTTGTTTGTTTTGAATTTGTTTTGTATCATTTATTATCTCCTATAATATTTTCCATACTTGTGCTTGATTTTTAAGAAAAATCATAGCGATGTGCGATGTTATTGGCTAGAGTTGTCATTGAATCTACATATAAATAAGTAAATATAAAACCGTTTAGCAGGTACCTTATCCTTCAATGTTTGTCAATCGATCTCTTTTTTGTGTATTTAGTTTTAGCAATAAAAAAATTATATATTTTTCCTATTCCATCGACGAGTGGAAGCTTTTATTTATTAGTATAGTAGAACCTCGATAAGTTGAAAAAGGGAAACACAAAATATTTTAAGTTATAGAGTTTTTAACTTATCAAGGGTTAACTTTATTGTCGTACTTTCTAAGCACTCTTTCTTAAAGACCAAATTATGCCGTTTCTTGAAGTTTTCTAAGCAGCCATTGCTAGCTTTAAAGTTATGGATTTTCAGCGAATTGACGGACTTTTCTGCTTTTTGTTTCAATATGGGTCTGTATCACTGATGTTTTGGCTTTGGACACTGTTTCAAGCATGCTAATAAAGATTGCTCCAAAATAGCGAATTCAGCAGTCTCTCGTCTTAACAGACATAAAAGACTTTATCCACATTCTCCTTTCTTCAAAAGTTCAGCTTCATTTTTAAATTATAAGTGATAATATACTTTCGTGTATTGCAAACTGAGTCACAACATCTTTACTTTTTAATCCAATTTTCATCGCTTTTATCGCTTCAAATTTATCAGCGTATGTTAATGTTGTTATTTTTAGATTGGAACTCATTTTACTTAGGTAACTTTTATCACACAGCACAGTTTGACAACTAATGCTCCAAGTAAGCCGCTATCCTAACCACCGCAAATACAGGTTTTAGGGATGTCAAAGACACAATAGGTGATTGTATACTTATTGTCTGTGTTAACAATTTAACTTATAAACACATGCAACTAATAAATTTCTATAAACATTTTGTTTTGTACATTCACTGGAAATACTCTTTGATAGACTATAATATAACAGAGCTAAACGAAACATTTCTTTAAGTAACTGAAGGCTAACACTGAAATTATTAGTGTAAGTTATAGTAGGTGCGTATTTTAAATAATAACGGTTTTAGACTTTGAGCGGAAGGGAATAGTTTAGTTTTGAAGTTATAGTGGTTTTTACTTTATCGAGGTTTGACTTATCGAGGTTCTACTGTATCTATCTGTATATAGATTAATACATGAATATAAAATATTTTATATGACCTTTTATTGTGGTCATATTTCGCCCACAGGACGACTACTACACTTTTTAAATACGGCTTTTTAATTTGGAAGTTTAATATTCAATAAATTATCCTCTAGGATATTGGGATTATACGTCAGAAGAAGGAAATCCACTTGACGTAACGAGACGAGTGCCTATCAAAGTTAGTTACAAGTATACAGTATACACGGATGTATTATCTTGCACTTAAGAGTCGTGACTAGAAAATATTGTTCCAGAACGTAGTTTACGATTAACTCATGGGTTTTTCCTTTACCGAAAACTTGAGTCTTACTGCATGATTATTGTTAGACGAAACGGCGAAACGTGCTGTCCTTAAACAAATAGGGGTCTAATACATATATGCCCTTTTACATGATATTATAAAAAGAAATTGTAATTTATTATACAACTGTAACATACTAACGAATGTTTGATTCGATACATAACTATTGGTATCGATTGGAACGTGTGTGTACTAGGTAGTAGCTACACGCATTATATTGATCCACTGTGTAATCATTTTAGAAGCTCATGTTAGAACAACCGTTGGTAAAGGATTATGTAGATAACATTTTAATAATATTTTTTGAAAAAAAAAAACACTGTCATACGATTATAAAAACAAATCCATAAAATGAAAGTTGGGTCTGTCCAGTGCAATCAATCGGTAAACGCGAGATTGATTTTGTTTCCCACCAACATTGTAGCTTGAAAATGTGAAGAAAATTTAAACGTTTTTTAGTTTGTTACAATAATACGCACTGTACGATCGATCTCATAGTTTGAATAGATAATATTATCGCCTATCTCAGCAAGTATATGTACGCCAATGATCGTTATATTCAGTATGCCCATGTCTTTTTTCAAAGTTCCAGGCAACCTCCAGACCGAATTTCAATGTAATCGGTTCAGTAATCGAGTTCATAACAAACAGTAAAGTAACAAACAGACTGTGTTTCTTTTGTATTTGTACTACCCACTAGCTTTTGCCCGCAGCTTTGCTCGCGATATTTAGATTTGGTCTATACAAACAGTACTTATTTCAGGATGAAAGATAACCTATGTCCTTCTCTGTACTATATACCCTCTGTAAGCGTAATCAACTAGCACTCAAATTTATAATATTACTAGCTGACCCGGGCAACCATGTTTGGGCCAAATCGGTTATTACCTGTTCCGATTTTATATATATACTGTTACAATTAAAAATAAACAAAATATTACATTTGAATTTGGAATCTGTCATTTCTATATGATTATTCATTGAGTTTTCTCATTTTGGCGTCAATACATTGTACAATATTTTGCGATATTAAAATGGAGTGGGGTGATAAAAAGAACCGAATCGCTGTGATTGCATTACACAAAGTAGGTATAGAGCCAAATGCAATATTTAAAACTCTCCATACGCTTGGTATTAGTAAAATGTTTGTGTACCGGGCTATTAATAGATACAATGAGACCTCCTCTGTTTGTGACAGAAAAAGATCTGGCCGTCCACGTAGTGTTCGTACGAAAAAGGTGATCAAAGCAGTAAGGGAAGGATTCGAAGAAATCCTGTCCGAAACCAAAAGATTTTATCTCTGGCGATGAAGATAGCACCTAGAACCATGTCGCGTATTTTAAAAGATGACTTAGGACTTGCAGCCTATAAGAGATATACTGGTCATTTCTTAACTGATAATTTAAATTAAGGTGGTAAAATCGAAACAACTACTGAAGCGGTACGCAAAGGGAGATCACAGAAAAATTTTGTTTACGGATGAGTAATTTTTTACAATTGAGCAACATTTTAACAAACAAAATGACTGTATTTATGCTCCAAGCTCTAAGGAAGCTTCCCAATTAGTTGACAGAGTGCAACATGGGCACTATCCGACTTCAGTGATGGTTTGGTGGGGTATTAGCTATGAAGGAGTGACTGAGCCATACTTTTGTGAGAAAGGTATCAAAACATCGGCACAAGTGTATCAAGATACCATTCTTGACAAGGTAGTGAAGCCCCTTAACAACACCATGTTCAATAACCAAGAATGGTCCTTCCAGCAGGAGTCGGCGCTGGGACATAAAACTCGGTCTACGCAGTCTTGGTTGGAAACGAACGTTTCGGACTTCATCAGAGCTGAAGACTGGCCGTCGTCTAGTCTCGATCTTAATCCGCTGTATTATGATTTATGGTCAGTTTTAGAGAGTACGTCTTGCTCTAAATGCCATGATACTTTGGAGTCCCTAAAACAATCCGTACGATTGGCAGTGAAGAATTTTCCCATGGAAAGAGTGCGTGCTTCTATTGATAACTGGCCTCAACGTTTAAAGGACTGTATTGCAGCCAATGGAGACCACTTCGAATAAGCTTTTTATATTTTAAGTTGTTTTATATTTATGTACTAGCGGGCCCGGCAGACGTTGTCCCGCCCTGATTATAAAAAAAAATTATATACCAAAACCTTCCTCATGAATCACTTTATTCACTGGTGAAAACCGCATGAAAATCCGTTGAGTAGTTTTTGAGATTATCGCGAACAGACAGACAGACAGACGCGGTAGGGGACTTTGTTTTATACTATGTAATGATAATGATTAAACTAACACACTGTAAAAGTAATAAATGTTATTTGCAATAGAAACATTTTTTTTTCTTTGTTTCAATATTTATGGCAAGACTAGGTATATTGGCAAGAAATGTTTCCCATGATGCTTTTTTGACCCTCACCTCCGCGCCCAATTTACTATCCTCGCAACAACACAATAATTTTACCGACGTATAGTTTCTATGTTATTATATTCTAACCAACTCAATCAATTAACATGCTGTAAAAAGTAAACTTTATCCCCATGAAATTTTCATTTTGATGTAGCTCTTTTTTCCAAAAAGACTTTGTAAAGTATACATAAAACTAGGGCTGTTGATATTTTTTAAACTATCAGATTTTCGATATATCGATATTTATAAAAATATCAATATCGGTCTTCGATATATTAAAAAAAAATCGCTATTTTGATATATATCGGCTTTATTAAAAAAAAAATTGTAAACTACTTAAAATTGATTTACAATTTTTAATCCAGTATATTTGTACAATTTATACCATAAATGTTTCAAAATGTTACATTACAGTTCTAAGGGCCACTTGCACAAACGTTATTCAATCATATTGATAATTGTCACCATTAATGTATTATCTAAATAAGATAATTATGTGTACCAATATTTTTCAGTCCATCAGTTAGCAAGTTTTTTAAGTAGTGGTAGTCTACTGATTTGGCTGGTGGTATATCACTTCGATGTCTGCAGGTTCGAACCCTGTCATGACTACAACGATTTTTTCAAAATTCGCGTATATTTACTAATTTAAGTTGGTAACACTATCGGCTGATGGTGAAAGAAAACATCGTGAGGAAACCTAAACCTGAGATATGTTCTTGTAGTACTACTATATGTAAGAAAACATACAAATGTGGATTATGCAGAGTTAGTTAGTTAGTAGTGGCGTGCGTGTCGTACTTACAATTGCTTTTAACGAGCATTTCTATAATTGTACATAGTCTCACAATTTTATAATTCTTTAATACGATTTAAAAAAAGTGCGTGCGGAGCTGCGGGTACAGCTAGTGTTATAATAAAATTTGTTTATGCATGTACGAATGGAGGTATAATGTTTTTAATAGCATTTTTAAAAGTATTCATGGGAGTGTGTTAGGTTTGTGAGTTTGCCATATAAAAAATGCCACACCGTCATGCATTTATCATATTTGGACGTATGTAATATACAGTACATACGTCAGAACACTAAATTCATTTGAATATTATCTGTTTTATAGACATACTGGTGAGACGATAGCGTAGTACCGTGTAGATGTAACTAACGTATTCGGAAGTGGGGAGGGAGGTTTTTGGAGGGTTCGGTAGGAGACACGATCACCGCGTATCGCAATTAAATATTCATTAAACGCTCTGTTCATTGCTTGTTCCGTCCGAGTTCGTTCGACGTGTAGTTTCAAGAGATCAGCAGGCACAGTTTATGCATCGTTTTGACCGATTTTAGATTGAACCGCGCGCCGCACCAATCATGGTTTTTTTTAAATATATGACAGTGTTAATTTATGTTATAGGAATATAAAAAAATAAGGGATTTTATTCTAATATTTACAGAAGCGTTATTACTATAAAATAAAGTGAAAGTAAAAATTTACTTGATTACATATCAGCGAGAAACTTAATTCTTATTTAAAACATAAGACTAGTACCTTAATAGATTAAGATCCCAGAGTGTTTAGACACAACTTATTTTAAATATGTGAAGCCTTACGTTCCTAGTAGTGTTTAATGTACTCAGAACGTTTATGGCACTCTCAAAGTTTGGGTTCGTGATAAATGTATAGGTACCAGGTGAGAAATGTGACTAAAAATAAAAGCGACTTTACTTAAATATAAATGGCTGATTTTTTTATATGTTTTGTAAGATATGACTCTAAGGTAGTATCCAGTTTCGCTAAGCACTTTCCGCTGACAACAACTTCAGCCAGACGCTTTAAAAATTACATTATTAATTACTAGCCGACCCGTGCCCACTTCGTTGGGCGGTAATAGGCAATATCAAGTTACAACTTTTCTCTAGAATTCAATCATATATATCTCATAATTAAGGCAGCGTTCGTAAGAAACGTTTTCGTTCGACCATTTTTCTCCGACTCCCCAGATATTACCCCCTACAACCTCACAAACTTTACCTCTTTATAATATTAGTATAGATTATAGATAATATAATTAGTTAATAGCTTCTGCCCGCGACTTCGCTCGCGTGGAATAGTTATTTTGGGCTAAGACGCAGTGGAAGCTCTCAAAAGTAAAAAAATACCCCGATTTTAAAACATTTTTCATTGTTGCTCCGCTCCTATTGGCCTTAGCGTGATGATATGTCGCCTATGACACTCATAAATAACGTGGCTTTATATCGGTAAAAAAATTTCAAAATCGGTTCCTGATATTACCCCCTACAACGTCACAACGTCACAAACTTTACTTCTTTATAATATTAGTATATAGATTATAGCCCCTGCCCGCAACTTCGTCCGCGTAGTAATAGTTACTACTCTGGGCTAACGCTAACACACAGCAGAAGCTCTCAAAAAGAAAAAAAACATTTCGATTTTGAAACATTTTTCATCTGTGCTCCGGTCCTATTGGCCTTAGCGTGATGATATATAACCTATAACCATTCTCGATGAATGAGCTATATAACACTGAAAGAATTATTCAAATCGGATCAGTAGTTCTTGAGATTACCCCTTACAACGCCACAACGTCACAAACTCACAAACTTTACCTCTTTATAATATTATATTAGTAATATATTAGTATATAGATTATAGCCCCTGCCCGCGATTTCGTCCGCGTAGTAATAGTTACTACTCTGGGCTAACGCTGACACACAGCAGAAGCTCTCAAAAAGAAAAAAAAAACATCTCGATTTTGAAACATTTTTCATCTGTGCTCCGCTCCTATTGGCCTTAGCGTGATGATATATAACTTATAACCATTCTCGATGAATGAGCTATATAACACTGAAAGAATTATTCAAATCGGATCAGTAGTTCCTGAGATTACCCCTTACAACGCCACAACGTCACAAACTCACAAACCCACAAACTCACAAACTTTACCTCTTTATAATATTAGTATAGATTACACAGAGAAAAATTAATGAACTTCACTTTTTTTTCTAACTGTTCGGCAAAATGCCTTCACGGTACCTGATGGAATGTACAGTACAGTTTATAAATAACGGCGACTGTTAGTGTTAAATAGCAACGGCAGGTATCATGCCGACCTGCAGAAGTGCTTCACTCCTCGTTTGAAGTCCCCTGACATAAGAAGAAGGGAACGCATTGGCTGGGAGGCGATTCCACATCTTCACTGTACGATAGAAATAAGAGCTCTCGAACTACTTCGTTCTTGTCGGGATGGTTGCTACTCTGAAACTGTGAAGGCGCGTACCCACCCGTGTAGTTCTGTAGTGGAAGGGAGAAGATGGAATGAGGTTAAATAGTTCTTCTTAAACTTATATTTACTCACTCATTAAATTCATTGATTTAAACTCATTAAATGTTTGATTTTTAAATATGTTATTCAGATAACTATTACAAAATTATATTTCATCAGCCAGATACATTGTAATGACCAAACATCCCCACAGACGTGAAAAATACTCAGCTATAATATGACATATGTTTGATGTAGTCCGAAACGACATAACTTCAAAAATGTCTGTGATTGTAGTCGCTAAGATGATCTAAGCGCAGATACTGTAAACTCTGCTAGTTTATATTTATATTTGAATAATTTATATACTGAAGTAGCTGGTTTCTCGTGTTTGTGTTCACTTTATGTTCAAATGGGGATTGACGGGGTCCACAGTGATTGTATCGATAAACTCTCCTGCTTGTGTAATAGCTACCTCACGAAATACTTTAACGGTGACTAAATATAAATGTGTATATTTTAATATCTATGAATAAAAAACCATTGCTGAATGTATATAAGCGCATCACTTTAAAACGGCTATACCTATTTGGCTAATTCTTTTTTTTATGTTTGTAATTGTCAGGCTCAGTTTTATATGAAAAAATATGTTTGAAACATCATACAAAATAGAAATGAAAAATTTTGGTTTAAGTCTCCATTTAAAATGACGAACGAGACAGAAGACAATAGGGAAATCTTCAAAAATATTGTCAGATTATGGTTTGATAATTAATTTGCAACTTGATTCGCAGTAGTCGAACTTCGACCATGGACAAAAGAAGAATTCCAATTTTTTTATTGATAATACTAAAGCTCATCAGTATCTACTAGACAAAAAGAGATGAAGAAAATCGGCTGAGAAACAGAAGAGGAAGATGTTCTTAACCGTTTCCCCGCTTCCTATTTATGTACCTATAGATTACTTGATCGTACTGTAAAGTGAAGATTTGATCTCATTTTCTTCATATTACCAGTCGTGCGAAGCCTGAGCTAACAGTTAGTTTTCAGTAACTATGAAAAATTCAGTAAAGCATCGAAATTAAAGATGCGAGTGGCTAGAAACAATTCAGTTGTATACCAGGTGATTGTTTAGACACTCGCAGTATTCTAGGATATGACACTTCATGATTACATTTCACATATAAAATAATAATATTAAAACAAACACTAGTAAACAACCAAGAAAATCTAAATTAAAATTAGTTCTAAGACTTTCAAAAGTATAGCTACAAACGTAAATACAATAATAAACCTAAGCGCAATGACCCGTGTCAAAAGCTACAATGGGCGATCCGGAGTTAATAACTTTCGATAGTAAAACGGGCAATAAACCCTTTTGTTTTTTCCTGACGTTCCCTTTCAAATGAAAGTGCAATACCCGACGATTATTGACACTGTGCTTTAACATAGACGCGTATCGCATATAGCATCTATTTTTTTTTTATTATTTTAGAACGAGAATCGAGTGCAGAGTGTCTTACAGAAATATTGCTACTGTCCAAACGTCACCTGGTATATAACCTTGATATAATTTACAATTAGATTCAACTTGTAGTGAAAAAACACATACAAAAAGTTGCATTTCAAAATGACCTAAATCCAATTTTAATCGTTCATATAACATGTTTCATTTTTTTAAGATTTCCAGTTTTTATACACCTAGACCGAAGTTCAAATGTTGCCATCCATAAGGTTTTTGTTTTTTTTTTATGATCTTTATATTTGACATGACGTAAAATATTAGGAACGGCTAAAATTGGATTTAGCTTATTTTTAAGTGTAACGGCTCATCTTTATATATAAAAATCAATGTTTGTATGTTTGTCCGCTATGCATGCCGAAACTACTGATAAGATTGTGATAATAATTTAGGGGGGTATTTTGGGGAAGTTCGGGAGTGTTCCTGACTCAAAAAATCTATATGTATAAATGTTTTTTTAAAATATATTAGTGAAATTGCTTGTCTTCAAGAAAGAAAGGGCTTTTTCTTCTTATTGAAACTTTTTGATATTGTTTTGACATGTTTGACATATTTCAATGAAACATCAGTTATCACAATTAATCAATTCCATTTGTATCAATGTTATTGTTTAGGAATTTATGTAGTTCTGGCATGGATACGAGGATATAGTGGGATCCAGGGTCATGAAGCTGTTGATCTTATTGCTAAACAAGCTATGCAGACTGGATATTTTGATCACTATAAAATCTAAGTTCACGATTTATCGTCCCCAAACAAGTCTGATTTGTTTGCATGATAGAACTCAAACTGGAATGTATCCAACTAAATTAAAGGCAAATCATATGCTTCCGGATATATTCAGGATAACATTCAGGATGAGCCGTGGCTTTATAAGTTTCGTGACTGTTACAAGCTTGCTGCGTCTACTATCTGTAGAGGTGTGCTCTCCACCAGTCCATCTTGCAGAGCTCAGAATTAGGGACAACTCGATATGTGAATGTGGGTTGGATGAAGGCACTCTATAACACATCTTTATTATTTGCCACGATTTAGTATTGTATTCCATGATATTTTACATAACAATATACCACATCCGTCTGCTTTTAACAAAGGCACATAGGTCTATATTTTCTCTTTTTGTCAATACTCTGGCTAATCTTTATATGTTTAACAAAATTAAACTTTAACATAACACAATCATTAACAGTAATTATTATATAAATATATATTTATCTAAGGCATGGTGTCTGTACGTGTTGTTTTTATCTTTGTGTATCTCAGAGGCCTAATCTGGATGGACTAAATTAAATAAAACAAAAATAATACTACCTATAAAGTGACTGTTCTATGACTGACTTAACACTGGTAGAATTCGTATCTATGAAACTCCAAACACTTTCTTGATAACAAAGTTATATCCAGTCGCTATTACCATGTATGTAGGTAGCTATATCCTGGTACTTAAACGTCAGTTCGGTAGAGAATTGTTCAATCGTTTCACCCGATAGGGGGACAGAGGGCTTTCCCTTTATATCTAGCTGCCTAATTGATTTCACTACATTTGCATGCGAACGGCGATAGTGGCGTACACCATTACCCTCAGAACCCTTTGTACTTATGTGCTAGGTTTGTTTAAATGGTATGAAACGCGGTTTTCATAGTTACAATTAAATATATTTATTTTTTACTAGCTGTGGCCGCGACTCCGTCCGCGTGGGACCAAATGTAAAAAAACAGTGACTAATGAAATCCAAAATGTATTAAGTTTATCTATTTTTCTCTCGTACTGAAGTCGTGTTGGCATTAAAACCACAATAACTGTTGATAGTGACCCGATTTTAATAAAACCAAGACTGAATGTTACTCGAGGATATGCTTTATGATTTTCTTGATAAAGTTTTATCGTGATGATAGCAGTGATGCGTGTTCAAACAAATAGATGGACAGACAGACATTTCTAAAAATCATTTAAATGTATTTTATTACTTCTTCTACTACAAACTACCTGGAATAATTTTTTTCACATAAATCTAAAAAGTACAGACTCCTTAGATTTACATTCTTATTATATGTACATTTTACAATTTTATAAACGTGTCATTTTTTTTAAGTCTTTAATTTGTGAGTATGTTATTTTAATGTAAATTAAAAAAAAAAACTAGCAGTGTCATAAAAAAAACAATGATTAATTTTTATAATCACGTGGCCGGAAACACGAATCAAAGTGCATGACGTCATAGTTTTAAAAACACTGACATTTTGAAAGTTTTATAATTATATCAATTAAAATACATTGATTGCGTTAACATCTGGTCCTTTAAATTGCAGCAGTTACAAGGAACTGTTTAAAGGCGACTTGAATTGAGGCGATGCCTTTTATCTTAACCTTTCTCTGTAACGATAAACGGCCTATAATTATAATACATTATGATCGTTTAAGAGTTGTTACAGGTAGTTGTGATTGTTATATTATACGTTCAGATATTAACTCTCCTTCGAATAGTGAATTGGTACATCTCACGAATATCTACTTAGTTAATGTATGTTGAAAAAAAAAATGAAGGCTCGGTTAAAAGAGGATCGTATATTTCTATATGATATATTTAAGATTCAAAAACGTACAAAGCATAATAAATCATTTCCCTATGAAAAGAACGAAATCTAAGGCTGTGATAAGATCATGTTTCGGTTACCAATAAATTCTTACATTAAGCTTATTAGCGGATGTATGTATAATTGATAGAAATTATTATTTACAGAACGAGAGCATACTAGTTGATCTCTAAAAGTCATTTATCGCATCTAATGAACGCAGGATCCGTGTGCTTTTATATCAAGATCAAAACTACTTTATTCAATTTAGGCACCAGTAAGACGCTCATTAACGAAAACTTCCACCGGTTTGGAAAACAACCCAGTTATCGATCGAGTTTACCTTCTTAACATACATATATATATATATAATTTCAGACATCTTTCACATATTGATCCACTCTATAATAGCCTTTTGACACCAAAACCCGCTTAACATGGCGCCTAAATATACAGTCCGGCAAATCGGTAATATGCTTTGGGGCATTGTTTTAAAACCTATCAACATACAAGATAAAATTTATCACTGTATGAATTAACATGTAATTATTTTTGTTGTTTACAGTAAGGAATGGAGAAGGCCAAAGCTTATATAAAGAGCTCGTTGGCAACGAAGCCCGCATCGCCGTCTCCGTCCCGGGAGAAGACGCCTGGCTGTGTCGCTAGTGGCCCCGCCCAACCCGACGAGCTCCGGGTGTGTTTCGTCTGCGGCGGAGCCGGCTTCAGTGATCACTACACCGTCAGGGTTAAGCCCGATGCGCAGGTAACACGAGACAATGCTAATACAGCTCATTGCATGACGTATGTGCAAAATTTTCCTACCTCTCAAGTAGAACCATTAATGTAACGCATTATTCTTATGTATAAGATCATAAATCTGTTGTTGATTATCAGTTATCCATTATTCTTTTATGGCATAGTTGATAACGTGTACGGATACAGTGTAGATGGACGTTGGTTCGAAACCTTTGCAACTGAGTCGTAGCTTTGGGTAAAGGAAAAGCAAACGGCGATGAAACCATAGTATGATGGTAGGGTTTTTCTAAGTCCGCCTGGCTAGCTACCGCCCTCTAGGTGAAACTCTGTCGTCAAACACCTGTTTGTGTGTTCCAGCAGCTGCACTTAGAGCTAGTCGTCTCTAGATTTGGCGCGCTTACCATCTAATAGACCCCGTCGTCATTTAACTTTAGATGAGACTGCGGTCAAACGCGTTAAACATATAAGGTGTACAGAAAAGTTCCAAACATCACCGTCGTTGTACCAGGCCTGTAACTGTATAGCGATAGGGGTACAGAATTACAAATAATTTACGTTACTACTCTAATTTAATTGTAGTAAAAAGTGAGATAACGTTATATCTCTGCGTACCTATTTTTGTTTAATCAACACTTTGGACAATAAGAAGAGATTTGGAGAATAACAAGAACCGAACTAAATCGTTTAGTTAATTAAAATAGCGTTTAAGTCACGTAAACAAAACCTAAGTTCTAATTACATCCGGTAATTATAACTGAGATTAAACGACATTAGTTGTATTTTCTTGACTACGAGATTGTTATTCTCATAACACATAAAACGTCCCTTGCATGGAAGAATTTGTGGTTTGATTCAATTGTCTGTTTATTCTAAGTTGTTTAGAACGATCAATCAAATTAAAAATACTTTATTCAGTTTAGGCCCTAATAAGGCGCTTATTATTATTATAACGATATGACTAGTATAACATAGGGAGCAATGATGGCTCACAGATGGCGTGTTCGGATATTTTGTAATGGTTTGTTAACAACATTTGAAAATTATTCGCCACGCGCCTTTAGATCTGTTTCGAAATGAACTTCAGGATCAGTCCATACCGACTTTATTATGTTATCGCCTTAGACTACATTACCACTCAAAATCAACTGAGATTGTGATCAAATTCTAAAATTATACAAAATAAACAAGTTTTTGTGTTGTTCGTATATGATAATATCTATGGATTCTTGAGTAGTGTTTCAATTTGGCTTTACTAAGCGTTCTTAGCGGAGTATAGTATATATTTAATTACTAAAAGGGAAGGTCCGAGTTCCAAAGAGGTCTCGTGTTTTCTTCGAAACAAACCTTGTTCCACTCGACTTTCAATGCGATTTTTAGGCGGGTGGCTTTTTGACATCGACAAGTGGTTTTTCAATTTAGCTTATGGTATTATGTTAATAATTAGTCTTCATTCGTATTTATTATATACGAATACAGATTAAAAGGTCGCCAAGTAATAATAATAGGTAAGCTTAGAGATAAATGACTAAAAACTTGGAGTATGTATCATATTACCATAATATGTATTACATATGCAATTATCAAAAGTGTCAGAATATATGGAAAAAGTAGCAAAAGACGAGGTATCAATTCAAATCTAAATTCATTAACTACGAGTAGATATACGAGTATATGCAGTGTGTCAATACACACTTTAGAGTTTTGCAAATATTTTTCTTAAGTTAAAAAAGAACGTTTGTATTAATGTAACATACACAAATAAATACTAGCGATTCGTCTCGGTTCGCACGTGTGCAGTGTACTATTATGACGATATAAGTATCTAAGTAATTTAGGCACGTAATATCGGATCCATTTTTGGCATTTTGATATCTACATATAGTCCAAGATCCATGGTCCATTTTTGCACTTGATTAGTATCAAGCTAATTTTCCGTCAGTAGCTTCATTTTGATGAGACGCCCAACATTTTGCCGTACGGAAACTCGATTGTGGTAGGTAATAGGGGTAGCAGGGATAAAATATGTTGATTTGTTGATTCTCAAAAGTTTATTACTAACTATTTGTTAAATGTGATGATAATAATTATCTAAATTATTCGAAAAAATATTTGTCCTACAAAATGTATAGTTTGATAAAAGAGTCCCCTCCTTCCAACATGTAATGTAATGATAACGAGGTCTTCAAAAATGATTACTAACCGCCTGATTTTTTTTCTTTTATTTAGTTAATATTTATATAATTTAACAGTCATATTGTCCTACAAATTGCGTGGTACGTTATCCCAGTCCTACGCTCAAAAGTAGTAGTACAGATCCTTGATGTAAAAATAATTACTAGCTGAATCTTTGTGAATAGCTTCGTTTCGTTTCGATGACGAAACATGTATAGATAACGAGGTTATTAAAAGTGATTAAATAGTAATCACCTGATTTTTTTTACTTAATTAATATTAATATAATTTAAGAATCGCATTGTCACAAATTGCGTGGTAGGTTATCGCGGTGATCCAATTGAATACATATCTGAAATTTATTAAATTAAAAATCAATTTACTTTCTGTATTTTGCTACTACAGCTGAGTCACACCGGTACGCATGCACAAAGCATTGCTTACTGCGTATTAGGTATTTCACGTGATAGTATCGACAATAAGCGACATTTTATATATATTTTGTACTAGATTTACTAAAGAATAAAGTTATTTAAATTTAAAAAATATGTTTTCATTGTATCTTTTGTTACAAATAGGAAAACGAAAAAATGACAATTCTTGTCGGGCTAGTGATACATCCCTGTTTTCTTGTAAGACATTGTTTCATTTGGGCAGAGAACACACTAACCTATTATGTATAGAGTAACGAACCTGTGAGTAGTCAATGTAAGCGGTTTCATAATTCTATTCTATTATGTAATATTTTTGTTCTATAGTTATTAATGAGAAAAATCGTCTTGTGGTATTAACTGTTTCTGAGCGTAGGACCGGGATAACATACTACGCAATTTGTAGGACAATATGACTTAAATTGTATAAATATGAACTAAATGAGCAAAAAACAAAATTACCTGATTAGTAATCATTTTGAAGGACCTCGTTATCGATACATGTTGGAAGGAGGCGACTATTTGATCAAACCGTATATTTTGTAGGACAAATATTCTGTCGAATAATTTAGATAATTATCATCAGATTTAACAAAAACAAACCGAGTTAGTAATAAATTTTCGAGAATCATCAAATCAACATATTTATCCTTGCTACCACAATCGAGTTTTCCTACGGGAAATTGGTGGGCGTCTCATCAAAATGAAGCTACTGATGGAAAATTAGCTTGATAGTAAAGAAGCTTTCTAAGTCTCGCCACAAACAACTTATTTTCTGTTGTGCGTAATTTTTATTCTGTAATGGGGCGATTTTGATCTACAATTAGTCCCTAATGCAACTAGCATACTTCATTGGACGACAAAATAACTTTAAACTTTAAACAATACAAATATGAGATTAACTGAGTTTTTTTTAACTTAAGCTTTGCTTTGGTAGACACATTTATATGGAAATAATTAGGATTAAAAGTATACTCTCTATGTATACGATAAGCTGTTGTTATTATTGCTTTCTAAAAAGGCTTACTCGTCTCTTACAAGTCAAGTTAATAATTAATATTCCGTGTCTGGACTAAATCATTTATGGAAGAGTCGCAAATAAGAAGTGAAAGAGCCGCATCCGGTCCGTGAGCCACGGTTGACGACCACTGCCTTAGGAAAAAAAATATGTAACAATAAACTTACCAATAAAATAATGGGTTCGAAGCTTAGTGCCGTTATAACAAAGTTCATGTAACTTGGTTTATAAATAAAATATCGGTAATTATCAATTTTTCAATATTTTGGCTCCAGTTAAGTAATAAAAACACAATGCAGCGTCACCAATCGTCTTCAGGTCGATACAAAACGCTAAACGACGACCGGTTCGAACCGGTAAACGATTATAATAATTGTCAAAATACGTCCAGACGAATTGACATTCGGCATTGGTCAATTCTGTTTCGACACGTCTCTACGAAACGACCGTGAAATGTTTGGATCTTATATACGTCTAATAATTTTATAGGCCCGCGTCGTAAATTTTAAAAACGTAATATTTTATGTCTCATAAATTTTTGATTTCGTAAAATATACGAGTAATATGTTTACACATTATATAAAACAAACAGATAAATACGATTTTTTTTTGGGTTTTAAAGGCAGAAAGAGTTTTAGACACGTGCAACATTTGTAAATTGATGTAGTTTGTCGCAGATTTTTTTAAATGGTTGCTAGTCTATATATAGACTGATGCTTTCAGCCGCATTTTGTTTCCCTACTTTTTACGAGTTGAAGCATTTATTCATTCACAAGTCTCTATTCGTAATACTTTACGCTATTTATATCTACACTATTTTAAATGCGAAAGTAAGTTTGTTTTGGAATTTGCATACGCTCTGTCTGGGATAGAAAGTTATATAGAGTACACTTGATCCAGAAAAAAAAACTGTTTCCGAGGTTAAGTCATAAACGGCGGTAAAAAGCTAGTCTACAAAATGTATACAGCCTGACAAAAAACTTGAATAATATTGAAATAATAGTGACTTAATTAGTGATAGTGATTTAATCCAGATAAATACTTCCCATTCACACATTCATTATTAATTTATCAGATTCCCATGGGCCGACAAAACTATTTACATGATAGTGTATAGAAATGCTCGTTAAATCATCATCATCGACCTGTAAGAGACTCAGTGCAGGACCGTAGACTTCTTCCCTTAAGAAGGTATGGGCATAATAATCACCACGCTAGCCTACGACGCATTAGCGATTGGAAATTCCGAGAAGTCCATAGTTTTATATTTTATCACATACGTTGTTACTTACTACAGGAACATTTCTGAGGTTCAGATTTCCTCACGATGTTTTCCTTCACCGTCAGTCGATAGTATTATTACCAATAGAAGAAATATACGCAAATTTCATAAAAATGTTGTACCCGTGGTGTTCCACTAGTGAAACCACCAGACCACCACACTAATGTTAAATAATAGGTCTTTACCTATGAAATTGCCGTTCTGCAGTACTGGCCATTTCAAATCAAAATAATTTTTGTTTGGCTAAGAATTCTAATTTCAAATTAATGTTATTTTAAAAACATGGAATTCTTTTTCCAAAAGTAGTCATTTGTTTATTGATTAGTGTTACATTTTCATCGCATTTCAATCTTTTTTGTCATCATGGATACGTTAAAAATTCGAGTAATTATGGAATATGGGTACCGTGGTGGCAGCAACGCAGCACAAGCGGCACGCAACATCAACGACGTTTACGGAGCTAACACTACAAACCAACGCACCACCTGTTATTGGTTTGCTCGCCTCTGTTCTGGGAATTTCGACTTGAAAAATGAACCTCGCGGTCGTCCGAAGACTTTGGTCGACAATGATGAATTAAAGGCGATTGTGGAAGCTGATGATACACAATCTACGGCTGAATTAGCAGCAGCTTTCGACGTTAGCGTCAAAACAATATTGGTCCATTTGCGTCAAATTGACAAGGTAAAAAAGCTTGACAAATGGGTGCCCCACGAACTGAATGATCGCCAGCGCGAAGTACGCGTCGAGACGTGCCTTGCACTGCTCAACAGACACACAAATGAAGGAACTTTGAACCGCATTGTTACCTGCCATGAAAAATGGATTCTGTTTGATAACCGCAAGCGCTCAGCAAGTTGGTTGGATCCTGGTTCAGCACAAAACAATACCCTAAACGAAAACTTACCCCTAGAAAAGTGATGGTCACTGTTTGGTGGTCTAGCGCCGGTGTGATTCATCACAGCTTCGTATCAAACGGGGTGAGCATTACCGCAGATGTGTACTGTGAAGAACTGAACACAATAATGGAGAAGCTGGCACATCTCCAACCAGAATTGGTCAATCGCTCGTCTCCGCTGCTCCTGCACGACAACGCGCGACCTCATACTGCACAGCAGACGGTATCCAAGTTGCAAGAACTGGGGTTGGAAGTTCTCCGTCATCCGCCCTACTCACCAGACCTTGCGCCTACAGACTACTACTTTTTCCAGAATTTGGATAACTCCTTGGCGGGAAAATAATTCAATACCCGAGAGGCAGTACAAAATGCCTTTGAAGAATTTGTTGCGTCCCGTCCAGCTGATTTCTTTAAGAAGGGCATCAATAAACTGCCACTGTGTTGGCAAAGATGCATTGATTGCATGTGTGATTACTTCGATTAATACAAATAAAAAATACATGAAAAAAATTCCTTTAAATTTTTACATACAAAACGGCAATTTCATAGGTAAAGACCTAATATATGTTGGTATATCTCAAGGTCGATAAATTCCCAACACCGTTGACCTATCCGCATGAATGTTGAAAAATGACAGTTTTTGTACCATCGATTATGTCATAACCTATTAGCCATTACCTGTGAATATGCTCGTTTTATTGCACATTATCTCTTCACACATCACATTATCACAGATTTATACCTTGGGAACAGTACGTGATTTCAGGTAAAAGGTACCTTATCTCCTCTATTTCTCTGACAAGATGTATGCAAAATTTCATGATCGGTCGAGTATGCGTGAAAGCATAACACACAAGCAAACAAACTGACTTTCGCATTTGTAATAATAGTAAGGAAATCGTATGTTTATTAAGTTTTATTTTGTAATAGTCTATATCACCCGCTGTTTCAGGTCAGCCGGTCCAGCTGTTTCGGATATTACCCGGAACAAACAGACAGAAATTTGTTACAGATTTTTGTTAACGATAGCCTTGACGTATACTTTCATATCCAATTAGTAAAAAAAATGTTCCTTTGAAACTACATACGTACACTTCATTTATATTATATGTATAGATATAGATTTAACGCTGAATAAATGGCGCACAATTGCTGTTTACATTATTATATTTTAATATAATTATTATTGAAAAGAAGAAATGTAAGAAAAAATATAAAACTGTACGGAATAGCCCACCATTTATCAGTACAGTTTAATTTGACACGCAGATATATGAATTCATGTTATTACGAATAGATTATAAACAACAATTTGCCTAATGAATACGACTACTGACTCCATTAGCATAAATTTGAATAAATTATATACGCGTGTGTTGCGGCACTACGTCTCCGAGCGCACTTATTCGCTGCTCGTTTATTTAATTTTTTTTCTTTCTTTTTGCTAAATAAAAAAGTTAATTGGTTTTCGGTAAAATTATACTGGAATGTGTTTTCGTTTTTTTGCTTGTTTGTTTTTATCAGTGATCTTTATAAGCTATTTAAAATGACCGTAATGTATGAATATATGCATATAAACCTGAATCGTTTTGAACGACTATTTTTTTCTTTCTCTTCTCCAGTAAGATATTGTTCTGTATACTGGAAAAAAGTATCTGAATATTTGAGTTTTTAGATTTGATTGTATTTTTTTCTATTTACGTATTACGTTTTCTATATCAAATACATGGGAAATTTAGATTTTTTTTATGTTTACAAATTAGCGTTTATTCACAATCTCATCTGTTGTTAAATGAAGATGTGGTCTAAGATGCTAATGGATGGTCTTACTTGAAGGCCTACGCCTAACCGGACGCGCTTAAAAAAAAAACCCTACCACTATGTTATGCTTTTGTCACAATGTTTTCCTTCACTGAAAGCTTCGACTCAGCTGCAAGGATAGCAATCTACGTCGATGGACGCTGTGTTCAAACACGCTGTTAACTAAGCCATCATCAAATAATCTTCAATAATTTAGCGGTATTTAATGCTACTGCAATGACCCAAAGCACACTTTTAGACAATAAGAGGCTCCTGGAGCCTATCCAGATGAGGTGATTTGCGTGCAAGTCCACTCGCCCGCTTCAAAATATATTGCGTCCAGATACCGCGTTTTACGCGCGTTTCTATCTTAGGAAACGGCGCATACGCTGGGATACGTCGTGTGATATTATAAAAAAAACATAGAACAAGTACAGAAAGTTTTTTTTTTGACTGGCAACATTGTCCTGACTAAACGTCAAAGTTGCTCTAAACTATAATTTTATTTAATTAAATACTTTTTACGTTGTAAAAGTCTGTGTTCGGATACTAAATATATACATCTTAATGTAATAAATGTAGTGAATTTATAATATTTACACAAGATACGGAGACTTAAGTGATATACTCGGCCATAGTCAACGGCTTCACGGCGGCTCCATATTCAAAAATCCGGGGGAGTATTTCCATAAAATTTTATATATGCATTTATATATCCAGTTTCAGACTCCACACTACACACACTCTACAAAGCTCACATTGTGAGCAACGTCAGTTACACCATAGGCATCGTACTCGTCTCGATTTGCTTGACAATTTGTGGAAGCAAATTTGAAGACTAAATCAATTTGCCTACATACAGTCATACATCCTTCTGTTTAAGACATTCTACACATATACAGAACTGTTTTATACATCATATTTAGATTAATCCTGGGTCTATTCTATTTTATTTTATTATCCTCTATCTTTAGTTGTAACACAATTTTGATACATATAACATTATTTTTTCTTTTTAACTTCAGTCTTGCTACTTACCATTTTGTTTACTCCCATACCTTAGTATTTGTGCTTACATTGTAGGTGTTTGTGGAGTTACTGCAGTGAATAAAACCATGATGACTCGCAAGGCCACAACACAAGAAATGGAGAACAAATTAAGGATTACATTAGAAGAGCTTAAAACAACAAAAGATCTATGCAAACAGTTGTTGGACGAACGGGAGGATAGTGAGATCGAACTGAAAAAGATAATTGACAAGAACAGTAAACTAAAAAATGAGTTGGCCGAATTACACATCGAACTAATGGACAGCCTTGCTCAGAGGGATGAACTGCAGGAGATAATCACATCCTTTAATCATTGCAGTGACACCCATGAGCATGCTCTTAGTCACATTACTAAATTAGAATACGAATTAAATAATTCCCATAAAGTAATTTCTGATCTTGAATTACAAGTAGATAGTCAGAAACTAGTAGAAACTGAAATACTGTATAATGAATTGATAGAAACTAGTCCTAAATGTATCCAGTGTCAAACAATGGCCAATATAAATTGTGTACGTTCAAACTCAACCAGTCCGGTGATGAGAAGCCATAAAAAATTAAAAAAATATATTAGGATAAATAAAATAATTAAAAAGTGCATTAAAAATATTAAATCTAGAAATAACAATAGATCCATAGCAAAGTTAGCACGTGAAAAGTCACTACTTAAAGAAAAAATTGAAAACTTGAAACTACAGTTCTTGGAAAATCAAGTTGTATACAGCAATGACATACAGCGCTTACAGGCTGACTTAGAAATAAAGACCGATTACATTAAATCTACTTTATTATCATTGAATTGTTCACAAAACCAGTTATCTGAACACATGGTGTCTGCAAATGTTTGTATAGAATCTGTTGCTGAAAATATGTTGACTCAGCTACCCAGCAGCAACTATGAAACTTCTGGTTGTGGTCACTCTGAGTCTTATTTTGATACACAACCTCTATCAACAAATACTACCCACTATACACCTTCCACATGTCATTTGCAGACAAATGTACCACAATATAAAATTAGAAATAATACTCAGAGCCATGGGGGTGCTAATGTCAATGTTGTTACCAAGACTATAGTTTATAGTGATAGGATTGGTAGGGGTATGGGTTCCATGTTGGCACAATCATTAAATGACAATATGATTAATTACTGTATGCCTGGTGCCACATATAAGCAAATAATTGATAAAATCTTGAACACAGACTTCGACAGTCAATGTAATATTGTAATTTTAATAGGGGACAGTTCCGATGTAAAAAAGTTTGATTTATATAAGACATCAGAGAAACTGTTAAAATTGAATGTGGGCAGCATAATGTTATGTGCTTTTCCATATTCAATTTCCCTACCACAAAAAAATAACAATAACATTCATATGTTAAATACTTCATTATACAACTTGACATGTCGTCATAGTGACAAATTTATATTTTTTGATGTTAATAAATTTATTAACAACTTTATAATAACGCGGGAAAATATGTTTCTTCCCAAAAAGTATAAGTGTGACATAGCTACATTGATAGCTTATAATGTAAATAGGTTAAGTGACGCTGCAGTGTCATATAGTTCACCTAATGACACTGTGATAAAAATTTTAAACTAGTAGATAAGACAAAGGAGAAGTGTAATATTACGGTATATCACCAAAATATTAATCGCTTCTCTGGCAAAATTTTAGACATAGGCTTATTATTAAATAGAGAGAGACTAGATATATTATGTTTTACAGAAACATGGCTTAAACCGAACAAGATGCAATTCGATATACCCCATTTTTCGGTTGCCAGTGTATTTAACAGAACAATCGCTGTCGGTGGTGGTTGTATTATATTATTAAAAAATAATTTAAAATTTAAAGATAGAAAAGATATATGTAGTCTCTCAATAGATCGTATCTGTGAAGTGGCTTGTGCAGAGATGGATAAATTAATTATACTTTGTGTTTATAGACCTCCATCATCAAATATTTGTCAATTCCTACAAAAAATGGAGGAAATTCTTATGAGAATATTGAATAGTAATAAGCGGGTTTTGGTCTGTGGTGACTTTAATATAGATATCTTAAGTATGTCACCGGAGGTCACTAAGTTCACATCTTTATTCAAGTCGTTTAACCTGGATCCTCTTTTTAATGAGCCGACCAGATGTACGTTTCAAACTGCATCTTGTATTGATAATATTTTTAGTAACTTCAAGACCATTGGCAGTAGTATTGTTACTGGGATCCGCTCTGATCACAAAGGACTCCTTGTTAAAATAAGCTATGATAAACCTAGTGCTGACTGCAAGAAACAAACTAGACTTATATCGAAAAGTAGACTAGATCTTTTAAATCATCATATTGCACAATGTCTATCTTCCAAAACTTTTAATAATCAAGATCCAGATTGTTATTATGACAATTTATTTAGTATCATAAGCACTGAATTCAGTAAACATTGCCCAAGAAAGGTTATTAATGTAAAGGAAAAAACTAGTTTTAGTGAATGGGCAACAACAGGCATTAAGAAAAGTAGAGATCGACTGTATGATCTTTATTATAGGAGATCACTAACAAGTAGTGAATCCTTTCATGCTTATGTTAGAAATTATTCTAAAGTTTTTAAACGTGTTTGTATTGCTGCCAAAGCAAAGTTTTTGGGAAATAAAGTTCTCGAATCTAGAAATAAGACCAAAACTGTTTGGCATATTATAAATAAAGAATTAGGTAAAAATAAAATAAATGATAATTCACTTAATCTAAATGTCGACGGAGTACATATTTCCAAAAGTACAGAGGTAGTAACTGTTTTCCAAGATTATTTCACTAATATACCTTTACAAGTAACAAAAGATATAACATCATCATCCCAGGGTGCAGCAGCTCTTTTAAAAAATATGAGTGCACCTATAGATTCAAAATTTAAATTCTTATCTATTAGCGCAGGTGAAATAATAAGGACCTTCAAGCAATTAAATTTAAAACACACCGAAGACATATGGGGTATATCGGTAACAGTAGTACAGTCTTTAATTTTTACTATTTCACCACATTTGGCTAATATATTTAACCAGTGTATAGCAAAAGGAACTTTCCCCAATTTAATGAAAATAAGCAAAGTAGTTCCTTTGTTTAAATCAGGCTGCAGAAGTAGTCTTGGAAACTATAGACCTATTTCTGTACTTCCGTCCTTAAGTAAAATTTTTGAAAAGATTATGCTCAACCAATTAGTAGATTATTTCAATATGCAAAAGTTTCTGGATGGTCGACAGTTTGGTTTCACGAAATTGAAATCCACTACTGACGCGGGTGCAACGCTTATAAGTTATATATTGAGGGCCTGGGAGGATTCGCATGATGCAATTGGTGTGTTCTGCGATCTGTCTAAGGCCTTTGATTGCGTTGACCATAGTACGCTTATTCTAAAATTAAAACATTATGGTATTTGTGGATCTTCTCTCGACCTTCTAGTCTCTTATTTAAAAGATCGTTGTCAGAAAGTTAGCATACAAGGGGTAACCTCTGCAGGATCCTTTGCGCGAATTGGTGTCCCACAGGGCTCTATTCTGGGACCGTTCTTGTTCTTAATATACATAAATGATCTGCCGCTAATGGTCAATAACTGTGCTGACATGGTGCTTTTTGCAGACGATACTTCAATTATATTTAAAGTAAAAAGGACAGATTCAGAGGTTGGGCACGTAAATAATACTTTAAACGAAATTTCTCATTGGTTTGCATTAAATAACTTAGTACTTAATACAGGTAAAACAAAATGTATGAGATTTATTTTGCCTAACGTGCCACAGATTGATAGTAGCATTAAGATCGAAGGGAATTTTGTAGGGTTAGTTGATAATACTGTATTTTTGGGTATCACACTAGATTCAAAATTACAATGGGGTCCTCAAATTAAACAATTGGCAAGCAAATTAAGTTCTGCTGCATTTGCAGTACGTAAGATTCGCCAGCTAACTGATATTGCCACTGCTAGGTTAGTCTACTTCGCCTACTTCCATAGCCTAATGTCTTATGGCATTCTGTTGTGGGGGACAGCAGCTGAGGTAGACACCATATTTTTATTACAAAAACGAGCAGTTCGAGCAATCTACAATATGAGACCTCGCGAATCCTTAAAGACCAAGTTCAAGGAGTACGGTATCTTAACTCTGCCCTCCCAATACATTCTTGACAATTTAATGTATGTCCGTAAGAACATAGAAAAGCTAGATTTCGTAAAATACCGGCACAATCTAAATACTAGAAACTGTGACAAACTGGTTGTCCCACGTTTTAGACTTAGTAAAACCAGTAACAGTTTTTTGGGAAATAGTGTTAGATTTTACAACAAAGTCCCAAAGGATATTACCGATTTGCCGGATTGTGAATTTAAGCGCCATGTCAAGCGGGTTTTGGTGTCAAAAGGCTATTATAGAGTGGATCAATATGTGAACGATGGTGATGTCTGGAATTGACTCATCTCTGTGCATCCATTAAAAACGTTTGTGAAATTTACTTTTATATAGAATATATTATTATTCTAAATATTATATATATTTGTTAAAAAGATAAACCAGATCGAGTTTCTTGCCGGTTCTTCTCGATGACTGGGTTGTTTTCCGAACCGGTGGTAGTTTTGACGTTCATGAGTGCCTTCTTAGGGCCTAAATTGAATAAAGTGTTTTGAATTTGAATTGAATTTGAAAAGGTTTTTATGGCATCTTTGTTACAATTGCAATGTAGTCACTAAAATTACAAAATATAATGACCGTCTTAACCACTTCAAACTATCCTACTTAAGTAATCGAAGAATAATATTACAACTTATATTTTTATGAATGTATTTCATGACAAAATTGACTTTACACAAATTATTAATCACTTCAGATTTAATATTCCTGCTAAATTAAATAAAATTCCCATCTTACATTTCTCATTCATGCACTTATTTAGGCTTTTACTCTCCGGTCAACAGATTATCTAGGTCATATAACTCATTCCATAAAACATGCGACGTTTTCTCAACTAAACGAAATCATTTTAAAACAGCGATAGAGACATATCAGTCTATTCACAATTTTAGTATTTTATTTCTCTTTCTGTTTCAATTTCCTGATATTCTATTATTATGTTAAATTTTTAAATCTCTAAAATGGTTTAATATTCAATTAATTTTTAGTTATTTAGTTAAATATTTAATTTGTTGTTGGAGCATGCCGTGGTTGTCTCTAAATATGACTACATTTATAGTGTATCACATTAGTCCTACTTTTTATATACTTACTTGTGTATTGTCATGTTGACGATCCTAAAATAAATAAATAAATAATGAATAGCCGACTGACGACTATGTCCACTCGCCACAGACTCGTGCGTAGTACTGGACGCAGCAATGAGGCCTGGGCAACTCGAGGCGTGCGGCGCTCGCGCGTGTTACGCGCGAGTTGAGAGCCACGCTCGTTGCACTCATTTTACGCGTGAGTTAGGAAACGCGCCGCACCATCTGGACGGGGTATATGTAGCTCTAGTATCTCGGGAACGCGCGAGTGACTACGCGCAAGTCGACTCGCCAGTAAATAGGCTCATCTGGACAGGCTCTTAGTATTTACAATTGATTAACGTCAGCTCATATATTTTGATATAACACGTCACTAAAGTCAAAGTAACTAAAGTCATTTTGACAAATCAAACTAAAAAACGATGCGGCTTATAATGGTAGTAAACTAAGGCTAGATAGATCGGATCTCAAATGCAGCTGCCGGAACACACCCATAGGTAACCACTACCTCTGCTAAAGTTTCTAATATTGTCGGTATGATTTATTACTGAGGCAAAAGTTATAAACCACTGTAATGTTCGCCCTAAAACCATACCAATTCGACAACTTTATTGAATTCTGCGTAAGATCATTAAGACATCCGTGAGACTTTAATATAACGGTGCTGTTCCCATAAGAATACCTTACAATGTATATCGCGGGCGTGTATAAGGTGATGCGTCATTGTATACCCGTAAAGGATTTCCCATTATTTATTTCAACGTCGATGCCGTTACCGTTAATGTGTTTTTAACATGAAAAACACGACAAACAATAACCCATAGCTAGTAAATGAGTTTCGAAAGGGAGTCACCACGGGCGACTAGTGTCTAGACATAAATTATCGGTTATACGCTTGGTATAGAGCTTTAGCGTGAACGATTCGGTTGATTATGGTAGGATAGTAATTAATTAAATATATACCTAATGATATGCGTATTTATATTCGTTTTTTTATTGATACGTGTGCTCAACCAGTGGTCGGACTTCGACCATAGAGACAAGAAAACAATTTTCCAATTTTTTTGATATTGATATCACTAAAGCTCGTCAATAGCTAGAAAACAAAGAAAGAATGAAGAAAATAGGTTGAGAAACAGAGGATGGTTCTTAATGGTTCTTCTGTCTATTCATATATAGGTAATCGATGATATGCGGACAGATAGCAAGTTTCATCTTAATATGTATACCAATAAATAAATCTATGTTTTGTGAAGCTTCATCCCCGAAACGGTAAGCCGATTGTGATGAAACCTTTACTTGGCATATAGAAGACTTTCAAAGTATTGTGTAGGCTACATGTCATTATCCTTTTCTGTAGAAGCTAAGGAGTAAGAATAGAAATTATACAGAGGTAATTTAAAATCTGTGAATGTGAGAATAATTTGGAAGAAAAGACAAAATTACAAAAAATGACACGCAAAAATTATCAGGATAAAAACGTAGTTTCCACGAAATAACAATACTGGTTGTACGAGAGCAAACTCGGGGCTAACCAGCTAGTTTTATATAATGCCTGAGTGATATAGTTATTTGATTATCCCTAATTAACTAGCTATCCACAAAGAGCCGACTCACTTAAATTTACCTTCACTCTGTTGTTATCAAAGTAAATAATAAATATCGCAGTCATAATTTGCAAATGTCTCAAAAGTTTTATTTTTTTTATACCACGACGGTAACAAACAAGTATGCGGGCCGCCTGGTGTGATGCGGTCACCGCAGCCTATGGACTCTTGTAACATTAGAAATGTCACATGCGCGTTGCCGACCCTTAAATAACCTATTCTTGAAGCGCTCCATATTGTAGTCTAAAAACTTTAGCAGTAAGCTCATTCGGATCGTTCGTGGAAGAAAACCCTTCTCGAACCGGACCGCCCGAGACTATTTCGGTTCCAATGTGTGGGAATGAATTCCCTGCCGATGACGAGCGGTGCGATGGTGGAAAGCAGCTACAGGCATAATGTTAAACAATTCCTCGGAACACAAATCATTATACAAACGGTAGAACACACATAAAGAGGCGACGTTCTCTCCTTAGACTTAGTGGTTCGATACTGGTTGTGAGCTTGGGATTGCGAACAATTCTCATAGCTCGTCTTTGCGCCGAGTCAAATTGTCCAAGATGGTATCCAGGTGCTCCTGCCCAGAGAGATCTGTTTCCGCCTGTTTAAACGCAAAGCTTTGTTACATTATTATAGGCCACCGTTTGATCATTACCTGTCTGTTGTTTAGTTACCTGCAGGTGGTAGATCCACGCTGAACCTATTACTGGTTTCAGCATGAATGGGTTGGTACCACCCGACCCACAGAAAACCGACTTGAAGTAACAGTGCTTACATTGTTGCGTTTCGTTCGGGCTGTGAGAGCGCCGGAGGCCCACTTCCCCTCCCTTCCCCCCCCCCAAAACACAAGCTGGCAACACACTTACGACTACCCTGGTGTTGCAAGTGTCTATGGACGGTGGTGATCACTTAACATCAGGTGACCCACTTGTTTGTTTGCCTTCTATGACATAAAAAAAAGTTTATGTGATCAAAAATCGTAAATTAACAGCTAGCAATTTAGTCGTATCATTAAAAGTTGACTTTTGTTCCCCGAACTCAATTTTTAGAGGCCAGTTGCGGATTTAAACGCACTGTTACGTAGAAGAGTTCCCTACAATAATAATTTACCTACCTTGTTGTAGATTCTTCAAACAAATTGGTCTAGTTACTGTTATTTTAAGTTAATATTATGTCTTCATTTGATTATAGGATTACATCTTTTTTTGCCATAACTAATAGAAAAGCCACAATTGTGTCCTAGTCTGAATAATATAAGTTCTACTAATGCGCGGTGTCTCAACTTAATCCTTGAGAAGTATTTAAATATAAAGACATCATAGTTTTGCTCAAGATAAAAATGACTATGTTGACGATGCTATATTTTAATTAATAGTTAGTTTACATATCTACTCGATAGGGAGCACGTCCATACCCTGCGGTACGTTTAACTTGTTTTCCAAATCTACATACGCTGCGAATGTGAATCTAGCAGGACGATTGGTTCGTTGTGAGCATTTTATGTGAGATTTTTGGTGTTCCTGAAAGAAACTAGTTGTTATTATTGTTTTGAATATGCGTTTCCTTGTCGACAGAGTACGGAGCCATATTTTCCGTTCCTCGGCGCTCACGCCCCTCCCAATGGGTACCGGGCGGAGGGCGACGAGGACGGCTCGGTACGGTGTTGCTGCGTCTGCTACACGTTTCTCAGGCAGCAGTGGGAGCAATACGACAGGGAGAATAAACCGCACAGCCAACGGTTCTACTGGATGAAGCGGCTCGACGGGAAACCTTTCATCGGTGAGTCTTATTCGAGTTTTGTATGTACACTTTACTTTTTCGTGGTTCCGTTATCGCCTATGATTTTTTATAGGTTCTAGCATTGCACCATAATCTGTCATAATGTTAAATGACGATATGGCATAAGATGGTAACACGTTTTGCTTTAACGAGTACTAGTTCTCAAGTCGAGAAGCCGGAATCTATACTTATATATCTATACCAATATTATAAAGCTGAAAAGTTTGTTTGCTTGAACGCGCTAATCTCAGGAACTGGTCCGATTTCAAGAATTCAGGGTTAGATAGCTCATTTATCATCACGCTAAGAACAATACGCACGGAACATCAATGAAGAATGTTTCAAAATCGAGGTTTTACGTTAACCGTATTATTGAAAAAAGTTTTCGCCTTCTACTTAAACGAAGTCGCGAGTTAAACTTAGCGTTAGCCCAAAGTTACTATTCCACGCGGATGAAGTCGCGGGCAGAAACTAGTACATTATTTTAGCGACAGATTTGCAACTTGAGTGTGGTAGTTTGTCATTTAGCGCTGGCGTCTGTGCTTCCAATACTGAAAAATGATAAGAAGAGGAATACAAAGAAACTTAATTGCAGGACGATTTTGTATATATTTTGTCAATAGGAATGTGGAATTTAAAATTCATAGTTAATGGATAGGGTACATAATTATTTCATTCTACAATGCGACCGTACAATTGACCTTTACAAAGGTCATGCCATAGTGAATGTGTGAAAGATAGAAATAAAACACACAATACATAATTGTATTGGTACAGATGGTACTGGATGTAAAGCTGAAAAGAGTTGCACGGGTCAGACGCGGTCGTTCGATCGATGCGAAGTCTATTGTATTATGTGTATGATTGGAAGTATATATTATTTGGCGAGTCCCGCGGGATTTCGTCGAATCCAGTCGTCAGTGAAGCGTTGACACCCGATGTCCATAGCGTGCTTGTGGTAAACGCACACATCGCCCGCGGGGCCATGGTTCGTTGCGAGGAACGCGATCGCAACGCCGATAAATATTCCCGAACAAAGAGTTGCACGGACAAGCTCATGATGGCCTCCGATTCCTCCGTTTTGATACTTGAATACATTTATGTTTGTATGTGCCTATAATTATGAAAGTGGTCTAAGTCGTATATTTCTTGTGTCGAAATATTTAATTAACGGCATTTGAACGAATTAAAAAATATTTTTACATTATACCACATTTATAATTTTTTTAGTCTTAATTAATGGAAATTTATTATGAATATGGAATTTTGTATGAATTTCGTACGAAACTGTTGTTTTTAAAGCTTGTATTGACTTAGACCATTTTCCAAATTAAGTGAATGTCCTAAAAAAGTTACTTAACGCAATAAAGGACTATGAGTTTTATTTTATACTATAACTTTAATGAAATGTGAAAGTCATGAACATTTATTAATTATTACGTGCGACCAGCGGATCCGCAAGTGCTTTTTTTAAATATATTAAAATGTGGGTAGGTGTGTACATTTCAGAAATGCTCTTTCAAAAACTTTTATAAGTACGACACGCACGCCATCTACTGTAACATGTAATGTGTACATTAGATGTGTGAATACTATTAGTGTGTCGAATGGGATGGGATTAACTATCAGCAACATACCTGGAATTTTAACCTAATATGTACCACCCTCAGTGCTCACTTACACTATATAAAAAAAGTTATGAAAATTTTAAGCTATACATTATCAAACAATATGTGTTAAATCTTTTATTATATAGTTATTCTAATACGTTGCTATAATCACCGAGTTATGTAGACGCAATTTACCGAATAGAATAAAATGGCCGCCAAATTGACAAAAACGATAATGTAATTCAAACTACATACAAACATACAACTTTCCATTATATTTATTCTTCGAGTCCAGTACAGCGCACGTCTCACGCGCATGTTAACACTAAACAACATATTTATGATCAATTTCGCACGGACGAATGCACGGGTAACAGTTTATCACTACATAGTGTAAAACAAAGCCTTCTGCCACGTCTGTCTGTCTGTCTGTCTGTTCGCGATCAACTCAAAAACTACAGAACGGATTTTAATGCCATTTTCACCAGTAGATAAAATGATTCATGGGGAAGGTTTAGGTGTAATTTCTCAAGGTTTTCTGTTTATTAGGGCGGGACAACGTCTGCTGAATCCGCTAGTTTAAAATAAAATAGCTCAATAGTTAGTTATCTGTCTGTAAAAGTCCCGTGAAAACCGATTTGGAGATAGCACTGCGGATGAAGTCTTGGGTAACAAAATAAAGAAGTCTAAGTTATCTGTAATTATATCTATCTTCTTATAAGGTGAGTTATCTGCCAGTGAAAGTCCCGTTAAAATCAGTCCAAGCATTTCGGTAATTCCATTGCGGACGAAGGCGAATAAACCCTACATTACTTCTTATGAGCTCTGCAATCTATCAGTGAACGTCTCGTGAAAATCGGTCTAACCATTTTGGAAATAGCGCTGCGGACGAAGCCGTTGACAAATATAATAGCCTATGTCTCCCGCTATTATTTCAGCTATGTGCCACTAAAATTCCCACTGAATTAGGTGCAACAATTTTGAAGATTATCCGGAACAAACAAACAAACAAACAGACAAACGTACCGACATGATTTAACAAAAAATTGTTTTGTTATGTGTAGCCATATCCATTCGCCAAAAAAAATTTATTTTAATTTTACATACACACACTTTATTTTTATAATAAGTAATAGATTACAAATCAGAGATTGGAAACAAAACGAACGTAGGATAAACTTTTTGAATAGAAACACAAAATAAAGTTTGAAAATGTTTGTGATAGAAACTTACAACGTTACCATGGCAATGTATATAATACTAACGCTAACACGCAGCGAAAGCTCTGAAAAGGAAAAAAAAAACGATTTTCAAAGATTCGTCAGGTTCTCCGCTTCTATTAGTCTTAGCGTGACGATATATAGCCTTCCTCAATAAATGAGCTATCTAACACCGAAATTTTTCAAATCGGACCAGTAGCTCCTGCGATTAGTGCGTTCAACCAAATAAACAAACAAACTCTTTAGTATAGGTTTTTAAAAACTAATCCATTTTTATCATTCGAGATTTTAAGATTCTTAAAATGTTCCTGAAAAGCTGGAGGGATGTATGGTAGTAAACGCGTAATATCTTTGTTTTTCTTCCGTTACTGGTCTATTGGTGGTGTGTAATGGAAGTAATGTAATATTTCCGTATATTTTTGGTCTTTCTCTTTTGGGTGAAATACCCAAAACGTGGAATTTAGAATCATCTAAAGAAGATTTATAGAACATTTTATAAGGCATTTTTCAAGAATTTCTTCCATTGAATTTGCAGACAAGATACAGATCTGCACTGTTATTGGTAGAAATACCCTCGCAAGTTATCGATCAATTTTCGATTAAAATCAAAATATCCTTTATCAAATTTAGGCCCTGAGAAGGCGCTTATGAACGTCAAAGCTGGCATCGGTTCGGAAAACAACCCAGTCATCGAGAAGAATCGGCAAGAAACTCGATCTGGTTTATCTTTTCATGTTATATATTTTTATAAAACATAAATAGTTACATTTGTTATTAGTGGATGCACAGGGAGAGGCGTCATTTTAAGACGTCACAATCGTTCACATATTGATCCATCCTATAATAGCCTTTAGATACAACATGTATAGACTATCGATGTTATCGGGTAGCGGTTGTATGTGCATCTTTACATTTTATAATTCAACGAGCGTGCTTGTATACAGGGGCGGATGTTTATACGTCGAGATGTTTCGTAGCAGGAAAAGCCGCGGCGTGATTAATGGCAGCCTGACCCGGATAGTTGAGTGACGTGTGTTACGCGCCGACCGCTTGCTTGCCGCATTCGAGTTGGTAATTTCAGCCGCTCGCCGGTAAAGTGGCATAACCCACATTTTTTTGCATCGTTTTAAATGTTAAACACCGCCGATTCGTTTACGTTATAAATATTTTTTGTAGATACGTATATCAAGAATAATATGTTTAACCGTCATATAAATATAATAAAATGTTCCTATTTCCGCTCAAAGGTTAACGTTTACTATATGACTATATAAAATGCTAAATCTATAAATACAGTTTGTTTTCCTTAGAAAATTTGAGTAATCCTAGTTGGTGCCGCGAATTCGTCTGCATGTTTTCCCGTATATTCGGAACGAAAAGTCAGCTATACTTTTTCAGTTCCCAGGTTATCTCTATACTAACATTGATTATTGATTTTGAAATTGATTGCGATCCATTTAGAGGCTTAGTCGTGAAAGTATAACACGTATATAGTTATTTTCACATGTTTTTTTAAATATATAAATTTTAAACATTTCAAAATGACGTAACTCCAATTTTAGCCGTTCCTAATATTTTGCGTTATTTTTCAATATTTTCAAATTTTGTACATGTAAATTATGAAGATACTTAATAAATAGAACTAAAATCCTTATGGACTGCAAAATTCGAACTTCGTTCTCGGTGTATAAAAACTGTGAAACTTATAAACATGTTATTTTATATGAACGATTAAAATTGGATTTAGCTCATTTTGGAATGCAACCACACGTATGTTGCACTTACTTCAGGAATATTTCCGTGCAATAAAGTATAAATACCATTGAAATAAACGAAACCGTCCGTTTATCGTATAAAACGAGCTCGCTAGGGATTATCCGCGGCCAATCCAGTTTAAGGCAAGCTTTGTAGCCCTCCCGTGTGACACGATGTAGAGAAATACAATATCACAGAATGGAACCTTAACAAAGGCCTTTAATTACTTTTATTTAAAATATTGTCTTGCTGATGCTCGTGTGCGTAATATTGATTTTTAGTATACCTCCTGTTGCAAAATATTAGGTATAGGATTCCTACTAAGTATATACTTTATGTAGGCGTATTTAGATAGTGTAAAATTGAATGCTATGAATATGAATTTATACTCATTTATTTATATCCACCTCCTTATAAAAAAATGTGTCTCTATATCTCTGTTCGTTACATTGTTTGTAATTCCATAACCTCTTAATCGACTCAATATACTATTACAGTATGTGTTAGTGTACACATATTTTGATTTTTAGATAATGTATTACAATTTAATGGATAGTTGTTTAGAATAAAAAATAATCAAGAAGTCCGTAGTAACATAATTATAATTCTACATTTAAACCGCAATAACTGCTATTTTATTAGAAGAGACCTGAACAAATGTATAGACTTAAATAAACACTTAATATATTGAGGTCTAATAAATTAAAATAAAACATTAAAACTAATTTTGGACTTCACTCGGGCGAGACCGCCGACCTAACTAGTGCAAAATAAATATGAAAGTAAGTTTGTTTGAATACTGGTCAATCAATCATTTTTAAACGTCCGAACGGATTCTAGTGAAATTTGGCAAAGAGATAGATCGCCGCGAAATAAAATATAAGATACACATGCCGACAAGGAATTTAGTACTTTGCTCCGCTCGTATATAAATCTTCTCGCTTTAAATTTACAATACCACATGCCGCACTACACGGTCCGCACGCACCTTTATTAAATTTCGCCTTATATACTTTCTTACTACATTTGGTACGCTAATTAATATCTCTTCTACGAATTGTGGCGTCTATAATCTATAACCTGCCATAAGAAAGAAAATCAATATGCAAAAAAACTTTCCAAATTTGATTGGTAATTCTAGAGATGGATATACGTTTATTTATCTAAATATTATTTACGGAATATTGTAGTAAATTACTTAAACTAGGTAACCTATAGATTATATTAGGATCAAATAATTATAGTGATTAAACGATATATAATTAGTCGCAATAGATAATAATTAATTGATTAATGTACGTTAATTACTTTTAGTATATTTAGGATATAGTTTATTGCTTTATACAGTGTAAAATATTACTTGCAATATTTATATGGATGTTTTTTATTATTTTAAAGTAATGTTACTGTTTCATTGTACACTGTGGCGGTTCTCGGAATTAGGGACGAACGGAGGCGTCTGGAAGGTTTTATTGACCTGTGACCTAGTATTTATCCACATTTCCGTCTGAGTTCACGTTTTATTAATATTAATCGTTTGATATCGAAAACATGAAGTAATATTTAGAACGTCTCGCATAGCTCGCTTTTCTATATTTAGTATCACTATTACGCCAAAAGCACTTTACTGTCAGCTGTTTTGAAAGTTCATGATAATTTATTAGGTGACCGCTGTGTTGCTAATAATATTTGTTTTAAATAATAAGTAGTAGCATTATAGCGGAACTAATATGGCATTAATATTCTTTGTGTTCAAATATTTACGCATAGCAATTGAACGGTATGAATAGAATAGAATTAAATGTGCTGTAGCATTTGTTATTAGCGTGTTATAGTAAAAACAGCATAACAACTTTCTCCGTGAGAAAACACATGTGCTAACCTTTCATGGTGATAGTTGAAATATTATTGGAGTTTATCAATCTCATATACTAATATCTATTTTTATATATAATACTCGCGGGCTAGGCGGACGTTGTCCCGTCCTGTTAATAAAAAATAACCTTGACGAATTATATACCTAAACCTTTCTCGTGAATCATTTTACCTACTTGTAAAAACCGTATGAAAATCCGTTTAGTAGTTTTTGAGTTTATCGTGAACAGACAGATAGACGTGGAAGAGAACTTTGTTATATAAAATGTAATGATATATGTGGTAATAGGGCTTTTTTAAGCCCGCCTAACACCACCCTCCAGTATAAAATCTGTCGCCAAACATCTATGGGTGTATTCCGGCAGTTGCAATTGAGAGTCAGCCTCCGTCTAGGTTTAGCGTGTTTACTATCTTGAGCCACATCGTCATTTAACGTCAAGTGAGGTTGTCTTCCAACCCAAAAATCTATAAAGTATTACAAAAATAATCGATAAGATAAGTTCCGGAATCAGAGGATTGATAAGATTTATTGCGTGTTTAATATCGGTTTTGTCCCATCATGATGATATCACTTCTTGAGGTACGCAAGTAATTATATCATTAAATTATATCATTTCGTAAAATACCGGCACAATCTAAATACTAGAAACTGTGACAAACTGGTTGTCCCACGTTTTAGACTTAGTAAAACCAGTAACAGTTTTTTGGGAAATAGTGTTAGATTTTACAACAAAGTCCCAAAGGATATTACCGATTTGCCGGATTGTGAATTTAAGCGCCATGTCAAGCGGGTTTTGGTGTCAAAAGGCTATTATAGAGTGGATCAATATGTGAACGATTGTGATGTCTGGAATTGACTCATCTCTGTGCATCCATTAAAAACGTTTGTGAAATTTACTATTATATAGAATATATTATTATTCTAAATATTATATATATTTGTTAAAAAGATAAACCAAATCGAGTTTCTTGCCGGTTCTTCTCGATGACTGGGTTGTTTTCCGAACCGGTGGTAGTTTTGACGATCATAAGTGCCTTCTTAGGGCCTAAATTGAATAAAGTGTTTTGAATTTGAATTTGAATTGGAATGATAAAGAAATAAGGGATCAAAAGAGATCACATATTTGAAATATGATGTAGGAATGGTATTTTATTATCACATGGAAGCTTAACACATCTACGTGTTTTGTTATACGTTTTTGTTTGATGGGATTAAGTGGGTAGGCTCAGTCAGACGGCGAATGATACTTATATTATACTAGCTCATACACGTTACTTCGCATGCGTTTTCTAATATCTTAATAGTATATTTTATGTATACAAGAAAACACGTGAGCATCATCAAACACAAAAAATATAATTTTCTTACAAAATTGAACGCAGTTAATAAGTTTATATTAAGTGAAGATATCATAATATTTTTTGTTTATATAAGAACGAAGTTTTTAAGAAATAAAACTAAATAATTTGATTTAAATATATCCAGTAGTTTTTGTGTGATGCGCTCACAATAGCTGACTTCTACCGTTTCATTTATAAAGATTTTGTTTATTTTCTTTGTTATACCTTTTGTGTATACCAATTTGCAAGCGTCGGAGATTTCGTCCTCGTTAAATTGCAATATATATAACTTAATAATAATAAAATATAATTCAGCGCCACCTAGTAACTAGTTATGGCAAAATAAATGACAAAAAGCATCGTCACATACATGGGTGTGACAGTTTTAATGGTGATCGGTCACTTAAATCATTACATAGTATAAAACAAAGTCCCCTACCGCGTCTGTCTGTCTGTCTGTTCGCGATAAACTCGAAAATTACTGAACAGATCTTCATGCGGTTTTCACCAGTGCATAAAGTGATTCATGAGGAACATTTTAGTATATAATTTGTCAAGGATTATTTTATAATCAGGGCGGGACAACGTCTGCCGGTTGTGCTAGTATATAGATAATTGATAAAAAGCTGTTCTTACTTCAGAATTTTTGTTTGAATATAACCTATTTATATTTTGAGAAGAGAGCGAAAATAAAAAAAATCTACTTTTTGGCACATCCTAATAGATAATCATTAGCGTTACGTATATATTAAAATATTTGTAATATTATTTACTCAGTCTCTATAGCTATATAAACTACTAGCTTCCGCCCGCGACTTGTCCGCGTGGTATAGTTACTTTGGGCTAACGCTAACACGCAGCGGAAGCTCTCAAGTGGAACAAAAAACGATTTTGAAACATTTTATGATTTGAAATAATTTTTCAAATCAGACCAGTAGTTCCTGAGATTGCCCCCTACAATGTCACAAACTCACAAATTCACAAACTTTACCTCTTTATGATATTAGTATAGATTGAAACCATAATGAGGAAGAAATTTTATATTACAGTAGCAGTACAGGGGCAGTAAGTGCTCTGTACTAAGACGATCTATATCTATTTTTACCGAATTAAACGTTAGCTTTTCATGACCGCTTCACGACGTCCGATTGAATGGACGCATTGTTCATTTGTCGCCTCGTGGAAAACTCCATTGTTGGGCTTCAAATGAACCGTCATGACAAAGGAGCGTGTTTTGTTACTCGCGCGAACAGTGCCATACTGAACACTCTGCTATTGATGCATTACTATGAAAAAAAAATGAATAGAGTTGATTGTTTATAGTGTCCATGTAAAACAATAAACTTGTTAATTATTTTATAAATGGAAATTATCTTGATGAACGTTTTATAATAGAATTCGTTCTAAGCACATTTAATGAAAAGAAGCGAAAATAGTAAATACGAAATTTGCCATCAAGGAGATGTTTACCATATGATAATGGAATGTGTCCGAAGCTATTCTCAAAGACGACAGATATTTGAGGATAATATAGGCATTTATGATCAAATTCTGTCACGCCCAGCATCGGAAGATTCATTAATCTATAATTTGGTGGACGTCGGTATAAGGGCAAAAAGTGATTGAAAGGTTCTGATTTTTAATATTTTTTTGTTAAAGATGTTTGTTTAGACTTATGTTTATTGTATGGATGAGGGTGGTGTGTTGTTTCTGAACAAACCCTCTACTAAAATAATAAAAAAATATAGTTAGAACTGTTGGACAGACGATCCGATATTTGCTGTTTGGTTGGCATTGGTTTTTTTTCATTATAAACGAATATTACGTAAATAATAAATTTATTAATAAAACCGGCCTGAATGTGGATGAAGATAATCGTTATACGTCGCATCGTGGCGTGGTCGAGAGTCCTCTGGCCTTTGACCCCAGCGACATCGATGTGTTAACTCTCTGACCTTACGATATTACACTGCGATAATGTTTATCTTGGAACATACCCACACATGCGATTTGTGCTTATATTTTTACGTTATACATATATTTAACGGAAACATGTATACAAACTGTGTATACACCGATAATTATTGGAGATGTTTATCACGATACATTTGGTATTATAGCATATCTTCCTATGGTGTAAACATATTTATATGTCGATACAAAATAATATCGTTTTTCAACATGCGATATAAGTATTTATGCTACTTCATCGAGGTGTTAAATTCTCGTAGCGTGAATTATCTTTTATATCAATAAGTGATTTGATTTTTGAAGTGTAAACTTCTTTAGGCACGTTCAGCGGTATTTTTGGCAGGAGTTTTTATAATTTCGCGTCATGACACGTTAGAAACGTGACCGACTGTCAGACTAGCGACGCGTAGTATAAGAGCTCAGTATTGAGACAGACATTGAGTGGAGACAGATTGTGTACATCTAATATTGATATTTTGTATTGATATTGTGAAGCGTATCATACGTTTGATGAATTAATGAACTGTATGAAAAAGGATTATTACTCAGAATGTCAATAGATGTGAAAGAGAGACGAATGATAATAACTTCAATTTACTAATTATGACATTTCAATAATTCACGCTATTATTAATTTAAAAACACAAAAGAGAACACAGTTTCATTTCCATTGTATTGAGTTTTCACTTCTGTCGGTAGCTCTTATGACTGCCTTGACTTTTTTGTCTTGTGACATGGTGACACAAATATATTGGGACGAAATTAGTAACCGTTGAGAGTTGTAATGTCTACTTTAATATATATGACTATTCAATATATAGGTATATATTGGATATATAACGTGGATAGATGTAGTTTTGAATCCTGTAATAAACCGGAACATTCGATTAAGGAAAACATCTTGATGAGATTATAGCATGACGTGGTGAGGTTTGGTTAATTGGAAATCTGACGCTGAATACCTACAACTAATGCTGCTTAAATATGGTATTAAATTGGCCGATTGCATTAGGTTTAAAATGACTTAGATGTAAAACGATTTCAGAAAAATGTTGGGCACTAAGAGTTTCGAGGAAAAACAAATAAATTATGTTTAAAAAAACACTTAGTTTATTCATTCTTCCAGCAGTTGCACTTTACAATCAGTCCTCATTTAGGCTTAGCGTTAATTTAAATCATATTGTCGTTTTTTTTTCTCGAACTGACTACGCTATTGACCTAGCAAGGTCTTAACAGCTTCACCGGATTACCATATTGTCGTTTAGTAATAGATAAGAATGCGTTCAAACACTAAGACCTATGAAGTGAAAACGAAGTATTATTTTATTTAATGTACAATAAAATAGGTATTCCTTAAACGTAAGAAAAGCAAGAAAATTTTTGGTTCCCGTCGATTTTGTTTCATATACGGATCAAAACACTTATTGAACTTAAATGAGTTTTGAGTACTAGAAATGTCAGAAACCACAAAAATCCTTTTTTCATATATTTTGGAGTGAAACGTCTCAAACGCCATTAAAATATTTTCCTGTATCTGCAATAGTTAAGTAAAAGTAAGGCCTTTACTGCTCTCTCAAAAATAACCATTCTCTATACCAAAGGAATTAAATAATCAGTTTATTAATGAATTATTTATTCACTTATTAGTTTAATAATGAATTATTTCCTAATGCGATAACAAGACAGTTGTCATAAATAACAAGTTTAATAAGGAGATAGTGAGATTATTTAAAAAGATACAACAAACAACATGATAACTCGAATACGATCAGTAGCGACTACAGCCTGGTAGAATTTAAAATACACAACGTTTAGCATTACGTGTTCAGATTGAAGTACTTCTTTATTTAAGATCATTATAATGAAGATTTGCTAGTCTTGTTATTGTAATTTCAGGTCTTTTATGTGTACAGATCTGTGACGTTTCAGAGGCATATCACAAACACTAACGAGTGTAACATTTACATTAAAATAATATTCAATTTATACTGCTGTACTATAATTAAATTGTATATTGAAAATCTTTGTCCAAAACTGATTGTGGGTGATGTAGGGAGTGTAACAGAATGGAATAGATATATTTTCGGCTGGATGTCTGTTTTTTTATGTTAGCAGGATTGTTGCCAGAACTACTAGACGTATTTTCATAGCTGACTTGAAGCGCTGCTTGGCGCAATATATAGATTATTTGAGACAGTTGTTTTGTGCTCGGCCAGTTCTATGTGACTATTTATTTATATCCCCAAGGAAACTTTACAGATCAAAGAGCGTACGATATGGCGGGCAACACTAATGTTCAATCAGATGGATTGATTGCCAAAGTAGGAATAGGATAAGGAGAAAATCTGACGTTAAAAGGTATAACTTTAAGTGAATCAAAAACATGTTCTTTTAATTTACATAAAATGCAATGTCACAATATTTTAAAGGTGGATCCCATTTCTATTATGTCGAGCTTGTAATACGTTTGAATACCATGTTTCCTGCACTCAAAATTTAGTTTCAGCTCCGTCTTACTGTTCGAAGCGATGCTATAATACTTTACTTATTGATTTTATGTTCGTTGAAACCACTGGTCGTATTCTAAAACTATGAAGGGATGACGGCTCAGTCATATCATACCTGATACGGCGTCGATTGACGTGTTTTAATCCTGCAATAAGATTGAGCTTTCAGTGAAAGATAAAATCATGATGAAGTTGTAGCACGATAATATTAATGTGACCAATTGAACGTTCGTTTAACATATGGGCTCCCAACGAAAATCAACGGTAAAAACGCTACGTTTTAATTCAATTGTATGGTTGTTCCAATAATAAACTATATCTTTATACCTATATATATATATATATATATATTCAATAATTTCTTATGCACGTTTGTCTAGCTAAACACCGTCGAGTTTGAATTCTGCATCCAAGTACCTGGATTTGTTCCGGCAGTTGCACTTAGGATTATGTTTAATATGTTTCTATCATTTATCTCATCGCCACTTAAAACCAAGGTCTTTCGATATGGTTGGAGTTTTTGCTGTGTTTTTGGTGTACGGGTCTCTAGGGGGAACATAACAGAGAAATAGCAATTTGCTTTGTTTGGCTTTTCAACGCCTGTCTCAATTCAGGAACATTCCCTGCCTTAGGGAAACTAGGTTACGTCATCCTGATAAAGAAACAGAGCTGCCCAGCGGAGTCTGCTACTGCTTACCGACCTATAGTCCTTCTGAACGAAGTTAGTAAGCTCTTCGAAAGGTTTATTTCTAGACGAGTTCTCGAACACCTTACTCGTGGTAGACCTGGTTTTACCAACACACAGTTTGGCTTCCGCGAAGGGCGGTCTACGATCGACGCTGTTTTGCGGATCAAAGACCTCTCGGACGAGGCGACTTCCCGGGTTGGAGTGTTACTGACGGTATCACAGGATATCGCTAACGCCTTTAACACTCTGCCCTGGGAGTGCATCAAACGGGCCTTGAGTTATTTCAGGGTTCATTCGTATCTTAGCGATATTGTTGGATCCTACTTGGAAGGCGAGCATATAACCTGGACTGGGCAGGAAAACAACGCCTACCAGAAAGAAATATATTGTGGCGTGCCACAGGGGTCAATCCTTAGACTGCTTCTGTGGAACGTAGGATATGATTGGGTTTTGCGGGGTGCTCTTCTTCCTAGTGCGGCTATGACGTGTTACGCGGATGATACATTGGTGATAGCAAGAGGAGACTCTATTAGAGACGCCGTCCGTTTAACTACGGCCAGCGTCGCACAAGTGGTAGCCAGAATAAAGCGGTTAGGACTAAAGGTCGCTCTAAGAAAAACCCAAGCAATATGTTTTCATGATGCTCGCGGAGCACCTCCGCCTGGCACCCACTTAGTAATTGAGGGGGTTCATATTGAAGTTGCACCCACGATTAAATATCTGGGCCTGGTATTAGACAGCAGGTGGTCGTTCCGCGAACACTTACATCAGATGGTGCCTAAGGCCATGCGAACAGCATCCGCCTTGTCGGGAATGTTGCCAAATCTTGGTGGTGCTGGTTCCGCTTGTCGCAGCTTGTACATGAATGTGATAAGGTCGATCGCACTGTACGGGGCACCTGTATGGCACGAATATCTATCGACTGTCAACCGCGCCGTATTTCGACGTTTGAATAGGATGATGGCAGTAAGGGTTATCCGGAGCTATATATAGCGCGCCTACTATCGAGTTCTTGCCCATGGGAATTGGTGGCTCACTATCAAGCCGAACTTCACTCTTGGGGCTCAACAAGGACTGCTCAAGGAGAGGTTATCGCTCCGTGGGAAAAGGAAATGCGTAAAACAATTATACGCGAAATGATGATGCAAACATGGCAATAAGTATTAATTACGCCCACCGCAGGTCTTAGAGCCATTGAGGCGATACGTCACGTCTTCAGCGAATGGCTTGACAGGAGTCACGGTTCACTGACCTTTAGATTAGTGCAGGTACTTGCCGGGCGTGCATTGTTGCTTCGCCAAGTACCTGTACCAGATGTTCGGCAAAAAACCGACAACTCAATGCCATCATTGTGACGAGCCACTCGACACTGCTCAACACACTCTCGAAGCGTGTCCAGCTTGGGCAGAAGAACGTTCAGCACTTACGGCTATTATCGGGGGAGATCTATCTCTCCCAATCACTGTTCGAGCTATGGTCGCCGACGAGACAGCATGAAGCGCTGCTGTCTCTTTCTGTGAAAGGGTTATATTCCAGAAAGAAGAAGCTGAAAGAGCCAGAGAAAGTGATCCCGGGGCAGCACGGACACGTCGCGTTTTTTTGTTCTCCCTTTTTCCTTGGGTGTATTTCGTTTCTGTTTTTCAATTTTCTCTTCATGTCTGTTTTTTAATTCTGTACGGTTTAATATCTATCTTTCTAGCTCTAGTTTTGTTTCCTATTCTTATTAGTAGTCACTTATATATGTTTCCTATTGTATTTTACATTTTTTATATTTTATTTTTTTTCATATTTTATATTTTTTACATTTGCTCATTATTTCCTGGAAAAATTTTCTGAATATGTCTATTTTTCCTTTATTACTTATTATTTGATGTATGTTTTCTGTGCAAATTTTGATTTCCAATTCTTGTTCTAAGTTATACCTTTTCCTCGCAAATAGTGGCATTCCAGTATTAGATGGATAACCATTTGATTGGTATCGGCATCGCACACGCAGCCCGGGTCATTTTTACACTTGAAACGGTTTAAGTACTCGCTAAATGCTCCATGTCCTGTTATGATCAGTGTGAAATCAGGATCTATATAGTAATCCTTATTATTTTATAGGTTGTGATCGCATTAGGAAAAAAGATCTTAGTATTTTCCGCTTTATTTTCATTCAAGTATCTTTCGTTCCATCCTCCTATAGTTGTTTGTCTCGTCTCGTTCTTTACGAACGAGATCGGACACCGATCATAGTGATATTTTACCTTCAGATACATTGCGGCATTTTTAGCTAGTTCATCCACCCTTTCATTGCCTAGTATTCCCACGTGTGTTCACCCAGTAAAATTTAACTGCTTTCCCATCTTTCTTTTATTGGATGATACTTCTGCGAGTCAGGAACACTATGGGGTTATAGTTATCTTGGTTTTTCAGTGACTCCAATGCAGATTTGGAGTCACTGAAAATTTTTATGCTATTGTGTTTTTTTGGTGTATTTTATGGCGTGGTTTATTGCATACAGTTCGGCCTAGTACACCGTACAAAACCGCTCTAGTTTAAACTTCCTTTCCACACCGAAAAAGCTGCTCCTACTTTATCCTGTATCTTACTTCCATCTGTATATATGCAAATCTTTTCCTTTATTTTTTCTTCCGTAGTTTCTGTTTGCTCCTCCATTGTTTCGCAATTTATATCTATTTGCTGTGCCGGATGTGGTGCTTCTAGGTAGCTTATTTTTCTTTCAATTTTCTATCTCCAATCAAATCCCACAGAGGCTTTCCTCTTTTACTTTCGTAAATTTTTGCCGCCTCCTTAATCCTCATGTCCAGCGGCAATATTCCGGCGAGAAGCATTACTGCGTTTAGTGATACGGTTCTATAAGTTCGTGCGATCTTCTGGCAGAGTCCTCTCTGTACCGCGTTTAGTTGTTTTTTAGTTTTGATTTTATCAGATTCCGTATATCAAACTCCCGCCGCATAGAGTGTTATAGGTTCAATTACCGCAGTATAGGATTGATAGGGTTAGAGTTTGTAGGGTGGTGGGGGAATGGGGGCGATGCCGGGTAGGTAACCTCTGGTTTGCTTACCTACTTGATGGGTGGGCGAGTCTAGGGGATTGGAGGGCGTAGGGTTTGAGACAGGTAGGGTAGGGTGTGATCGCGGGACGGGGGGTTTTGCATAGCTTGGCGTAGGCCGGAGAAGACCTCAGGGTGGCTGAAGCGGAGGAGGAGTAATATAACCTAATAAAACCTCGGAAAAAATCAATCGCGGGGCGACGGCGGAGCGGCTTAGCTTTTCCGCTGCCGGCTGAACCCAGGGGGGACGGGGCGGGTGCCCTGGCCTCCCATCGCACGGGTTCGGCGGGCTGGGAGGCAGTCTTGCGACCGTACTACCTCAGCCGAGTACGGCGTAGGAAACGCCTGCCGCCGTGGGTGTAGCGGAGCTTGCTAACCCAATCCCGAGACACCCCCATAGTGCGGCGAAGGTTGTCGTGGAGTTTTTTAGTTGACTAGAGTTCGACTCGGTTCAGGTCCCCCTCCGGGGACCTGACAAGTCTATGAAGAGGTTTCTCCACGTAAAAAAAGGCAGAGCTTTGTTGAGTGGGGTTCGACTGTCAAAATGATAATTTTTGGCATATCATTATTACTTTCTGTGGTCGTCTTTATACTTCAATTCTATAGCTTAGAACTTGTAAATGCAGTGCTTTTTAAAATTTCATGATGAAAGTGTAAAAAAAAACGGCTGAAATGTTAATATTGACGGTTGGCCGTGACGCGTTTAAATTAGATTACGTCACGCGTGCTTGAAGCGCGTGGCGAGCGTGTGCTGGTGCTTATCTCGAGTGTACACATTGGCGCATTATCATGACGTATTATTTATAATGTGTTTTTGGCGGGCTGTTAGTTTATAATTAGTAGTGTTTATTTTTTTATTCATAACCTTGCTTTATTTGACCCGTTATTGTGTAATATTGGTGGGATTTTGTGTAATTTAGTTGGATTGTTGGGCATAACTCAAGTTTGGAAATGATGTCAATCTCTGTTCATCCACCAAAAAACGAATGTAACTATCTGATTGTAAAAATATGTATCATAAAAAGATAAACCAGATCAAGTGTCTTGCTGTTTCTTCTCGATGAGTAAGTTGTTTTTTTGCGAACCGGTGATAGCTTTGACGTTCGTAAGCGCCTTCTCACGATCTAAACTGAATAAAGTATTTTTCATTTTGAGTGGATTATGAATAATAACACGAGACATCAGTTCTGAGTTATACCAAAAATAAACCCTAGGAAGTTCTAACAATGGTCATCTAGTCTAGTCAACAAGTTCAAAAACGTGATAAATAGAGATAAAGGTCCTAAAAATATGAGCGATAGCTCATTCGATTCGGAATCACCTCTAGAAAAATGTTTTAGAAGGATTTTGGGGCAGGTAAAAAATTGCAATTGTTATTAACAAAATAAGATGAAAAAAAAAAGATATTTAGTTTTTCGTTAATAACTCAAAAAATATTAACATTTAAGCAATTTTGAAAAAAGTTCGTTAAAGAGGAAGAAATTTCCGATAAAAAAGTCTCGACTCCCGAAACTCTATCTCCATTATTTATAATTTTAATTTGATGTTGAAAATAGGGCTCCGCGCTGCTGTTACGGCATGCGCGCGCTGCCGCTAAAGAGAGTTTATCAAAAGAAATAATTTTTTTATAACATAAAATGTCATATTAAAAATTTGAAAAAATTCTAGTAGCTTCTGAACACTTGAATGAATCGAGCCCCGTAGAAAAAAAAGTTGTATCACCATTTTTCAAAAAGTTATTCAATTGTTAATTAACAAATTTTTTCCCAATCTCCGTTGGCATAAATAATGGGATAAAAGGTATAAATAATTGGCTTATAAATTTTAAACTTCATGGAGCCTTTGCGGTATATATACTTCATAAGATCCTGCGATAAAAGTTCATAAAATTTATTAATTTGTTAATTATGATTTTTTATAACTATTGCAAAATGAAATATCTAAAAATTGTTGATAATTTTTTTTTTTTCAATTAATATTTAGCTATGCCTGTTTTCACATTAAACAATGGCATTGATTAACATAGGTGATGAATTTTTTACGTAATTTGTTTATAAAATTATTTTAAACAAATAGAGAAATTCAATATTTTTGAAAAATTTTTTTTGCTATTTTGTTGTTTAGAGAAAATTGTGATTTAAAAAAAAAATTCTTAATTTTAATTGTTTAAAATCGATTTTTTTAACAGCCATATCTTTAAAAGTGCTAAAAAATTTATTTTTATTTATTATATAAATGTTATATAAATAAATATATTATATAAACAATTAAATAATGAATAAAAAAAATTTTTTTTTGCCAAACTATTCAAAAGTGTAAATTATGATTTTTAAAAGCAAAATTATTTCTTAAGTAATTATTTAAACAATCGAAATATAAAAAAATCGATTTTAAACAATTAAAATTAAGAAAAAAAATTGTTAAAAATCATAATTTACTCTAAACAACAAAATAGCAAAAAAAATTAAAAACAAAATAGCAATTCAAAAATATTGAATTTCTCTATTTGTTTAAAACAATTTTATAAACAAATTACGTAAAAAATTCATCACCTATGTTAATCACTGCCATTGTTTAATGTGAAAACAGGCACAGCTAAATATTAATTGAAAAATATTTTTTTATCAACAATTTTTAGATATTTCATTTTGCAATAGTGATAAAAAATCATAATTAACAAATTAATAATTTTTTATGAACTTTTATCGCAGGATCCTATGAAGTATATATACCGCAAGGGCTCCACGAAGTTTAAAATTTATAGGCCAATTATTTATACCTTTTATCCCATTATTTATGCTAACGGAGATTGGGAAAAAATTTGTTAATTAACAATTGAATAACTTTTTGAAAAATGGTGACAAAACTTTTTTTTCTACGGGGCTCGATTCAATCAAGTGTTCAGAAGCTACTAGAATTTTTTCAAATTTGTAAAATGACATTTTATGTTATAAAAAAATTATTTCTTTTGATAAACTCTCTTTAGCGGCAGCGCGCGCATGCCGTAACAGCAGCGCGGAGCCCTATTTTCAACGTCAAATTAAAATTATAAATAATGGAGATAGAGTTTCGGGAGTCGAGACTTTTTTATCGGAAATTTCTTCCTCTTTAACGAACTTTTTTCAAAATTGCTTAAATGTTAATATTTTTTGAGTTATTAACGAAAAACTAAATATCATTTTTTTTCATCTTATTTTGTTAATAACAATTGCAATTTTTTACCTGCCCCAAAATCCTTCAAAAACATTTTTCTAGAGGTGATTCCGAATCGAATGAGCTATCGCTCATATTTTTAGGACCTTTATCTCCATCACGTTTTTGAAATTGTTGACTAGACTAATCATTTTGTTACGTTCTGACGTGAAGTCGCTAATTCTTAAATATGAAAAAAAGAGTAGTATTTAAAGTTTAACATATGCATTAAATAATATTTGTGTGTTTTGTTTCTTTTTAAATTGTATTTTGATATTTACCGCGTTGATAGTAATGATAGATTATTAAATTTAATTATTTAATTTAGCATTTAGCAATGCTACGGACAATATTGTTGTTTGATTAAATAGTTGTTTGTACAAGTCGTATCAATGTGACTCTTGCTTTCGGTTTGCTCAGGAATTTTAAACTATACATATTTACATATTTCACCGGAACAAATGTATCACGAAATAACTAAATCAGAGCAGTCAGTGTTGTTAACTGTGTAACTAAGATTTGCGAGATACGTGGGAAATAGAAAAGACATTCAAAATCGCGTATCCTTATTAAATGGCCTGCTTATGACGATTTCTTAGTATAATACAGAGATTTACCTTTTTTGTATCACTGTGTAAATGACAGTTAATGCGCATTTGTGCCCAGCAATTTCGTTGTATCCTCCCTCCGCAGCGGCTCAAGTCTAAATCTGATACGCTAGAAAGGAGACTTCGAGCACGTCGTATACGTGATATAGTGACTTTAGGTGTACGGATTCAGTGAGGGGGCATTTTTTGTTTATATAAGTATAACAATACTCAGCAAAATAATTTCATCATATACACATTTTGAACACAATATATACTTTTTATCCAATCACAATGAAGTGACTGCATTTTCCTTGATAACGAGCGAGTAATGGACAATCCGTCACCAGTTACCGCTATCATGTCAGCCTGGATACATTGAATGACTTTGAAACGCAATAAATCAAGACAGTCATTGTGACTGGTTTATCGCTACGACAAACTACAGACAATTCACCAACTTACTTGAATACAGAACTTACACCGTCTGATCCCTGGAACGCGTAAGGTCTAAGCATGTCATTATTGCAAGTATTACTTTATGCGATCTGGTATGTGGTGATCGCAACTGGTTTGGATAGAAATGACGTGTTCAACCACCTGAATAATTTTCTGATAGTTTTTATTCCAAATTATTTAGGTATAATTATTATAATTTGTTTTTTATTTGTTATCGCTATGTTAAACGCGGTCTAATGTGGTTCACGACGAACATTGTTTGATAGAGCTCGGACGTTTTGACTAATGCTAATTGACACGTGTTTATATTCGTTTACCTACTCGTTACGAACGCGGTTCAGTGTATTAAACCGGGTTGCAGCAACACCGACGTGTTTACCACCTATTAAGAACACACTATATGCCGTTTATACGTGTCGTTACATTTGAAAATGAGCTAAATCCAATTTTAATCGTTCATATAACATGTTTAGTTTTTTAAGATTTTATACACCGAGAACGAAATTTCGGTGTGCACATGTGTCCCTCCGTAAATTTTCTCTTAAACGGCTTGATTAATTTTATTTTTTTGTTTATGGGGTCATTTGACTGCTTTTTAGCGAAGGTCGGACCCGGTAGGGAGCATTGTTGTGGAGCTCTAGATTTATTGTTCCGATCAAATTATTTTTAGAGTTCTTCATTTCAGACATAATGAAACATGTGATCCAAATTTTCAAAATCCCTTCGGTATTACATATCAACGAATTTGTTTAGGTTAGGTTTAGAGTTGGTGTTTAATTTGAGTATACTTACACCAGGGATTCAGTTTACTATACTTAGCAACAGTTACGACTGATTTTGAAGTTACACAACGAAAATACTACGATGTTAGGACGACGCGACGTACCATTTCAAATTATCCTCTTATTTGAAAGTGTATCGTATTGTCAGCGCTTTTGAGTCTCTTTGTAATCACCTACATATTATAAAACAAAGTCCTCTGCCGCGTCTGTCTGTGTGTTCGCGATATACTCAAAAACTACTAAACGGATTTTCATGCGGTTTTCACCATTAGATAAAGTGATTCACAAGGAAGGTTTTGGTATGTAATTTGTAAAGGATTTTTTATTATCAAAGCCCGCTACTTATTCATTTAATGTAGTTCAATTCGAATCCATCATCCGCGCTCGCCTCGCTTGCCCCAAACCGAGCCTAATTTCTTTAAATTTAATCTAATAAACAACTTCTTTTATAAATTTTGTTTTTTACAAAGTCCTTCGGCCAAATCCTTATAACAGTACGACACTTTGAAGATGTTTTACTTTACAGACGTAATAATAAGTTGCAATATCGTTGGGTAATATAATCTACATACGAGTCTATGAAATCCAAACCGGTAAAGTAGGGTTGACCTATAATCTGGCAATAACAAAAAAAACTGATTAATTTAAATTGGTATCATAAATAATCGTGGTAAACATTTTACTATCATGATTATTAGATTAGATTCGATGTTGTCATATATTTATCGAGATTTGCACCACTTTTGCTGCATCTGATTGTATACGACTATATATAAAACTTATAAAAGTGGTTGTTGATATATTTGAGAGCACCAAACTCACGAACACTATTTGATCGATCATTGTGAAATATGATAGACCTAAGCGTTTCTAGTAGAGTTTGTTATGCTATCCGTTTTGCTATAAACTAGAAAACTCGATACTAGACGGCGCTGCTTAGGTATCTAAATTTATGTAGGTGTGATAAAAATTATGAAAATATTAGCTGTTGGCCGGGGTTTCTCTCGCTTTAATGGAAATTTGACCTATATTTCTGTTCCCTTGACGACGTGTATGTAAAATTTCATGGTGGCCGACTGAGTAATTTATGTATGACAGCATAACAAACAATCAAACTCACAGTCGCATTTATAATGTAGACGTTGCTTATTATGGCCATGTGTTTGTGGAAGTCCATTCTTCCGTTAGTTTTGACATATATTGTAATAGATCGATGACTCTATAGAAGTGTTACAATATAATATGTACCTGAAATAACCGAGTTTAAATTAATTAATACTCGATTATGAATGCGGTTGACAGCCTTAGGTCGGACGCGTGACCTTCTAGGGTCGTCGGAGTCAGTCGGTCAGGCGAACCACTTTCACTGGCGCGGCGCGGCGCAGTTGCCGGGTCGAGGCCGCGCCGCTGTCTCTCTAAACTCGTGAACGAGTCTTGTAGACGTCGTCTCGTCTTTCTCGGCCCTTCCTCGACGCGATTCATGATTTAGACTCGTTTAGCCCGTCTGGATGACGTAAAATCGACTTTTAGAAAGCAACTCCGCGGTCGGCTTGTGGCAACCTTCGCTATATTCATACATCAAATACTTTCCTTATTTGGAGTGTTTCTGGCGGGATGTGTAACTATAAGACTAAGGATATAATTTTTGTTTAGAATATGTATCTCTTATGACGTCATAAGTGTTGAAACGATGTAAATCACTTTTTGCCGCTTTGATATTGACAGTTCATCAAAGTAAAAAAAAAACTGCAAAGTTAAGTCTCGACACGAATTTTTGGCGGGATCTTAGGTTGTCATCTAGTGACTTTTATATTTTATTCATAATTTTGTGTTATTTGACTCTATATTTTGTAATATTGTTGGCATTTTACGTAATATAGTTCGGTTACTGTGCGCATGAAAATTGGATGGGAAATAATTCTACACATCATTAATTTTGGATGCAACAAAAAATCCCTGGAAAGTTCTAACAAGGAGGCCATGGTCTTGTCAGAATATTGGAATTATCACAAGATACTGTAATATTATTGCCTACTGGATAGTGATAATGATAATCTCGACGATTTGTTACCAAAAATAAATTTAAATTACTTTACTTAATTATGGAGTAAATTACAATAACATTCTTCATTGTCATATTTATTTCATAATGTAGGCGTTTGGAATTAAAATATTGTAATTTATGTGAATTTAGTTAGTTTACAAATTACTATGAATCCATTTAATTTTTTATACTGTCACTTCTAGTTTCCGGTTTAGTTTATGTTACTTTTGACCTTGAACTGTTCAATAAATAGATAAATAATAATATCAGAATAAATCAGTTTGTCTGTTACTATTCACCAAAGGTATTAATAGACCAGGGTCGATAATTTTTGAAACCAAACAAAATTACAGTAGGATGAAACCCATTAGAAAAGGAGGGGAATATGATAAAAATGAAAGGAAAAATAAATTACGGTCGATCCGAGTTCGGAAAGTGGGAGGGGGTGAGTTTTTAAGGGTAAAAAATGGTTTATCTCGATTTCCGGCAAAAGTACAAGTCCTATGGAAAAAAGTTAAATGGCAAAGTTGTAGGTAATAAAAAGATCTACAACTTTTGTATTTACAATTTTTTTCACATAACCTCAAAATTTAGGTGAAAAATTGAAATAACCAAGTTTTTGGTATTTTATTTCTTTTTCAAAAAAAATTTTTTTTCTACGAAATTTGGTGAAAACTTACCTTATTATGTCCCAAATACACTGTAATTTATTTCATTTTAAATATTTATTTTTTCGCCTTATTTTAACTTAATATCAAAAAAACAGCCTAATTTTCAATCGAAAATTCTCGCGTCATAATATTAGCTTTTTCCAAAAAGTCGGGGGGCTTTTTGTTCGTTGAAATCTCTACTTTGACGCGAGAATTTTCGATTGAAAATTAGGGTGCTTTTTTGATATTAAGTTAAAATAAGACGAAAAAATAAATATTTTAAATCAAATAAATTACAGTGTATTTGGGACATAATAAGGTAAGTTTTCACCAAATGTCGTAGAAAAAAAATTTTTTTGAAAAAGAGAAATAAAAAACCAAAAACTTGGTTATTTGAATTTTTCACCTAAATTTTGAGGTTATGTGAAAAAATTGTAAACACAAAAGCTGTAGATCTTTTTATTACCTACAACTTTGCTATTTAACTTTTTTCCATAGGACTTGTCGTTTGGCCGGAAATCGAGATACACCATTTTTTACCCTTAAAAATTCACCCCCTCCCACTTCCCGAACTCGGATCGACCGTAATATATTTTTACTTTCATTTTTATCATATTCCCCTCCTTTTCTAATGGGTTTCATCCTACTGTAATTTTTTTTCATTTTTTACCATTTTTGAAGGCTTCGGCCCTGGTCTATTAAAGTATGTAATTCAGAACGCTATTCAACATATATAACATTTCATCGGTGATTGATATTTTCATTTAATTCAAGTTTGATATGCCCCACTGTTGTTTATCGTAGGATATAATTAAATACGAAATATGTACGATAAGAACTTTAATTAAGTAGAGATTTATAGTGATACTAGCTGGTATCCGTGACTTCGTCTGCGTCGTTTATTATGTCAATTGTTTTATTATATCTCAAATGGATTAGGCAGCGTTATCGAAGAAAGCTCCCAGGCGGCTCGAACCAACTTACAAAAAATCTTGACAAATTATATACCTAAACCATCCCTGTGAATCACTCTGTCTATTAATGATGAATGTCCGTTGAATGGTTTTTGAGTTTATCCCGATTAGACAAACAGACAGACGCGACGACTTTGTTGTATAATATATAGTGATAGACAGTCCGTCATTATATTCGTGATTGAACGAATCAACTTACATAAATATGCCGAGAGAAACAAGCCCGCTTATGTACGGGTTTGAAGATAAAGTGTATTAAATTTTGCAACATTTGATAATAAAAGTGTTTATTGTCAATTGAATTAAAGAAGTGTATGTAGTTTCTTTAAATAATCTCGTGAATTCTTTGATTTACGAGTGATTGGTTACATGGTTTGGTAGTTACCGAAAGCGGTCAATCCTGTTTTTTTGTTATTGTTGTAAATCTTACAAGAAGTTTCCTAAAACCATTTGAATGATTTTTTTAGGACCCAAATCTCAAAATGGCGTATCAAGTTTTTAAATATTTAAAACCCATTTTTATAAATTATAATTTTGCATATTACATCACTTCTTATTGTTCAAGTTTTCCAGATTTTGTAATAAATACGGTATTTAAAAAAAAACTCATGCTATTAACAGTCTGTTGACCAGTGCACCATCAGATCTACATTCGCTTGTATGGAGCTTAAACCCTTACCGTGTTATTACAAAAAAGTTAAATACGTATTGAAAACTTACTTTAGAAAAGTTTGGATGCTTTCGTATTAAATGCACCGCGCTCGCCGAACGTTCGACATCTTGCTCTTTGCTTGCTTTTATCTCTGTTTGTTTAGGTTAAGTTAGACGTGCGAACAAGGATAACGCGAGCCTGCCGCGGCAGCGGTCGGCGAGCGCGGTGCATTTAATACGAAAGTACCCAAACTATTTTAAAGAAAGTATTGAATACGTGTTTAACTTTTTTGTAATAACACGATAATAGTTTTGGAGAGTCCAAAGGAGTGGAGTATTAATTGGTTTTAGTATTTTCTTTCTGTTATAGTTTGTTAGTTTTTACATTATTCAAGTTAAATCTTTAAATCTGTAAAATCGTTAAATATTTAGTTTTATTCCAATTCAATGTATTGTTCGAGCATGCCGTACTTGTCTATAAATATAACTACATTTAAATTTAATCACAAAATTGGTCCTATTAGTATATTTACAAGTGTATTGTCATCATGTTGATGACCCATAATAAAGAAATCCACTGTATAAAAACGAAATACTAGACAGATATATTGGTAATCGAATGTATAATATATAGTTCTGAGCCGTGCAATGAACTTGAACTTTCAGTGAAGGAGAAAGTAATGCACGTGTTACGCCGGCTCAATCTACGTACTTACCACCGTTAACATTGAAAATCAGTCGCCAAGTAGGTACCTATAGTTTTTGGCGTTAGGCAGCGATAACCTGATGTTATGTGAATCAAGGTAATGCGATAAACCTAGAGAACTATTTACTGGCTTTCAGTTCGATAATTACCGGAATACACCTATTTTATTATATATATTAATCTGTCGAGTAGGTAATGATATTACAAGTCTATTGCGATCACTTTAATGCTCTAACAATATAGTGGCCCTCTTCTTAGTACTTACCATGGAGTTTAAGTGGCAAGTCAGAATAAATTCTCCGTGGTATTCTTCCCCATCAACATCATTAGTCTGCAATAACCAAACTATATTACGTAAGACACCACAAATATTACAAAATATAGTCCAATAGATAGTCAGAGTCAAATAACACAAGATTATGAATCTATACTATAATATTATAAAGCGGAAGAGTTTGTTTGCTTGAACGCGCTAATCTCAGGAACGACTGGTCCGATATGAAAAATGATCTGTGTTAGATAGCTTATTTATCGAGGAAGGCTATATATATCACCACGCTAAAAGCGATAGGAGCGGAACGCCAATAAAGATTGTTTTAAAATCTTTTTTTTTACTTTTGGAGCTTTCGCTGCATAAGCTGTCGAACGAAGTCGCGGGCAGAAGCTAGTAAAATATAAAATTCATTACATGATATTCCAAGATTCCGCCAAAAACTCCATGAATACACCTATATATGCTTGGCGACATATTTCCATCATTACTATGGTATTATATTATATGCTCATCGTAATGTTCTACGTTCACTAAAGAAAACTGTCATCCCTGTATGTTGGTTTCCAGGTGCGGACATGTCCTTCCAGGGGGAGTACGCGGCCCAGGTACTCGGCCTGACGGGGGACACGCCGACTGCGGTGCAGGGCCCGGGGGCGGGGGGCGTGCGCGAGGACGCCCCGGCCGCGTCTCCCCGCCCCGCGTCCCGACCTGCGTCGCGACCTCTCTACTCGGTGGACGCGCCGGCTCCTCCCGCCTCATCACCGTTTAGAAAAGAAGAGAAGGAGAACAACCATGTAAACAAGTTTATAAACAACGTGAGTACGAAACATGTTCTCCTGCAAGATTTAATCCTTGAATGCAATGTCTCAAAAATGTAACACTGTCTGTAAAAATTTAAAAAATCTCACGTGAGATTGGGGGAGGGTCTCGAGACAACTCTCACGACATCGCACCAGGGGGCAAAGAGGAGCAATAAATCCTCAAAACGCCTCACATATTTAGTGGACGCCCCCTTAAATTGTGACAGTTTGGTCGTAGATAGTGACATTTTCTTTTGCAATCTGGATAATATCGCTTCCTTTTACGTCATAATGTCTAAGGATTTTTGATTCTTCGTCTATTGGATGTCGGTTTTTTTGGTTTTTATGGGTTCTTCATCAGATATGAATATTGGGGTGGTAGTATTATTAATAGGTAGCGATAATTTAAAATATGAATGTTAGG